>OZ014531.1:143084211-143768395 GCA_963966105.1 Volucella zonaria | reverse complement strand
CGACGTCTTCTTCAATAATGGCTATAGGAGCTCTGCAGATGTTGGTGCTGTTTTTAATTTATGTAAAAACTCAGCGAAAAGGTCTTCAAATACATTGTTATTTTTAAGTGTTTCATCATAGCAGTATTTTCATGTTTGCTGAAGATTGAGGTGCGAATTCGAGCAATTATTTTGGTGGACAAATCATTTTAGTTTGATTACCTACATATATATAGTAAATATACAGTTCTCTAGCTGTGCCTCGTCTGCATTCTAATATTTTCACGATTTTATTTTTTTATAGTTACAAAATTTAAAAAAAAAATTATTCAGATAGCGCTTGAAGGCAAAAGCTCAAAGCTAAATGTTATCAATAATTGGTGTCGATAGGGAACAAAACACTATTAAAACGTTAATGCAATCTGTTGTTAAAACAACGCCTAATTGACTACGAATGTAGTTTGAGACACCAATAACTTAGGTAATCAGACCTAAGAGGAAACATTCCTTATTTGAATTGTCATTTGAAACAATGAAAAAGGGTTGACCATCGGACAGAGTCCACTTGGGCTGAGCCTCATTTAATTAATTGACCACCGCATCGATAGGAAATAAATAGAATAATTTGATAAGTTCGATCGGAAGAATGTAACAGCACATAATGTACCAGTACAGGCATCTAAGAAGACTATGATGACATTGCCATGAGATTGGCACAGAACAACATAGCATTTGCATAATTTTTCTAGTTGTAGAAGTTAGACATCAAATTCAATTGTATACCTCGATAAAACTTCCCTTTGAAACAATTATCTTTTTTATCTTTTGGTCAGTAGGAGCGTGTACACATAAAGGCTAATGTTGTAGAATGTGTATTGGACATGAGCTAATTTCAAATTTAAGGAGTTTTTCTGCTGTTCTACATTTCTTGCTTAGTTTTGTTTTACATTGAAGAAAAGCCAATTTAACTATATTGATTATTTTAATGATTAAAAATTGTTATCTTTCCAGAAAATGTTATCTTTCGATCACAGACGTCGTCCATCAGCCCTATCATGTCTCGATCACGAATACTTCAAACAGGAACCACTTTAACATGCTCAAAGAGCATACAACCCTTCTTGGCATTTGTACGAATGCTCTGTTTATACTTATTTATTAGATTTATAAAGAAATATTAGGCATTTTCGGTAATCAATATGAACGCGTATCCACATGGATAAATAGAGAAAATGTAGAGAATAGGTTCGAGGACTGGACTAGATATCAATCAATTTAAATAACTAACATGGAAACGGAGACACGGAGTGTTATTTTTGATATATTCTGTGTAAATTGAAAAAAGAAAAAATGCAGAAAAGTTGTGATATACATAGGTACATGCCAACTAAACAATAGCCCTAATGAAACCATCCTTTCTTAGCATCAACAATAGAAATCAATAAACTAACTTGACATAGCCATAAGAACCACAAAACATTCTACCCCACAAGACACTACTGTTGGCCGACTGGAATTGCCAACGCCTCCCCACAAAACGACTGATAAACAAATTAGAACTCAAAAATACAAGCATAACAGCCCACATTTTAGTAAATAATTTTTTCTTTGTAACATTTGTGTTCATATTTCGATAAAATAAAATAATAATAAAAAAAAAATACCTTGGTCATTGAAAAGTAGAAGTCGTAAATAATAGTTTTAAGTAGGTATACCCATTACACATATATGTATGACAATATACATATATTTCTATTTGTAAAAATAAAATAAAGTAATGCAATTCAACTTGCATTTATTATTATTTAGTTTATTATAATTAATTATGTTATAATAATAAGATTCCCTTTTATGGAGGGTATTTCTATAAGTTACTTAATAATTCAATAAATAAATAAAATAATTGATATGTAGCTGAACATTTGTAATGATTTAAAGATGAATGAATTGATAGCATTATATCTTCACCCATATCTTTTTAAATTCAGTGTAATTTATAATCTATATACATATCTTGTTAAAAATTATTTCAAAATTAGTTATTTAAATAATAAAATCATAGTTTAAATGTTTTCCTTGAAACAATTTCTTTTTTCTTAAAGTATAAATGTGTTTCATTACATTCGAAATGCTGTCGAATAATTTTGTAAAATTAATTTTAAATAAGATGACACTGGTTTTAAAAAAAAACGTTGCATTTTAAATTTTCTTTTTTCTATCTTGTTAAGTGAACACGAATATATAAAAAGCAAGGAAGATGTCTGCTTTCACCTTTAATGCTTTTTTTAAGGCTGGGACTATTCCTTGATTTTTGCATAGGGCGTTCCTACCAACTGGAAATCGATAACCTTAATTTAAATGGAAACTGAGCTATCCTATCGATAGCCAACCAATGCTATAACAAATCCTATTCGCTAGTAATAGTAAAAGATTTAATATAAATATGTATATAATGTGCTATTCATTATACAGGGTGAGTTTTTTAACTTGAGACATCCAAATTACTCGAAAAATACGCGATATCGCGAAAAATGTTTCAGACAAAAGTGACAAGGTTCTGAAGGGGACATAAGATGGTGACCACGAGCTTGACCTTGAGACCCATTTTCAAGGTCAAAGGAAGGTCACTTTTGATTTTTCAAATGATAATTCCTGATTTTCGTTGCTCAGTCGTATTGCTCGTAGGCTTGTCATTTGTTTTTACATACTGCGTTTAGCATAACCCAGAAACAATGACGTGGACGTAGCAGTATTTTGTTTCCTTCGGGGTGATTAATTAGAGTGGGTCCCCTTGCCTCCCACCGTTGAATCATTGAATTCTTCACATTTCGACGTTTATTTCCCGAGACTATTTCAACAAATGCTCGAAAATGTAACCATTCACTTTAATACACTTGTCTATCCGCGCTTTAAATGAACAAACAGAACTGAGAAGTATTTCTGGCGTAATCTTCCGGCAAGCCTCAGTTATTCGTCTTTTCATGACCTCACGTGTTGTTGGCTTTTTTCTGTAAACCTCACTTTTTAAGTAGCCCCACAAGAAGAAATCAAGTGACGTAAGATCAGGTGATCTAGCAGGCCATTGCCTCGGACGCCTTCGTCCGATCCATCGTTGATGGTAAACATTGTTTAATACGCCCCGGGCTACTTGGGAATAATGGGCTGGACAACCATCAAGTTGAAACCACATTGTTTGTCGCAACTCGAATGCCAGTTCTTCTAGTAATACTGGAAGATAGTTACGCAAGAAGTTTGCATTGAAGTTGCCTTCAGTAAAACATGGACCTATTAATTTATCCCCAATAATTCCCGCCCAAACATTAACATTCCAAGGGTGCTGACGTTCAACTTGTCGCAACCAAAAAGGATTTTCGGTAGCCCAGTAATGCATATTATGCCGATTGACCGTACCGTGATTGGTGAAAGTCGTCTGCTGAAGTGCCCATTGACAAAAGGAAACCCGGTTGCGAAAATCCTCACTAGAAAGTTCTTGATGCATTGAAACATGATAAGGATGGTATTTATGCCGATGTAATATCTTACAGACAGTCGTTTGAGAAATTCCTGATTCACGACTTATTTGACGAGTGCTAATGTGAGGATCGTGTGCAACGGCAGCTAACACTGCTATTTCAGTGTTCTCAACAGCCACCCTATCTGACCGATTCCTTTTCTTTGGTTGCACACTTCCTTCACCAGTGAATTGTTGGATGACCCGATAAAAGGAAGCGCGCGATCGTATCTGGTCTGGGAACCGTTGGGCGTAAAGAGCAACAGCACCATCGATGTTCCTTCCAGATTAATAGCCTGCATTATTAATCTGGAAAACGTTACTAATAATAATCAGTTCCTCAAAACAAATATCGAACTTCTAAATGAAGTACAGTTCCGTTCAAGTAGCAAAAAGGGCAGAGTGCACATCATACACTCTCAGATAAGTTTAGGACAATTTGTCTCTATCTTTGAGTTTTAACTTCACTTGAGGCAATAATGACTTCCTCAAAACAAATCTCGACCTTCTAACACCCTAACAACGTTGGAACCGATTAATGATTTAGGCGTGCCAGTGCAGTGGTATCTAGCACTGAATGAATAAGACCTTTGAGACAAAGTCGTGTGCCCCTTTGAGGAATACGACTGAGCAACGAAAATCAGGAATTATCATTTGAAAAATCAAAAGTGACCTTCGTTTGACCTTGAAAATGGGTCTCAAGGTCAAACTCGTGGTCACCATCTTACGTCCCCTTCAGAACCTTGTCACTTTTGTCTGAAACATTTTTCGCGATATTTCGTACTTTCCGAGTAATTTTGATGTCTTAAGTTTTATGGCGCCCTCTGACGGGAAAAGAACGCATTTTTGAAAAAAGTGTTTCATGTAAAAGATTTGTAATTTTTCACGCAGATTACGAATCTGTCTTGACCTTGAAAATGGGGCTCAAGGTCAAACTCATGGTCACCACCTTATGTCCCCTTCAGAACCTTGTGACTTTTGTCTGAAACATTTTTCGCGATATCGCGTATTTTTCGAGTAATTTGGATGCCTCAAGTTAAAAAACTCACCCTGTATTCCAATACCTATGTCTGGAAAGGCGCTTAAGAAGGTGTGGTTCTACCGTCCTATAAGTCTCCTTTGTATTAAGCAAGATACACGAAAGAATAAAATAAGGCCAACGATAGTGCTACTGTAAGTTGCCTTTTAGAGTTCTAAGGCAAAGCACCATCTTGGAGTTTGAAGACGGATGTCCAGTCTGCAACATAAAACCCCTCTAGGTTTGCGTTGCCATGTTTTGTGAACACCAACTTCGTGTCAGCATTACTTTTTAAACAGCGAAAAATACGTTTAATTGCATTCCGATGAGGCTTACCAAGGTCCTGATTCTATCTGCTAAAGCTGCTAACAGAAATCCCTATATCAGGTTGGGTAGCCTGAGCAAGAAACATTATACTGCCCACAGCTTGTTGACACGACACGTTTGCCACATTTCTCGCGAAAGCATTTCGTTTATGTTCAGTGGAGTTGCAACGGGACTGCAACCGACCATTCCAAATTTCTGAAGAATTTCATTGACGTACTGATGTTGATCGGTAGAGATACAACCATTGGCTTCGTCACGGCCAATTTGCATTCCATGTTTGAAACACACTACTCCCAGTTCCCTCATCTGGAAATCTTCTGATAAGCTTACCTTCAGTTCCATTTTCATCTTATTGCCATTTGATAATACCAAAAGGTCGTCCACACAAACTGCCACAAAAAGTTTCTTCTTACCAACATTTTTAAAATAAACGCAGGGGTCAACTTTAGATGTCTCCATGCCTAACTTCACTAAAGCTCATGCAATTTCTCGGTTAAAATTTTACTGGCTTACTTGGAGCCATAAAGCGATTTTTGGAGCCTGCAAGCCTACGTTTGAAAAACCCTCGAGTTGGATCATATAGATCTCCATACACAGTCACCGACTAACTTCCGAGCGGACAGCATCGATTCGCTTCTTAGTGTCCCTTTCGCTTGGTTTCGTCGGTACTCTTCCCGCTATTTCCGTTAGCAAATTTTCTCTTCTTTTTCGAAACCGTTAGTAGTAGTGCATATTACAAATCAGATAAAGAAAGAGTAAAAAAAAAACTATGGCCCCAGGGCCACATGTGCTTTCGGGCATCCGGTTTAGTGATCTAGATGTGGACATGCATACCGAGCCCTTGAACAAAAAAAAAGAAAAATAAAAACAAATTATTCGAACATCTAATCCCACCCCAAATTTATTGTGATTCCCCCAACCAACAGCGAAAAACCTCTCTCCACGTTCTGTGTATTCTTATATAAAAAAGCTATTGATGAAATTAGCACTGACTATGAATACATAACACAGTTCTGTGATGGAAATTTATTCATTTTGGTAAAGTCCCTTAAAATAGCTGAAACTTTCCTATCAAGGAAAACTCTATCAAACCTCTGTCCCATCAAGGTGTCACTATACACAAATCTGAATGCCTCTAAAGGTACAGTTCACGCCCCTTATTTTACAAATGTACCCGAGGATGAAATCGTCAATGAAATGAGCGCACAAGGTGTAACTGAGGTTTACACGTTCGCGAAAAAAGAGGAAGGCATCTCTACTCCTACAGGGATCATTTTATTTACCTTTGGTCGTTTCCGCCCACCTAACACCGTTAATATCGGTTGGTATAATTGCAAGGTTGTTGGATATTTTCCCAACCCCATGCAGTGTCAAAACTGCCAACTTTTAGGTCACACGGCCAAAAGATACAAAAACCCTTCATTATGCGTAAACTGTTACCTGTTGACCCCCATACATGCACGCGCACCTACTGTGAGAACTGCTCTGAGAACACCCCGCATCTTCAAAAATAAAAATTAAGACAATAAGAACTTGCACGATGCTCGAGGCCAAACAAACATATAAGGAATTGAATCCTGAACTCTCTACGCAAATATGGCATATGCAAATATTGAATACACTTATAATCCCTCAGCATGTGTTAAGTTTTTTGGAAAATGGGATAGAGAGAGAAACAAAGATGTTTGGACTCAGTGGTTATTTCGCTCCATGGGTGGCATCCAACATTTAATGATAGAAATAAATGCTGATTTCTAGTCGACTTGATTTTCGTTGACTGAAAAAGTGAATATGTTCTTCGGGCGAGGCTGGTATTCGAAACCGAACCTTCCGATTTGGAAGCCAGTTCACTACCACTTGAGCCCCGGCCAGTAATCCAGTTGTAAACATACGAGGGCGGGTCAATAAGTCCGTGAATTTTTGACCTCTTTACTGAAACAGCAACACTGCTCCTGTCAACAGGCATCTGTCAGTTGACTCCTGTCAAAATTTAAACTTGCTGCGTCAGTTAGTTTGTGTTTGACAGCTATTTTTATCAGACTACTCACTAATTTGAGTTGAAAATGGAAAAAAGTGAATTTCGTGTGCTTATTAAGTATTATTTCTTGCGAAAAAAAACCATTACCGAGACCAAGGCTAAGCTTGATAAATACTATGGGGACTCTGCACCATCGATTTCAATGGTAAAAAAGTAGTTTACTGAATTTCGTTGTGGCCGTACAAGCACTGAAGATGCCGAACGTCCTGGACGCCCAGTTGAGGTCTCTACACCCGAAACAATCGAAAAAATTCACGATATGGTGTTGGCCGACCGAAGATTGAAAGTGCGAGAGATTGTGGAAGCCGTAGGGATCTCGCATGGCTCAGTGGTTTCAATTTTGAATGATCACTTGGGCATGAGAAAGCTTTCCGCAAGATGGGTGCCGCGTTTGCTCACAGTCGACCACAAACGCAATCGTGTAACAACTTCACAGGAAGGTTTGGCGTTGTTTAATCGCAATATGGAGGAGTTTTTGCGCCGTTTTGTAACCGTGGACGAAACATGGATCCATCACAACACACCAGAGAACAAACAACAGTCAAAACAGTGGGTTTCTAAGGGTGAATCGGCGCCAAAGAAGGCCAAGGTGGGTTTGTCAGCCAATAAAGTTATGGCGACTGTTTTTTGGGATGCAAGCGGGATAATCCACATTGACTACCTTCAAAAGGGAAGAACAATCAATGGGGAATATTATGCCAACTTATTAGACCGATTCAATGACGATTTGAAAAAAAAACGACCTCATTTGGCCAAGAAAAAAGTTCTTTTCCACCAAGACAATGCAAGGGTGCACACATGTGCAGTTGCCATGGCAAAAATCCATGAATTGGGCTATGAATTGCTCCCTCATCCACCCTATTCTCCAGATTTGGCTCCGAGCGACTACTTCTTGTTCCCAAACCTGAAGAAATGGCTTGGTGGAAAAAGATTTGACTCCAATGATGAAGTCATCTCGCAAACAAAGGCCTATTTCGAGGACCTCGACAAATCATTTTTTTTGGAAGGGATAAAAAAATTGGAGAAGCGTTGGACAAAGTGTATAGAGCTCAAAGGAGACTACGTTGAAAAATAAAATTATTTTTTTATCAAAAAATCTGTGTTTTAATCCAAAAGTCACGGACTTATTGACCCGCCCTCGTATATAAATCCCCTGCAACAACTCATACAGCTCAAGTCCTAAGTTAACAGTCATGTTATACAAAAAAAACCACATCAACCAACAGCAATCCTTTAGATTCAACTTCTCTTCGAACATCTCTCCCAAATCTAGCTCTCTACAAAACAGCCTCTCAGGCACATCAAGCTTACATCATCTACGAAACCAACCATTTCCAGCAATTAACGCTATATCAACTCAAATTCCACCAAACATTCCTCCCCGTTACACAAATCCAATTGTAATTAACTCCAACTCACCCTTATCAAAATTCACCCAATTTTTAGACGACAACAACTCCTATATCAATCCTATACATAGAAAACGACGTTGATAGTACTTAACAACAAAATTAACTCCAACAAAAATGACATCGCTGCCCATAGGGTGAGACAAGCGGGATATTTCTGTGTCCCAGGTGCCCCATCCTCTGGACAGCGGAGTCCCATGCGCCCTACCACCGTCATCCGCAGCAATAACTCTGGCTTACACCAATATAACCAAGCAAATATTGGAACAAAGCCTTCCAACGCATACAAAACCTATTTAATAGTTCTGCAATGGAAGATAAAAGGCTATTACAGCAATTGTCACGAATTGCAATTGTTAATCAATGACCTTAATCCTTCTATTATGTATAACTCTGCAGAAAACTAATCTACAAACCAACCTCTCTCCCTTTCTCCCAAAACAATACACACCGTATTTCCTTAACGTCTCATCAAACACTCATGCGAAACAAGGTACAGGCTTCTTGACACATAATTCTATCCCACACACACATTTATCTATTCACCCAAACGTATCCACACTTGTAATAGAAATCAACCTCAATATTAAAATTACTGTGATATCATTATAAATTGCCCTCTTTCAAGCATTCACCTCTAGCGATTTCTCAAACATCCTTAATAATATCCATACACCGATTCTGTTAACTGGCGATATTAGTTCCTGGAGTACCCTATGGGGTTCCCCTTCTAGAGGTACGGAATTTGAAAATTTTCTTTTAAGTGCCAACCTTGCCGTTTTAATTGACGGAAGTCCAAAACATTTCTCTACACATAAGTCGCGGACACATGTCGATTTGTCAGCTATCTCACCTCAATTGCTTCCTAAAACTTCATGGGAGATTTTAGAAGATTTATATGGTAGCCACCATCTTCCAATTGTGGCAAAAATAGATCTGAGACGTTTATCTTTCCCAAAAAAACCCACATGTAAATTTCAAACCGACCGTGTCAACTGGAAATTATATCAAAGTATAATACTCAACACCTTAGACAATTACAGTCTTTCTTTTAACATTAACACAGAAGCTCGATCACCAAAACCTTACGCGCGGCTGCACGTACCAATTCCTCAATCTAAAAATATCCCCCATATGTAGATAACCCCATGGTGGTCTTCTAAGCAGACCTGTAAAGTACTTAAGTATTTCAGGACTTCAGTCCTCTCAAGTACAAGTACTAGGTACTGGTACTGAGGTCGTCAAAAAATATAACATTTCTACTCGTATTTATAAAAATTGTGCAAGACCAATATAAAGAATTTTGAATTGAAGGACTGAACAAGTACTTGTAAGTACTGGTCAAGTACTTGGAAGTACTGCTCAAGTACTTTGGTACTTAAGTACGCGATACTTGGTACTTGCGACGAAGTACTTGAAAAATACTGGTACTTGGCTTTTTGAATCCAAGTATCCAAGTACTGAAGTACAAGTACAAGTTCCGGTACAGGTACTGGTACTGGTACTTGTACTTGAAAGTTTACAGCTCTGCTTCTATATTATCAAATCTGCGCAACAACGAACAAAATCTTTGGGAAATCTTTTAAAAAACATCCCAACAATACCAACCTAGTTAATTACCGTAAGACTTCCTTGTACCAGTAAATTTTTAAGATTATTTCTAAACGGCTTCTCTGGTTTATTGAAAAAAATAATTATCTATATCTGCACCAAGTTTTTTTTTTTTTTTTTTTTAAAGAACTTAACACTCAAGTGGGTATGAATACACTTATAATGCCTCAGCATGTGTTAAGTTTTTTAGAAAATGGGATAGAGAGAGAAACAAAGATGTTTGGACTCAGTGGTTATTTCGCTCCATGGGTGGCATCCAACATTTAATGGGTAGACTAAATTCTTAATGGAAGTTGACTTGATGTTGATTTCTAGTCGACTTGATTTCCGTTAACTGAAAAAGTGAATATGTTCTTCGGGCGAGGCTGGGATTCGAACACCGGGAACCTTCCGATTTGGAAGCCAGTCCACTACCACTTGAGCCACTGCCACCCACAGTGTCGCATTTAAACAGGGACGCAGTACCACTGACTCACTTTTGCACATCGATGAGTATATTAGCTCTGTGCTATCAAGCAAAAATCACGTCTCCGTACTGTTCCTTGATTTTGAAAAGGCATTTAATAGTATCGGCATTCATGTTATCCTAAAAAAGTTCACACAATGGAAGATTGGCCTTAAAATGCTTTCATTCATTAAATCTTTTCTATCTAATAAGGCAATTCAGAGTAAAAGCAAACAACTTGTATTCAAGTTGGTATACAAATTATTTAACGGGGTTCCCCAAGGTTCACCCCTTTCAGTTGCTTTATTCATAATCGCCTACAACGGCATAAGTGATATTATAACCAAATACAAAAAAATAGATCATTGTCTATACGCGGATGATTTGATTATCAACCAATTAACTATTGATAGAATTTGTCAATTGAAATCGAATTTGGCATTGTGAAAATGAGTTGATAAAGTATTTTGCTATTGTGAATGCCTTCAAAATATTTCCATTAATGTGAATTGCCTTGTGCGTTTGACAGAATTTATTTTTTTTTTTGAAGACAGTGCAAAGAAAATTATAATTAAATTATAAAGAAACGACGAAATATGACTGTTTTTTATTACTAATCACTTTTTGGGACCTTTAGAAAAATAAAAATTCTAATTTTATCATTTATTTACTTCGAAACTCTTTTTTGAAATTTTTGTAAGAAACACTAACGCATCGACCGTAAAAATAGGGTTATATAGAAAAATTGATAATATAATGTATAACTAAATTGTAGAGTATGAGGCCGCCCTCTATTGTCGAGTAGAGAACCTAAGTAGGCATGGCCATATTGTATTAGAGCAGCCATCACGATTTTCGTGCGAGAAAGAAT
Source organism: Volucella zonaria (assembly GCA_963966105.1). NCBI lineage: Eukaryota > Metazoa > Arthropoda > Insecta > Diptera > Syrphidae > Volucella > Volucella zonaria. Next base: position 143,757,186 of record OZ014531.1, on the reverse strand, counting down.
GTGTTTTTGGTTTCTTTTCTGATCGAAGACGTCAAACAAGAAGGTCGAAGGAGCCAAGAGAAAAAAAAATAAAATCCAAAAAAAAACTATTATAATCTTTGTGTTATTTTCACCTCAGGTGTGCGGTTCAACCTAAAAATAAAGCCAAGAACAAATAAAAGTAATTATTTTCCTCAAAAAAAAAAAAAACATGTCAAGCTCACGCACAACACGGCAGACGATGGTGAAAGGTGCTCTCTAGGTCAAACGTAGAGTTCCCACCAAGTGCTACGCTGGCGCAACTGCGGCTATTATACGAACAATTGCTCGCAGCAGAAAGGTCACCAGAGTCGAAGGAAAATGGACCAGCCGCCGCACCAGTCGCCGTCCCCGCTGTTGCCGAACCCGCCGACGAATTAAGCGATGAACCAGCCACCGTGTTAGCCGCCGACCCAGCTGGCGTACAACTCGCCGAACCAGCCGCCGTCCCCGCGTTGAGTCAGACTGCTTCGAGGATGCCAGAGGAGATCCCGCCACGAACGTGTACACGACACAGATCCCCGAGGCAATTGAAGTCCGTCGATTGCAGACACAAGTAAGCATTCTGCGTATGAGGCGTGAGATGCTTTCCCTGCAGCAGCAGATTCGTGAAATGGAGGGCAACGAGAGGAGTGAAAGCCACATTCACCGATGTGCCAATTTTGAACATATGGAGAATTCATTAAATCCATTCACAGGTAAAAACCACATAGACATCCGCAAATGGTTTAGTGAGTTCGAAAAGTATGCGGTAACGCGTGAATTTACCCCCGATGATATGTGCCTGGGTGTACGTAGGCTTCTGAAAGAGACGGCAAGGGAGTTCATGGGAACGCTAGGTGTAGTGAGTTATGGCGAGCTGAAGGACGCTCTTATCGGAACGTCCGGAAGACAAGTCATCCACCGAGACGTGTCTCGAAAGCTGGAGCAACGAAAAATCCGTCCCGACAAATCGTGCTTGGAGTTTGTGATCTCGATGTTGGCTCTGGCCGCTAAGATATCGGTTCCAGAGGCAAAGTTGGTGACCTTCATCATAGATGGCTTCAATGACGACAGCACTCATATAACATTAGTTAATGATGCCCAAACGAAACCAGCAGCTCAATAGGAAGTCTACTAAGTTATCCGCCGCCGCTGCCGCCGTCCCCGCAGTCATCAGAACGAGTTCAACAAATACGAAACCGCAGGAGCTTGCTGATGTCCGCCTTTACAACTGCTCGAGGTTTGGGCATTACAAGAGTAGCTGTACCAAACCGCTGCGGTTACCAAACGCCTGCTTCACTTGCAACGAAGTGGGGCATTATCGTCACAGCGGCCCGAAATCTAACCGCCGACGACAGAAGATTGTAGCTGCCATTGAAAAGGTGTTCGAAGAGGAGGGAGGCAGTGATGAAGACGTGGCTGGTGCCATCAACGCCATGCAAACGGTAAGTGTTGCTTTCTCTATTGATCAAGCCCAAAGTACCAAGTTCACTAGTTATTTCTCTTTGTTTGATACCAGTAGCGCGATTAATCTCATCAGACGCTCCCTGGTCCCAAGCGACATCAGTATATCGGAAGTGTTAAAGCCCACCAAATATATTGGAGTCGGTCGAATTAATCTTCATACATACGGTACGATTAAGAGTTATATTAAATTTAAAAACGACATTCGTATGGTGTATCTTTACGTTCTTCCAGATAACCTGATGACGCTGCCGCTGATTTTGGGGCGTAGTTTTCTAAGTCGTTTTCATTTAAGTCGTATAAAGCCTATAAAAAATAAGACAAAAGAACTGAATTATAATAAAAGTCTTATTTCAAAGAAATTGTGTGTTGGTACTTCTGGCTCTGGTCAAATTAAATATACTCGTACTATTGTAGTAGCACAGATAATAAATCTATACAGATGTCTCATGCCTGTAGAAAAAAATGTTTCACTTTTGGTCGGCTAGCCGACACGAGCTTTCGGAGTAATATAAAGCTTTTTTATTTTCTGAAAGATTTTTTTTTCTCTCACCACAAGTTGTGGGCAGTGGCACAGGGAATATGAAAAACATGTGCAAGGGGCTTGCGGGAAGGGGTATGAAGACTTGGCTGTTTGTTTTCATTCGACTGCAACAGGAAATTACATAATTTTTCATGAATTGGTATTTTGTTTGATTGGATGGGTATGTATGTAAGAAAGAACAATGAAAAGGCGGGAAAAGTGGAATATTTCGTTACATTTTGTAATTGAAGTTTGACAAGCAAAATATTATTCGTGTTATTACTCTGCAGTGCATATAAATAACAATAAGTATGTATGTAATTGAATTGAATTGGAGTGATAATTAAAGTGCACAGGTTAAACTATTAATTTACGTTTCTTTGATATTTACATACATATTTTTATTTTAATATATTTTATCCACATATGTGTTATTTGACATATGTATGTACATATATCTACTAAATTTTTATATAAAGTAACTAGCGTTTAAGCGCTGAAAAGGTAAAGGAGCTGAAAAGTAGGTAAACACATTTATATTTGAACAACAATCTACTAAGAAAAATGTCCTGGAGGAGATTTCCCTAAAAAAGGCACTGTTAAATATGATGAATGGTTAGCTTTGACGGACGAGTCTCGTGAACATATAAAATGCCTTAAAAAACCTTACATTTGCAGCACACATTTTGAAAATGGCTTATTGGGAAAAAAATATATAAAAACAAATGCTTACCCCTCTCTCTTTTTAAAACGAAGCGAGAGTGTTCCGAACTCTGAAGACGATTCTGTTTGCTTTGATCGAGTCAATGCTAAGATTACGTATGAAAATTACAAAGATTTAAAACTGAGTTCAAATGAAGCTACAATAGGAGAACTAAACTTTGCTTCTAAAAATTTATCAAGGACAAAATTCAATGATCACATTGACGCTCATGTAAAAAGGCAATCTTTTTACATTAGGAGAATTGAAAATCTCAAGAAATTGAGAATAACTATTAAAGAAAATAGAAAATCGAAACTAAATATATTAAAGAAAATTCGTCGTTTAAAAGAGGACAAGAACAGGCTACAGTCGCGTGAAAAGCAAAACATTCAAGAGAAAATCGATTCATTGCTTGATATTCATCAAAATGCTATGACATTTTCCAAGCTCATCTTATCACAATGTAAAAATGAATACACCGAAGAGGAAAAATGGATTTCGCAGTGCATCTTTTTTCGTTCAGCTGCCAGATTCAACTTTTTGCGGGATCAACTTGAGATGCACTTGCCGCATCCATCTTCATTGCACAGGTGAATTAAAATTAAAAGTCTGTCACCTGGCTTAAATAGAAATGTTATGCAGGAAATTAAGGAAATAACCTCGAAATTACCACCAAAAGAAAAAGAGGTTGTGGTTATATTTGACGAGATGGATCTAACCTATAATAAATTTAAAGATGAAATTGAAGGTTTTGTTGATTACGGAAGAAATCAAAGATGTAATTCATACGCTAAGTCTGCATGCGTCTTTATGATTCGGAGCATATGTGGAAATTTTAAGCAAGTTTTATATCAAGTCGTTTGTCCGAGCAATATACCCACCAAAGAACTTGAAGTGGAGGTATATAACTGCCTTGATATATGTGCAGATCTGAAATTAAATGTAAGAGCTATTTGCTGTGATCAAGGATCCACTAATCGTAGTTTATATAGCAAGCTTAGTATAAATGAAAAAACCTCAAGCTTTATTTACAAAAACAAATCCATATATGGAATGCATGATATCCCGCATCTTTTGAAAAGTATTCGAAACAACTTAGTAAAATACAATTTGACCACTTTTGATGGAATTGTTAGTTGGAAGGTAATTGAATACCTTTATAATACAGAAAAAAATAATACTACCAAAATATGCCCAAAACTGACAGCGGCACATATTGACCCTACTGAATTTCAAAAGATGAACGTGAAGCTGGCTGCACAGGTTCTAAGCAGATCTGTATCCTGTGAAATTGAAGCTTTAATAAAACTGAACAAATTCCCAAGTCATATAGCCCAATTTGCGAAATCGACAGCTGAATTTATTAAAAAAATAGATCGCCTTTTCGATCTTTTAAATGGAAAACCAGCTCTTGTACGGAACGATAAAAATATCCATTTTGTAATAGAAATGAAGGATTAAATATTAAATATTAAACCCATTAACACAACAAATAGATCATTATGTTTCAAAGGTTTGGCTCTAACTATAGGGAGCGTTTTAAAAGTAAGGGAAACGTTATTCATGAATCATGATGATTTATATTACATTTATGTATATAAATTTAATCAAGATCCATTAGAAAACTTATTTGGGAAAATAAGAGCGCGGAACATAAATAAAAGTAACCCCAGTGTTGCTGAATTTAGTTCATTGATAGCCAAAGCTATATCGGTTAAATCGGAATATTCCAATTGCGAGGAAGACGATTCGGAATACTTGCAGGTGGATTGGAATGCCGGAGCAAAATCTGCTTAAAGAGAATATTCTTCAGAATGAAAACTGTTTTGAAAATAACATGAATACTAACAATATAACTAACCCAGTTAAGTTACCGCAAGTCAACGACCTTGCTATTAGATATTTTGCAGGATACTGCTATTTTAAAACAATGAAAAAGATGAATAAAATCTGTGAAAATTGTGCGGGAGAAATGTTAAAAGACAAGCACGATGTCAATCTAACAGAAGTACTGATAAAATTAAAAGAATATGAGAATTCGAAAGAAAATACAGTTCTCTTGTGGCCGTCCGAAAAATATTTTCAGGTATGCCGTCTTCATACACAAACATTTTCCGCATACTTTGAAAAACTGCCTTTTGCATCTAATTTAAGAGGAAACATAATCAAAGAATGTATAAAGGCAACAAATATGAATTTTCCGAAATGGTTTGATACCTCTAGTGTATGTTACGAGCACAAGATTAATTTAATAAATTTCCTAATAATTGTATTGCTCTGGAAAATTTGTAAATGGGTCCTTGATAAGAACAGAAATAAAACCACGATTCCCAGAAATTAAATAAAAAAAATTGCAGAATGTAATGAAAGCTTAAAAGTGTAAGTAAGCCGACATGATAAATTGACAACGATTATTGGAGGGTTGGGAGGGTGGGGGTCGATGTTCTGCCACGTCCTCGCTCGTGTCCCCTGGAAACTACTTAAGTAAGGGTGCTTTAACTATAATTTGTCAAAACATGTGATTTCTTAGAATTAGTGTTTCAATTTTGTACTTAAGCCGCCTTTACTTAAGTAGGCCAAGAGCAGTGATCAATTATTATACAGGTATATATATAGATAATACTATATACATATATTAGAATATATACGTGGTATGTCCCAAAATTTTCTACCGTGCCGAACCCTTACTCTTAATGTACATTTTGAGTTTGTGCAATAAAAAAAGTCGCACGGTTCCAAGCCCGGATTCATTTGACAAAACCACTGATAAAAACATGTTTCTTCTGGGATTGATTTGATTGAACCCGTCGTAAACAACCTGATTGGACCCTCTCAGTGCGTTTTCACTCCAGGAAAGTCCACAATATTTCCACACTCCGGCAGATCCTAGAGAAAACCCAAGAAGTCCAGATCGATACCCACCACCTGCTTATCGATTTTAAGGCTGCCTATGACAGCATTTATAGAGACCAGCTTATATAGAGCGATGTGTAGTCTTGACATCCCTGCCAAACTCGTCCGTCTGTTTGCGTAATGTCGGCTATATGATTCTATTCAGTGTACTGTGTGAACGTGTAAAACCTCTTCGGTCCACAAAAATACAAAACCTCAGTATTTTTCCAAACCTCCACCCGATTCCGGCAAATAGATACGCTCTCATAATATGGTTTTTCAATCTCTATCGCCAGCTGTTTCCAGCAGTGCTGCACTCCAAGTTGGTTTAGATCCCATTCCACTTGTTCGCACTCCATACTATATTCGTCCGTCCAAATATTTTGCGTATAGTTTTGAAAACTCCATTTTCCATAACTTGAAAGAAAAAGGAGCAAATACAAATATACATTTTCCGAATAAGTTCGATCTTGCTCAATGCTTAGAGATTTATCAAATTTTGTAGTCCTGAGCACAAAATTTGACAAAAATCCTGTAATGTATCATAAAATAAAAGACAAGTTCACATCTAGTATTGTTACACATTTTATTTCTTGTTTAATTGAGGAGCGAATTAGAGAGATCGTGCGAACCAGACTGCCGATAGTTTATCATGCTCTCTAATATTCGGTCTTGTTCTTACTCAGTGCAAGTGTGTAATCATACGTAATCACTAGTACATCACAAATCCAAATAGGGAAATCGCTCTTGTGCTTATGTACATATTATATATCTTCAACCCCATAACATGTATTAGCCCTTAACACCTCGTGCTTCAAATACCAATCACTTTTATAGTGTGGTGCAACGTCATACCCACTCCCTCCAGCACTTCCACCTTCATGGACCTTCGATTTCATGATCTTAAAAATTATATTCCTACCCCCATTTAATTTACATTGCATAACAAGTTACAAACAAAATAACAAGCACACGTACATAAACCCAAGCAAACCGGTTATACTGGGCGACGTCAACGTATGCAAATCACAGTCCATTCAAGTACAGATGGGCGAATGGTTTTTTTTCATTACGTATTGTTTTTGCGTATGAGTATAAATTCAACTTTTCGAGCTTATCTCATAACTCCTAAAAATGCTCTATAGTTATAAATTATTATCCAATTCCTTCTCAAATACATATTGCAAAATGTATAAAACGTATTTCTTTTCAATACAATCTCTTTATTTAATACAGTTACAATTCCCAATTCAATCGCTTATCTCAACACTTATCTTATACTTTTCTTATCTTTTACTTAAGCCACTTAATCTCTCTTAATTCACCCTTCAAATTCAACTGATGAACTGACTTGCGTACCTTGGAGATGCTGATATTTATACTCCCTGTCCCATACCACTTCCATTTTGCTAGAAAACTCGATCCCATTCTCCATTCAACAATGGTTGAGGCTTCTGCTATTCAAGTATCGGAATCTCCTGCTATTCAAGTATCGAAATCTTGTGCCATGGAAATATAGATGACGCTGCTAACATTTAAAAGGATATCACACTGCTCCGTCCCGTCCCGAACAACTTCGTCATTTATCGTTCCGCTGAAATTGCACATTCTATCCAAATGGACCACTTTAAATTTTCATCGATCCCCACACTGGATCCGGTGGACAACGTCATTAATGCGGGTTATCACTTTGTATGGACCTTCCCAATCCTGTTGCAATTTTGGTGATTCGCCTTTCTTACGCTGAGGATTATGCAGCCACACCAGATCTCCTTCGTTGAAGCCGGAAGATTTCGCCTTGATATTGTACCTAGTCTTCTTCCGGTCACGTGCTCACTTGGCAACCGAACTGTTTGACCAAATAAGATCACACATGGAGTACTCGTATGTCCTGTTGAACTATGGACCACATTTCGGTAAGCCGTTAAGAAGAGGAGTATGTGTCGATCCCAGTCCCGCTGGCAGTTGCAGACAACACTAGACAGATGCTCGTTCAAGGTCCTATTAAATCGCTGGACCATTCCGTCAGATTGAGTGTGTAGTGACGATGTCGCTGTTTTCCTTATTCCAAATATTGGCACACTTCCTGGAAGACTTTTGATTCAAAGTTTCGCCCTTGATCAGAGTTTAGCTCTATTGGGACCCCAAATCTGCTCACCCAGTTGTTGAATATCTATTCGGCTACGGTCATAGCCTGTTGATTTGGGAAGGGAAACACTTCCGGCCACTTACTGAAGTAATCCATGACCACAAGGATGTACCGGTTGGCATTAAAGGTTTCGGAAAACGGCCCAGCGATGTCAATTGCTATTCATTCAAATGGTGCTCCGACTTTGTATTGTTACATTTGTCCATGTGGCTTTACTTTTAGACCCTTGGTAACCGCACACCTTATGCACTTTTTGCACCGACTCTCGACATCTTGTTTAGCGCTGAGTCAATAGAAATGTTCCCTTATCTTTTCCAACGTCTTGTTTATTCCCAAATCACCTCCTGAGATTCGGTCTTGTATTTCATGGAGTACTTGGCTGACTCTGGACCGTGGCACGATTAGCTGTACGAGATGTTGTTATCCCATCTGCACTTTCCCATTTTCGCTTCAGCAAACCATCTTGCACACAAAGCGAGCCTCATTGTGCCCAGTATGCCTTCAGCGTTTGGCTCCGGTCTGATATCTGCTGCCAGTTTAGTCTTTCCTCGTGTTCCTTCCACGCCAATATTGGTTCGATATCATTGTCTGCCTGTTGGGAGGAACGGATTTCGTCTATATTCCAACCCTCTATTGGCTCAGTCCTGTTCATTTGGATATTGGCCTGTACTTTCGCTTCTTTACAATTGCAGTGTTCACATTCAACTCCGCACGGTCGACGAGAGAGAGCATCAGCATTTAAGTGGAGCTTTCCCTTGCGGTGTTGCACTTCAAAGTCGTAGCCCTGCAACTGCTCGATCTATCTAGCAACTTGGCCTTCAGAGCTCTTAAACTGTAGTAGCCATTTCAAAGCTGCGTGGTCTGTCCGAAGAATAAACTTTTGTCCGCAGAGATACTCGTACTTATGGAAGTACTTCGTAGCCAGAATTAAAGCCAGAAGTTCGAGCCAAGTTACGCAGTAATTCCTTTCAGGGCTGGAAAGTACCTTGCTATAATATGCAACCACTTTCTCCTGACCATCATGAACTTGAAAGATCACAACTCCGAGCCCAACATTGCCAGCGTCTGCGTCCACAATGAACAATTTTCCGGGTGTGGGTAAACTCAACCTGGAGGCACTGCACAGTTGCCGCTTGAGTTCTTGGAATGCTTTTTCACACTCTCCAGACCACCTGGACTGCCGTCCTTTTTCCGTAAGTTGGTGCAGACTCTTCGCAATACCAGCAAAATCCTTTCTTTTTACCGCTTCGATTTTGTCAGGATCCGTCCTTACTCCTTCCGTTGATATAATGTGACCTAGATATTTTACTTCCGGACGGAACAAGGCACACTTTTCTGGATTCAGCTTTAAATGAGCGGTTCGCAGCCTCTCAAACACTTCCTTTAGATTTTCTCGATGCTCTTCGTACGTCCTACCTATGACGATAACGTCGCCCCGTTACACTAGACAGGTTTTTCAAGTGAGCAATGCTGCAACTTAACACATTGGGTATGAATAAACTTATAATGCATCAGCGTGTGCTACGTTTTTTGGAAAATGGGATAGAAAGAGATAGAAAGATGTTTGGGCTCAGTGATTATTTCGCTCTTTGGGTGGCATCCAACATTTAATAGGAAGACTAAATTCTACGCGGAAGTTGGCTTGTTGTAAATTTCTACTCAACTACTCGTACTCATCTTACTTGATTTTTGTTAACTAAAAATGAATGTCTTTCGGGCATGGCTGATATTGAACCCCGAAACGTCATTGGGAAGCCAATAAACTACCACTTGAGGTACGGCCACCCGCAATAAGTTGGTAGTTCACTAACAGTGTGTCTGTGCTAGGGTTAAGGGTTTGCAAAATCATTAGTTGAGTTTGCCATCTAAGTTAGTTCATCTATGATCTATGATCTATAGTGACGGTCAAGACGAATGATTCGGGAAGTAAAGAAATAAAAAAAAATAAATTAATTGTTTGAAAGTATTTTAAACAGTTGAAGAAAAGAAGAAAAAAAACTAAAAGAACCACAAAAAAAACTCCGGTAAGTCTTTTTCTTACACCTATTATTTCGAATTTAATTTATTAGTTAATTTTTTTTTTCGTGTGAAAATAAAAAGCGGCCACCGACCCAGTAATAAGTCGTGGTTGTCGATATATAAATTTGCTATTAGAAAAAAAAAACAGAATTACAAATTTAAATAATAAAAATAATTTGTGCTATATGAAGCATTACAACAAAATTCATACTATATATATTATAAAAAAAAACAAATTGGAACTACCTATCAAGATTAAATATAAATAAAAAAATCGTGCTACGAGTATATTTTTTATTAAAAATTGTGCTAAATTAAAAATTTCTGCTACAAAAAAAAAATATTGATATTGAATAATAATAATTAATTACAGTACGTTCTCGATTAACGTAACTCTCGATTCACGCAACTCCTCGATTTTCGCAACAGCTGAATTTACATCATTGTTGACGCAGTAATCGCAACTTTTCAAATAATTTTGACTCGATAACTGTAACTTTTGTTTTTATATATCTTTATTTACTCTGGTTCTTGGCTATGTTTGTGTTTTGAGTTTTCCTTTTGTCTGGGCAGTTATTTTACCGCTACTTTTGAGTGCCTTTAACTGATGGTACGATGAAGTTTAATGAATTTTGTTCAGTGATCAGTCGCTTGTGTGTTTCGAAAAATGGGTGTTACAAAAAAAATTGTGAAACTAAAATAAAAGTGAAATTTTAGAAAAAATTAATAAGGGAGCTTCAATTAATTCAATATGCCGTCAGTATAATGTTCAAAAATCTACAGTAAGCAGAATAAAACGAAAAGAAGATGCAATAAGAAAGTTTGTTTCTCATGCTGAATGTGGACCCGGAAAGAGGATTACATTAAAGGGGTGCGAATATCCTAAGATGGAAAAAGCTTTGTACAAGTGATTCCTAAATCAAAGAAAGCTAAATATGCCAATTTCCAGCAAGGTTCTAAAAACAAAGGCGTGCTCATTGCATGAAAAAATTAAGGAGAGGCCAGGATCTTTTAATGCGAGCAATGGTTGGATGACAAATTTAAAGAAAAGAAACGGAATTCGCCTGTTGAAAATTTGTAGAGAAAAACTTTGAAACAAACCGCAGCCTGTAGATGCTTTCTTCATTAAATTTAAGGTAAAAGTAAGAGAGCTCGATTTGACTCCCCATCAAATTTATAACACCGATGAGTCCGGGTTATTCTACCGACTTATGCCCAACAAAACCCTTGTAGGTTTTAAGGAATCGGGCGAAAGACAAGCAAGAAAGATTCACGTTTCTCGCCTGCACTAACGCTTCGGGCTTACACAAAGTTAAGCTATTCGTCATCGGCAAACCTGTAAATCCACGATCTTTTAAAAATTTAGATCACATGCCCGTTGTATACAAGGCAAATAAAAACGCTTGGATGACGTTAGCTTTCTTTGAACAATGGTTCCACTCGACATTTGTGCCTGGGGTAACAAAATTTTACCGGCCACAGGTAAGTCTTTTTTTCATACGTTTTTTGTTTCTTTTAGGTTAGACTCTTTCTAAGTTCGAAAGGACTTCCAACAAAGGCGCTATTACTTTTGGATAAAGCTCTTTGCCATCCAAAAGATGGCGAGTTAAAAAGTGATAACGGCATGATCGTTGTCATTTGTTTTCCTGCAAATTGCACTGCTATCCTTCAGCCAATGGACCAGAACGTTATAAATTTGACAAAGGTGCACTACAAAAAAGTCTATTGGCGTTTTTAGTTGGATGTGAGGGATCAGACCTTGAAATAACAATTAAAGCATTCAATCTCCGAAATGCAATTTGCCTTCTACCTAATGTGTGGGATGGATTGCAGATAGATTCAGTCAAAAAATGCTGGAATGTGTTGATGGTTTCTCATAGTGATTGGGAAGATGAAGATGAGCTACCTTTGAGCACGGTCGCAACTCTCAACTCTCAACTCAACTCACTTCAATTTCCGGCAGTGAATCCATCTCGAATGAAAACATAAATGATTGAGTACGCGAAACCATTTATAAAAATGATGAAAACTATGAAGAAAATGAATCAGTTGAAAGATCCAGTGAAAGTGGGCCCGAGGTTGAGATTCCTGCTCCCAAAATAAAGGCTGAGACTGCAATAAGTATAAGCTTTCAACACAGCAATTCGATGGGCTGAACAAAATTCAGCCCCCACAGAACAAATTTTAAGTCTACAAAAACTGCGAGAATTGGCGATTTTAAAAAATCTAACAAACCAAAAAATCCAAACAAAAATGTAAGTGTTGGTTTTCTGATTTTCGCTTTCCATCACGAATTGAGCCTAAAAAAAATTTACTCGGCTATTTAAACAATCTCGGTCATTGCAACTACCCTCGTTTTAATTAGTTGCGATAATCGAGATTGCACTGTACGTGCATACTTACATCACAAAAAAAAAAAAAAACAGATACAAAAAAAAATTCTAACTAATAATTAAGTGCGCCTCACAACAGGCCACATTCGTTTTATGGTATACAACAAAAAAAATATTGTAAAACTGTGTGGGTACTTATTTTTTTTCAATACAGTTACAATTTCCAATCCAATCGCAACACTTATCTTATACTTTTCTTATCTTGTACTTAAACCACTTAATCATTTCTCTTAATTCAACTGATGAACTAACTCCCCTGACATATTCGAAAACAATCTAACTTTCCAATTTTCCATTTTGCTAGAAATTTGAATTCCATTCTCCATTCACCAATGCTTGAGTCTTTGCTATTCAAGTATGGAAATCTTCTGCTATTCTAGATGACGCTGTTCACGTTTAAGGGATATCATATAATCACATTATAGCATAGATTTAGGAGTAACACTGAATAAGAAAATGTAATTATTTAAAACAAAAACACCCAAAAAAGATTGATATATGCATAGATAAGTGTATATATATTTATATGAAATATAACTTAATAAAAGAAAGCCACATTAGAACGTATTATGTGTAGGTAGAGCAAATAACACACTCTTGATTATTTTTGAGAGGCAAGAGAGAGAGAGATGTGTTAGCTTGTTTTTTTAATTTTCAGGGGATTTGCAGAGTCGGAAAGTGATAACTTGACGCGGTGACAGCATCCAACACCCGATTAGGGGAGCTCAGAAAATCGTGACGGCAGGGAGAGATTGGTATCACTGGATCGACACCAACTAGCGATCCTCAGTATGGCGACAAAAGGTATGTAACACGGTATTATATATGTTTTATTTGTAGTAGCACGGTTGGAAAAGAACTGCCCCATCCGATGAGCTGGGCCGCGCATCGCGAGCATGCCACGTCCTCACACTCGGCTATCCCTTCCCCTCAAATATCCATATCCATGATCCATTCCTCCCTTTTGTTAGTTCTGTTTGTTTCGGTATCCTGATATCCTATCTACATCCTACACATTTTCCTCTACTCCGTCTTTCCTTCTTATCCACTCCTACAAAACATAACTATTATACTATTTTATTCGACGGTTAATAAACAAAAGTAATTCCTTAAGTCCATCTTAGCCCTATACTGTTTTACTTAAAATATGTACCTGAAGCCTACACTGCATGCGTAACAATTTTGATTATGTTGCAGTTCTGGTTGAACAATATACACTAATGCTCTGCAATACGCTATCGTGGCTGTCAAGGATAATGTCTTGTTGCGCACTATTAAGATCACCTCACTTGACGAAGGTGTATTGAAGGGACTCCTATGGCTGCCCGATGGCTTCCTTTCAGCATTAATGATTACTTTGAATATTTTAGACGTTGCAGGCACCTAGTCCAGGGAGGCCTTCAAGTCACTTACATAGGCATTAAACGTATGTAGCGTTCCCTGTAGTTATCTAACTAAGCCAGGTTTCACATAGAGATAGTTATTGCACCTAAATTGTACTTCTCTGTCTTCGCCAACAAAATATATTTGTAAGAATTTTTGTTCCTTTTGAGGTGCTGGCAACAAAATTCCAACTAAGTGGTATACCTGGCCCTGAAGTTTTAAAAGCGGGCATAAAACCGTCCTTTATTAATTGTTTAGCACCGAATGAAGTCATTTGAAAGGAACTATTATATTTACGAATATCGTTCATGGAATATTCATGTTCTGGATGTATATTCATTATCAAGCTGTAGAGAGACTCGGGTAACTGTTCATTAAGCAGGAGCTGCACATGCCGGATGCTTCCTCTTTTCAAGTGAGAGTAGTGCACCACCGGCACTTGTTGGTCATGGAACCCAAGGCCACGGTACTGTTGCCTTCATATTCTGTATCGGTATCCTATGCTATACCGGAACGTCGCTTCCTTTCTACTCGTCTATCAGGATTATTTTGCTTATATCGAGACTTATGCACCTCAGGGTCAGCTCGCTGGTACCTAGTCACAGCCTCTCTGTTCACCTCAGGGTAAACTCTGTTGTACGTAGCCACTGCTTCTCTGTTCACATTAGTATTAATTTTAATCAGCGATGAGATTGTACACAGTCACTTCACTTCTTCTCGCAGTTATCCTCTTGGCGACGACAGGGTAAAGGCGGCCACTTCACTACGTACGTATACATCGAAATGGCCACGTGATAAATCACGAGAAAAACGTAGTCGTCCTACGGGATTACGCGCAGTACCCAAGCTTACATACAGCTCACCATTACGGTAAACTTCAAAGACCCATGGAAAGAGTTGCCCTACCGCTTCCAGCTACATAAACCACCATAGTTAAAAGGGTGTGCCATGTCAATGCGGTATTCAGCGGCACTGGAGTAATTGTCCCCGCAAATGTAATATTTTTTAATATGGTTTCCTAATACAAACTCTGAAACCCCGTTTCACCACTATAAGGTCCCAAAAAACCTTAATAACACCCATATCGATTTTTAGGTTTATTTAAGCCATTTTACCCTTTTAGGGATAGAGTTTTGAAATATCCTTTCTTATTCCATGTATGCACCATAAAGGGAATCTCTAGGTACAAGGATTTGGGCCGGGTAATTTTCCGACCTTCCTTCCGCTTTTCAAGAAAAATTCAAATATTTGATTTAAATGAGGAACGAAAAAGGATGCAGGAACTAGCCCTTTCTTGATCGTATTGACACCACAAAGCAGTTATAACGCGATTCTACACAGCGAGTGTCTTTTCCAAGCAATTGAATATTAAAACAATTTTATTTCAATAGAAATCAATAAATTTATTTAAACATTTGGACCTTTTATTCATTGTCGTTAATTTCGGTCTTGATAACTTGCTTCATTGAAGCTTCTAGCTTTATCATTTTCAGATCCAGAATTCGCTCTCTAAAACGCCGCTTTTCCTCCATATCTTCTTTTAACAGTTTTAGCTGTTCCTCCTTTAACCTGATGGTTTTCCTTAAATAACTATTTGTTTGTTTTTGTGCAACAACAAGCCAATCTTGTAACTGTTCTTGCTTCTGTGTAATCCTAAGTAGCTCTCTTTTAACCCGGGTAGACTTTTTTCCATTGCCATTTGCAGGTTCTTCAAGAAGAGGTTTACAGGTATTATTTCCGTTATCCTCATCTGGGTGGATTTCATTGGGATTTTTACAATCTCCGTTTTCTTCAGGCAGAATTTCTGGATCAGTTCGATTACTTGCAGAAGAATTTATTCCAAATGATGTACTTCTTGGATGCGATACACGAGCAGGACTACTTTCACCAGGTGGTGCAAAACTATTAATTTTTTCAGCAAGTAATTCCCAAATTGAATCGTATTCAAGTAGTCCTCGACTCCTAGCCGAATTTTGGTGAGTCATATCAGTTCTTTAAAGTACAACATGTGAATAAACTCATTTTTAAATAGATATTAGATTTGTACTTACTTTTTATTATTATTATTTTAAAATATTCAGCAGTTAATTTGAAGACCAACACAATATTAAAAAGAGATGACAGCTTATGGCTTACAAATTAATTTTTAGTTCGAACGCTCATAAACTGTCACTAACTGCGCGTGAATGTGTCCAGAAGGTTTAAGTAACAATTGGGACATTTTCAAAATAAATTAAAAGCCTTATGTATACATTCGAATAAAGATCAATTTAGGGTTATTCTAATTTGGATTATGTTGAGACGTTATGGGCTGCAATCTCAAAGCCATCTTCTACCCATATTTAAAAAGAAATGGCCTTTGATACAAAAAACATTTGGGTGAATGTAGTCGGGTCTTTACGAATCGGTTTAAATCACTCATCGCACTCAATTTCGGGACGAATCACTGATTACTGTAAAAACATACAAAAAAAACGAAAGCACCTCCAGCAGAATAAAAAGGATTAAAAGTATAATCCTAACGAAACCAGTTCTTTTCAATTAACTTTCTCAGTTAACAACTCAAGTGTGGGGTCAAAAAAGAGCTGGTACAGGTCTTATAGAAAAAAAAAACTAGTGAGCTATAGGGGGATGAAGCTTCAACCAGGCAATCCAGGAGGGATTTCGGAGATATCGAGCACGCCCTGTCGAAGTTTACTGGAGACGACCTGGGCCATTTCGTACAACATTTCCTCTGGAACTTTGAGGAAGTTATGGCTACAGTCAAAGCAGAAGACCGCTCCAGGTTGCGGAGCCTACGACGTTCTCTGGTTGGGACTATAGCTCTATATCCTCACTATGCTGACGGTTCGCAAACGCTCCGTCATCAGCGAGTTGGAGACAATAGATTCCATCGTCGGAATGGGAGATGTGCCGTATGTCAACTTACTGCTGGGAGCTTGCATCATCGAGGAGCTATATCGGCTGATCAACTGGTGCAAATAACGGTATCTCTGCTAAAATTCCGTAGGACGTGATCCAAATGCCGCCTCTGCGAAAACTGCCGTTACGACGAAACATGCCGCTACAATGAAAACTAACACTGACAAAAAGAGCCGTTATGCTTTAATTGCTCACAAATGGTGCATATTCAGCCGTACTGATTGTGGATTCTGTTTCCGATTTTGGAAAATGGAATATGACCACTAGTCGTACCCAAATCCGAAGAAATTGCTGCCGTAAATTCCGAAAAACAAATAGCTGCCGTTTCCGTGGATGAACCAGATGATTCCGATGAAGACAATAAAGTCGTAATTGGTGCTGAAATTGGGTGAGAGTTTCTTTCTCTTTTTATGAATAATTTGCCGAAAACCTTATAAAGTTGAGCTGAATATTGATGTTATATAAACCTTGCCGTGCCAAATTAAATGACAATAAGGTAGAGCCTTTAGATTACGAAACAAAAATTCATTTAAGCGACGATATGCCGTTCCATTGCGCTCCCCGACGACTTTCTCGCTTTGCGCTTACGAGGGTGCAGTCAATAGTTAATCAGTTAGGAAAATATGGTATTATAATTAAATCAAGTAGTTCACCTTATGCTTTCGCTATCGAGTTCGTAAAAACAAAAGAATGGGGAGACTTAATAAGAAGACTACCGCTCATTGAGGATTATAGATTTGAAGAGCGGGGTTCACCAAGTTAGGGTTTCTGATGAATCTATACCGCTCACTGCGTTTGAGACTCCCAATGGAATGTGGGAATATCTGAGAATGCCGTTCGAGCTGAAGAATGCACCGGCTGTATTTCTGCGGTACATAAAAGTCCATTCACAGCTCAGCGAACTGCGAATGTGAATGAGCGAATATTCGCAAATTTTTACGTCTCTTTCACAAATGCTCTTTCATTTAGTCGCAGCGACCTACAAACAAAACAAAACAGGTTCCATTTGTGGAATGCGAGCAACATTTGACAGTTCGCAAAAGACATTCGCTTATTCCTGGAGAAATAAACGAATCGTTGACATAAATTAACTAACCTAGATGGCAAACTTTCCAGATATTGGAATATCAAAACCGGTTTTCTACTGATCGGCTTTATCCGTGTGACCCTGGCTGTGAATACGTGTGAATTGTTGGCACTTTCTAGCAATGGCAATTTCTCTCCCATTTTACTGTGCGAAAGTTAAGGGTTTGCAAAAGCATTAGTCGGGTTTGCTATCTAGGTTAGTTCATCTATGATCGTTGATTTCTTCGTAAAAACTAACTGAATTTGATTTTTTTTATTAATCCATAGATAAATCAAGCTCTCTAGTAAAATGATTTGTTCGCAGTCAGCTTAGCGAAGCGCGAATGAGCGAATATTAGCAAATTTTGACATTATACTTCTTTATTCAGTCGCAGCGTCCCGCGAATACAAATTATCATTCGTTTTGTGTTTTCAAAAAACCAAAAAAAAATTATGTATTGTTTAAGTGTACAAGCGAATCGTTGATTTCCTTGTCAAAGCCAATTGAATTTGGTTTTTTTTTTTTATTAATCAAGGTGAATCAAGTCGTGAGCTTTTGAAATAGTAAAATCGTCACTTCCTTTCTTTAGATGTACTGAAAACGGTATCTTCACAGTCAGATCGTTCGCAATTTACGTAGCTGTAAACGGACCTTTAACGTTATTTTTCGCTACCTAATTAACCCAGGTGAAATAGTTGGCTATATGGACGACATATTGATTGCTACTACCGGTTTTGACGAGCATTTGTTTTTATTATGAATTGTGCCGAAAAGAATTACGTAGCGAAATCTTAAATTAAACTTTGGGAAGTGTAAGTTTTGGTATACAGAGATAAAGTACCTAGAGTATGTCATTACACCCCGTGGTATTGCGCCGAGTAACTCTCATATTGGTGACATAAAAAGATATCCAGTTCCGATAAATCAGAAGCAATTTCATTCCTGTATTGTGTTTTCTTATTTTAGGCGGTTTGTGCCTCCATTTTCCTGGATTACGCAGTTATTACAAAACCTATTAAAAAGAAATGCTGATTTTGATTCCGAAAAGCAATAGACGAAAATAATGAACATTTGGACGATAAATTGAGTTCAGATACTCCTTGTGATCTACTGCGAATTTGGGCAGACGCTTCAGCGGCATATCAACACAATAAAAAATTATCAGGTTGTCGGTTTTGTCGTTATGTTGATACAAATTCCGTGGACCTAATGTGGTACATAAAGTTTTGGGAAGTCATATGTTGATACATACTACGAGATGTTGAAAATTCCCAGTTGTCTCAGCTACTTTACGATGGGGTTGTTGGAGCTAATAGAATGCGAAAGTGGCTTTCGGAGCCAAATATCGATAACCGGGTTAACAGTCCAGATATAGATGTTAAGCAGTTGTAATCTATTATAGATTAAATTAATCTTCTATTCCAATGTTTAAAATTTAATTTTTGTAATATTTTATTCCTCGTCGATCAATTGTCGGATTGGTAGTTGTAAGCATTTTATAATTTCTCGTACTTCGTTTTCGTTTAGGATTTACTCCACATTCCGAAGAAGAAAAGTGACGCAAAACCGTTTTTTCAGAATCAAAATTTTCATTTGAGAATCGAAATTTCTCTCCTCGATTTTATGTCAAAATGTATAAACGTCAAATAGTATTGTGCGTCAAACCAGATTTCTGTTTTCGTGCAATCGGCTGTGTTTGGCCAATTTATTATTCTGAGTGCAAATATATTTAAAATATAAAAGTCCGAAGAAGTTCTTAGTGTTCCATTTAAATGAAAATCGGACTACACAACAAAAAGTCTTGACAGCCCAAACGAAAACGACATTAGTTGAACCCACTCGTTGCTATGAGCGTCATCTGTGTTTCACTAACTCATTCAACAAATTTGAAAAAACCTCTGAATTACAAAATCACTAATCACTGTAAATACACTAAACAGAAAAAGCTGAGGAAGAGCCTCCAGCAGAATAAAAAAAATTGAAATTGTAATCCTAACGAATCCAGTTTTGTTCAATTTACATTCTTAGTTTGAAAACCTTTTTTTTTCTATTTAGCTGAGAATTGAACCACTCAAACATATTTCCAGCGAGACTTTAAGCACATTTAACCATAGACTCTCACAGCTGCTTCGACATTATTAGAAATTCGTCCCATTCGCTGACGATGATCTTGTCTACATATCATTGAATGTAAATGGCTGATTCAGGAGTGAGCTTATGTCTGAGGTCGAATAAGTTGAAGCTCAATGTAAACAACTCACAATGTATGTCACTTACGCATCGCATACCGCATTTTTAGACATAATTTATGGTATACACTTAAATATTTAGAAAGTTATTGATGATAAAATATCATTGTGTTCACTTAGAATATATCATTGCGAAAGTAGCTAAAAGAGTATGTGTTTTTCAGTTGAATAAGGAAGAAAATTTCCTTAATTTGTGCAGTAAATAAGTGTTTATAACAAAATGATTAAATAATATTTTGAATACTTTTAGTCTATATTATATCTGTGCAGTGGTACCTCCTTACCTCGCAGTTACAGCGTTTACAGAATAGAATTATTGTTAAGTACAATCGTTATATAGGGTGGCTAGATAGCAATTATAATTTTTCAATTATTAAGTTTCAGCAGCTGTCAAAGTTACCAATGACATCCAGCTGTCAAAATATTCAGTAAGGTTTGCCATTTCATCATGCATCGTTTTACGCTTGTCGAACGTGCGGAAATTATTAAAAAATATCGAAATTCCGGTTCAGTTGTAAATACGCCACGTGAATTTCGTCTTCAGGCCGGCCGTCACCATGGCTTCAGTGTGCAGGTAATTCGTCGCACCGTGGAAAAGTTTGAGAGTGAGTACACTCTTTTGGATCTTAAGCCACCAACCAGACGAGTACATAGCCGCCGTAGCAGCCAATATTAAACAATACTCAGAAATCTCAATTGGACGCCAATCAGCTGAATTGGGCATTGCCAGAGTCAAACCGGCTTATTTTGCGGTTGGATTTGGACCTAAGATTGTGCTGACGCAAGAATTGAATCCGGGCGACGGATTTTGTCAAAAAATCATCTCGGACGAGGCAAATTTTTGGCTCAGGGACTATGTCAACAAGAAAAATTGCCGTTGTCGGAGCGAACACAATCTAGAAGTGTTCGGTGAAGCATCAATGCATCCACAAAGATTGACTGTTTGGTGTGGTATATGCCATGGCGGCATCATCGGATCTTATTTCTTTCGAAATTAGGAAGGAGTCCGTTACCGCCGTTGATCTCAGGTATAGGGCGATTTCAACCGACTTTCTGTGGTCAGAGCTCGACAACATCAATATATCCGAGCTATGGTCCCAACAAGACGGCACTACATGCCATACAAGCGACGCATCGCTCGAAATTGTGAAGGAGAATTTTGCGACTGGGTCATTTCACGGCGAGCGTTCATCAAATGGCCGCCGCGATCATGCGATTTGACACCACTCGATTATTTTCTCTGGGGCTACGTCAAGTTCTTAATCTACGCTAACAAGCCAACCACATTGGACGAGCTCAAGGCCAATATTGGACACGCTATTGCCGGAATAACGCCGCATATATTGGATCGAGTCATGAAAACTGAAAACAACTGCTTGAAGCATTGCCAGCGAAGCTGAGGTGGCCATTTGAATGATGTGGTATTTCACACATAATGACATGAACGTAGCTTTAAAATAAAGTGAGATTCAATTTTATATCTCAGACCGTTGTTGTTTTATTTAAATTTTTTTCCTATTGTTCTTATCTGGTCACCCTACACATGCAGTTATGGTTAAATGATAAATAAAAGATTCCTGAAAATATATTGTTTTGTTTTTAAAATTAAATATTCCATGTTATCAAGCTACTTACAAAAAAATCATATGTGGGAGAATCCCAATCTTATCAATTAAAAAACTAAGAGGATTTCAGGTTATCACATTATGTTAGTAGTTTAACACAAAACAGTTTAGTTTCTAAAGGTTGTCACCGATTTAATTCGCTTCCAAACTTTATAAAAACTGAAAAAATTGCAGATATCTGAAAGAAATATAATTGCATTCATAAAATATATGTATCTTCATAATTAAAAATAAAATTTTGTATATGTTCCTGAGGTTAAGTTCAAATTGTAAAGAAAGAAACTGAAGTTAAATGGCAAATTTCTGCTAATAAATAAATGAATTGGATTGAGTCTTACCACAGTCCGTACTTTTCTTTGTTGTAATAAAAAGAAACTTGAAACCAATTTATTTCAACAACACCATTCATAGAACATGATTATGATTTTATTCTACGACTTCATCTCATGATTACATCCATTTTCCATCTTTTAAACCTATGTACTTACTACGAGTATCTTAAGTATGAACGGAATTAATTTCAGTCGACGTTACTTGTTTATTATAACGTCTGTTTGCTTCCCACTCCTGACGATGTTTTTTTTTTCGATGTGAGTGCATATTCGCCTTGGAATTAAAAGTTTTGGGGCAGTGTGGGCAGGTATACAATACTTCTCCGGTGTGTGTTGTCAAGTGCTCCTGTAATTAATAAAAAAATAAAAATTGCAATATTCCATATTGCATGTATATATAACTTTGCTTAGAAAACAATATACTTCACCCTCAAATTAATTGCCTTCTTGAAAGATTTGTCGCAAAAAGAGCAATGAAATTGCCGCACGGTTTGATGAACATATCTGTGGTGGCTCTGCAAAGCGCTCTTTGATGGTGCGATTTTACCACACATATTGCAAGGGTACGTTTTTCCATCATGTTTGTACATATGCTTTCGGAGGCTATTTTTATCCTTCAACCACGACCCACATATTTCGCACTGGACTTGCGGTCTGACTATGCCTTCGTGCTCATCCATGTGTCGTTCAAAAGCTGCATTTCCTCGGATAAGTTTCGCACAAATTTCGCACATTTTATCATATATTGTCGAGTGAATTTGATTCAAATGCTTGGTAAGTGTGGTTTTTGTGGGAAATCTATAAAAATAAAAAGAAAGTAGCTGCGCACCGGATTATAAGCGGTCATGCAATAGATTCAGCCTACCCTCTGCCACACTCGGAACACATGAAAGCACACTCTTCTTGTGGAACATGTTTAACCTGATGACAGTCAAGCAAATATTGTTTGGCATACTTCTTAGGACAATACGGACATTGGTAAAGTTTGTCGACCTCATTCTGGTGCATAAGTAGAACGTGATTTCGCAGACACATCCTATCAGCCATTACTTTGGCACATTCTGGGCATCTATGGTACCAACGAAATTTCATTCTTAGATTGTATGCATAGAGAAAGCTGTGCTATGCGGAAAAATGTTAGATGTTTACACTGCACAAAGTTGTGTGGTTACAATTTAGATTAGTGTGGTCTTGCTTACCTGTTTTGGATGCATAATCAAACAAAACGAAAAAGGAAACTATTTTTTTTTTTTGGCTTGGTTCACTGTGTTGTGCATAGGAAAGCATAACAAGCACAGAAGTAACAATTACTTCTTAAAAATTTTACACATCAACGAACCACATTCCTCTGTGTGGAAAAAATAAATCAATCAAAAGAAAACCACTCAACAACATTCTAACCGCAAAGCACATCTTTGGAACGTTGTGCGTATGCATGCACCATTTTAAAGGTGCAAACTAAAATCTAGTCATCGAAGACTTACTTGAAATACTCCGGATTAATGTGGGTGTTTATGTGATCGACAACAAGACCACGCTTATACAGTCGTTTGTTACAACACACAGCATACCCTTTGCGGTTATGAACTGACCTAAAGTGGCGTTTCAGCTCAGCAAAATTAACGAGATTTGCCGTACATATATTGCAGCTAAGATTCATATTCTTCTGGATGATCTCATCAAATTCTTTAGCTGTTTCCATGATTTTTTCAGTTTTCTCCGATCGGACTTTTATAACCGTTTCTCTTTTATCGCCTTTCTTAGGTCGACCACGTTTTCTTTTTGTAATTATGTCAAGCCGGCTGTCTTTATTATCTTCCGAATCATTTTCTTTTCTAGTTATTTTTTCTTCTTTATTTCCCGATTGCTGTTCTTTTATTTTTTCAATTCTCGGACGATCTGGTTTTTTGCCAAGTTTAACTACAGGAACCGTCTTTGAGACGGTCGATTGAGATCTTAGCTTAGAGCCTCTAGTTATTCTTCGCGTTGGTGTTTCATTTGTTTCGGATGACTCAGCAGTAGGTATTCCTTGAGTCACATAGTAATGCAGTTCAACTTTCAAAAGTTCTTCTTCTTTGCAGTGGAAAGTATCACTGGTATCAAAATGGTCATCTACAAAAAAATATATATATATATATACTCGTATATGTACTAACATTTGTTAAAGTCCAGTGCATTTTATTCAGAGATTGAGAATTGTCATTTTACGGTTTGTCCAGTTTTTACTTTTTCGCGGATTTACATAAAGGGTTGTGCACCGATCAGAATACCGATATTGCAGCGCATCTACTAACCGAATGTGAAAATGTAACCACTTTGATTTAAGCGTATGGAGGAGTTTAATAAAGCTTCCTTGACGCTCTAAAATAAAGGAAGAGGCATTTATTATGGGATCATCTCGATTACGTAAAACTCTCATCATCCCTCAAAAATGTGTAGTACGTTCATTAAAATTAATCGGACAAAACATAAGTTTAGACAATATATGTACATAAAGTGTAGAGCATAAGTCATGGTACCCTGCATCAAGTTTCACAAATTGCTAAATAGAATTCAGTAATAAGATTACAATTTTAAAAATTTTGGAATTCCTAATTGTAATGAAGTGTGTTCTTTAATTTAACAAACATGAAAAGCAATTAGCAATTTAAAACAACAAAATGGCTGTGCAAAAGTCTTGGTACTCTTACAATTGTTCCACTGTACGAAAGATAGCGGTAAATTCTGGTTCAACTTAATTTCGTCATAATGGAAGAGGCAAACTTACAAAATGAACAGGAAAGAATCAACGATAGAAGAAAGGCAGTTAATTATAAATTATCACAAAGAAAAGTCATCTTAAAATTGGTGAAATAGTGGAAAGAACTCAACGATTAAGAAGGTAATAAACCGCTATGAGAAAGAAAATAGGATAGAGAATAAGACGAGGTCTGGGCGCCCACGTAAGCTTACAGAAAGAGCTGACCGGAAAATTGCAGCTATCATTCAAAAAGATCCATTTAAAAGTGCTCCAAAAGTAGGTGCCGATATTGAAACATATTTAAACAAAACCGTATCTGCTTGGACTGTGCGATCAATTCAGAGATACAATTCTCGCAGAAAACCACTTGTCAGTGGAATAAACAAAAAGAAGAGAATTGACCTCGCCAATGAGTTTAAAAATTACGCAAATGACTTTTGGGATAATGTGATTTTTTCGGATGAGTTGAAATAATGGACGATGGACCTTTCAGAGTATGGAGGAAACAAGGCGAAGCACTTAACCCAAAAAATACCATAAAGACGGTGGTGGTGGTGCTGTTATGGTGTGTGGGTGTATGGCGCCTGCTGGTGTGGGGAATTTGATGATAATTGACGAGATCTTGAACAAAGAAGTGTATTTGCATATTTTTATGGATATAAATGTAATATTTTTTTTTTATTGTTTACTTGAATTTTGTTATTTTTTGTTTGTTAAATTAAAGAACACATTCTATTAGAGATAGAAGTGCTAAAGTATTTTAAATTTTTTATGCCAGTAATTGAATTTTTAATTACTTGCAAAAATTATCCCAGGGTACCATGACTTATGCTCCACACTGTATGTGTGTATATAGCTCTTGCAAATCGCTGCTTCTTTGAACTAGAGAGACTCTTATCACCCCAGTCCTGTGATGTGGCACAGAGGCATGGGACCTTCCTAACAACGAATCATAAGTCGCAGATTAAAAAAGGTATCGGCTTAAATATCAATACAGAGTTAAGTGTACCAAAAATATCTTAATAGTCAGCTTTTACTTAATCTTCACTTTTTCAAAGAAACTAGTATATTTTCATGGAATCTACTACATAACATTGGTTTTACGTTTTATATTTGAATCTGAATTTGAATTCATTTTGAAGTCGTGTGGAAACATTTGTATTTAATTAAAAATAATTTCGCGGTCCGATGAGGACATGCATATGGATATTCAACTTATTGTGTGATTAGTTCCTTTCCGAAGGGTAAAAGTATGTAAAAAGGGAATAAACCCTATACACTTGGCGCTCGAAAGTCGAAATAAACAAAATCAGCTGAGTTTTTTTCTCCGTTTGTGCATATAAAACAGTGATGCCATTGCACTGAAGTAAATACTTCCCTCCCTTTTTCCTTCTTAAATGGAAACTGGGTTCAATAAAACTCTAATGCAATATTATTTTCATCAATCATTAACTTTATGGCGCTCCCATTGTTCCGATTTGAGTTCTGTTTTTTTTGTTAAGTTGCTAAATCTGTTGTTGACATTCCCTCTGAATCTTAGCGTCATAGCTTGCAAAAGTTACGTAGCCAAGAGCACATCTATCTCTGTGTGTGTTGGTGATTTTTTACAATTTTAGAAATGGATTTAAATTTGCAACAACGAACTTGTTAAATTTTGCGTAAAAAACGAATTTAATGATGCGCGAACGTTGGAAATATTTGAAAAGCGTTTCGGCAACGATTCTCTAAAGAAAACGGTCATTACGAATGGCACGAGCGGTTCAAATTTGGCCGTGAGTCAATCGAAGATGATGAACGCAGTGGCAGACCATCGACATCGAAAACATTGATGAAGTAAAAGAAATGTTGGTCAATAACCGCAAATTAACCATCAGAGAGATAGCGGAGGTCTTGAACATTGCCTATGGATCCGTCCAAGACATTTTGGTTAATGATTTGGGTTTCCGTATTGACCGTATTGACGTCGAGAAAGAGATGGTTTGCGAGGCTGAATCCGATCCCACATTCATCTAAAGGATCATTACTGGAGACGAGATGTGGGTTTATGAGTACGACACGCAATCCAGACATCAGGCAAGTGAATGGCGTTCACCAAATGAGCCGAGACCAAAAAAACCACGTCGTTTTCAGTCAAAAAAGGTTTTTATGGATTCAACGGTGCAGTGCATCATGAATTTTTGCCAGAAGGCCAGACAGTAAACAAAGAGTATTATTTCGGCGTTATGAGACGTTTACGAGAAGCAATTCGCCGAAAGAGACCAGAATTGTGGCCAGAAAACTCGTGGATTTTGCACCATGATAACGCACCGTCGCACAGTGCCATCATTATTCGTAATTTTTTGATGAAAAATGCAACAAATACTATCCAACAGCCACCGAATTCACCTGATTTGGCTCCCTGTGACTTCTTTCTGTTCAATCGAGTTAAAAAACCACTACGGGGAACGCGTTTCTGCAGCCGAGAGGAAGTAATGGAAAAATCGCAGGAGGCAGTGATGGACATACCGAAAACCGAATATAAAAAATGTTACGAAGATTGGATCAAGCGCTGGCATAAGTATGTTGCAGTCGATGGTGATTACTTTGAAGGGGATAATATAGATTTAGATTCAGGGAACTTTTTGATCAAGGTGGTATGTACTAATTAAGGGGACATAGCTGTGTAAGACCTAAAATTTTGAATCATATGTTTGATTACTTTAAAATTTTCTAAATTGTAGAAATAATATTCAAAATATTTTCGAGAAATGCAAGAGGTGATAGAGGAGGGCAGCGATGTACAGTTAGGCCATTAAAAATTTTTTTTAACGATAATATATAAGAGCAGATGCAAATACTAACGCGCTTTCGAAAAAAAATGCTTAATGTTGATAGTGATGAAGTGATATGTAGCCCACAATATGCACATCGTTTTATACAAGTTATTAGAGATCTGCAATGAATGTCTTGAAACCAGTTCCAAGACATTAATTTTATTATACACTTAATTACTCCACTCATAGCATGAAAAGTAAAATGAATGAATCACATGATATTTGATTACTAAGTGAGTATTTCACCCATTTTCAACAAAATACTTAGTGCAGTGTGCTCATAAAGAACGGGTATTTATAAATGGGTATTCATAAAAATAGTGTACACTACACAGCCAAAGGCGAGCTTCTTAAATGGCAGAATAATGGGAAATGACAATTATGAAAAGGAAGGGTAATAGAAATAGGCAGAATGATGGTAATAGGCATGTAATTCATAATTTATAATAAAATAAACAAATTCGATTTATTTTTTTTTAAATATTTTCTTATAACAGTTCTTTGAGATCCTTACAAATTGAAATTTGATTTATATTGGAATGTAAAAAACATTATTATTAACCAAAACTAGGTCAAATCTAATTAAACAACGTTTTTCTGAAATGAACATTTTGGTTGAAGAAACAATGCGTTTAGAAGCAGCACTACTTGCTGGCATAGCAAATAACTCTAAACAAAAGTGACAATTCAACTTGGTGCAAGTACCACCACTGCAAAACATCAAAATCTTCATGATAAATTTATTTTATTTGCCTTTTTTGCACTGTAAGATGATTGCACCTATACGAGGGGCGTTCAACATATTCTCGGTATCGGGTGAAGCTGTGGTTGTATATATAAATTGACTTATTTATCAAGTAACACTATTATTTTAGTGCATTCATGTCAAATTTCATCTAAATGTGATTATTAATTCGCGTTTTATCTCTAGTTAAACAGAATCATAATGGCAACTGAGACGATGATGGTGAAAATTGAGCATCGCGCTGTAATTAATTTCTCACTAAGCAAGGAAAAAGTCAAAAAACTATTCATGAAGAGATGGTGGCTGTTTACCAGGGTTCCGCACCTTCATTACCAACTGTGCAAAAGTGGTCAAGTGAGTTCAAGAGAGGCAGAGAGAGCATTGAAGACGACCCCCGCTCCGGCACCCCGGCTACTGCTTGTACGTGAGAAAACATCAAAGAAGTAGAAAAACTTGTTCTTGAGGATGCCCGAATAAAGGTGAAAATGATGGCAGAGATCACCAAGCTTTCAATTGGTACCATTCACACCATTCTTCATGACTATCTTAACCTTTCAAAGGTCAGTGCAAGGTGGGTGCCACGAATGCTCACAGCGCCTCAGAAAAAAGTGAGAATCGCATGCTGTAGAGAGCTTTTGGAGATGTGTAGTGAGAACGCGGACGGTGTTATGGATCGAATTGTTACTGGGGACGAAACATGGGTCCACCACTATGACCCTGAAAGCAAACAAGAGTCCATGCAGTGGCATAAAAAAGGAACAGACCCCCCGAAGAAGTTCAAAGTCACTCCGTCTGCCGGGAAGCTCATGGCCACAGTTTTCTGGGACTCAAAGGGAATCTTGCTCATTGAGTACAAAAAAAAAGGTGAAACCATCAACGTCACATCCTACGCTTCCAACACAATTTGCATAATTTGCGGGAGGAAATTAAAAAGAAAAGACGGGGTAAACTCGCAGCGGGTGTGTTGCTTCTTCATGACAACGCTCCTATTCACACGGCTTGAGTTTCCAAGGCTGCTGCGCGAGATTGTGGTTTCGAAGAAATCCAACACCCTCCCTATAGTCCAGACCTTGCCCCTAGTGATTATTTCCTGTTTCCGGATTTGAAAAAATGTCTTCGTGGAAAAAGATTTTCGGATGATGAAGAACTCAAGTCGGCAATAAATGGAGGAGGAGGAAATTTATTTTTTTAAGGGTTTAAAAAAGCTTATCTCAAGATGTAACAAATGCATTGATGTTAGGGGAGATTATATTGAAAAATAAAAATAATTTAAATTGAATTTGCATTTTCCTTCATATCGATACCGAGAATATATTGAACGCCCCTCGTATGTCCAAAGTAGAAACCAACTAGACTTTGTAATCATTTTATTCAGTGCACTTAGTGTACTCAGTGTATTTTTTCCATTAAACATTGTACCCGATTCGCTCACATCAAGCCAGTTCAAGTACCCAAGCGTGAAAGAGAATGAAAACAGTCATTTTGATATCAGGTTACCCAATATTGTACAGTAACTGCCTCTTATGATGTGGGTACTCTAGTTTACTGTAAACTTAGTTGAATAATGGCAGTGAAAAGAGTACACTGATGTTACTGCACTCATTTGGTGAGAGCAAATGAATGTATTCATGCAGACCTTTAATACATTGAAACGTTTTTTGAATCTGAGTACACGATAATTTAAAAATGACTCGATATTTCGCATACTTCTTTTAAATTGTTATAACTTGGCGGTGAACCAACAAAATTTTAAATATTTTAATAAGGATATGCTTTTTTAAATAACGAATTTTTTACGAAAAAAATCTTACTTTCGTTTTCAAAATTCTAATTGACAATTCATTTTTATTTTTTGCAGATTTTCGGTGTTTAGCTACGTATTATACTTTTTATTAAATTTTTAATTAAATTCATAAATAACGTTCATTCTGTTCATAAACAAATGGATGAAAGTAGCTTTATTTGTTGCCCTTTAAATAGGTATGTACGAGGGCGGGTCAATAATTCCGTGACTTTTTGAATTTCTGACCTCTTTACTGAAACAGCAACACTGCTCCTGTCAACAGGCATCTGTCAGTTGACTCCTGTCAAAATTTAAACTTGCTGCGTCAGTTAGTTTGTGTTTGACAGCTATTTTTATCAGACTACTCACTAATTTGAGGAGAAAATGGAAAAAAGTGAATTTCGTGTGCTTATTAAGTATTATTTCTTGCGAAAAAAAACCATTACCGAGACCAAGGCTAAGCTTGATAAATACTATGGGGACTCTGCACCATCGATTTCAATGGTAAAAAAGTGGTTTACTGAATTTCGTTGTGGCCGTACAAGCACTGAAGATGCCGAACGTCCTGGACGCCCAGTTGAGGTCTCTACACCCGAAACAATCGAAAAAATTCACGATATGGTGTTGGCCGACCGAAGATTGAAAGTGCGAGAGATTGCATGGCTCAGTGGTTTCAATTTTGAATGATCACTTGGGCATGAGAAAGCTTTCCGCAAGATGGGTGCCGCGTTTGCTCACAGTCGACCACAAACGCAATCGTGCAACAACTTCACAGGAAGGTTTGGCGTTGTTTAATCGCAATATGGAGGAGTTTTTGCGCCGTTTTGTAACCGTGGACGAAACATGGATCCAGCACAACACACCAGAGAACAAACAACAGTCAAAACAGTGGGTTTCTAAGGGTGAATCGGCGCCAAAGAAGGCCAAGGTGGGTTTGTCAGCCAATAAAGTTATGGCGACTGTTTTTTGGGATGCACGCGGGATAATCCACATTGACTACCTTCAAAAGGGAAGAACAATCAATGGGGAATATTATGCCAACTTATTGGACCGATTCAATGACGATTTGAAAAAAAAAACGACCTCATTTGGCCAAGAAAAAAGTTCTTTTCCACCAAGACAATGCAAGGGTGCACACATGTGCAGTTGCCATGGCAAAAATCCATGAATTGGGCTATGAATTGCTCCCTCATCCACCCTATTCTCCAGATTTGGCTCCGAGCGACTACTTCTTGTTCCCAAACCTGAAGAAATGGCTTGGTGGAAAAAGATTTGACTCCAATGATGAAGTCATCTCGTCATTTTGAGGACCTCGACAAATCATTTTTTTTGGAAGGGATAAAAAAATTGGAGAAGCGTTGGACAAAGTGTATAGAGCTCAAGGGAGACTACGTTGAAAAATAAAATTATTTTTTTATCAAAAAATCTGTGTTTTAATCGCTCGAGTCACGGACGACCCGCCCTCGTAGTTGTTTCAATGAAACATTCATGAAAAACACATTTTTACCAATTTTTACTGCAATGTATTTCAATAAATAATAATGGAAGTATAGGAATTTTTTTTAAAAATTCATGAAAAATAAATAACGCTTATACAATTTCAACTAAATTCAGTAAGCGGATTATTTTAGTTTTGAGATACCACATCTGATCCTTTTTATTATTGTTCTTAGTATTATACTAGGACATTGGCATCACTTTGTTCTTTAATGTCATATTTTAAAAACTAGACATGGCTTTCTATACATTGAACTTTAGCTCCCTACTAACACTAAAGCCGACTATTAAGCTCGTTATTGGTACGAATATTTTGGAAAGTGTGGAGATTATACTTTATTTGGTTGTTAGTAAGGCCCATGGACTTTATCAGAAATGGATAAGGATACTTTAATTTTTTAATTGATCTTCAATTCCGTCTGCATAGACGGAGGAAAAGATACGGCGACGAACTCTACGTCATAGCCCGTAGAGATACCGGACAAGTTAGATCTGCTCTGAAATAACCACTCTGTTGGCTGGGACATATAAAGAAGAAATACCAACGACTAAGGTAACGCGAGCATGTGCAAAGAAATCTCAATCTGGAAGAAGGCTATTTAAGTTGGGTGAGGCCACAGTCATTACATATGGCATTACCATATTAAACTTTTTATGAAAGTTCCCGTAATCATCTCGTTATAAAGTTGCATTTTGATATACGCCTCGACGTCCGCACTGCCTTCGTCATCATGCCACATATTTTTCAAGATCCTACCGTATCTAACACGAATCGCTTGGCTGTAGACGGTTTTCTCTAGATCGATGCAGAAGTTTTTTAATCATAATTCATACATGATCAGAAGCTTATAAATGTAGGAAGAAACTATCATATAAATTTAGTTCCAGAAAATAGGAATCATCTCATTGTAAATTAGTTTTACGTGAAAGAGTTCCTCTGTGAAAATCGTAGTCGGTAATTTAAATTCTAAAATTGGGAAAACATTTCTGGAGGGTCTAATCAAAATGGTTAGCCTCCATTAAACGAAAGCCGGTAATGTGCTCCGGTGATTGGTCTTCCATTAGCATGAAATCTGATAATGAGCACAAAATAGTCCGCAAAAAGTGGATTCACTTTGCAACCTAGCCACCACATGACCGTTAACGTTAGCCCATTCGGCCACCTACTTACTCATCGATGAAAAGAAGACACACTAAGCATACCTCCAATAAATCACGTAGGCTTTTAAAGGCGATAATATATTTTCAGAATGCAGTAACAAAATGGAAAATTTTATTTTGAACGCCAAATTACACTTGGATTAGATTAGGTTTAACAATCGAAGTTTATTTGACCTTATCAGCTGGCATCTGCTTTAAGCTCTGAACACTTTTCGTATTGTACCCTACCATCGATCTACAGAGATCGTATAGAACTATCTGCAGGTGCTTAATATACATGGGGTAGGGGATGATAGTTTTTGAAAGGAATGAAGAGACCTAAAGACAACAAGGTTGGCGATGCATTTGAATTGATGAAAATGCTTCAGTCCATAGATTCCCATTTGAAATAATCAATCATTTACCTTTCAGAGGTCAACCTATTAGGCGACCTAACTAAGAGCTCAATGTAGTCAATACGTCATAATTTTAACATTAAAGAACTCAGCCAGACCATACATACCATCTGATTTATCCACCAAGTCTTCTTCCTTCAGTTGAATAATGCCTAAACAGATAACGAAACAATTTACTTGAAACATTTATTTCAATTGATAATTAATTACTTGATTCAGTTTCGACATGTTCGAAAGGAGTTCTCTCACCAAAACTTTTTCCCGTATCATTCACTTCCGCTTTCAGGGTTTTGTTTATAATGGTCAAAGTCTTTTGTGCTTCCTCAATCCGAAAGTGGAAGTTTTGAAAATTTTCTAACTGTTGCCAGCACAGAATACATATTACTTTCGAGACTGGATCTTCCGGAAAGAGCTGGGATAGATATATGTAGATAATTAGGAATTTAGTGGATGCTTATCTCAGGTCTACGATTACCTCCAATTTTAAGTACTCCATGATACACTTTTGGATTTTTTCTTTACTAAATATTGCTACGCTTTTATTGCCTTCAATCAAACACAAACGGCACACCATTTTCGCCCCAATTTAACACAATTTTCGGAATGTTTTTCTTTCTAGGATTTGATTCGAGTTCTTCTCGCGACGAATTTGTTTATAGGCACTGAAATGTCATGTTAGGTATTCACCACGCCTTATGAAACATTTACATGAGAAGTTCTTAAGGTCGTCATCGACGTTTTAAATCTGTTGCTTAACAATTGAAAATTCATGTTGATTTTGTGTGTTTTTTTTTTTAAATTAGCGCGCGCTTAAGGGGTTAAAGTACCCTTAAAAGGTTTGCACACAGCGCGGGTGAAGGAAAGCTAG
This sequence comes from Volucella zonaria, assembly GCA_963966105.1. NCBI lineage: Eukaryota > Metazoa > Arthropoda > Insecta > Diptera > Syrphidae > Volucella > Volucella zonaria. Next base: position 143,723,464 of record OZ014531.1, on the reverse strand, counting down.
GGAGAAAAGAAAGAGAACAACCAATGTACACTGTTTTTAAATGTTTGTAAGCTACAACGATCAGGAAACACAAAGATCGGTAAGGCATTCCATAAGCGAGTTGTACGGGTTAGGAAAAACTCACGATATTTTAGAGTACGCCCGAAAGTGGGCTTGAGGGTATACTGATGAGCATTCATAGCGAGACGGGTGTTGCGGTTAAAAGTTTGAAGGGGCGGAATGCTACTGGCGGTTTCAATGGAGCACTGATGGTAAAAATAGCGGAAGAGCAAGGTGATACGGGAAACATTTCGTCGGAGTTTGAGGTTGTCAATCGACTGGGTGATATTAGAATCACCGTGGCTCAAGTGGTAGTGTGTTGGCCGTTCCCGAAAGACTTTTTTTTTGGCTACTAAATTTTCATGAGATGAATGGTTACCTAAATACTACATCAAGTCAATTTACACTAATAATTTAGTCTCCCCATTAAATGTTGAATGTCACCCATGGAGCGAAATAATCACTTAGGCCCAAACATTTATCTTTCTATCCCTATACCATTTTCCAAAAAACTCAGCACATGCTGAGACATTATAAGTGCATTCATACCCACTTGAGTGTTAAGTTCTTTAAAAAAATTTTGGAAAAAATGTCGTTATAAAATAATTTATGTTATTTGAAAGCCAATAAACGGAACGTGCTTAATGAAGAGGCCAATGCGCTATTGTGTTTTGCCCATCATAGGTAACAATAAAGAATTTGTCAAATCACAATGATTTTTTATTCAGGGTAACTCTATCACCTCCCATCTAAATGTTGTGTAATATATCAACATGACATTTAAAAGGAACTTGTCTATAAACAAAATTGCTAATTGAAAATTTGAATAACATTTTTGCAAGCATTTACTACAAATTTGTGTTAAATTTAAGGAGAAATGGTGTGCCGTTTATGTTTAACTGAGTGCAGTGATACTATTGAAATATTTAGTAAAGAGAAGATCCAGAGTTACATTTTAAAATTCTTACAACTGGAGGTAGTCATGGGTCAGGATATCTTGTAAACAATTTTCGTTTATTCGCTCCAATTCCAGCTTTCTACGGAAGATCCAGTTTCAAAAGTAATATGCGTTCTTTGCTGGCAAGAGCTGGAAAATTTTCAAAAGTTTCACTTTCGTATTGCGGAAGCCCAAAAAACATTAATTGCTGCATGTGAAACACTGAAAGAGGAACTTTTAGTAAATACCGGTGAAGACCGATCGCCTGAGGGAATTTCATTCGAGCATGTGAATTCTGAATTAAGTTGGTAATTTTAAATAAAAATAAATCACAAAGTTAAATTTGTTGTTTTTTGTTTAGATCTTAACCTTTTGAAGAAAGAAGATACGGGGGATAAGTCCGATGGTGTGTATTGATTTGCTTTTCGGAATAGATCAGAGCTTTATATTTTATTTGTAGATGAACCATGTGACAACACAGACGATTTTCACTGCCTAGATGAAGATCCTGTACAAGTTAAGGTTGAGGAACGTACTGATGTTTCTCCAGAACTTGTTGTCTGCAGCCTATCATCTCCTCCACTAAATCAAAGAATTACTAGAGGGTCGAAGCGTAAACTTCAGTCAACACCCGAAAAAGGTGCTGAAGAAAAATTGAGAAAAAAGCGAGGTCGACCGAGAAAAGAAAAACTCGAAGACCAGCAATCAGATGTGAAGCAAGAACAGGACAACAAAGAAGAAAATAAAACTTTAGATGATAGAAACATTCCGGTTGACATTAATGCGAAGAAAAAACGTGGTCGACCTAAGAAAGGAGAAGAAAAACCAAAAATTCCAAAAGTTAGATCGGAGAAAGTTGAAAAGATCATGGAGGCCGTCAGAGAGTTCGACGAGATCATCCAAAAGAATATGAATCTTAGCTGTAACATATGTACAGCAAGGCTAATAGATTTTGCTGACTTGAAAAGGCATTTTCGATCAGTTCATAACCGCAAAGGATACGCAGTGTGCTGCAATAAACGCTTATACAAGCGCCCTTTGGTTGTCGATCACATAAACACTCACCTCAATCCAGAGCATTTCAAGTAAGTGAATCATTTAACTTATCTCACATTTCAAATGAAATTTCTTCGTAGATGCACAGAATGTGGCAAGGTGATGGCCGATAGGATGTGTTTGCGGAATCACGTTCTGCTATTTCATCAAAATGAGGTCGACAAAACTTACCAATGCTCCTATTGTCCCAAGAAATATGCCAAACAATATCTACTTGACCATCACCAGGTTAAACACATTCCACAAGAAGAATGTTCACACATTTGTGGGGAATGTGGAAAGGGGTATGGTGATACACTTAAATGGCCGCTCTAACTCTGTTTTCGATTTTCAAACAAATTTTTGCTTTTGCTTAGATTCCCAACAAAATCAACTTTGAATCAGCATGTAAATCAAACTCATTCGACGGTTTATGATAAAATGTGTGAAGTTTGTGCGAAACTTATCCGAGGAAACGCGGCATTTGAACGTCATATGGATGAACACGAGGGCATAGTCCGGCCACAGGTTCAATGTGAGATATGTGGTTCATGGTTAAAGGATAAGAACAGTCTTCGAAAGCACATGTATAGTCATGATGGAAAAACATACCCTTGCAATTTGTGTGATAAAATCGCACCGTCAAAGAGCGCTTTGCAAAGCCATCAAAGATATGTGCATCGAGCTGAGAGAAGTTTTCATTGCACTTTTTGTGAAAAGGCGTTCAAGAAGGCCGTTAATTTGAAGGTTACTTGAATTGCTTCAAATCCTTAATTATAATTTAATAATCGACTTTGCAGGAACACTTGACAACGCACACTGGAGACGTATTGTACACTTGCCCGCATTGTCCTAGAACATTTAATTCCAAAGCGAATATGCACGCACATCGAAAAAGGATACATCGCGCCGAATGGGAGGCAGGTAGACGAAATAAACAACTAACGTCTAATGAAACCAAATCCGCCTAAAGATAAGTTAATTTTATAAGGTGAATCTAAAAAAAAATTTTTTAAATAATTTGAACGAAGGCTACAGTAAGCGATAGACGACTGAACGACGAATCTACGCCTTTTACCCTTTTAGCACCTTGTTGAAGTACTTTATTTGGATTACGATGTAGTGTTTGGAAATTAATTAATTAAAAAAATGAGTTCATCAAATTAATAGTAATTGACAATGTTGCAGATGGAAGGACAGATTTTCCAATATCTACATATCAATTCAATTATTTTATATACTGCTGTAGTGGGTGTGTCACAAAAATATTTGCTATTATAAGCAGACGTGTCAGCTCTTTAGACAACTTCTGAGAATTATATAAAACAGCTAGAATTATGAATTAGACGTGAACGTTGTGGACGTTCACAAAAATCTACACATTAACAAATAGGCAGTGGTAAGAGTTCAGGCTGAACAAATTCATGTCCGTTGAAAAATCAAGTCCAAAGTGCAGTAAAAGTTCTAATTAAAGCAGATGTTTGAGGGAGGCGCAGAAGAAAAATATTTGGATCACTCAAAAGCAAAACCAAACCCTTGGTATCATATTATAAATCTATAACTAAACGCTTTACGTATTTCAATGGTTAATAAAAGAAGAGGACTCCACAATTTTTGTTCTTACCATTCCATTGTTCAACATTTCTTTTCTGATTTCTAATATTTAAATTTTTAACTCTATATGGTATATGGAAGAAAAGTTAACAAATATTGCATATCAGAGCTTTATTGACCATCATAGCTCATTTTTTTTTAATTATTCAAGTAGTTCCCTCTCGATTTTTAAAAACTCCTTACTTCCGTCTACCACAATGGAACATTTGCATAGGTAGTATATTTTCACTTCATTTCATTATTGGAAAATTACATAGGTTGGTGGGCAACAAAATATTTGTTAAGCTGCTTTTGTAGCGATTCAGATTATCTTCTAGTGGACAAGTGACGTAGGTATTGGCAATAATTTCAGGGAAACGTCGTTCAGTCATTTAGAATAGCCGTTCAGCGTTCACCCTTTGATGGCCATAATTTTGCTAATTCATATTTTTTAACTTTTCCGTTCAGTCGTTCGCCGCTTATCAACTACTGTATGGTCGTAACCTTAGACGTAAAATAAAGTTATTGAAACATTTGACCATTAGTTTTTTATTTCCGGGTTAAAAAATAAATTCCCTTGATACAAAGTATAAATAATCGCAATGTTGTTGGCAGGCTATTTATAAGATCTTATTAGCTCAGATACATGCATGGAACAATCCTTGCATATGCGTTAAATCGGCGGGTTTTGTAAATACATAGATGCCAAAACACCAGATAAGTTGAACATTTAATGTTTACTAGGCCGGGATTGACGGCGCTTAGATTTTCTTACCTGGCAGTCGGGGAACGGAATGGACACTGCAGCGAGGAAGGATTACGATCACTAAACTTTAAATTGTAACTTGGATCGAATTAGAAAGTGAGTACCCAGCTTTCGAATTACAGTGCTGCATACTTGTATTCACCATCATCTCTGTTTAACTTCTGGTTCTGCTTGTTTCGCCTTAAATTTTTTTTTAATTTGATTCGTAGCACACGTTTCAAACTTCTGCTTCGCTTTGTTATCTTTGAATGTACAAATCTACCCTTCCAATATTCATTTAAGGGGCTTGTATAGAATTTTTGTCGGATGGTATATTTCTAAGCCTCTAAATGGTTGCTAAACATGTTAGTTTTGTTTATGAGTTCACGTTTATAGACCGCTTAAATATGTTGAGAGGGGATGTCTTTTCTTTCTTAAATCTGTACGCAAGTTAATCTATAATGAACTTTATTACAAAGACACCGTCTTAAGGTTTTCGCCCTTATGTTGGAACACGTATGTGTACAAAATCTTTAGCGGCCAGTTCTCACCTTAATGAGATGATATGAGGTTGTTCAGTATGGTTATTATGCTAATAATAATAATACGTGTAACTGTAATATTTATTTAGATCGTTCCCTTTGTGTTCTAAATTAAAACTAAATTGTAATGCTCGAAAGATGAGCTGTTCAAGCTACGGATATTAAAGAAAGGCGAAGTGGCGTGAATACGTTCGGCTGGAAGTAGAACCGTGGGAAAGGCTTTGCTTAGCATATATTGTAAAATGTTTGTGTGGGTACCAATGATAGAACTTATTTCTTTTCATACAGTCGCTTTATTCAATACAGTTATAATTCGCAATGCAATCGGTTATCTCAGCCATAAATACTTTTCTTATCTTTTGCTTAAACCAGTTAATCACTTCTCTTAATTCACACTTCAAATTCAACTATAGACAAACTAACTAGATGTAAAACTCTACTAATGCTTTTGCAAACCCTTAACTTTTGCACGGACACACTGTAAGTGAATTCCAACACTTTTGCATCTCTATAACTTTGTCAAAATTTGCCAGATGGAGAGCAATTTACAAGTAAAATTGCAAGAATGAGAGCGGTTTGCACGAATGTGTGAAATGGAGACGACATTTTTTTGATTAAAATGGTCGTGGTTTGTATAAAAGGAGAGGGAAATTGCCATTGATGACAATTTACACGTAGTCATAGACAGGATCACACGGATAGGGGCGATCAGTTGAAAACCGGTTTTGATGTTCCAATATCTGGAAAGTTTGATATCTAGGTATAGTTAGTCTATGAATTCAACTATGAACTAACTTGCATATTTTGGGTTGCTGATTTTTATACTCCCCTGACATATTTCGAGAACAATCTGTGCCATCTAACATTCCAATTTTCCATTCCGCTAGAAAATTCGATTCCATTCTCCATTCACCAATAGTTGAGGCTTCTGCTATTCAATGAAGAATATCTTTTGCTATGGAAAGATAGATGACGCTAGGCACATTTAGATGGATATCACAGTATTTTCTAACGCATACTCTTAGTTGAAAATAGAACCGTGGAATATGATATTCAGTATATTCATATCGCTGGTCTAACAAAAGGGCAGTAATTAGGTTACCGTGACATTGGAAACCTTCTTAGGCATGAGGGTGAGCTGAACATGCAAGTACACACTGTATGAACATGCGTTGTAAGATACAAGATCGGTAGATTGCGTTTAGTCGCGCAACAAACAATAGTACACAACTGAGCGATCCTGAGAGTATACACCAAGAGAACGTAGTGTTCTGTGTGGTATGTGATGGAAAAAAAAATGAAATGAAATGACAAGGGAGGCATCTCTATTTGTTTCACTCACACTAGTCAAAATGGTGTGTTTATCCGTCTTAATCATGGCGTCACTGTCTGTCTCGCTCGCACTTGGTACTCATTTTAACTTATTAAAAAGAATTAACTATGAATCGGGTTTGTTTAGCAAAATATTTTGTTTGCCCTCAATTAAGCGTTGGTCTAACAAGTGTCATACCATTTTGGAATCCAGACTAAATGCGCCATCTTTTAAAGTTACTTGCCAAATTGGCATAGTACATTTTTCTGTCAGTTCAAGTTGGGTGATTAATGATTTTCAGATACATGGATGGATAAAAAAAAACAATATTTTAGTCAAAACCGATATAGTTACGAGGGGCGTTCAATATATTCTCGGTATCGATATGAAGGAAAATGCGAATTCAATTTAAATTGTTTTTATTTTTCAATATAATCTCCCCTAACATCAATGCATTTGTTACATCTTGAGATAAGCTTTTTTAAACCCTCAAAATAATAAATTTCCTCTTTCTCTGCAAAATACCGACTTGAGTTCTTCATCATCCGAAAATCTTTTTCCACGAAGACATTTTTTCAAATCCGGAAACAGGAAATAATCATTAGGGGCAAGGTCTGGACTATAGGGTGGGTGTTGGATTTCTTCGAAACCACAATCTCGCGCAGCAGCCTTGGAAACTCGCGCCGTGTGAACAGGAGCGTTGTCATGAAGAAGCAACACACCCGCTGCGAGTTTACCCCGTCTTTTCTTTTTAATTTCCTCCCGCAAATTATGCAAAGTGGAAGCGTAGGATGTGGCGTTGATGGTTTCACCTTTTTTTTTGTACTCAATGAGCAAGATTCCCTTTGAGTCCCAAAAAACTGTGGCCATGAGCTTTCGGGCAGACGGAGTGACTTTGAACTTCTTCGGGGGGTCTGTTCCTTTTTTATGCCACTGCATGGACTCTTGTTTGCTTTCAGGGTCATAGTGGTGGACCCATGTTTCGTCCCCAGTAACAATTCGATCCATAACACCGTCCGCGTTCTCACTACACATCTCCAAAAGCTCTCTACAGCATGCGATTCTCACTTTTTATCTGAGGCGCTGTGAGCATTCGTGGCACCCACCTTGCACTGACCTTTGAAAGGTTAAGATGGTCATGAAGAATGGTGTGAATGGTACCAATTGAAAGCTTGGTGATCTCTGCCATCATTTTCACCTTCATTCGAGCATCCTCAAGAACAAGTTTTTCGACTTCTTTGATGCTTTCTCCCGTACAAACAGTAGCCGGGGCGCCGGAGCGGGGGTCGTCTTCAATGCTCTCTCTGCCTCTCTTGAACTCACTTGACCACTTTTGCACAGTTGATAATGAAGGTGCGGAACCCTGGTAAACAGCCACCATCTCTTCATGAATAGTTTTTTGACTTTTTCCTTGCTTAGTGAGAAATTTAATTACAGCGCGATGCTCAATTTTCACCATCATCGCCTCAGTTGCCATTATGATTCTGTTTAACTAGAGATAAAACGCGAATTAATAATCACATTTATATGAAATTTTACATGAATGCACTAAAATAATAGTATTACTTGATAAATAAGCCAATTTATATATGCAACCACAGTTTCACCCCGATACCGAGAATATCTTGAACGCCCCTCGTATGTTTCAATTTTGGACTGTAATTTACAGAAGAGTTATTCAGGGTTACATGACAAAAAAAAAAATCGAAGAAGAGTAAAGATTTGCAGTCACAGTACTTGAAAGATCGTCACAGGGTGTCAGATTTCTCAATTTTTTGAGTGCCAATAATTTTAAAAGTGCATGACTTAGATTTTTTTTATAATTTTGTGATGACCGACACCACTTGACGTTGATTTTTGGGACACCCTGTATAACTTCTGCTGATTTTCTTGGTTTTACAACCGTTGTGGCTTCAGCAACTTTCCATTTTACAATTGTCATGAGTCATATACGTTTTATTTTTGTCTCCCTTCGCCTATTTATTATTACTTTTCTTGATTGACAGAGCAGAGGTTTTACCTCTGTTACGAGGGGCGTTCAACATATTCCCGGTATCGGGGTGAAGCTGTGGTTGTATATATAAATTGACTTATTTATCAAGTAATACTATTATTTTAGTGCATTCATGTCAAATTTCATATAAATGTGATGATTAATTCGCATTTTATCTCTAGTTAAACAGAATCATAATTGCAACTGAGACGATGATGGTGAAAATTGAGCATCGCGCTGTAATTAAATTTCTCACTAAGCAAGGAAAAAGTCAAAAAACTATTCATGAAGAGATGGTGGCTGTTTACCAGGGTTCCGCACCTTCATTACCAACTGTGCAAAAGTGGTCAAGTGAGTTCAAGAGAGGCAGAGAGAGCATTGAAGACGACCCCCGCTCCGGCGCCCCGGCTACTGCTTGTACGGGAGAAAGCATCAAAGAAGTAGAAAAACTTGTTCTTGAGGATGCCCGAATAAAGGTGAAAATGATGGCAGAGATCACCAAGCTTTCAATTGGTACCATTCACACCATTCTTCATGACTATCTTAACCTTTCAAAGGTCAGTGCAAGGTGGGTGCCACGAATGCTCACAGCGCCTCAGAAAAAAGTGAGAATCGCATGCTGTAGAGAGCTTTTGGAGATGTGTAGTGAGAACGCGGACGGTGTTATGGATCGAATTGTTACTGGGGACGAAACATGGGTCCACCACTATGACCCTGAAAGCAAACAAGAGTCCATGCAGTGGCATAAAAAAGGAACAGACCCCCCGAAGAAGTTCAAAGTCACTCCGTCTGCCGGGAAGCTCATGGCCACAGTTTTTTGGGACTCAAAGGGAATCTTGCTCATTGAGTACAAAAAAAAAGGTGAAACCATGAACGCAACATCCTACGCTTCCACTTTGCATAATTTGCGGGAGGAAATTAAAAAGAAAAGACGGGGTAAACTCGCAGCGGGTGTGTTGCTTCTTCATGACAACGCTCCTGTTCACACGGCGCGAGTTTCCAAGGCTGCTGCGCGAGATTGTGGTTTCGAAGGAATCCAACACCCACCCTATAGTCCAGACCTTGCCCCTAGTGATTATTTCCTGTTTCCGGATTTGAAAAAATGTCTTCGTGGAAAAAGATTTTTGGATGATGAAGAACTCGAGTCGGCAATAAATGGAGAAAAAGGAAATTTATTTTTTTGAGGGTTAGAAAAGCTTATCTCAAGATGTAACAAATGCATTGATATTAGGGGAGATTATATTGAAAAATAAAAACAATTTAAATTGAATTCGAATTTTCCTTCATATCGATACCGAGAATATATTGAACGCCCCTCGTAGATCATCTTACAGCTCTCTAAACCGAAGCCAAAGCCATTTTCAAGGTACGCAAATACTTGTCTAGTTTTATAGGTTTCTAATAGTCTTTTTCAGATGCATGGGTAGTACAAGTATTTTCTATGCTATACTTTTCTTCTTTAACTTGTTGTTTATTCCCGATAGTATAGGCTACGATTTTTGGGCTTTTCGTTTGATATTGTTTCACACGACAGTATACTGAACGATTTAAACGGGGAAATAAACTTCGATTTCAATTATAACTAATTGTCAATACCCACTACTATAAAATAGTCGGGGCAAAGTTAAAAAACCTTTCATCAATTTTCGTAAGATGGATACATATTCCTTACGAAATGAAGAAATCAATTAGATCTAGAGTTTTTGTGAGAGCAGCCGACCGTTATGTGGTTTTCAAAACTGTTATACGAGGATTCTATCTTTCCTCCCTATTTACCTATACTAAGCGTCTGTGTTTTTTGCTATAAGTTAAATGATCCAAGTGAGAGTCCGGCTAAGCCGGGCTGTTCAACTAGGAATCCTAAATATCACTACTCCCACTACTAGGTCTAGCGTTGCAATTGTGCGCGATTATGACAAAATCCTTGACTACATCTTTGACAAATATTCTATCAAAAAGGCATTGAGACTTTCAACAAAAGGTAGAATTCAGGAGTTACATATTTAAATAACATTTATTTAAAAAATTATCAGATCAGGACGGTCCTTAATATTTTTTTTTTCTTTTTGGGAGTCAGTGATTCAGTTATTACAGTTGGATTTCTTACAGAAAATCGTTACAATAATTATTATTGATTCACAAACATTTGTTGTGGTAGGAATTGGGTTGCTTCGCAATGATTGAGATTGAGCCGTAAGATATTCAGATTCATATGCCTAGTCTTTTTCATTTTAAGCCTTCTTTAGTAGCACTTATTATTACTAGATTATCTGCTTAAATAATGTTTAAATCTGCTTTTTTAGAACATCTATCCTTTAGGCTTTCGTGCGATTCCTTCGATTCTCCTCAAATTCTTTCGGGTGCTTCAACTTCCGATGATGATGCATATTCGAGCGAACCTTAAACGTCTTCGGACAATGAGGACACTCATACAGACGGTCACCCGTGTGTGTTGTCATGTGTTCCTATCCATAAGTATTTATTTAGTTTATATTTAAAATCGATATAAAGACCTGACATAACTCACCTTTAAGGTTTGAAGTCTTTTAAAAGATTTGTCACAGAGATTACATTTATGCGATCGTTCACACTTGTGAACATAGTTCATGTGATACTTTAAGGCTCTTTTGCTAGGCGCTTTCTTTCCACATTCGTTGCAAACGTGTGTTTCGTTTGAGTTTTCTGGATGCAATGCTGCCATGTGAGCCTTGAGTATGCCCTTCGTAGAGAGTTTTGTACCGCATATCTCGCATTGCACTTTTGGATTTATTCCCAAGTGTTGTAACTGATGTCGTTCGAGGGCTTTATTGCCACGAACTATTTTACCACACAGGTGGCACATTCTACTGTAGATCATTGTGTGGACATTGAAATGGTGGGTCTTTAGTTTCATTTCACTTGTGTAGCTGCAATTAAGAGAAAAAACAAAGAATTAGCGTGTGTTATATGGTATTGGACTACATGAGTATTTTCACTTACCCCTTTCCACATTCTGAGCATTTGTAGTTCTCACTATCTGACTGATTATTAGAATGTGTTTTCTCGTGTTTATCGAGTGATATTTTTGATAAAAATTTCCTTGGACAAAATGCACATTTATAAGCCTTACTTACATCCTCGTTCTCATTTGTGTGATTAGTTTTAAGGTGAAAATTCAAACTGTATCTACTTGAAAAGGATTTGCCGCATTCCAGGCAGTTGAAGTACTGTGGATTTAAGTGAACGTTAATGTGATCGGCTAGGTCAGCAGCTCGAAAAAATTTTCTTTTACAGCAAATCATGAAGCCAGTCATTTTGTGTTCCTCTTTGTAGTGCTTCTTAAGTCGTTTGAAGCTCTCTAAAGGTTTATTGCACTCGTTACAGAATAGCTTTGTATAAGAAGCTATTAAGACATCGAATTTCTCAGAGAGGGACTTTTTGGATCTCTCGCCTGTATGAAGGTTTGTGATTTCAGATTCAACAACCGGGTGGGCTTCTTCCTCTGATTCATCATTCTCATCTTTTATTGATTGAATTGACACATCGATATCGATACCTTCATCAGGCTGTGAGTATGTATTTTTTGTTTCGTGGACAGTTTCTTCTAGTTTAATAAAGTTTTGCCACTTTTGTTGAGCATTTTCAATAGACACACAAAACGTGTGCAAGTTGAAGAGATTGTCCAAACAACTTCTGCATACAATAGTAGGAAACTCATCATCTTTAGAAACCTATACAACAGTACAAAAGGATATAGATGAGGAAGAATATAATATCTATTTGCCTCAGAAGTACCTGAAATGTAAAGTATGTAGTTATGAGATTAGCAACGTCGTTTTGTAGACATCCGCTGTCTTTGAAGATATCTGTAAAGTCGCTGCATTCAGTCACACATAAACGGCACAACATTTTCCTTTCAAACGCTGAAAATTTTAATTAACATTTCTGTTAAATGGTTGTGAAAATTATTTTTCTTTTCTTTTAGAAGCAACAGAAAGTTCAATCATGCAATTGTAACTTTCTTAAGTTCTACTTTTAATTTAGCGTCTGTTTTTGCACCATTTCTTATTGGCCCTTACATTGTCCAATGTCTCCTTCGTAAATATCGCATGCGTCAGTTAAAAAAGGGGACTCTTTAATTAAAAATTCATTTTCTCTGATGTGGATAATCACATTAATCCGATGAAAAATGGATTTGTATCTAAACCAACAAGTTTAGTTTAAAATGAAAATTCAAAAACATTAAACAGACAGAGAACTTTGTAACATCATGAAAGTAAACAAAAATTGTATTCAGATATTTCAGTTGTCAGAGCGATCAGATGGCTCTTGTTGCATTCAGCGGAGTAAGCAAATAATTCTGTAATAGATTGGATTTTACACTGTCGGTCACCTGATAACTCTTATTTTTGAATTGATTTTTTTATATTTTTTTTAGGATTATATGTCGAATCTGTTATTACATATCTGCTGTCCCATTGCGTGAATTTAGGTATCAAATTATAAAGGGTCTTTCATTAAGCGTTTCTTATCTTTAAATTTAAGTAAAACAAAGTGTGTGTGAGATGTCATCGAAATTTTTTATTTATTTGAAAGGCCTATCGATGCCATTATGTATGGAATATAACATCGTTCAAATGTCCGCGCGCATCCGAAATGTCCAATTTTCCATGGCTCTGGCGCATAAATCAGGCTGAAGCTGACCGATGAAATGGGTTATGTTGGCTTTGAGGGTCGCTGTAGTTTGTGGCTTATTCGCATAGATCTGCGACTTCAGGAATCCCCACAAGAAAAAGTCTAATGCGAAATCTCACGATCTCGGTGACCATTTCACATCACCTCCACGTGAGATGACCATGTTTTCGAATCGCTCGTGCAGAATTTCCAATGTGTCGTGAGCTGTGTGGCACGTAGTGCCGTCCTGTTGAAACCAAATATCGTTGGTGTCCATATCATCCCATTCAGGCCAAAAGAAGTTGGGAATCTTCGACCTATAGCGCTCGTTGTTGACGGTGATGGCCTGGCCAACGTCGTTATCAAAGAAATATGAACCGATGAGCCGCCAGCCCAAAATCCACACCAAACAGTGACTTTTTCGAGATGCATTGGACGCTTTTGGATCTCTTGTGGATTGGTATCTTTTCAAATACGACAATTTTGTTTGCTGACGTACCCATTCATCTAGAAATAGGTCTCATCGCTGACGATGGTTTTTCGATGAAAATTAGAATCAGTTTTCAACTGCTCCAGAGCCCATTCACCGAACACACGTCATTGTCTATGGTCGTTTACCTTCAGCTACTGGGTCAGTTGAATTTTGTACGAGTGCAGGCCCCAGTCACGACGCAGAATTCGCCAAGTTGTGGTTTGCGAAAAGCCGAGTTCTGGGGAGTGACGCGAAATCGACTGCCTCGGATTTTCCTGCACACTCTCACGGACAGCGGCGATGTTTTCGGTAGAACTTGCGTTTCGTCGACGTACGTCGTTTACTGAACCAGTGGACTCAAATTTATATACCACACTGCGAATAGTCTGAAGAGAAAATCCATTTTAGCATTTGCACGTGTTGTTGAACGCTATGTCCGTCCATGGTGATTTGGCAAAAGAGACTGAATAAACGACAGCCAATTTCACAATATGGCCACGAAATAAATTGCACGTTACTACAAATTTTTCAGGCAAAGTCTTGCGGCTCGAGTTAATACGCATTTTTACAATTTAACACTAAATAACGCTAAAATGTGATGGTTTTCCTAATATTTTAAAAATGTTGTCCTTAACATGATGACTTGCCGTGTTTGAAGAGAAGAAGCAGGTACCAAGGATGTTTGGTATCATACCACCTTGATCAAAAATTTTCCGGAATTCATTCAGAAAATTAAAAATACAAGTTTATTCATCTAAATCTATATTGTCCCCTTCAAAGTAATCCCCATCGACTGCAACACACTTGATCCAATCCTCGGAACATATTTTGTATTCGGTTTTGGGTATGCCCATCAGTGCTTCTTGTGATTTTTCCAATACTTCCTCTCGGCTGCTGAAACGCGATCCCCGTAGTGGCTTTTTTTAACTCGATTGAACAGAAAGAAGTCACAGGGAGGCAAATCAGGTGAATTCGGTGGCTGTTGGATGGTATTTGTTACATTTTTCATCAAAAAATTATGAATAATGATGCCAATGTGCGATGGTGCGTTATTATGGTGCAAAGTCCACGAGTTTTCTGCCCACAATTCTTTCGGCGAATTGCTTCACGCAAACGTCTCATAACGCCCAAATAATACTCTTTGTTTACTGTCTGGCCTTCTGGCAAAAATTCATGATGCACTACACCGTTGTAATCCGTGAAAACCTTGAGCATTGCCTTCTTTTTTGACTGAAAACGAAGTGGTTTTTTTGGTCTCGGCTCATTTGGTGAACGCCATTCGCTTGCCTGGTGTCTGGATTGCGTGTCGTACTCATACACCCACGTCTCGTCTCCAGTAATGATAGTTTTGATGAATGTGGGGTCGGATTCAGCCTCGCAAATCATCTCTTTTGCAACGTCAACACGGTCTCTTTTTTGCATGAAATTGAGGTCTTTTGGCATCAACTTTGCTGCTACACGGCGGAAACACAAATCATTAACCAAAATGTCTTGGACGGATCCATAGGCAATATTCAAGTCCTCCGCTATCTCTCTGATGGTTAATTAGCGGTTATTGACCAACATTTCTTTTACTTGATCAATGTTTTCGTCGGTTTTCGATGTCGATGGTCTGCCACTGCGTTCATCATCTTCGATTGACTCATGACCACTTTTGGACCTCTCGTGTCACTGGTAAACGACCGTTTTCTTTAAAGAATCGTTGCCGAAACACGTAAAAATGTAAAAAATCGCCAACAGACACGAAGATAGATGTACTCTTGGCTACGTAACTTTTGCAAATGTCAAGCTATGACGCTAAGATTTAGAGGGAATGACAACAACAGATTTACCAACTAAACAAAAAAAAACAGAACTCAAATTGGAACAATGGGAGCGCCACACGGTGGTGTCCCCCGGGAACTTTTTGATGAAGGTGGTATATAGTATCATGTATAGATATTGCATGAGGGGTGCAGAGTGGGTGTGGTTTTTTTTTTTAGAAGATGTTTGTGAGTAGCTATAGGGTGTTCAAGGGGAAGTAAAAAGAAATTGGCAGTGGTTGTCTTAAAAGCCGATGAGATAAGAAGTAGGTGGAGTTTTGCAGAGGTTGATTTTTTTCGAGTAACAATGACTGTTACATTCCCAATCATTCATTTGTGCGAGTCTTATTTTATTTTTAATAGTTCGATGAAGGCCACTTTTGCTATATGTATCGAATAAATAGATGGGGCTGATAGTGGCTGAACTGGCCGCTAAGTCTGCCGCTTCATTGCGACGTACAGCAGCATGCCCCGGTACCCATCTGCTCTCGGATGGAGCAGATTAACTGAGAATTGTTTTAGGATTAGGAATTGCCTGTAGCACTGCAAGGCTCTCTGTACAAATGATGTTATTTCATTTAGCATTTTTTGCTAATACCAGCGTCTCCAAACTGTTAAGTTGTACAATATGAAATGTCCGATTTTCACTCAGTTCGCATTAAGAATTTCTCGTGTAAACTTCTGTAAATTTTTTTTATAAGATAAAGTGGTACCTGCGTTTGACGTGTGAGATTTACAGCGTTCATTGCATCTACAGTAATCTTTTTCTAGGAATTGTTTATCATATTGTAGACGGCTCAAGATCGGACTCTCTTCCTTTATGAATTTAAACTTGGACACAATGCATGGGAGTATCTCCCATGACAATAAGACGACACCTATTTCTAACAGGAAAAGTGAACTGATCGAGGCACAAAAACTACGCCGCTTAGAAATCTGTCCATCGTTGAGCTTAAGGCACCAAAATGAACCGCTTTTGCAATCACGTGTGACGAAAAGTAGATTTTATATGACAACCGTAAGATATCTGGGCAGTGGTTGGATGCAGAAGAAAAACCAAAACACACCCCCGAACTAGGTCTTCACTTAGAAAAGGCGATGGTGACAATCTGGTGGACATTGAAAGAACCAATTCACTTTTCATTTTTTCAATCAGGGTAAAGGATAAATGCAGTCAAATATTGTGGGGTAATCGCTATGCGAAATTGGCTGAAAAGCAACCAACGTTGGCAAAGAAGCATGGTCCGATCCTAGCATGACAATGCTAGTGTTGTGAACAACATAATTTCTACGCAATCAGCAGTATACACTAGACATCGAAGGTATCATATCACCGTCTGAGTGGTGATCAGCCAACACCTATGTGACCAAACAGTGAAGGTGTCTGGTTTATGCTTTTCATCTATATAAAATTTGTATATAAATAGTCTAGAAATGAAGCAATTTTTGATTCGTTGATAAACCATAGTGCAGGGTGTTTGTTCATTGTGAAACTCCCCACTAGAGGTAAGGCATACATCTCCTAAGATTCACTTTCGTTTAGTATAACAACCAGACCCCAACATTACGCGTAACGGTACAAAAACTGCTACAATCGAGATTTGAAATTCTTCTGCATCCATCGTACTCCCCTGATGTTTCTCTAATGGACTATGTACCACCTTTTCCGCAAGCTGGAGTCATTTTGTCGGTAGAAGATGTCCCAAAACCGAGCAGAAGTCATAAAAGCCTTTGAAGACTTCTAACTAAGACGTCTAACGTCTAGGTTAGGTTAAACAGGGGTATGATGGATACACCATCACACAGACACCAAAACGGGTCCATCGCGATCCCTGTGGAACCAGTTGAATTTGTCTTCAAATGGCAAAAACCAAGCAATCGCCCTGGTGAAACACGCAAACCTAGAAGGCAGTTAAGGAAATCCTTTAAGAGGACTCCAAAAAAGACGCGAACGTCAGCCCAGAGGGCCGACCCAACTGTTCGACTTACATTAGAAAAAATTATTTATTATTTTGACACGTAATAAAAATTAGATTTTATTGATTCGAACAATTGTCCTCGTTGCCGTCACGATTACAACTGAATTCCCAATCCATTCCCACTTAACTCCAAAGCTTTGCCTCTATCTAAATGTTCCCATGGATATCTCCTGACTCATCACTTTTGGTATTTCGAATGCATCCCATCCGGTGTCGAGTAGCTTGCGCGTGCATAAACTTCTGTGGGAATATTTGCAAGCAGATAATATGCTGACTCAGCTGGGAACCTGTAGGTGCGGGTCGAACCAAGTGTAAGGCGGTGCATGTTGGGCAGTGATAACTAGGGCTTTGACGTTCGTTCCGTCGATTTCCTCTAGATTTTCAAAAAAGTATTTCCCTAAAAATTTTTTTCGACTACGCGATATTGCTTCGCCTTCACACAGTATAGTATGTGTGTTATGTCCTCAACAGCTTACAGATCACCCCAGAATCTGCAAATATCCGTATCTGACAACTTGAGTCTCTTCGCGTGTTGCCGCAGGAGGCAGTGTCCTGTCAGGATTCCCATTACTGTCCTAAGCTTATCCCTGTTTAATTTTATTAACTTCCCAGATCTTTTGCCGTCAAAAAGCGGACAGAGCCTTGGTTACTCTGTGTCCTTCAAGACTTGACCACCTTAGGTTGGCAGTCTTTGTGACTTTTTCCTTGAGAGTGATACTTACTATGCAAAGGGGTGGTTTGATGTTGGCAACTCACTATTGTCGAGTAGCCCTCCTTTTCTTGCAAGCTCGTCCGCTTGTTCATTTCCTTTAATACCGCAGTGTCCTGGCACCCAGCATAGTCTTAGCCGGTTCTGACTGCTTGACTCAGCTCAGCCGGCCTGAGGACAGCCAGAACTTCTGATTGCGTCCGATAGTCTTATAGGCACTCTTAGTTCTGGGTCTTCTGAGTAGATACCAGAACCGTGCCATATCCGGAACTACTGCTCGTAAAGTAACCCAGATTAGTGAGTCGTATCGCACTGTATACAGCCAGTACACCATAGCAGGGTTTAAATCCCAAATTTTTCCTACTATTCTTTTGCAGATAAAAAGATAATTATATGCCTTTTTGGTTCTTTCCGCTACATTAAGATTCCAATTCAGTTTTTTGTCCAGAGTCACACCCAGATGCTTCGCGTTATCTGAGAGGGACAATTCCACTTCGTTGAGTTTTGGGAGTTTGAATTGCGGTATGTACTGTACTTTCTGGTAAATAGATACAGTTCCGTTTTGGAAGAGTTGGCATTGAGACCACAGCTTATTATCGTCTTCAGGGCAACCTCCATAATGTCGCTTAAAATATTTAAGTATTTTCCCTACAATATTATGACCACACCATCTGCGTATGCCGTGACACTTATACCCATTGTACTAAGGTTTTTGACGATGTCATTGATAACCAGCACCCATATGACTGCCCCTTGAGGGGTTCACCTGGTTACAGACATTGTAATCGAGCTTTACCCAACAGAACAGTTCATTTTTCTGCTTGTAAGCATGTTGAAAACTCAGTTTGTAATGCCCTGTTCAATGTTAACGTCTATTAGAGCATTTTTAATGGCGGTGTATGCACCGTTATTGAAGGCACCTTCAATATCGAGGAAGGCAGCCATCGCCATCTATGTATTTTCCCCACCACCTCGTGCAGGGCGATTTCTACAGATTTTTCCTTAATATTTGTATGCTGTGACTCGGTAAAAAAGCCAATACTGCATCTATTCCTAATGTGAATTTCCATTAATCGCTCTACGGTTTTTAGCATAAATGAAGACAGACTTATTGGTCTGAAATCTTTTGCTGTTATATGCCCATGTTTTAGGTACAAAAACCACCTTAACTACCCTCCAAGCTATTGGTAACATATGTACTCTAATTTTAGACATTCCATAGACATCTGACTCAGTGGATCCCGGAAAGTGGGTTTCCATCAGTTTGCCAGAACCTCCTGGCTACTTTCAGTCCAGGTTGCGTCACTTTTCCTGAGGTAGCTAGGAACGCTCGCTTCTGCCTTTGAAAGCACTTTGCGTAATCTTGAAACATCGTCTGTTACCGCGATAGATTCGCAGTACTTCTGCCATGAAGCCCTTTCTGACTTTCAAACTAGGTACTTGAATTGTTTCTTACATTCGTAGTACCCATTCCATGTATTGTCGCTTCTGAAAGAGTTCGTCCTATTATAGAGTTTCTTGACCTGTTTCCTTTTTAAACCTATCCCCCTATTGCACCATTTTGGTTGAGCCCTTTTAGGTGTTCTGTTAGCCGGGGAAGCTTTCTCGAACGCCATTGTTAGTGCCTTATTAATATTTACTACCGCCCTATCTAAGTTAACAATATTATCGCAGGTGATTGATTTGATATCCATCTATGTACGTGACCCCATCAGTCCTCCTACGATTTCTTTGAAAACTACATACCCTGTTCTGAAAGTTCACCTTGAAGCGTATCCATCCGTGATCCGACATTAACGCTTCGTCGACTACTGTCCATTCCCTTATTTCTAACCCTTTTGTATTTTTTAGCAAGAGTGATATATATCACCCCCTGCCTATTTTTTACCACAAAGGTGGGTGAATTCCCTCTGTTACAAATATTGAGGTTGGAAGATAAAATGAAATCGTACAAACACTCAGCTCTTGGGTTGATATCACCGCTTCAACATTGTGTATGATGGACGTTTGAGCTACAGCCCATTACCAGCATCCAATTTTTCTGCCTTGTCAAGTCCTTTAGCTTCTTCGAGATCACTACCTTGGAGTCATAAAGGAGGTAGGCCGAAGTCAGACAGAGTGGTTTGCCACACTCCCTTTCGCAGGTTACCGCTCTCAGATCTTCAAAAGAAATGCCGAGTGTACTCTGCCAACTCTGCCACCGTCCGTGCATTTTATGTAGTTTGATGCTTTCCCAATCATAGCATACTTCCACAACGAATCGTCTGAGGAAGTCCACCGAAGACTTATTCCCACAAGCTACAACCTTGCGTCCGCCCTCCCAACCAGCGCCATCGAAGTGAAGTTCCCCGTTTCCTGTGGTGGATAGCCTGACGTCTAACGTCTAACGTTTAAGATAGAACCAATTAAAAAATAGATTTTGGGCAACAATTTTGCTGATATTTTTTTGTAGGTGCGGTGGGAAAAGCATTTAAACTTCTATGGACTGTGTGGTGATAGGACGACTTGATGATGTTCAGTGTAGACTTCGGGACTTTGCCATAGATACTTACCGTTCTTTGAGTGTACTCAAAACCAGGTGAATGCCTATCCAGTCGAAGTCCAGGGCTAGAATCGAAACATGATTTTAAGCGGACAGCGCGTTGGTTGCTACAAAGTCAATGTGAAGAAGGATGTCGATACAACCTTTCATTGGCTTAAATCCCATTTGGCTTTTACTTATAATATTTCTTGTTTCTGTAAACCAGCGAAATTAGTTTGCAACAATTTGTTTGAGGATTTTGGATAAAGGAAAAGGATATGGGCTTCGAGATAGGCTGATCGAATTTTACATTTGACCCATTGGAAGCAGTAATCCAATTCTGTGAGAGAAATTATCTCTTCTATAATTGTAATGTCTCTAAATTAGTAGTAGTGGGACCCCGACATGATACCTCAAGTTTCTACGAATAAATTTGAATTTTACCCACGTTTGAAATGGCAAACCTTCAACTGCAATTAAGCAATTTAAAAATCCGACCGTTTTGGAAAATAAACCCAGCCCTATGGTTTGTACAAATTGAGGCGCAGTTTCACAACAACCGAATAACTTCGGAGAACAGTCGCTTCAACGCAATCATCGCTTCCTTGAATCCAGAGGTTTCGAACGAGGTGTCGGATCTTGTCCAGAAGCCACCAAACGTAGATAATTATCTGACTTTTAAAAAACATTTAATAGCTAGAATCACTGAGTCCAAAGAACGCCAGACCAACAGGCTGATGACATCACTTGAGCTCAGTGATAAACGCCCTTTAAGCCTGTTACGGGAGAAGAGACAACTAGCAGGACAGAATTTTCCTGATGACATGTCCACAATTTGGATGGCAAGGATGCCAAGTCATATACGTGCAATACTGTCAGCTAGTCATAACGTTGATCTCACTGCGCTGTCAGAGATTGCTGATAAAATTATGGACAAGACGACTACTAATGCTGTTTTTGCAACCGAAGTCAGCGATGAAAATCCAAACAGCATCAACTTTGATAGGCGACTCACACTCATCGAGTCTACCCTCAATAATCTGACAGCTCTCGCCAACAAATTGGCAGTGAATCAAAGAGGCCTAACTCTCGCGAACCTGATTCATAATTGTGTTACTTCCATAAGAAGTTCGACGAAAAGGCTGTTAACTGCAAAAAGCCCTGTGCCTTCGTCCAAAAAAAACTAGAAAGAATGTTGTTACCTACGAGTAAAGCGGTTGACGACAGCTCAAGATTCAACCCCGAATGCCGTACACTACGGACTTCTGATCGATTTGAAATCCAAATGCATTGTCGGCAAGACAACATCACTAAATGTGCCAAGGAAAGTTCATTACACTGGAATTACCAGGCTATTGTCCTTATTCGGACCTGAACCATATATTAGCCTGGTAAATAAATTCTTCCTGACTAGCAAGGACAAATGTTCTTTCCAATCGAGATCCAATATTGTGCAACACTACATCGTTACAACAGGCCAACCAATTGCTGAATGCTCACGACGACTAATCGGCGAAAACTTGAGGCAAGCCAAAATCGATTTTGAGGGTTTTCTCCGAAACGGTTACTGTCGTGTATCTAATAGTCCATTCCATCTTGTTCAAAAAAAGATTGGCGGCTGGAGATTTTGTGGTGACTATCGTCGTCTGAACGCACAAACGCAATCAGACAGCGATCCAATACCGCATATCATGGATTTCACAGAGAACTTGCACGACAAGAGCTACTTCTCGATATTTGACCTCAATAAGGCGTATTACCAGATTCCTATGTCACCAGAAGATACAAAAAAAACAGCTGTCACCACCCCCTTTGGTCTGTTTGAGTTTTTAGTCATTCCATTAGGACTTAAGAACGCCACCCAAACGTTCCAAAGGTTCTTGACATGGTTTTACCTGGTTTGGACTTTGTTACGTGGACCACATCCTCATCGCCTTTAATTCAGAAAAGGAATATTTCCAGCATGTGAATCAAGTTCTACAACGACTTAACGAGCACGACCTTGTACCAAACTTAAAAAAGTGCATATTTGGGGAATCTGAGGTCACGTACCTCGGACACACAATCAACAAATTTGGCTGTAGACCACCCGAAGACGGAGTAGAGGCTATTTCACAATATCCAAAACCATTCACTATCTTGAAATTGCCTCGATTCTTTCGAATCGTAAACTATTACAGACGCTTGGATGCAAGCTCCGTTGAACGATCTCATCAAGGATTCCAGAAAAAATGATAGGCGACCTGTTCCGTGGACACACTTGGCTTAGGCAGCTTTCGAAAACTGCAAAAACAGCATTAAACAAACAACATCAATCCAAAAGCATCATTAATTCCAACAACCGATGCTGCGGATGTGGCAACTGGAGCCAAGTTGGAACAGGTAGAGTCTGACACCAATTGGCTTATTTTCCTGCAAGCTTTCAAAAACACAGAGTCGGTACAGCACATACGATCGCGAGCAGTGGCAGTTTATCTTGCTATCCAATTCCAAACATATTCTGGATGGTCGACGGTTCACAGTGCAGACAGATCTCAGCGTTGATTGAGACAACTAAGCTTCATATCACAATATACAACAGACATAACTACCTACCAGCCGAAGACAATCTATAGTAGCTAACGCATTGCCGAGAATCAACGCCATATCGATGCTATTGCAGTTTGATCAACGTGAACTACGAGGGTTGTCTGAAAAGTTTCCGACCGCAACGTAAAGATAGTGGCACTCGTCAATAAAAGCTAGTGAATGCTAGTTGTGCATCTTTTGACAGTTACTTACCGAAGTTTCAGTCATTTTGTTCGCTCAGTTTTTAGTTGACAGTCGTTTGAGTGAGTCGATGTGAGTGTTTTTTGTAAACATGGAAAAAATTGAGTATCGAGCTGTTATTAAATTCTTATTTTTGAAAGGCAATACGCCTACGCAAATCAAAAATGAATTGGACTCTGTGTATGGGGACTCTATACCATCATTTACCACAGTGAAATTTTGGGCAGCTGAATTTAAACGTGGCCGTAAGAGCTTGGGAGATGATGAACGTTCGGGACGTCCAAAAACTGCAACCACTGACGATAACATTGCTAAAGTTCACTAAATGGTGTTAGACGACCGCCGAATTAAAGTGAGAGAGATAGTAGAGGTTATGAAAATATCCAAGGAACGTGTTTGTTACATATTAACTCAAGATTTAGGGATGAGAAAGCTGTCCGCGCGTTTGCTTACGTTAGACCAAAAACGTGTTCGAATGAACATTTCCAACGATCTGTTGGCGCAGTTTAGGAGCAATAAATCCGAGTTTTAGCGCCGATTAATTACTGTAGATGAAACTTGGATACACCATTATACGCCCGAAATAAAAATTCAGTTAAAACAGTGGACTGCAATGGGCGAGCCGGCTCCAAAAAAAGCAAAAACTGGGACTGTTTTTTGGGATAATAAAGGAGTTATCTTAATCGATTATCTTCAAAAAGGAAAAACCATTACAGGAGTATACTACGCATCATTACTTGCCAAGCTGAAGGCAGAAATTGCGGGAAAAACGACCACCATTTGCAGAAAAAGAAAATCCTGTTTCACCAAGACAACGCGCCGTCTCACACCTCAGCGGTTGCCATGGCGAAAATCCATGAATTACGGTTTGAACTACTTGACCATTCGCCTTATTCACCAGATCTAGCCCCAAGCGACTTCCTTTTGTTCCTTCATTTAAAAACTACGCTTGGATGACAGAGATTTTCGTCAAATGAGGAGGCAATCACCTTCGTGACCAATTATTTTGCAGAGAAAAACGCCAAGTACTGTAGAAAAATAAAAAAAAAATTGAGGAAAAATGTCTTGTGCATTGTTCGGTCGGAAACTTTTCAGACAACACTCGTATATCTGCCACACCTCTTAGAAAAAGAACTGCAAGATATTCTCAATCAAGAGAATTCGTCGCTGAATTTAACCAAAGTTACTTTAGGACCCGGCATGAAAATTTATTGTGAAGTTTCGGACAACTCGATTCGGCCATACATTCCCGCATCTTTGCGCTGCAAAGCTTTCGAATCAGTCCACGACCTTTCTTATCCGAGCGGAAGGACAACAAGTTGCCAACTTAGACAACAGTTCGTTTGGCCAAATAATATATTCGAAAGGATGCATTAAATTGGTCATGCACTTGCATTCAATGCCAACGTTCAAAGATAAATAAACATACTCAATCACTAATTCAACCTATTCCCGTTTCAGAAGAAAGATTTCATCATGTGCACATTGACATCATCGTTTTGCCACTCTGTCAAGGCTACAGATATTGTCTGGTACTAATCGACCGGTTCTGTAGATGCCCAGAAGCTGTACATCTTCGTGATATGACTGCAGAAACTGTTACAAATTCTTTCTATTCGAACTGGGTTTCACGATTCGGCTCACCAAATAACAACAGACCAAGGAACGCAGTTTGAATCTGCCTTATTCACGGCACTCACCAACTTATTGGGGACACAACGCATTCAAACATTCATCATACCACCCAGCATCAAATGAACTAGTTGAATGCTGGCATCGTTCACTTAAAACCGCCCTTATTTGCCACGAAAAAAACAACTGGGTCGATTCTCTCAAAACTGTCTTATTGGGATTGATATCAAGAGGATATCAAAGCTTCCGCTGCAGAGATGGTTTATGGGAAGAATCTCCGAATTCCTGGAGAGTTTTTCACAAACGAAAATGTACTATCCAACCCACAGACTTTCGTCGAGAGACATTGTGAGATATGCGAAAACTTGGACCAAAAGGGATGTCGAACCACGCCAAACCAAAAGCATTTGTTTCACCCGACCTCTGCACACACGTCTTCCTTCGATGCGATGCAATCAAAAAACCACTCCAACAGCCATATACCGGACCGCATCTGTAATTAAAAGAATCACCAACCAGCTTTTCACAATCAACATAGACGGAAAATTAACCAACATATCAATAGACCGACTCAAACCAGCATATATTCCTTCGAAAACCATCGAAGCAATAGACAATCTTGAGAATTGCTCAACTATAATAAATTTCCATCTCGCAACAAATAAAAACAAAACTCAAACAGACACCTGCTTTCGACAGCGAAGAGTCAGATTTGACATCCCAAACTAATCATAATTTCGTTACTAGAGAGGGAGTAATGTGGCAACTTCACCGCAGAATTAAGTGTCAGCATCCGATAACAGATGGCAACGTCAACAACAAAAGGAAATTTCCACCATCTGCCGTTTTCGATGGCGACGGTATGTCTGCAAATCTTTTACCAAAATACCGGCCACACACTTCGGTTTAGTGCACAGCAGAAACAAGTAGTAATACACATTTGACAATTTTTAGTAAATAAAAGATTATAAGTAAAAAGAACTTGTGTTTTAAATCTAAACTGCCAACCAATCGCCAAATAAATAATGGAATCACTTTGACAACTGATAGCGAATATTGTGACAAAATGGAAACTAGTATAGACAGCTGGCTAGTACAGAAGGTTCTCGAAAGATGGAAAGAGGAGTATAAATACCAGTATCCCATAGAGGTGAAGTTAGTTCATCAGTTGAATTTGAAACGTGAATTAAGAGCAGTGATAAAGTGGTTTAAATAAAGGTAAAAGTAAAGTAAAAGTGGTTGAGAAAAGTGATTGAATTATAAATTGTAGTTGTATTGAATAAAGCGATTGAGTTTAAAGAAATAAGTTCTATCATTTGAACCCACAAAAGCATTTTACAGTGTAATGTTTCCAATCATTTTAAGAAAATTAAATATAACGAATTTTTGTAACGCCATCTAGTTGGAAGTATTGAAGTATTATGCTGGAACAAACTTTACTCCGTTTTGACTAGAGTTGGGGTAAGACAAGTGCGAGAAAATAAAGAAAGAAAATCGTTCAACAACAGAATTTTATGCCAAATTTTTTTGACGGGAGAATGTTGAAGGATTTTAGCTTGTTTGGTTCCAGCAGTCTGGGGGCACTACGGATGGGCTTGAGTATGTTATCAGCTTTCTTGTTAGTATAATGGGAGCTTTGACTTGCTGTAGCAAGTTGTAGAGATCATTCTTAGAAAAAGATTGTGTCGGTAAGATTATAGATAGACAAAATACTGATTTTTTGTAGCTCTCAATTGCATGGACTTGTACGTTTGTGGTGAAGAGAACAATTTAATAACGAATATGAGTTTTAGGTAGCACTGCAATGCCCTGCTTCGTGGTGGTGTTATGTGGAAAATTTCAGGTACGAACCCTGTACCCTTTAGCATTTTGTTCTTTTTTATTAAGCTCGTCATAGTTGTTTATGTATCCTTTTACATTCCATTGCAGGAGTTTGAGAGCTATTATATTTTTATAATAAACAATAGGATTAGCATGGCATGAGAGAAGTGTTATATGGGTCTGCAGAAGCGCAAGGTCTGAGCTGCTGTATCAATCCGCTGGCAGATAAACTAATGGGGGAATAATGATTGTGCTGAGAATAAGATTGATTATTGCGGAACTGCCGACCAGAGGACGAGCCAACACTGCCAACAATGTCACTTGATTTTGTTCTAATAGACATGCAGTCTGACGAAATTATATTCCGTTTGCTGCGGCATTAAGTTTGCAACTTTTCCTGTTCTCTTGACTGGCTGCGAAAATCAGAGCTAGGAAAGGGGTATAGCCAGTTTTTTTTTTTAGAGCTGGTGGCTCTAGAACAGATCTACTCGTAGGATTGGCAATGGCGTCTTCATGGAGGATTTCAACCTAAGACTTCACTGTTTGTTAGTCAAACCTGCGCATATCTATAATACCAAGCGGAGACATACGCAGTCTTGAACGCAATGAATTAAATTGTAAGGAGCGGGTCAATGATACTTCAGCTGTGTCTGTACATCACCACCTCAAGGTTAGTTCGAGACTACAGGGTTTGTATGAACGTAGCAGCAGGATAAATATACCGAACCTTGTCTGGGTCTCAGATCAAAATAATATCACCGCCGATAAAACTGATAAAACTGCTAGGCAAAGCATAGAGAAGTACTTCTCAGCATTGGGGCTGCCGTTTCCTTGATTAGGGATTTCATTGACACTCATCAACGGAACCGTATCTGGCGTAACTCTTCAG
Source organism: Volucella zonaria (assembly GCA_963966105.1). Lineage (NCBI taxonomy): Eukaryota > Metazoa > Arthropoda > Insecta > Diptera > Syrphidae > Volucella > Volucella zonaria. The sequence continues at coordinate 143,696,021 of OZ014531.1, read as the reverse complement.
GTTCTAGACAGAATAAACTAAGGCTTCTGAACATTTTTTAAAAGTCTACGACTTTTCAGTTGTTTCTTAACTGTGAAGGACTGCAGACCTAACGGGGCACTACATTTTGCTAAGCACCTAAATGTGCAAGTGACAACCCTTCCGGGGCCGCTTGCTCTGATAGTGATGAATTCACCGCGGTGCACTTCTTCCAGGGCTTACGCTCCCATAAGACTGCAAGTACTAGGTGCGAAAGTGGTGGGTACTGGTATTGTACGGTAATCAATCATTGCAGTAGGTAATCATCGACAGGAAAAACAAATTTAATAACGCTTGTACCCTTATGTCAAGGACCAATATAAAATATTGTGATACATATTTAAGAATCCGGACTGATTTTAGAAGAGATCGTGCCCAAAATCCCGAAGTCGTCTATAAGTTATGAAAATCATCGAGCGATGTTTAATTATGAGTATACATATTTGAATTATTTGGCAGATTTGTACAGACATGGCTCTGGTTCGATTTGTCAACTTTTAGGTTTGGCTTGGCGGTTGCCTATGGTCGTTACTAAATCTCACGTGTTTTTTTACTTTGTTTCAATATGAGAGATTCAGTATAAATTACAATATAATACATATATGTACAGTGTTGGCCAAAACTATAGCACGAAAAATGGTCATATAGGAAAAAAGTAATATTACTCTTTGATTTACAATTATTCATTTTTCGTTAAATCTTATCTAATTTTTAATAAAATAAAATAATTAAGAATCCATTGAAAAATAAGTGGACAAAACTAAAGCACATTTTCGAATTTATAAACAAATAACACAAAAAAAGTGTTTGAACCTAATACTTAATGGCATATCCATTATTTTTGACTACCGTGGCACATCGACGAGGCATTGAGGCAATTAGAATGTCAATAGTATGCATTGGGATGTTATTCCAGGCAATTTGTGCTTGTCGTAGCAGTGAGTTTAAATTATTGCATTTCGTGCGATCATGGGGTTGAGATCTGGGGATTGCGCTGGCCACTTCATTACAGTTGAAGGATATCCCGGTACATGAAACGATGCATTATACCACTAATCCTATGAATTGGCTCAATGCCATGACCGGAAAAACATCCCCACACAATAATACTGCCACCACCGTGTTTCACTGTACCCTTGGTGAATCGCGGATTTAGGCCTTCGCCTTGCGGCCTCCGTACCGAATGAAAACCATCAGATCCCTTTGAATTGAATTTGGATTCGTCAGAAAATAGTACAGTTTTCCATTTTGCTACGGTCCAGTTAAGGTGTGTCTTTGCAAACTCTATCCTCGCGCGTCGATTTTTTTAGAGAAATAAATGGCTTTTTTATAGGACGATATGATTTTAAGCCTCTATCAAGCGCTCTTTGCCCGATTGTCCTACTTGAGATCTTAAGGCCCAGTTCTTTTTGTACACATTTTGGGGATATAAAGGGGTCCTTTTTAATAAGTCTTATAGTTCTTTTATCCTCGCGACTGGTCGTTTTTCGGGGTCTACCGCCACTGTACACCGTATGGACATTTCCCCGAGCACGAAATCGAGATATTACTCGCGAAATCACCGAATGGCTGATACCAATTTTTTTTGCAATAAATGTTACTGATTTACCGCTTTCAAAATCAGAAACTATTTCTTATTTTATTTCGTCGGAATACTTATTACGAGCCATTTTATCACCTTTTTGTCACAATTAAACACAATTTGAGCTTCCGATTTAAAACTCCGCCGATCACACACAAATAATTTTTTTTCCATTGTTTAGAATGTTTTTGAAAAGAAATACAGTAATCTTTGATGCATATTATAAGTAAACGGTAAAATTTGCTGACTGAAGGCAATAACAGGGTGCATGTGCTTTATTCAATGGTTTTTAATTATTTTATTTTATTAAAAATTGGATAAGATTTAACGTAAAGTGAGTAACTGTAAATCAAAGAGTAAAATTTTGTGAATAGGAAAATATAAATATTTTTAAGCTGCCACGAGTTTTTTTTAATGTTCCTTACTTTTTTCCGTGCTATAGTTTCCGTGCTATATTTTGGCCAACACTGTATGTATGTATATCTTTATTTGAAAGAGAAAAACAACTTATTTTAAACACACTATTGTAGAACAAACAAAAAACAACCCATCAAAATCATGCTCCGAGTCCCACTCATGTCCTTTTTTCAATTTTTACTTTAATGTTATGTGAAACACGAAGAAGAAAACCGAATTCATATCTATACTCAGAGGGATCTCCGACTTGGAATGCTTTGAAGTTCTTCAAAAAGTGTATGAGCACCGTTTTCATTTCCAACAGGGCGAATTTTTGTCCTAAAACATTTACACAAATTCAGAAAGTGGTCAAACGCAATTGAGTTCTATGTATACTTACCAATGCAATTTCTTGATCCAGCACTGAAAGGAACAAATGCAAACGGATGTCGGCCATTAGAATTTTCCGGGAGAAAACGATCTGGATCGAAATTGTTTGGATTCTTGAAATACTCTTCACTTCGATGAATATCATAAATGTGAATGGCAATTTGTGCTCCTTTAGGAAGTAAAACGTTATTTGCCAGAGAAGTTTCACTAACTGCTTCCCTCATTATTAATGGCACTGATGGAAACAATCGCAATATCTCTTTGATAACACGATCTAAATATTCGAGTTTGTTGACTTGTGGAATTGTTAACTGGGATAGATCGTCTAAAAATGAATCAGGTCTAATGTAAAGTTCGAAAGTAGATAAGTAATATTGTAACTTACCACCGATTAAAGACTGGATCTCTTCGAAACACTTCTCCTGTATTTCTGGATACAAAGATAAACTCATTATTCCAAAGATTAGACCCATCGACGTGGTGTCAAATCCTTCAAAGATAAATGTGTCAACTTCCTCGCAAATGCCTTCGTGATCGATAAGTCCCTCTTTTTCAGCCTTTAAAAGAGTGTCCAGCATGGCGTATCGTCGTTTTTTCAAAATATATCTGTAGAATAAAATTAGTTTCGAATCATGGTAGTAGTAGTGGTACCAAGTTATATAGTAACTGCGATTTTATTTTAAATTCTTTAATTCAGCAATTATTTAAATCAAATGACAGTGGCTATTGTCGTTTTGAAATGTAATGGGTGTTTTTTTTTTGAGATATACAAATTCAATATGAAATAAGGTACTTGCAGCTAATGTTAATGTCTATGATGTTAGCTTTATTTAATAGATAATTTTATGCCATTAGTGCTTAAATATGATATCGGGCATACGCGCGCCACGGCTACCTCGAATGAAGCACAATCATGAAGTCCAATTTTCGACATCTTTATCGAGCAACTGGGGCCGTATATCAGCAATGACGCGGCGAATATTGACTTCCGAATCGTCCAACGTTTCTGGTTTATTGGCATAGACTAGTCACTTCACATACTCCTAAAGAAAGCAATATAAAGGTGTGAGATCACAGGATCGTGAAGGCCAGTTCACAGGTCCATTACGCGAAATTATGCGCTCAGCAAAAGTTTCCCGCAATAAATTGTTGAAAGCTCTATCACATCAATGCCATTCAACTGAAGACTTCTTCGTGCTTCAGAAATCATGTTTCTATAGCGCTCTCCATTGACGGTAACATTCTGGCCGCCATCGTCTTTAAGTAAATATGGGCCGATAATTCCACCCAGTCCATAAAGCACACACAGTGAGTTTTAATGGTTGTAAGGGCGTCTCGACAAATGCTTCTGGGTTTTCTCCACTTCAAATTCGGCAATTTTGCTTGTTTACATATCTATTTAACCAAAAATGGGCCTCATCGGAGAACAAAGTTTTGCGTTGAAAATGAGAATCAGGCTGAATGATCTTTTCGGCCTATTCACCGAATCTACTACGCGTATAGTGGTCACGCGGTTTCAACTCTTGCACAACTGGATCTTATAAGCTTTTAAGCCAAGATCGTTGCGCCAAATCTTCCACAAAGCGGATGGGCATAGCTCCAACTGCTGTGCACGATGCCGAACCGACTCATTCAGATTCTCCTCAACACTAGAGGGTAGGTTTTACGAAAACGATTCATCGTGTTCCGAGAAACTTGCTCAGATGGACGACCGTAAAATGCCGATAAGTTTAACGAACCGAACCATGATTTTCAAAATAAATTTGCGCAATCTGCACGAGTTATTCTGGCGTTAATCTATTCATTGTAAAATGGCAAAACCTACTAACCAAAAATCAACTTTTAACTGTCAAATTGACAATCTGTAGAAACAGTGTTGCCAGTTTATAAACAAAACCTCTAAAAAAAACACCCTTTACAGACTAAAAGTAGAAACTACGTTGAAATGCACAATGGCCTTCCAGTTGCAGTTCATCGCCTTTTTGGCTTTCTTGCGTTCTCCCTCCAGGTGCGTTTCAAAACCACAGGTTTTTCATTTTTGCAGAATATTTTTTTTTGCAGTCTTGCATTGTTACGACTATGCTACTTACATGTCATCGTCATCTTCAACTTGAGCTCCTTTTTGCTTTTCGTTCTCAGACTTTTCAAATAAAGCGCGTTTCTTCTTGATTATGTTGCTAGAGAACTCATGAACACCGTTAAAGCTGGACTGGTATTTTTTAGCATCTCCAAAGTGCTCCCAAAAAAAATCAATTACATAAAAAGGATTTGCTATACGGTGGAAAAGCGCCTTTTCTATATCATCAAGGTGATGTCTGTAAGTATCTCCATCTTTCATTTCATCTAAGTTAACTCCCATAGCGGTTTCTGCAGGAATATCACATCAGTATGTCATAGAACAAACAACGGTTGTCGAATTTCTTACCACAAATGGTGTTCAGAGTAATTCGCGGGATTAAATCCGTAAGTGAAATGATTTCCCCATTTCTTTGCTCCAACAATTTTTGGAACTTTCTACTTTCTTCCCTATAAAATTTTGAATAAGTTAACAGTTATACTCGTATGTATACCTATACTCATACATTCGATATGAGTAAGACTTAAAACTTACTTAAAAATTTCTAAAAACTCCTCCAAAATGCTAAAATGAAAGGCGGGAGTTAATATCTTCCTTCTTGAGTGCCACTTTTGTCTTGCGCTAGTTAAGAGACCAGTTTTAATAAATGGCTTTAAGTAGGTGTACACTAAGCCCTTGGTGATAAGTTTGGTATCGTTAAAAATCAATTCCGCATCTTTGGCTGTAATGATGTTATAAATTGGCGATGCCATTATATATTGAATGTAACTTTTCCCTAGTTGGGAAGCCAATTTACGGTTCTGTACAAATAGTCCTTCTGCAATAAAGAAAATAAAAGGAGAATTGTAATCGTATTTTCAGTTGTATAAAATATATAAAATCTAATTAAATAAAAAAGATACTTGGTACCAGAAATCAATTAATTGGCACAAGTAGTCATAGTCAAAGAGTGATCTGTTTCTCTGATTTGATTACGTTTACTCGTATATCAACACGGAATAATAATGTTTTTTGACGGCTAAATATGCTGGAGATATGCCATAAAGTCCACACGATACAGAAGGTAGTACAATAGAGTTAAATAAATTTATTGACAACGACAAGGTCATGCCAATCCGTTCCGTTGGTGATGCTTAAGTAAACTATAGAAAATTTTTGAAAGGTGGTAACTAGAGTCGAGGGTGCTATAGAAATAGGGTAGGTACTGAGAGATATCAACCTGGCGACATCCAGTGCTGTAACGGTTTCTACATATCAATTGTCCTTATTTTACCTCCAAGTGGTAACCATCGTCGATGTCCATCAGGACTCGACTTGCTAAACTTATAAGCGCGAGCAGCATTATAAACAAGACAGTGGATAAATTCCCCATATCGAATCAACGGTGAAGTAAAATCTTGGAATAAAACAAAAGAGACCTTATCCGGGCTACTCCGACATCCAAATATGTCTGCCCTTAATGGACCAATGGCAGCGCTCACATCCCCGAATGAGTTACTGGTTTCGGTTTAACCGGCCTCTTGCCCTAGGGGTATCTACAATAGAACTGGTCCTCCAGGTAGGGAGTTGTGCCGCCGGGTAACTGCCCAGGCATGGAAAAAATAAACCAACTTACGAAGCGACAAAAAGCCTCGGATGCGTGGAGATCTACTGTTGACAACCTCTTCAAACGAAACAAGGTCAACGAACTTCCGATCTCCACGTACAATGTTAGGTTTCTTAATAGGGCACGTGCAGTACCGTACGACTAGTGGAAACCGTGGACTACTACAAAGCAGATAATACTATCCAAGAAATGCGATGGGATGCGATGAGCCGGACAAAAAAAGAATGAAAAGCTGCGACATCTACTACGGCGATTGTTATCGAAAGCAAAAACAGCGCCTATTTGGATGCGGATTTATTGTTAGAGGCAGACTTAGGTAAGAAGTCTGGAGTTTCCGGGGAGCGCCTCGAAACAATCCGTATTAAGGCTAAATTTACGAACATTAGCCTTATATGCGCGCACACCCCCACAGAGGAGAAAGTTGATGACACCGAAGATAGCTTCTCCGATCTGTTGGCAAGATCTGCGAGCAATGCCCTAGCATCGCCGAGGGATTCAAGTTACTATAATCGAGCTTGCGCCGGGGGGCTAACCATTTTCGTAGGTGGGACATGATTCGCACATCTCGATATTCATAAGGGGACTTGGAGAACTTTTCATGAATCAACCATCAAACAGATTGACCACATTGCGATCGACGCTTGACATTTCTTTAGTATTATGGATGTCCGAACGTTCCGAGGAGCCGACATCAACTCAGACCACTACTTTGTTCTAGGTGCTGCTGCGGATATCACGAACATCGCAAAGTCAAGCTAATACTGTGAGGAAGTTCGGGCGGCTACAATCGCAAGAGATCGCCAAATTGTTTTCCCATCGAGTCTCCATTAATGTCTAAAGGCCGCCAGAATCAATTATTATCGAAGATCAGTGGCAACATCCTGATAAGTACTGCGTTGATGTGATCTCCTCTCCAGGCTCGTCGGACCATTGTGTCATATCAGCTAAATTCTCGTACACCCACCACACTGTTAGAGAAACGATTCTTAAAAGAACCGTATGGCAATACAAGAAATCCAATTGGACGGGCTTAACAACTTCTTTAGGAATTTCAACTGGTCGTTATATTTCCTCGTTAACGACGTAAATGTCGCTGCTGACATGATCACAGACACTATTCTCCTTGGAATGAGATCCTTTATCCCTCATCGGATGAAGAGTATCAGACCAAAAGAAAGGGCATGGTAGGACTCGAGCTGTAAAGAGGCTGTCAGGGTTAGAGAAGTGTTTTTCGGTCCTACAAGACCAAGCCGATAGAGGTAACCGAAAACAGTTTAAACGAACCAGAAATGACTGCCACGTCTTTCTCAAGCCTGTGAAATGCCAATATGACCAAAAACTGAGGCAAAAAATACTGCAATGTCCGAAAGGCAGTAAACATTTTTGGTTGTTCGTAAAAAAACATTAGAAATTCTGCCTCATCCTTCATCCCAACGCTCATTTACATTGACATTCTAGCTGTCAGCTCTTTGGACAAGGCCAATCTGCTTGCTGCACATTTTGCGGCTAGCTCAACACTCCCAGATTGAGCTTTGTCTCCGCCTATACTTGAGTGCATTGAATCCTCAATGGGACGAATCCACTTTCGCACTCGTGTTGTAGCAAGAGTGCTTAAAGATCTTAATATACTTAAATCCGCTGGCCCAGATGATATATCTCCTCATCTTCTGAAGAGGTGTTCTTCCACGCTGACAAAACCACGGCGTAAGCTTTTTCATCAATCCTACTCCTTAGGACTGTTTCCGAGAAGATGGAAAACAGCATTTATCCAGCCCGTTCTTAAAAAAGGCGAATCTGCTTCCCTCTCCTTCTAGAGACTCCTTGCACTTTAATCCCTTCTTTCCAAGGTCATGGAAACGCTGATAAATCGTCAGCTAATTAAATATCTCGAAACACGAAGACTTTTTAATGACCGGCAGTATGGTTTTCGTAGCAACAGGTCTACTGGTGGACTGATGGCATGTCTCACCGAAAAGTGGACCCAAAGCGTACATCAATCTGGTGAAAGCAAGATAGTTACACTTGATATTTCTAAGGCATTTGACAGAGGCAGGCAGAGACAGGCTCTTTTGTGTCTTGGACGGTTTCAAATCTGATATCCACTAAATAAATGCTGGTGTGCCCCAGGGCTCCGTTCTGTCTTCGGCACTCTTTTTAATTTTCATTAGTGATCTCTTGTCTGCTACTTCTAATCCAATATATTCCTTTGTTGATGACAGTACTCTCTGCTTTTCATATTCGTTCCCGGACTCACGCCCCTTCTCCTCGGCTGTAGAACGGGAACGACAGCGTATGTTAAGCTCATTAAATTCCGATATTAGCAGCATAACCAATTGGGGAACTATCAACAGAGTGGAACTTAATGCTCAATGCTGTCTGCTGTCATTAAAATGAAATTCAAATACTCAGCCATTATCCATGAATGGCACTTGCATCGTCGAAACCGAAAAACTTTCGATTCTCGGTATGTGTGTCAATAACAACTTACGTTAGAATGACCACATATTCGATGTCGTCAAAAATGCGAAATGTATAGGCTTCCTCAAACGATGTAAGAAATACTTTTCCCCTTCTGATCTGGCCCCAATATACGAGTATAAGGCATTCATCCGCCTAAAATTTGAGTACAATGCCCACATCTGGCCAGGTGCTCGCCCGCGCTGTGTACAGACATTTTAAGGGTACACAAACCAGTGCGCGCTCATTATAAAAAAACAAAAAAACATTGCCAAAAAGCCATCAGAGATGCCGGCTTTAATATGCTGTGTTTCACTCGGCCACCACGACGAAATCCCTGATTTGACGACGAGTGCCAGCAAGCACATGTAGCTAAGCAAAAGGCATACAAAGCGGCGCTGTATAGAAGGACTAGAGCTGCACACGAGACGAACACCGGCTTCTCAGAAGGAAAAAGAAGGAGCAAGAGAAGCGCGCGGTTAAGGAAATTGGAATGAGAGTCGGAAGTTTACTAAAAAGTAAAAAAAATACACCCGACCCGGGTGGACTGAAGATATCTAAGCTTAAGTCCAACAAAACGGATGGAGCGGAAGGCCCGACCGCAGAGCTCTTCAAATAGAAGACTTGGTAAGGAGCATATACCAACTCATCTCTAAAATAAGATCGAACGAAGGTATGCCCCGTAAATGGAACCTCAGCATTTTTTTTCCGGTCTTCAAGACCCTCTGAACTGCACCAACTACAGAGGCATCAGTCTTCTTAACATCGCCTACAAGATTCTATCTGCAGTAATGTGTGAACGCCTGAAACTGTTCGTCAACAACCTGATTGGTTCATATCAGTGTGGCTTCAGGCAGGGAAAGTCCACCATCGACCAAATATTCACACTACGACAGATCTTGGAAAAAAACCATGAGCTCCAAATCGATTCACACGTGCAGGATGACGATGGATAATGCACACTGCTCTATCAGGTTTGGTAAAAAACTCACTGAGAGTTTTGATGTCAAGAAAGGATTTTGACAAGGCGATGCACTGTTATGCCATTTTTTTAACATCATTTTTGAAAGAATAGGGAAAGATCATGGGTCACAGACAAGTCTCAGTGGATTCTGGCTTTCAATTTGGTTGTGGTAAGTCGCAACTATTCCACCATCTATATCGGTTGCCAATAATATAGCTTTTGACATCAGGAATGGATATTTTTCCGCTAGAAGACACACTGCAGTTAACCTAACAAGTACTGAAGGCTGGGATTGTATTCCTTCGAATCGACACTAGTGCGATATCATATATAGTTTTTGGTACCATCAGTGATGTTTCAAAGTCAGTTCCATTGCGTCAGACGGTATATAATATGCATGAAATCGAAGTCAAACGGCAGTCGGCGAGCAAGATCAACGATACTCCATGGCGAGTTGTACCAGAACCATCTGCTTTAAATGGAGAATGGCCATGATATTATTATTAAAGGAAGGAAGATTCGTCCGAAGAAGAGCCAGGCGTGGTATGTAGGAAAAACTCCCAACCAGCTGATACAAACGGTTCTTTAGAGTCTGGTGAAGAGTGACGTATTTGTGGGAAACCATATTTCATCAAGCAATCGATGTATGGCCAAATCATCGTAAATCGTAAATCTAGAGTATCATTCTTGGTGTCGCAAGCTCGTTTACATTGCAAAAAAGCCGAGATGTCTCCGACCCCACGTGTTTAGATGGAGATACTTGGCTTCGTGAATAGAACCATCTCTGCTTTAAAAGCATTTATTGAAAGTCTGGTGCATCAGTACGTCTTTTGAGCCATATAATACTGCAAGTGTGTATTGCGCTATGTTCCTTTGAGAATAATGAAGTGTTGAATGAATTTGTTGGCTAAATCGAAGCCAATTAGCCGAAGTAAATTTACGGACGTGGTGTTGAGTTTTTGGTTTTTTTGATTTGGCATTAAAATCACCATTTTAACATCATACGAAATGAAAACCAGAACCAAAATGTTGCTTCTGAAAAAGTAAGAACAGTGTCAGTGGAGCAGTTTTATGTAATTTTTTTCTCTCCGGAGTGCAAAAAGAAGGCTTATGTCGGCCAATCGAAAACGCCATATATTTCTTACTGGGCGGCATCTAGGTGGCCAATTCCATTGGAGAGTTTAAGACACAGGAGACTATGTTATGTTCGCGATATAATGACAGATGGCAACATTTTTCAAGTCGACACAAATTCATGTTTTGCTTTGATATTTAAACTTATGCACATAATACGTTACAGATCTTTTTAATCAGAAAAGCAAACTATTTCGCTTTAGTGATGACACAATTAGATTAGAACCTTATAGTTCGTTTAGTTAAATATAGTCGACGCTGCACAAATACAAAGAAAAGAAACTAATCCAGCAGATGCCGCTTGTGCTTACCAAAATCCAAATTGAGAATATCAAAATTGTTTCCAAATATTGTTTTCCCTTTAACAATAGGTGCCACTGTTTCAATATTCACACCACTTACGGTCTTAAACTTCTTGCAAAGCGCTAGAATCTCGTAGTCTTTGCGAAGTCTCACGAATAATATTCCGAGAAGGATTGCCCCCACTATCAGCCAAAAAACCATTGCGAATATTTCACTATATGTTCACCGCTTCCGTATCGAGTACTGAACTTGAATCGGCTTAAGGTAATTTGGAATTTAGTTTTCATGCAATCTTTTAGATAGCAGAGCTTAGATAACGTTGTCAGCATTGCAAAAATTTTGTACGAGTTCATATTCGTATGTTTACGACTAGGTTTTTATTTTTTTAATTCGTTTAGCTTTATAGATTAAACTTTTTGTTGATAAGAACGTTTATAAATAATTGAATAGGTTTGTTGAAAATGAAGGCACTTCCCCTTGCTATCTTGAATTATAGCATACACAAGACAAGATAGAAGAAAATCTGATAACTCCAACACGTAGATTAATGTAGACGAAGAGGAGTCAACTAGCTACTCACGTGGCTCGAACTTCAGACCTATCAATCGACCAGATAATACGAGGTAGATGAATCACTAGAACTGTGAGTTAAAGCGATGATTTAAGACGCTTTGTCTGCTTGCAAAATCCTGATAAAAGAGTTTTATACTTGTGAAGAATTAATGTGTTGAGTGCTGATACTGTAGGGACTCTGTCACTTAAACGTTTGCTCATATCTGTACGAATCGTACCAGGAGTGTGTCAGTGTATGTGGGTGATTGTGCAATACTTCATGTGTTAATATCTAGCCTAATCTCATAACAGACTGTAGTTCTTCCAGAAAAAACTCATAGGATAGTATCGATCCCTGCTGGGTCCCTGAATACAAAAAAAATGGTTGAACTTCAGTCTATCAACCCATCACAATGCAATCTCAGACCAGGATAAACATCACCGATATTTTGGGCAGAGCACCATAGGAAACGGAACTGATTGCTTTTCTCACTGATAAATAATTCCTAGGGACGGGGTCCTGAAGCTTAATATTAAGGATGGCGGCTTATGTAGAGTCTACAGTTAAGAAAAGTTCCACGAGGAGAAATCCCACTTTTTACATTAGTCCTTAGGTGCTTATCTCTTATTTTTCAAGAAAATAAATAACTTTTCAATCTTTAGTCATTCGTATCGTCATCAGGTTAGCTAGAGAGTATTGAATGATCACCTGCAGGAGGGAGATAAAGCTTCCAAATACTAATTCCGCTTATGGGTATTACAATGGATCTACAAAGTCCTATGTACGAGTAGGTAGGTAAAAGTGGCTGTTGGAAAGACCAACCCACTTAGGCCTATTGGCCCATTGTGATGCCACGTGGATCTATGATTTTCTTACTCATGGAACCAGTTTCAGCGTATGATGACGCGTAAGAGACTGTTTACGTCTATATTTTTTTAGATTGTTTAGGCCATTGTGCAAGAAAGCTCCTAAGTGAAGTTTTCTTCTCTGGGAGAGAGCTGGACATGTACAGAGTAGGTGGAAGGTTGTCTCTTCTTCCTCGTCGTGCATGCAGCTTCTACAGAAATAGTTTGTAAAAGCGCCAAGCCTTCTGTATGCTTGCCTATAAGGCGGTGTCCAGTGATGAAACCTATGATGGCGTTGAGATGTTTCCTATTTAGAAGGATCAGACACTTAGAGCGATTCAGATCCAGCTTTGGCCAGATCTGTTTGGTCGCTAGACATGTTAGTCCAACAGTCCACCTAAGGTCTATTCTCTTATTGATTTGCACGTATCGATTGGTATACCTATGCTACCCTTTTCCGGTAGAATAGGTAGAGTGGTTCCAATTTTGGTGACTTCGTCGGACCTATAATTCCCTGTAATGTCTCTGTGGCCCGGCATCCAGCAAAGATGAAGGTTGAACTGATCTGTCATCTCCGTAAGAGATGAATTTAATGAGTCTGAGTCCAGGGACTTGATAGCGGCCTGACTTTCCGAAAAGATTGGGATATCCTCTGCAGATATCACGTTTTTCTTCAGCCAGGACAGTGCTTCTTTATTCGCTAGAATTTCCGCCTGGAACACGATACAGTGATTTGGAAGACGGAAAGAGAGGGTTAGAGGGTTAGAGCTTATCTGAGAAAACACCGCCACCAACCCCTCTATCGGTTTGACTTGGATTGACTTGTCCTCCGTGAAAGCATTTTCCTTCCAGAAGGTTTTAGAGGGGAAGCTTACATGGAAGTCTTTGTCAAATCAAAATTCAGGTATGGTGTAATCGATGTTCTCTGTGAGGATTCCCACTGTATTAAGAATATTAGCGTGGTCAAATAAATTATTTGTCCACTGTGTAGTCGATTTAAGGTGAAAAGCTGCAGTCGCAGCTACTTACCTGCTGAAGATATCGAGGGGTTTCAAGTGAAACAGAATGTCTAATGCCGCAGAGGGAGTACAATGTAGTGCTCCCCTTACGCATAGACATGCTGTTCTTTGGACTCTGCTTAGATTGCTGCAGTGACTGCATTGTCTCAGTCCGTCTACCAGACAACAACCGCGTAGGTGAGTATCGGTCTTTTGACCTAGATGTATAGCCAGTGGGTTATGCGAGGTTGAAGGCCACATTTGTTCCCAATGGCTTTTTTGCAAGAGAATAAAGCTACTGTAGCTTTCTTGACTCTTTCTTGAATGTTAGGTTTCCAGTTTAGTTTCCCGTCAAACATGAGACCCAGATATTTTGCTGTATCGGAAAAGACTAAACTGGTACCGGTTATTGGGGGAGGGTCTATAATTGGAATTTTATGTTTCCTGGGAAAGAGGACGGGATCAGTTTTATGGGGGTTTATCTCCAATCTACAGCGATCTGTCCAACGGGTTAATCTGTTAAGATTTAGCTGATGGAGTTCTTTAATGGTATTAAGATGCTTACCTGAGACGGCTATAGTAACGTCATCCGTATAGGCAATCACCCTGTTACCACCCGCTTCCAGGTATATCAGCAGTTCATTATCTACCAAGTTCCAGAGAAGGGAGTAAGGACACCGCCTTGCGGCGTACCTCTGCTGACACATTTTTTAGCAGAAGTCTCACCCAATTTGCAGTTGATTATTCTACTTTTTGGCATAAGACTGATCAACTCACTAATTCCCCAACTCCCCAACTCCACCTGCAGAGTTGACAGCGCAGTCATGATTGCGAATCTGTTGACGTTGTTAAAGGCACCCTCAATGTCCAGGGAAGCGACCATTGTGTACTCTCTATATTGTAGGGATCGTTCGATGTGGCTAGTCAGTGAATGCAGAGCCGTTTCCACCGACTTTCATTTACGGTAGGCATGTTGAGCCGTTGACAAATTCAACGGATATGGATATTAATCAGTCGTTCTAGAGTTTTCAGAAGGAATGATGATAGACTTATAGGTCTGAGGTCCTTTGGGACAATATGATAAAATTTTCCGGCTTTGGGAATGAAAACTATGTTAATAGTACATTTACTTTCTCCATGGCAGTGAAATGTGGATCAGTTTTATACAGCTGCTCATGATATTCTCAAGCTGGGCAGGTATTATACCCTGCGGACCAGTAGACTTGTACGGTTTGAAGCTATGCAGCGCCCAGAGCAGTTTGTGTCTTGTAATCAGACCATGAATTTTGGTCCCGATTGCAGTAGGCCTGTTTGGGTTGCTACTGGCCGCGAATTGGCAGCTACTTGGAAAGTGGGTGTCCAGTAGCAGGTTGAGTGATTTATCACTTGAGGTTGTCCAAGAGCCATCGATTTTTTCACATAGCTAGGCATCATACGATTTGAAGAGAGGATTTTTCTTAGCTGCGATGCGTCAGAGGTTTCCGTGATTTTGTCACAGAATCACTTCCAGGATTCTCGCTTTGCCTTCCTCAGTTCTTTTTTATATTATTTCAGAGATTCTTTGTATGAGTCCTAGTCAGTCACTTTTCCTGTGCTTTTTGCTAAGTTGAAAAGTTTTCTGAAATTGTTTCTAAACAGTCCCAGTGCTGATGTCCACAAGTGCGGCTTTTTCTTGCCTCTAGGTTGAATTAGAGGGCAGGAAGCGGCCATGGCCTGATTGAGGGCCAAGGTGAATTCCCTGACTTTGATGTCAAGCTCATTGGTGTCACGCGGTGGACTTGAGAGTTCAGAGGATATCGTTTTTGACAGTATTCCTCTCTATTTTGACCAATCAGTTTTCTGATAAAGCCGGAATGCTGGTTGGCTGGGAAGAACAGCACTCAGGCTAGATTGGATGTATCTGTTCGGAGTGTACTATCCAGTTCTTTAGCATTTGAGTGATGCTGTCGGAGACAAGAGTGATATCTAGCACTTCCTGTCGGTTTCTTGTTATAAAAGTAGGCTCATTGCCAATCTCGTAAACAATGACGTTAGTACTTATTATCTATTACTAGCAAATCTATTATTAGAAGCAATTCAAAAGAAAATGATTTTGGGAACGCAGTCAACCTGACAACTGCCACCAGCAGAATTTCAGTTAGTTGTAATCTGATTCTCCCCAGTCGAGTCAGGAATATTCCAACGTTCGGTGGACTTTTTTTACCAGTAATAAATATTTTATAATTTGGACACAACAGAACACTAATTTTATTTAAATCACTTTCCTGCATTCACCGCATTATAATCAAAAAGTGACTGACCTCTATCGTTGATGTCTGTACTGCCCCATACCGTGTGATGAGCGTTAGCGTCGCATCCGATGATGAGGCCAGGAAGAGGGCCCACATGATCGTAGCCAAGATATGCCGATGCCAGCCTGTAGGAGTCTTTGGTAGTCTCTAGTCTGGCAACGGTTAAGTCGGATCTACGTCCAAGTTAATTAAATCAAAATTATTTTCAAAGATTATTTTCCCTTAACAATTGGGGCGACCATTTCGAAATCTTCACCACTAACTGTCTTTGTATCATAGTCCTGGCGGAGCTTCAAAAATAACACCCCAACAAAGATTGCTGCCAAGATCAACCAGATCAACCGATATTTTGTCCGTATTCAAGGCTTCCGTGCGAAATGCTGAATTTGCCTATTACGATGTTACTTCTGGTGGTAGTCTTCTAAATGTTTGTTGTATGTAACAGCAAAGCCTTGAAAATCTTATGGATGCACGCGACGTGACGTAGATAACAGCTCGGCCTAAGGTGAAGTCACAAAGGTCGCTTATTATGTGGCCTTGCCTTAGAGAAATAATTTGCAAAAATAAATTTTTTAAAAATGCCGAATAAGCATGAACTGGCATAACTTCAATTATGCACAGTCACAAATATATTTTTACTTTACATACATACATATATGTATATGCTATAATGACATGAATCGCTATACTCCTAAAGAACGCGGAATCTTAAATCTCGAGACAACTTTTCATCGAAAATCATCATGAGCGACGAGGCTCATTTCCATCTCTGTGGATATGTGAATAAGCAAAATTATCACTTTTGGGGCACCGAAAACTCGCGTATAACCCACGAAGAGCCATTACAACCGCTCAAAGCTACTGCATCGTGTGCTGTTTACGCTGGAGGCGTCATCGGACCTTATTTTTTCGAAAACGCCGCGGGCCAACCGACTACTGTGGACGGCGAGCGCTACAGAGCCATGCTAAACGACTTTCTCTTTCCTCAATTGATGAAATGGGATTGGAGAACATACGGTGGAGCAACGTCGCATACTGTACGAGCCACAATCGGAATTCTGAGGTATGCATTTCCGGGTCGTCTAATCTCTCGTTTTGGCGATTTGCACTGGCCGGCAAGATCGCCTGATTTAACCCTTCCAGACTTCTTTTTGTGGGGTTTTTTGAAGTCACGAGTCTATGTCAACAAGCCTCACACTCTTGAATCCCTCAAAGAGTATATCCGTAAAGAATGCGAAGACCTACCGCCGAAAGCTCTGGCAAGAGTGATTGAAAATGCCACAAACCGGGCCCGAATGGTCATCAATTTTCGTGGCGGCCACTGAGTCAATTTTATTTTCTCGACTTAATGGAGAAAAATTTACGATATCAAATAAACATAATTCAAAAGCAGAACCAAAGTTTTTCATTCATAACAAAAATTAGAGTCAAAAAACTTCGAATGACAACTTTTGCGCCGCCTTGTACTTGCATTTTGAGACTGTAGCGAGGGTAAATGGTTGGCCGGTAGACATAAAGACACTTTATCTGCACTCACCTTCTTCGAAACCCTTGCAAACGATTTCCGAGATGATTTTGTTTGATTGAATTCAGCTTTTGGACAGCGATTTGGTAATGAGTACGAACAAGCAACGGCATACTCGGGACTCCACGGACGTGTGCAGAAATTCAAGGAATCCCTAAGGGACCTCGCTATTGATATAAATATAACGCCTTGTGTACCAAGCGATCGCAGACTGCCACGAACAGGTCAGAAACTACATCGCTCCCGGACAATTCATTGACGGAATTTTTGAAGCCGATGTGCAACAGAGAGTGCGAGATTCCGGCCCAAATACGCTGAAAAAAGTATTGTCCTTTGCTGCACGCGTAAAAGGCAGTCGTGCTGCCACCCGGCAAAGTCGCAAACATATCTGAATTGTTGAAGTTGACATCCATGAGCCTAGAAATCCAGACGTCGCACCTACTCCGAGAAAAGGCAATCGCGCCGTTTAAAGCTGTGCAAGCTGCCTCGACAAAACCATGATGCTTCTCTTATTACGCTCAATAGTAGTAAAATTGCCAGGGAAAATAGGAAAAAACTTGAGATGGGAGCCCGAAGAAGAATATAATACGTCCATCAAACAGGATATGGTTTTGTTAGACGTGATGACAACGAAGAGGTTGCTTATGTCAGGATTAGAGAAGTGTTTTTTGGTTCTTCAAGACCAATCCGACAGAGTTTAAACGAGCCAGGAATGACTGCCACGTCTTTCTCAAGCGTATGAAATTTCAATACGACCAAAGTTGAGGAAAAAAATACTACAATGTCCCAAAGGCAGTAAAAGCTTTTGGTCATGTGTCAAAAACATCAGAAATTCTGTCTCATCCTCCATCCCAACGGTCATTTACAATGACATTCCAGCTGTCAGCTCTTTGGACAAGGCCAATCTGCTTACTGCACACTTTGCGGGCAGGTCAACACTGCGGGATTGTGCTTTGTCTCCGCCTACACTTGAGTGCGTCGAATCTTCAATGGGACGAATACACTTTCGCACTCGCAAAGAGTACTTAAAGATTTCAAAATACATAAATCCACTGGTTCAGATGGTATATCTCCCATGCTTCTGAAGAGGTGTTCTTCCACGCTGGCAAAACCACTGCGTAAGCTTTTTCATGAATCCTACTCATTAGGACTGTTTCCGAGAAGATGGAAAACAGTATTTGTCCAGCCCGTCCTTAAAAAAGGCGAATCTTCTTCTCTCTCCTCCTGCAGACCCTTTCCACTTATGTACGTTCCTTCTCGCCAAGGTCATGGAAACGCTGATAAATGGTCAGCTCATGAAATATCTCGAAACACGAAAACTTCTCAGTGACTAGCAATATGGTTTTCGTAACAACAGGTCCACTGGTGATTTGATGGCATATCTCACCGAAAAGTGGAACCAAAGCGTATATCAATCTGGCGAAAGCAAGATAGTTGCACTTGATATTTCTAAGGCATTTAACAGAGGCAGGCAGAGACAGGCAGAGACAGGCTCTTTTGTCGAAAATGCGTGTTTTTGTGATCCATGACTCTCTTCTTCAGTGGACTAGAAACTACCTTTCGGAACGTTCAATTCAAGTTGTCTTTTACGGTTTCAAATCTAATATCCACAAAATAAATGCTGGTGTGCCCCAAGGCTTCGTTCTGTCTCCGGCATTCTTTTTAATTTTCATTAATGATCTCTTGTCTGCCACTTCTAATCCAATATATTCCTTTGCTGACGACAGTACTCTCTGGTTTTCACATTCGTTTCCGGACTCACGTCCCTGCTCTTCGGGTGTAGAACGGGAACGGCAGCGTATGTTAGGCTCATTAAATTCCGATATCAACAGCGTAACCAATTGGGGAACTATCAATGGAGTGGAATTTATTGCTTCCAAAACACAATGCTGTCTGCTGTTGTTAAAGCGAAATTGAAATAGCCAGCCATTATCCATGAATGGCACTTACTTCGTCGAAACCGAAAAACTTTCCATTCTCGGTATGTGTGTCAATGACAACTTACATTAGAATGACCACATATTCGGTGTAGCCAAAAATGCTGCGAAATGTCTAGGCTTCCTCAAACGATGTAAGAAATACTTTTCCCCTTCTGATCTGGCCCCAATATATGTATAAGGCATTCATCCGCCCAAAATTGGAGTATAATGCTCACATCTGGTCAGGTGCGCCTAAAACATCTCTGCACCTGCTAACCGGATTCAAAACCGTGCGATAAAACTCATAGGTGACACCAATATCACTCTGGCAAGGGACACCCTCGAACACCGACGAAATGTCTCGTGTCTCACTATGTTTTATCGCTATTTCCACCACCAGTGCTCCATAGAAATCGCCAGTAGCATTCCGCCCCTTCAAACCTTTAACCATAACACACGTCTCGCTATTAATGCTCATTAGTATACCCTCAAGCCCACTTTCGGACGTACTCTGAAATATCGTGATTTGTTCCTAAGCCGAACAACTCGCTTGCGGAATGCCCTGCCGAGCTCTCTAATTCCTAGTCATTATAACATTCAGACATATAAAACCAACGTACATCGGTATATATCCTTCTTTCTTCCCTAAATTCTCTTCGCCCGCGCTGTGTGCAAACATTTTAAGGGTACCTCAACTCCTTCAGCGCGTGCCAGTTTAAAAAAAAAAAAAAAAAAAAACAAAAAAAAATAAAAGCTTATAACGCAACGCGACTAATAAAAATGTCGCTGACTATAAAGCCAAATTGAACACGTACAGCAGCCTAACACGTTTCAGCAACATATTCCAGTGGGCTGCAACACTGTGAATTGGTTTTTGTTTTCCGCGCCAAATGCAAGGGTTCAGCTCTTTGGTTACTGGTCCTTGTCCTGGTCCTGGTCTCGATCAAACTTGTATCTGAATTTACGATAATGCAACAATTTTTCTCTTCATTAAACTTCGTGCGATCACTTAGCACGAGTAAGGAATTGACTGGGCCGGCTGGTGTCGATGCGAATTAATGCAATAAAAATGAGTTAAGTGTGGTGCCCGCTTTAACTTTTGATGTTGAAATTGCTACCTTGAGAAAGGGTAATGAAAATTAATGGCGCTATAGACACGATTTGTAATTTTTCCTTTCTGTCTTTTCTTTCGTACTTATTATGCGCAGTCATATTGGGGGGGAAAAAGTGGTAACACCTATAATTCATACATCCGCTACGAGACTCATAGCTCACTGAAATTTTTCTTTTCATCAAATTTTTTTTTTTTGGTAGAGGATTCCTAAGTTCGCTTATCTTGGGATACAAAACTTGTATGAGGGACACAGCGTCTATGGGATTTTCTATGGTTCTTTTCCAGCTTTTAGAAATTTAAGTAGTCGCGTATTTCTGAGGTGCAAACATGTTTTTTTTAAGTAGCTTGTCGATAACATGCATTTAATCTTAAGAATACCTTAGGCTGTATGTTTTTTATGGAATCGTTATTTGTCATTGTTGAAGAATAAACTTTAATAAGACTTCAATAGAATTCCACGTTATATATTGTACAGTAAAACCCGCTTAAGCGAAACGACAAAAAATAAAAAAAATTAACATAAGCGGGTTTTTTAGTTAAACGGACCTCGGATAACTGAAAAAAAATTTCAGTTGAGCGGATCTCGGATAAGTGAAAAATAAATTTTACTTAAACGGATCTCAAATATATAATTGAGACAAATTTCAGTTAAGCAAACCTCGAATAACAAAACAAATTTTATAAAATTGATCTTAAACAGCTGAAAAATAACGTGTTGTGAACATTTGATAAAAAAAAAAAAACAAAACGGAATTACATATTAACAAATAAATAATTTATTATGAATTATGAAACGAAAAGACAAAACTATTGCACATACATACATAGTTTCAAATTAACAAAAAACACTTCAACTAAGTACTATTCGTTACAAGTTTTTGTAAAAAAGTTATAAATATGCTTTTGAGATAAAGACTTAACATGATTGTTTGTAATTTTATTTTCAAACTCATCGATGAGCATTTCAAGTTCGTTGTTCCCTTTAGAATATTTTTTTAGGACACAGAGATTGAAAAGCCTCTTTTATCGTTGGTGTTTGTGTTTGCAAGTCCACATCTGGAATTTCTATATCCGAACCGTCTTCTGTAACATCTGTTATGTTGTTGGGTTCTATGAAGTGCAACCGTGCCTCATTTATTTATCTCCTGGACGGTCATGTCACCAAAGCAGGGTAGATCCTTATCAAAATCTACAAGAAAATTAATTTCTCGCCTTAAAATATCAAATATGGGATCATCTTGATTTTATCCTTGCTCGTCATCAACACCTTGAACTTCTATTGGATTATCATCATTAAAGGTAAAACAAACAAATCGAAAAATACATTCTGTCATAAATAACTCAGCATTGACATTTGTCATGTTGAGAAGTGGATGACAGGTGTGGAGATGAAAATAAATTGAAACAATTCAGCTAGCGTTTACAAATTTTTTGTTCTGTTCGATTTTAAATTATTCAGTTAAAGAATTTATTTTCCAAAGCAAAATAGATAGTTTGAAGAAATTTTTTTTTCAGTTATCCGGATTTTTCACTTAAGCGAGTTTCAGTTCAGCGAGGTAGTTTGTATGTAAGTAGACACGGGGATTTGTGAATCTTTTCACTTAAACGGGTTTCACTGCATATGTATTGTACTATATTTCTTCAAACTAATGTTTAAACATTGATTTTATATTTTATTGAATTTGTTGAAAAGTCAAACACTGTAATTGCACTTGTCTGTATTATTTTTATTACTTGGCTAAAAGTGGTGGTGTCCTGGGCACCTGCAGCATGCATTGCATGTGAATATCACCAACGCAAAGAAGGAAGATGCTATGAAGAGAAAAACGGTACCTTTGCACCAACGCAAAGTGAACTCTTCGCATCGCGACAACACCTCAATAAAATTGATTCGTACGAATAAGCTTGCGTTTTAATTTGTACATCTTATTATTGCGTACAAAGTTTGATCCTTCATAAAAGCTGGATTTCGTTGATCAGAAAAAAAATTAATTTTACACTCTACTTATTCTGATATTTTTTGGTTGTTGCTAGACAACTTTGGTAGTTGCTAGAAATACTGGAGCGCAGGTTGAATTGTAATTCCCTTGGTGTGGTATGTTATATTGGGCAGAATTATCGCCGTTGATTTGCTGCCTTTTGTGACTTCTCTGTTGCTGATTCGAGGTTGTTGCTGTGGAATTGAGGCTTTTCGATACAATTTCGATACAAAATTGTGATGGATATACTCATACAAAACTGCGGGCATTAAAAATGCACAATTACACCTGCTTTAAATTTCAATTTTGATAATACAGATGAACTAGAACCGTTACTTTTATTGACTTCATTTCATAAAAAAATATTTAGATTTACTGTATTGCAGGCATTGAAAAAGTATTTCATTCCTTCACTGTTCGGAGTCGGCTCCCCTCTATGTCTACAATATGTCAACACAATAGGTAGAGAGACTCGATCTAGAGCGGACTGTACTTCCATCAATATAATTATTTAAGAAGCTATATCGCCCGGAACCACATCTAGTCCGTCATGATTATTATATGTACGATATGCCGGCTATGGTGATTGAGTGCTGTAGGAATTGGGTAGGCATTGAGAGGTATCAAATTGGCGATGTCAAGTTTAGGGACTGTTTCTACACATCAGTTGTGCTTATTTTACCACCAAGTGGTAACCATCGGGTACTAGTCGATGTCCATCCGGACTCGACTTGCCAAACGTATCAGCGCGAGTGCTAATCAGCAGGCAAAAATAGCAGCATTATAAGCCGGACAGCGGTTGAATTCTCCAGGTGAAATCAACGGCGAAATAAAGCAAATTAGACCTTATCCGAGCTACTACTATTTGGAGCTGGTGGAGGATGAGCCCTTAATGGACTAGCTGAAAGAACTGTTCCTTCCGGTTGGGGGTTGTGCTGCTGGGGTAACTGCCTGGCCATGGAAAAAAAATTCAGTTACGAAGTGGCGCACCTTGTAAAATTGCGTCAAGTGCAATTACATCCTTAGTTGCACCTGTCACATGTCATTTTTCTAATGACAATAGAAAAAGGCGCGAAAATCTTCAGAATGATCATCTGATCTGAATGATCAATGACTCCGGAAGCTCTTAGGGACAGAAGATGTAAGTACACAAACTTTTAAGGTTCTATCTGCGAAATTGGCAAACATGTCCAATCTAAACTGCACGTACTGGCATCGAGGTATAAGTTCTTGAAGCAAAAACTGCTCCCGGGATAATCATACGCTGAATGGATCACAGACCTCAAAGGTCTGGCTAGAGATTGTGTTTTTGTTTGCCCCAAACAAGCTTGCAACACATCCTACGCTGATGTCACGATCAGGAACATGATCGCTTTCTATACGCCTCATGATTCTGTGAAAAATCCCGCAACACAAAAAAAGGACCCGACACTGGAGGAAATCGAGGAACTATCGATGGCCTACGAGTCGACACAGCTGGCATCGAGCATACTTAAGGGAAGCAGTACTTCCACCCCATCAGCGTTCACCGAGGTAAACCAGTTGAGCTAAGCAAGTTTCGCGAGATCCACAAATAAGTCGCATGCAATTTTTAATGTAAGAAAATCATGTCCCGGGTGTTTCACCCTACACAACCGGAATCAGTGCAAACACATGGACTCAGTGTGTGATATCTGTCAACGTCGTGGCCATATTAGAAACGTTTGTTTGTCGGCAAACCGTGCCGATGGCCTTCCTCAGCACAATCTCGCCATCGATCTAAAAGTCGAGGAAGAAGGCATGCCTCCAACACAGCGATGAATAGTGAATCGCAGACAGGGCAGTCAATCGAATTTCGGCTCGCACTTTAGGCAGACATAAACTGCTCACTCAATCAACATGGTAGCCGACAGTGAACCCCCTTTTGGAGGAGTTTCTTCGGCAGAGTTAAAGCCTGACCAAAATACCAAAAAAATGTTTGTGTTACTTCACGTTAAATTTTCAATTAGACATAGGTGCCACCTGTTCACTAGTAGGTCTTGACGGATACCGTAATCTAGGTAGTCCGAACTGTAAGCCGACCACACATATCGTTAAAGCAAATGAGCGTATATGTAACATACATAAAAGGAACTATAAATGTCCAGTGGAAAACAAAAGCATTCATCCTATCACTAGTTATTTCCGACTTACCTCGAGGAGCAAACATAATGGGTTTGTATTGGTTTCAAGCGTTTGGTTTACAGATACATTTTGCGGAAGAGGAAGCTCTACTGAGGCCATGTCTCTGTGCAAGAAGCACGAGATAGTTTTCACGCCCGGATTGGGTTGCAGTAAGATGCGTCTGCTCAAAAAGAGGACATTCATCATGAGATCGAGCGATTGCGACAGTTGAATACATTGCGTCCTGTGGATATGAGCCAATGTGCAGCCCCCAGTCGTTTAAAAGGCAAACGGGAATTTGCGCATATGTGGTGATTTTAAAATCAAAATTAACCCACATCTGGAAATAGATCATCATCCTTCTCCCCGCATTCAAGGACTCTTTCATAAATTACAAGGAGGACGGTACTTTACAAAGATTGATTTGTCCGATGCGTACCTTCAGATTCCCTTAGACGAACAGTCGAGAAAGATGTGCGTCGTCAATACTGAGTTTGGTCTTTTTGAATACCAGCGCTTACCCTTTGGGACATCCAGTTCTACAGGAATTTCCCAGAGATACATGGACTGCTGACTGCTGATTTTGATTTTTGCGTTTCCTATCTCAGACGTACCAAAAACGAGCATTTACGTAATCCCCAAACCTTCTGCGAACGACTGGAGCATCATGGCCTGCGGTGTCGACTTGATGAGTGCAAATTCGCAAAACCCAAGATTTAGTACTTAGGCCATATCATTGACCAAACTGGTATACGACCATCGGAGTCGCAGGTTAAAGCCATACCGGATTTGCCCACACCGAAAGATACCAACGCCCTCGAAGCTTTCATCGGTAAATTAAACTCTTAGAATCAATTTATTGAGAATTTTGCCCAGTTAGCAGCTTCTCTGAATAAACTTCGCCCTAATAGTGCGAAATTCGTGTGGGAAAGGATCAACAGCGCTCTTTCGATCTATTCAAAACAAAAAATCTTAGAAGCATCTAGATTGATTCATTTCCAGAACAACTTACCAATTACCTTTGCTACAGATGCTTCATATCTCCCATGTCTACCCGGATGGAACGGAAAAGCCGATCGCTTTTGCATCAAAGACGAAGATATAGTCAGATCGAGAAGGAAGCTCTCTCTATTATATTAGGCGTAAAAAAGTTCCACCAATACTTATTCGGACGTCAATTCGAGCTGATAACGGCCCATCAGCCACTTGTAACCATCTCTAGCCCTAATAAGAAACTGCCTCATATGACCATTCAGCGACTTCAGAGATGGGCAATCATTCTAATGGGTTACACTTGCACGATACGCTACCGTCCAACGCCGCAGCACGGAAATGCGGATTGCCTTTCGCGTTTGCCAATTGGTCGCGATAACGATTTTGACCAGTCGGAGAAGTCTTGCCACCAATGAGGAAGATTTCCCCATCAATGCCGGAGTTATTTATAGGCTCTCTCAGCAAGATTTCACGATAAAGAAAGTTATTGTGTACGTCCAGAATGTTTGGCCAAATCGCTTACCATCAACTGAAAATGTTTTGTTGCCTTATTGTGTACTAACATTTTTCTCTTCCACAGCGAAAGTTGAAGAGTGGTCATACCCGAACCGCTGCAACAAAAAGTACTAGCGCTTCTACATCAAGACCATTCGGGAGTCACGCGCATGAAGCCAATGGCCCGAAGATATAGTTGGTGGCCCAATATCGATGAAGTTATCTCGCAAACGGTGGCACAGTGCGCCGCCTGCGAACTAAACGCTAGTCGTTCACCCAGACAGTACACAAACTGGCCCTCATCGGTAGAAGTTCGGGACCGCATCCACATCGATTTTGTTAGGCCTTTTCAAAAATCTATGTGGTTAATTGTAGTAGACTCGAAATCGAAGTTCCCATTCGTGATTTGAATGTCTTCTACGACATCCTACGCTACGATCCAAGCATTACGCTCAATTTTTACACTTGAGGGACTACCCAAGACGATGCTGTCTGATAATGGCACTCAATTCACTTCGGGTGAGTTTCAGCAGTTTTGGCAAAATCACTCAATTCGGCATATAACTTCAGCACCTTTCAACCCGGAGTCCAACGGCGTAGCAGAGAGGATGATTCGGACATTCAAAACAAGCTTCCTCAAAATCATGGAGTACAACAAGCAAGGATATGATGTGTTGACAACGTTCTTGTCGACCTACCGTTCAGCACCGGATGATAGTTTCATATCTCCAGGAGAAAGATTGCATGGAAGGCAACATCGAACCTTACTCTCCGCTATTTTTCCGGAATCTCGAAGCAAAGGCACGATGAAGCAGATCGCGAATTTGAGGTTTTCCGTTGATCAACAATGTGACAAGAAGTGGATTTCTGGAGTGATTAAGAAGAATCTCGGAAGACGTATGCATCTGGTTAAGACTAGCAATGATACTTGGTGGCGTCATCAAAACCAGATCCGACTTCGAAAAGCAATGTGTAATGGAAAGATCGCTGCCCCTGTGAATGACACCACAGATTTACAAGACTCAAGTTGTCAATATTGGAATTTTAATCGTTTTCAAATTCCCAGAGACTCACCGCTAAGAAAGAGCAACTTGATGATTCTGAGATTTTCTCGTACCCACAATTTAGTTCTCAAATCGTGGATTTGGATTCAACTGTGGAAGGTCGCTCATCAACTCCAGAGGCCTAAATACCCAGAAATGTCTCGTCACCATTTGATTCTATTTTCGCGCGCTAATGTTTTTATATATAATATAAGAAGTTTTTGTGAAATCTGGACTCGTTAATAAATAATCGAAGTAAGAACATTGAAATCATATCACGAACAGCAACAAGCCTCGGATACGGACGGATCTACTATTAACAACCCCTGCAAACGAAATGAAGACAACGAACGGCGGATCTGCATCCGGTATAGTAGGTCGCTTAATAGGCCACAAGCAGCCGAATAACTCGCGGACTGCTGCAAAGCAGATGCTAACTACGACATCTACTACGGCGATTGTTATGTATAGAAAAAGCAGCGCCTAGGTAAGAAGTCTTGAGTGTTAACGTAATGTCTCGTAACAATCCGTATTAAACCTAAATTTGCCAACATTAGCCTTATATTTGCGTACGCCCCACAGGGGAGAAAGATGACGACACCAAAGATGGCTTCTATGAGCTTTTGGATAAGACTTACGAGCAGTGCTCTAGCTATGACATTAAAATTGTCCTCGGCGACTTTAATGCAAAGCTGGGAAGAGAGGGCATCTTTGGTATGGTACCTATGACAACGCATTCAGGCTAATCGACTTTGTTGCGGGACGAAACATTGTCGTAGTTAGCACGCGGTTCCCGGATCTCGATATTTATAAGGGGACCTGGAGAACTGTCAACCAGATAGCGCACACTGGGATATTGACGCTAGGCACTCCTCCAGTATTATTATTGTTGTTATTATTTATTTTTTTTTTTAAACACTAAAGTGGGTATTACTAGTACATTTAAAATGCCTGAGCAAGTGTTAAAGTTTTTGGAAAATGGGACAGAAAAAGAAAGAAAGATTTTTGGGCTTCGTGGTTATTACGCTCCATGAGTGGCAGCCAACATTTAAGATGGTTACTAAATTGTTAGTATATTCATCTTGCGTGAATTTAGTTGCCTAAAAAA
Source organism: Volucella zonaria (assembly GCA_963966105.1). Taxonomy (NCBI): domain Eukaryota; kingdom Metazoa; phylum Arthropoda; class Insecta; order Diptera; family Syrphidae; genus Volucella; species Volucella zonaria. Next base: position 143,668,089 of record OZ014531.1, on the reverse strand, counting down.
AAGAAGGTGTTTCGGCCGTCGGATTTGGAAGCCAATACACTACCACTTGAACCACGGCCACAGTATGGATGTCCGAACGTTCCGAAGAGCCAACATCGAACCGGACTATTACCTTGTGGAAGCCAAGGTACGGTTGCGGATATCCTGAACATCGCAAAGGCAAGCGAAATTTGACAGCTGTCCGACAGCTACAATCGCAAGTGAGCCCCAAATCCTTTTGCGATTGAGTCTCCCTTAATCACTTAAGACGTCTTATGCCGCCAGCATCAAGTATCGAAGACCAATGGCAACATTGCTAAACAGCCATCAGAGATGCTGCTACAGATGTGTTGGATCTCTGCGGACACCATAACGAAACCCCTGTTTTGACGACGTGTGCCGGCAAGCACATGCAACTAAGCTAGAGGCATACAAAACGGCGCTACATACAAACAGAAGAAGGGAGACGAACGCCGGCTTCTCAGGACGAAAAAGAAAGAGCATGAGTCCTTTCAACCCGGACGAAGTAGACCAACAATTCCGTCCATCCGATGACTTGGGATGGAGCATACACCAACTCATCTGTAAAATGTGGTCGGACGAAAGTATGCCCGATGAATGAAACCTCAGCATTGTTTGTCCGATCCTCAAGAAAACAGACCCTATGAACTGCGTCAACTACAGAGGCATCAGTTTTCTTAACATCGCATACAAGAACTGTTAGATTTAAAAGTTAAAACAACCGACTTAAGGGGAAATCCAATTAAAACAGCATTTATTAGGGGTTTTGTGGTTCTATATATACACGGAAAGTGTTATACATTTGCAGGCAGAGTTGCCATGTTAAATTATATAAATTGACAGAGTATTAACTCATATTTTTCTTAACACTCCAACTTTTAGATAATTTAACATTTTAATTACATGGTTTGATCATTATTTTTTTCTATAATTCCAATTAACAATCTAAATTTTTGAAATTTATCTTTACTTAGACCCTTTGTTAAAATGTCAGCTTGTTGTTGTTCAGAAGGAACAAAGTTTATCAAAAATTCTCCTCTTTCGTATCGCTCACGTATGAAGTGATAATGAACGTCTATGTGTTTCGTTCGTTTATGAAACTCTGGATTTTTGATGAGCCGAATCGCTCCTTGGTTGTCCATTTTCAACATAGCATCGCCAATGCCACCCGGAATCATCTCAGACAGCAGCTGCTGTAACCATATCATGTCTTTTACTGCTTGTGATGCGGCTACGTATTCTGACTCAGTAGTTGACAAAGAAACACATTTTTGCCTCTGTGATGACCAAGACAACGGGCCACTCCCGAGTGAAAAAATGAACCTAGTGGTAGAGCGCCTTGTTCCAGGATCCCCTGCATAATCAGCGTCACTGAAACAAACTAACGAATAACATTTAGATCTTCTAAAAAATATACCCATTCGTCTGGTTCCACTGATATATTTCAAAATTCTCTTCACAGCGTTGACGTCATGATTACTTGGCGAATCCAAATATCGGGAAACCACTCCTACTGCAAAGGCAATATCTGGACGAGTCGCCACTGCCAAATACATGAGAGAGCCTACGGCTTCTCTCTAGGGAAATTTCACTACTTCCGAAGTTAGAGTATCTTCTGAAGAACATTGCTCCGCTGGAGTTGACACCGGCTTGCAACAACTCATGTTGAATCGTTTCAACAATCGCTCAATGTAGTTCGATTGGCCCACATGAATTCCATCCCCTGCTTGAACTGCGATTTCCATCCCGAGAAAGAAACCAGCTTCCAAAACTGTGACTTCGAAATTCTTCTGCAGAAATTTCACCAACTGAGTCGCATCATCTTTGTTCTTCGAAGCCACGAGCCCATCATCGATGTAAACAGCTAATATGATTCTGCATTTATTATCTGCTGATAGAAAAATGCAAGGATCCATTTTGCTAGGCCTTAGCCCGAACTCCCGCAGAACTCCTGTCAGCTTTTGATTCCAGCAGCGAGACGCCTGTTTGAGTCCATATAAGCACTTTCGCAATTTGCAAACCTTATCTGTGTCATCACCGAAACCCTCTGGCTGATGCATGTAGATTTCCTCAGTGATATCGCCATGCAAAAATGCAGTTTTGACATCAAATTGGGTCAAAACAAGTCCTTCATTGGCTGCAATGGCAAGAAGGCAAGAATGGAACGAATCGAGGTGAACTTAGCCACTGGACTGTACGTTTCTCCATAGTCGATGCCATATTCCTGGGTTTTCCAGCGCCTAGATCCTTAAGTTTATAGACCCATTTGTTAGCAATAACTTTCCTACCCCCAGGTCGAGATACCAAATCCCATGTGCGATTTTTGTAAAGACTACTTATCTCGTCTGCCATTGCTTCTTTCCAATTTGTCATCTCGTCACAGGAAATAGCTTCTTTGTAACATTGTGGCTCTTCTTGCATAAAATACGCATGCTTTTCCACAAAATTACAAGCCCCTGGTGCAGTATCCTTTCTTTTGCGTAGTCGACTCTTCAAAGGAATAGACTCGTTGGGGTTATATACCATCTCTATAGCGTCCTCCTCATCACATTGGTAATCCTCCTTTTCCATTTGTTCTTCTGTCCTTACATCAAAATCGTCTTGTTTTTCCGTATCAGTAATAACATTTTCTTGTGAAAGATTATCGCGCTTGCTCATATGGATAACAAATGTACTTGGAGATTCGTCGAAAACACTATTTGGAAGTCTTTCTTGTTCGCTGTGCTGCTCCACTTCCCTAAAAACGACATCTCTGACGATTACCACTTTATTTGTTGCAGGTGTCCAGATCCGATAGCCTTTGGATGTGTCCGAGTATCCCATGAACAGACCCTTTTCAGCCTTTCTGTCCCATTTTTGGCATTTTTGCTTGGGAACATGTATAAATGCCTCAATACCAAACGTTTAAAACTCCTCGACCCTAAGCTTTCCTCCACACCACATTTCGAAGGGGGTTTTACCTCCTAAAGCGCTGTCCTCAGTGCGGTTCAAAACGTATACAGCAGTGTGCGATTTTCTCGTTCGACGCTCCCATTTTGCTCGGGGGTGTAAGGAACACTGGTCTCATGCCGAATGGAATGTTTTCTTAGAAGCAATTCAACGTCTTTGTTGACAAATTCCAAACCATTGTCAGTACTGATCCCATTCCTTTTAAGATGATCACGCACTTTCTTGATGTTTTGGTGAGCCAGTCTCTCGTGTCATATCTTCAGTGGCAACGCTTTCGTAGTTGCCAAACTTGCCGTCGGCTTAACCGAAACCTGTACACGAAAACACATTCTGAATAGCTGCGCCTCACGCTCTCCCACTGCCACGATAGCTCCGTCTACATTAATAAATTCGCATCTCATCTTATCAGAAACAAATTTTAACCCTTTATCCAATGCACGACTTTGGGAAAAAAGATGAATCGAGATTTTGGACACATACAAGACATTAGATAAATGTTTTTTACACCACCCTTTTCCATTAAACGACAAGATGTTGATGTCGCCCGTACCTAACGCTAATATTTTTTGACCGCTTCCAACTCTAATCTCAATGGGGTTAGAAAATGTTTTATAATTTATGAACCAATCCTTTCGAAATGTCATATGATCACTAGCACCTGAATCAAGATACCAAGAATCATTGAACTCACCATCATCAACCAGCAGTGCACTGCACACCTTTAATTCTTTCTCCTCTACCGTGCCTGCACTTCCACTCCTTTTAACTTCCGTTGAATTGGATTTTCTTCCTATTGGTACTTCGCCCCTGCTTCCAGTCCTCACACGATCGTCGTTCTTTGAATTTGGCTTCCTCACCACTATTACCTCGCCCTTGCTTCCAGTCCTCACACAATCATCGTTCTTTGAATTTGGCTTCCTCACCACTATTACCTCGCCCTTGCTTCCAGTCCTCACACAATCATCACAGCAGCTTTTAGCACCGAAGCTTTCAGCACTGTACATCAGTGCATCTCCTTTTCTCATTCCACCTTTGATTCCATTGTTTTTATATTCAGTTAGCTTTTTGGGACATTCTCTTTTCCAGTGTCCCACTTCATTGCATCTGAAACACTTACCGGGTTGGAAAGTTTTGTTTTTGAGTTGTTTCCAATGTCTTCGTTTCGCAATTAGTGCTGAGGTGCTTGTGTCTGGAACAGATGAGTTTGAAAGCATTCTTGTTTCTTCCGTGACGTTAAGTTCTCCAAAGTTTGCTGATCTTTTGTTGTTGACTCCCACGCAGAGAAAAAATGCTTAAAGCTTTCGGGAATTGTCATCAAAATTTTTGTGATCACCATGCTTTGCGTAATCTCCTCCCCTACCTCCCTCAGCTGCCTTACTATGCTTTCTAATTTTGATATGTGAGTTGCAACGTCATCCTCAGGTTCCATCTTAAATGTATAAAACCGTTGAAGCAGCATATGAACATTTGCATTTGATGATTGCTCGTATACCGACCGAAGTTTTTCCCACATTTCTTTTGCAGTGATGCAACTTACAATATGGCGAAGTGGTGTCGGGCTAACACTCATTGCAATTATACGTTGCGCCTTACAATCATCTTTCGCCCACCCAGCTAATCGTTTTTCATAAGCTACCTCAGTCTCAGACTCTGCCTTAACCGGTCGGTTAATAGCACCATTAACAAAATTGTATAGATCTGAGGCACTGAGTAATATTCTCACCTGGAACTTCCATACAGAATAGTGTTCAGAGTTCTGCAATTTGTCAATTTTGAAAATTTCGTTTTCCATTTTCACTTTACTTGGCAAAAAAATTAATTTATTTAAATGTATTATAATTTCCGAATATATGTAAATATATAGGTATATATGAATATGGATACTCGGGTATGTATGAATATAAAACGAAAGGCAGAAAACTAAGTATTTTAACGGACGGATTTAAAACTGTATCAAAAACTTTTCTCTAAAATAAAACAACCGCGCGATCTGGGCCCATAACCTGTTAGATTTAAAAGTTAAAACAACCGACTTAAGGGCAAATCCAATTAAAAGAGCATTTATTAGGGGTTTTGTGGTTCTATATATACAAGGAAAGTGTTATACATATGCAGGCAGAGTTGCCATGTTAAATTATATAAATTGACAGAGTATTAACTCATATTTTTCTTAACAAGAACCTATCTGCTGTATTATATGAACACCTGAAGCCGTTCATCAACAATCAGATTGGTCCATATCAATTTGGCTTCAGGCCAGGATAGTCCATCATCGACCAAATATTCACACTACGGCAGATCTTGGTAAAAACCGATGAGTTCCAAATCGTTATACTCGTACACCACCTATTCATCGACAGCATCTATATGTAGACATGAGTTGTACAGACCAATGTCTATGTTAGTTTAGGCATTCCTGCCAAACTCGTCCGTTTCTGCAGCATGATGAAAGAGAATTCACGCTTCTTGAGCAAGGTCAGTAAAGAAGTCACCGAGACCTTTGTGTCAAAAAAGAATTTAGACAAGGCGATGCGCGTTCATGCGATTCTTTTAACATCATTCTTCAAATAATAGTGCAAAACTCATGCGGAAACACAAGAGACACATTCTTTCAAAAGTCAGTAATTGGACCGGCATACGTCGATGATATTAACATAATCGGAAGAGAGGAGTGTGATGCTAGTGGCGCTCTCTCGAGTATTGCGACGAAAGCGGCGAAGATGGGTTTAATGGTCAAGTACATATATAACTTCAACCAGAAAGGACACCCAACACCAACCTCTCGGACAGAACGTCACCCTCGATAGATATAACTTTGAAGTATTGTAGTTCAGGACTTTGCTTACCTAGGCTCCAATATCAATTCAGGCAACCTCTTCTTCTTTTCTTCTTTTCTCTAAAGAAGTTAATTGACTAACAAAGCCCTCTCTCGAACAACAAAAGTGACCCTATATAAGATCTTAATAATCCCAGTCCTGCTCTATGGTGCATAGGCATGGACTTTATCAACAATTTATCAGGGCGCTCTTGGCTGCTTTGAGAGGAGAATTCTTTGGGTGATTTTCATTTCCGTTTGCACAGACGGTGAGTGGAGGAGGAGATACATCGACGAACTGTACGGGCTGTACAGCGACTCCCCCAGGGACAGTGCAGTAGAGGAACACCGCGACTCAGGTGGCGCACGCAAGTAGAAGGGGATCTTAGCGTGTCGGGCAAATTAGTGTGTCGAGTTGGCTGGAGACGATTGTTGGTTGAGGCCCAGGTCCACCCCGGACTGTGTAGCGCCACCTTAAGTAAGTAAGTAAGATATGCCGGCTGTTATGTTTCTGGTGGGTAGTACGAGTATCTTCGCTTCCGATTCTAGGCAGATAGAATCCTTGGATCACGTAAGCCCCAATTCAGTGTATTTGCTGCCTATTTTGAATGAGGCAATTTCTGATTTCAGGCCTGAATTGTGCCTTTTTGCTCTGCATATCAAACATATTTGGTTTGCTTGGATTCTTGTAGTCTTTCGAACACATGTCTTGATTTTTAACTCGCTCTTCTCTTTGAGCTCTGGTAGCATTTTGACCTAACGCTTGTAACCTGAAAAAATCGGAAGGTGTCCGTTCTTAAAATTACTCAAATTTCACTTGTGATTATAAAGTCAGATAAATTAATTAAAATAATTAGTGGGTTAATAAAAACGTCGCTGACTTTAAATTAATTTGATGTAACCAACAGCCACACGTACATATGTATATCTGATCTGGGTTGCGCTTGTTTAGATCTCTTTAGATTATTTTCCAAAATGCAACTTTAACTCTCGGACCAAATGAATTTCTGTATATATGTGAGGGGTTAGAAGAGTTATTGAGGATCTACAATGTACACCGATTCTGGAGAAGATGATGATGTAGGGGCCAGAGGCGTTCTGTAATGAATTGTGGGCAGAGTGTAGTATGGCTACACATACATTTTTCTCTGTAAACTGAGACTTTACACAGGCTTTCTGGTAGTAACTCCTCTTGTTACTCATCTGGGGTGAGCGCCAGATTTCCTTCATGCCATGCTTTTGGAACATTACCCAACCTTTGGATGCCTCAATGTATTTTAATGTCCACACATCATTAAGATGGAAAAGGAAAGAGAACAGTGTTAGTCTTTTTTCCTAAAGTTGGTTGTGCGATTGGTTGGGGGATGGGATTTCAGCTAGAGATGATAAAACCTCGCCTCGTATTTGAGGTAAAGGGCTATGATTTCATGTTCAGTGCGGCCTGAAAGTCTTATCGCAATTAGATGAATGTACCTTGAGTGCAGCTGTATAGTGGAGGATAGTCAGATAGTTCAATGGAGTGGTAGGGTTACCATTCAATTAGATCTTGTAGCCGATTATGACTTCATGGTTGTGTCTTAAAATCTGTTGTGTGGTTAGCATAAAATGTGAAATGAATTGAAGGCCTAAGCTGCAAGGGGTATCATTCAAAGATGTAAAGTCAAGGTCTTAACTTAGTTTTAATGGGTTTAGAGTGGTATTTTGGCGTGCTATGTTGTTGTTAAAATTAGTACCTTCCACCAAGGTCATGAAGTTGGAGCACGGATTTTGTGGAGAGGTTGATTACAGTGTGAAGGCTTACATGAGTTCTCATTTTATTAATCCAATGAATGTTAACAGGAAAAATTTAATGAGTGAGGTAACCTAGAATAGAAACAAAATTCCAGGCTATCCCATCCTATTTTATAAGGATGGTTGTTGTCGGATGAGTTCAGAGAGTTCAGTTCTACGAAACTACTCGTAATGCTGTTGGTTTCTCCTTAAAATGGACAATTTCTAGCCTTAACTCGGGTAATAAACTTAATAAGGGAATGACATATTCTGCTGATATTTGATAAAAAGGACAAGCCGATTATATTGGAATATAAATCTATCATGTTTAAGTCTAATCAAATTCAACATTTACTGGAGCAGCAAGGCGAGCTTTCTGAGTTAATCTCGAACTCGTTTGCTAAACTTAACTCCAGATCAAATATCACGAGTCATCGAATAGAATTCCGCATTAGAGCTCTTTCAATTAATTGGGGTGACTACAAGAATAACCATAATTCATTGGGAATACTACGATCATCAGTCAGGAGTGATCAGAAAGCAGAATACGACGAGGATGCATATTTCAAGTGAAAAGCCTTTATGGAATGTGAAGAAAATTGTCTCGATGCTATGGAGCAGACGGCGATTTTGCTAGAACAAATAACACCAAAAAAATTTTAATGGATTGCAAAGCATTATCCGATTACTCTATTGTTCGAGAATCATCTTCGTCAACTACATATGTTTGCTTGCCGGTAATGGATCTTCCTATCTTTAGTGGAGAATTTTCGGATTGAGCTCCATTCAAAGACGCTTTTACCTCGTAAATCGAAGCTCATACTTCGCTGACGTGCGTGGAGAAATTACAATATCTAAAAGCATGTCTCGCTGGTGGCAAAGCAGCTTCTCGTTTGCACACGATGCCCCTAACAGCTGCTAACTTCAAGCAGCTGCAGCATGGGATAATCTTCTGGAGCATTATGACAACAAGCCTCTTCTAGCTGACTCAACATTAGATTTACTCATGCAGTAGATTCTTTAGAGGGCCTTGGGATGAGATTTTAGTATATTTAGTTTCTATAAAAGAATGGGAAAAACATCTATCTAGGTTCCAAAACAGAAACTTCTACTTGAAAAGAATTTAAAGATTCAAACACGCATTCGTTCATTTCAGGCCTTCGAACGGGTGAATTCGAAACAGCAGGATATCAGAAAACCATCACCAATAGTCAAAAATCAGTTATCTAAAGCCAGATCTCATCATGTTGTTGTACGGAACTCTTTCCAATCGTATTCTCTTTGCAACGGGAATCATTTTATCTTAACTTGCCCAAGTTATCTCTCAAAAAGTTTTGAAGAGCGTCATCAGTTTGTTACACAAAAAAGACTGTGCTTTAATTGCGCTCAATCAGCAGGAGCGATTCAAAGAAGAGGTATAACATCTGTTTTGGTCGTCATTACACTTCTATTCACCCAGGCGGGAATGCCTCCAATCAACAATCTACAGAACAACCCTACCATAGAATCAGTATCGATTGGAACATCTTTCTCTACTGCATCTCTAAACGCCACTTACATCTATAAATCCCCAAGAAGCGGAACACTCCTAACAACAGTATTAGTAAAAATCAAATCGTGCAATGGAGCACGTCACGTGGTTAGAGCTTTTCTTGACCGAGGGTCTGAAATAAATTTGATATCGGAAAAGCTTAGTCAAATTCTTCGATTGCGACGTGTTCACACATCGTTGTCTATAGCTGGTATAGGAGCAGACACATTATCTTCACGCAGAGCAAATGGAAAAGTTACCCTGGATATTCAATCATGTATGAATGAATACAAAACTGTTTTTGACGCATTTATCTTACCAAAACTAACTAGCTATCTTCCTTCAACAATGGTTGCCATCAACAACTGGTGTCATCTTAAGGGTCTGTAAATCGCGGATCCTGAATATCATTAGCCCGGCCGAATCGATCTTATACTAGGAGTTGAAGTCTATAGTCAAATCATATAAAATGGGCTTCGAAAAGGTCCATCGGAAGCGCCAATTGCTCAACTAACCAGTTTGGGCTGGATACTTTCTGGCTCAGTACAATCAACAGCAGATACAGCATCGGTGGAAGCGGCGGTTTTTCATTGCCATATTGACCACGAACTCAACGACCTAATAAAACGATTTTGGATTCCGGAAGAAGTCTTTAGTTTGCCTAGTAATCAACTAACTTTAGAAGAGGAGCAATGCGAGGAGATTTTTAACACCACTCACTCTCGTGACTCAGAAGGAAGATATATCGAGAGGCTTCCTTTTAAGTCGCATCCAGTAAGTTTCGGAGACCCTCGCACTGCAGCCCTAAACATGATTCATAAAATACAAAAACGTTTCATACTAAATTCAACGTTTTATAAGATTACTTCAAGTTCATCAGAGAGTATGAAGATTTAGGGCACATGTGCCGAACATCTGAACTTCCTAAGGTAGCTGATCAGGTATTTTATTTACCACACCATGGAGTTGTGCGTGGGATGAGCTCCACAACTAAACTCCGAGTTGTTTTTAATGGATCTTTTAAGACTCAGCAAGGGTTGTCACTTAACGAATTCCTTCACGAAGGTCCAAAGTTTCACATGGATCTTCCAGACGTTGTAACACGATGGCGGATGAATCAATTTATTTTTACATCTGACGTTACGAAAATGTTTAGGCAATTTCAGGTTCATCCCGATGATTGGGACTTTCAGAGAATTCTGTGGCTTGAAAACTCAAATCTGGTGGAATTCGTCTTAACAACGGTAACTTACGGAACCAGTCTAGCTCCGTATCTCGTTCTTCGACAACTTGCATCAGACGAAGGTCGTCTTTATCCAGAGGCCAAAGAAGTTATCGGGCATAACACTTATGCCGATGATGTCTACAGCGGAGCTTCATCCATGTCGAAGGGTAAGCACAAAATTAGTCAAATAATCAAATGGGCACTTCAAAAATGGGCAACCAGCCACGAAAGCCTATTCAAGAACGTGCGTCCTGTACGTAATCCCAAACGCATTCTATCAAAGGTGATCCCATACATCATACTTTGGGACTTAACTGGCAACCTGCTGAAAATCGATTCATATTCACTTCTGAACAATTCAGTGAACCCGATGTCTACACGAAGAGAAATGTTTTGCCTAGTATTGCGAAGCTTTCCGACCCGTTAGAACGGCTATCGCCAGTGGTTGTTCGAGGTAAACTATTCATGCAGGATCTCTGGGAAGCTAATCTAAGCTGGGATGAAGCTATTCCTCTAAACCTTGAGCTGCGCTGGAAAACCTACATTCTTGACCTTCAAGACCTTTATTTATTCAGTATACCAAGATGTTTGGATTAACTTCACCTTGCTTATCTGTTGAGATTCATGGCTTTGCAGGCGCCTCGCAACCGGTTCTTGGTGCAGTCATCTATCTTTGTATTGTCAGAGATATAGACAATGTTAAAATCACTATTTTAGCCTCGAAGACCAAAAACCAACAAATCAAGTAAACCGTCTAGAAGTGTTCGTGTTACAACGCCGCGGTTGGTACTTTCTGCAGTGTTGCTTCTTACACGCCACGTCAATTATATTCGGAAAGTCTTGAATCTTAAAGTATCAGCTATTCATCTCTGGACTGATTCCATTACCGCCTTGTTTTGGATTCAAGGCCAACCAACTAGGTGGAAAGATTTTGTACGCAACCGTGTCCCTCAAATACAACCCAGCTGATCATGCGTCGAGGTCAGCTACCTTAGAAACCATTTTGGTGGATCGGGCCCAGTTGGCTGCAACTCGACTCAAGTTTTTGGCCATCTCTGTGTCTTAACTTGGATACAAGCGCTGATCTCGTGGAACGTCGGCCAATAGCAGCTTTCGCTACAAGCAAAACATTCAATATTTCTTGGGATCTCATAAACAAGTACTCATCGCTGACGCTACATTACGCATAACTGTCTGATGTAAGCGACTTATACCGTTCTCGAAAACCCTCAAACAAAAAGCGAGATCTAATAGAAATGTCCCACCAAAAATCACAAAATTCAGTCGATAGCTGAACCCCGGGAACTATGTAGATGAAGCTAAGGTGTTTTGTATCAAACACGTACAGATCGAGAGCTTTCCTTCAGAAATTAGAAATTTATTTAGTTTACGACTTCATCGCAGCAGCCCAATTTATCGCCTTACTCCATTTATTGACTGTTATGGAATTCTTCGAATGGGCGGGCGGCTTCGCAATGGCCAAATCGATCCGGACACGAAGCATCTAATAATCCTTCCACGTGAGTCAAACCTAACAACGCTTATTCTGGGCTATACGCAAAAGTCTACACTTCATGGTGGAGTTCAATTAATGCTGGCCACGCTCAGACGGAGTTACTGGATTATAGGAGGTCGCAATACAGTTCGTAGTTTCATTAATCGCTGTGCTATTTGCACACGCTCGCTATCGAGCTTCAACACCAAATCAGCTTATGGGCCAGCTTCCCATCAGTCGAACGATTCCTTCACGTCCATTTTTACATTCAGGTGTGGACTATGCAGGCCCGTTCACACTAAAATCCTGGAAATGGCGAGGAGCTAAAAGGTATAAGGGATATCTAGTGGTGTTTGTGTGCTTCTCTACATCTGCAGTTCACCTCGAACTTGCCAAGGGTTAGTCTACATACAGAAGGATTTCGTGCGACCTTCAAGTGCTTCACAGGCCGACCTGGAATTTGCTCGACTTCGAAAAATGATTGTGGGACCAATTTTGTTGGCGCTGATGCAAAGCTGCGTAAGTTGTTCAATTCTGCCTCTAATAACATGAAATTTTTAGTAGATCTACCCTCCCGCAAAGCCTCACTTTGAAGGTAAATGGGAGGAAGCTGTTAAGTCCATAACAAGGGAGTGATAGGAGATGCTGTTCTCAAATACAAGGAATTTTCCATGTTCCTGATACAAATGGAATCTGTTCTGAACTCTCGTCCTATTTGCCCTCTTTCGAATGATCCAAGTGATCTGGAAGCTCTCACTCCAGGCCACTTCATTGTTGGCGATGCTTTAACAACAGTTCCTGAACAATTTTTCATCCAGTTACCTACATCAAGACTTTCGCGTTATCAGCAACTTCGCCAAATGCTAGAAAGTTTCTAGCAGAGATGGTCTCGCGAGTACCTTCAACGCATGCAGGATATTGGTAAGTGGCATAAATCATCAGAAAATATCAAAAGTACGTCCGCCGAAGAGTCAACACGTCCCATAGCAAAACTTTGTTTGCTACCAGTTTCCAATGATGCTACTGAGAAAAAATCGTCAAGTTAAGCAGCAGTTATTTTTTAACGCTCAAATTGAGACGTCGAAGCGGGCGGAATGTCTAGAAATCATTACACACATAAGTTAATACCGTGATTTATTTTTATCTTTCAATTATTATATGTATAATTGTTTCTAAGTCTCCTAAGTCCTTTCCTTGGTAAAAACCTTTACATATTTTCAGAAACCCTTTATCTATAGAACTAGACATCCTACAGTCCTACAGCGCGGTATCAATAATCTGATGTAATGTAATGTTAATGGTACCATCTACATAATCTAAGTTACAGTAGATGTGCATTCATATACGACTACAATATTTAATTTCACTAGACTATAATTGTAGGAATCTAAGCACCAAAAGATTTCTTTGTATGGAGTGGATGATGTTACCGATAATCAGCCTTGTATGGCAATTACTAGACTAAGACCTCGTAGAGCCAGCATCTTCCGATGGATCGGCAGTCTTGTAGCTCTTCTAGTAATAATTTCCTTTCTTCTGTATGCAGTGTCATTTGGAAAATCTTCGGAGATTGCGCCATAAAAACAGGAAAATTACTCAATGAACCGCATCGTAAAATTTTGTTCTAAAATGAAACAAAGCGCCCCGGACGGGTAATATTTTAATCACCTTTGGCTATCAAATACAGATAAAAATCAGATTGTAGTATGAGATGGATTTCTGCGGTATAAAATGGACATCTTGGGGCTGAGGTAAATAAAGGGATTGGATGCCGGTGAGTATCCATCTCTAAGCAGGAACACTGTTTTAATCTATTTTGGCAAACCAGCTTGAATGCTTACACTAGAAGCATAGCAAAGTCTTATATCTTGACAGGATATTAAGTCAATATATTAGAGTACGGTAAGAAAGATCACAGCAATGGACACCGACCGAACTTTCGACTAAGAATGGAAAGAAACATTTTACGGTGAAGTAGGAGTTACTTCTAACGCCTAACGATAACATCGTAATGGTGATTGGAGAATTCAATGCTAAAATAGGATGCTCAAACACCTGGGGCATATATGTAGACATTGACAGAAATGACAATGGTAACCAATTTATCAATATCCGCAGCACTTGGAGTTAAGCCAGGGTGCTGAGTTTGAGATGTTGGCTGATGAACTCATGATCATCGGCATCTCTCATATTGTCAAAGTATGTTATTTGGTCCAAGGCCCTAACCCTCCAGCTCGTGAGGCTGCCTACTTGGCCACGTACAACCAAAATATAGCCGAGCAATTAGACCGGAAGGTGACTACGGCAAATCTTGAGACTACATATACTATCTATGTACAATAATTCCTGCAGCGATTATATCGATGCGGATTTATTATTGGAGCCAGGATTAAACATGAGGTTTCGAGTGTTAAATATGTGAACGGGCGCCTCATGGCAATTCGGTATAAACTCAAGGTTTTCTATCATCAGCCCATTGTACAAGCATGCTCTCACAGAGAAAGAAGACAAACATTGCTTGCACGAGCAGTTAAATGAACAGTGGGTAGGTATGACATTAAATTTGTCTTTGCATCCTTAACCCTGCTGTTGAATATCACGAATTTAGACTAAAGGACTTTGGGGCGGGAGAAGCATTGCCGTGGATAGAATGTGTTTCCTTTACCTCAATATTCATAAGAGAACTTGAAAGCCTCCCTATTGGAAAACGTTCCGAAGTGCGAACATTGACTCAGAGCACTACTTTGTTGTAGGTAGAACAAGGTTGGGGATATCTTCAGCATCGCAAAGTCGAAAAAAATACTACAATCACAAGTCTCAATCTCACTTATACTGCCAGTATTAAGTACTATAGACAAGTGGAAGAAGTAAGGACGAGAAGAACGATATAAACCTTCATACTATCATAGGTATATAGATTGGCGACTTTTTCGGGTAAATCCTGTGTATCGCAGTCAAAATTCATAACATTAGCTTCCAAGCCGCCAATAGATAATGGTTTATTCTGATACGCCAAAATGACTTCAGGTGGCAACAAAGAAAACAGTCAAAAGATGCCACAATGCATGATCCTGTAGGCAATCTCTGATTTCAATTTAAGGTAAGTGGTTAAATCGAAAAATTTGCTTCTATGGTTTACCATCGTTTAGACTTGCTATCATTTCTTCGGTAGGCACAGTACTGTATACGAGTAGGTATTGTCCAAATTCGAAGAAAAGCTTATACAAACAAACGAGGGCCATATAAGTTTGACGGATACAATACGAATTTTGAAAATAAATTCTCACTACACCAAAGCGTTGCTGTCTTTCCATGTTATTTGTCATAAGGTTGGGTTCGGTTAGGTAAGAATGGCTGTTTTAAAAACCAACCGACTTAGGTCTATTGACCCATTATGATGCCACGTGGATCTGTGATCCCCTAACTCTTGGAACGAATTTGAGCATCTGACAAAGCGTAGGGGACTGTTTGTATTGTTAAGATCTCTTAAGTCATTGTAGAAGGAAGCTCCTAAGTGGAGTTTCTTTCTTTGGGTGAGTGCTGGGCATGTACAGAATAGGTGAAGGATTGTCTGCTCCTCCTCTTCGCCCATGCAGCTTCTGCAGAAGTCATTTGTAAAAACTCCAAGCTTTCTTGCATGCTTAACTATAAGACAGCGTCCAGTGATGACACCAATGATAGCGCTGAAATATTGCCTATTTCGAAAGACCAATATCTTAGACAGATTCCGCTCTAACTTTGGTGAGATTTGTTTGGTCGCTAACACCATCCAGCTTAGGTGTTAGTTTGCAGGTAGCGAGTGGTATATCGATGATACATTTTTCCGGTAGGATAGATAGAATGGTTCTAATTTTGGTGAGCTCGTCGGACCTACAATTATCTGGAATGTCTCTGTGGCCCGGTACCCAACATAGATGAATATTGAATTGCTCTTCCTGACCGATAATCGGCAATCAAGAGTGGCTTTAGAATTTTGCATGATTGAGTGCAGGGATTTAATAGCGGCCTGACTATCCGAAAAGATGCGGATATCCCTTGCAGTTATCACGTTTTTCTTCAGCCAGGACAGGACTTCTTCGACCGCCAAAATTTCCGCCTGGAACATGCTATAGTGATTTGGATGGCGGAAGGAGAGGCTTCGATTTAGCATATCTGAAATCCATCCGTATAGAAATGGATTGCCTTGGCATCCATGAAGGACCTAGAGGGGATGTTTACATGGAAGTCTTTGTCAAACCAATGTCAGGGCATAGTGTAGTCGATGTTTTCTGGAAGGATTCCTAGTGTATTAGAACATTAGTGTAGTCAAATAATTTATTTGTCCACTATATAGTTACTGTTAAGCGAATAGCTGCGTTAGCAGCAACTTGCCTGCTAATGGGTGTTAAGTGAAACAGAATATTCAGTGTCGCCGAGGCTCTACTTATGTACAGACATGCTGTCTTTTGGGCTTCGCTTAGTTTGTAGCAGTTGCCTGCATTGTCTACGGTCGTCTACTAGACAAGTATCTCTTATAACCGAGACGTATATGTAATCAGTGGATAATGTGAAATTGAAAGCTCGATTTGTTCTCAATGGCTTTTTTGCAAGAGAATAGAGCTTTCTTTACTCTTTTTTGAATATTAAGTTACAAGTTTAGTTTTCTGTTAAAAATAAGACCCAGATATTTCGCTGTATCAGAAAAGACTTAGTTGGTGCTGTTGATTGAGGAAGGGTCTGGAATTGGAATTTTATATTTCCAGGAAAAGAGGACAAGATCAGTTTTATGGGGGTTTATTCCACAGCGATCCGGCGAAAGGAGTTCTGCAGGAGTTCCTTAATTGTATTTAGATGCTTACCTGAGACGGCTATAGTAACGTCATCCACATATGCGACCACTCTCCTACCACCCGCTTCACGTATATCAGCAGTATGTTGACCACTAAGTTCCAGAGAAGGGGTGAGAGAATACCACCTTGCGGCGTACCTCTGTTGATACCTGTTTTAGCAGAAGCCTAGTTCGGAGTTGATTATCCTGCTATTTAGGATACGACTGATTAGGTCCCTAAATGAGTCATCTACCCTCAGAGTTAACGGCGTAGTCGTGATTGCGAATGGGTTGACCTTCTATGTCCAGGAACGTAAACATTCTGTACTATTTCCACCAATTGAGGTGTAGATAAAAGTAGCGGATCAATACTAGATTGTCCATATATGGATATAAATTAGTTGTTCTAGAGTTTTCAGAAGGAAAGATTATAGACTTATAGATTTAAGGTCCTTTGGAGGTAAAATGGGAATATTTGGCTTTGGGAATGAAAACTACTCGTATATTAACTTCTCTCTATGATAAGGAAATGTGGATCATTTCTATGCAGCTCATGATATTCTCTAGCGTTGGCAGGATTATATCTGAGGACCTGTCTAGCTCGGCAGCACCTGGAAAGTGGATATTGAGTGATTCATCACTTGAGGTCGTCCAAGAGCCATAGGTTTTCTTCAAACAGCTAGGCATCATAGGATTTGTAGAGAGGATTTTTCTTAGAAGCTATGTCTCAGAGGTTTCTGTTATTTTGTCACAGAATGACCTCTAGGATTGTAGCTTTGCCTTCCTCAGTTCTTTCTTATACATTTTGAGGGATTCCTTGTGTGATTCCCAGTCAGTCACTTTTCTAGTGAAAACAGGAAGCAGCCATTACCTGATTAAGAGCCAGGGTGAAATCCTTGACTTTCATGTCAAGCTCATTGTTGTTACATGGGGGACTTAAGAGTTCAGAAAAGAGTAGTTTTAAAGGCGTTCCTCTGTATTTTGATCAATCAGTTTTCCGATGAGTTCGGAATACTAGTCGGCGGGGAGGAGTATCATCAAGACTGAATTGGATGTTTCTGTGATCTGAAAATTAGTGTTCAGATCATACCATCCAGTTCGTTTCCATTTAAGTGATGTTGTCGACGACTGTCGACTATGTTGGGTGTCAGGACACTGCGGTATTAAAGGGAATAAACAGGCGGATAAGCTTGCAAGAAAGGAGGGCTACTGGACAATAGTGAGGTTGCCAACATCAGACCATCCCTTTTGCATAGTGAGGGGCACTATCGAGGAAAAAATCACAAAGACTGCCAACCTAAGGTGGTCAAGTCTTGAAGGACACAGGGTATCCAAGGCTCTCTGCTCGCTTTTTGACGGCAAAAGATCTAGGAAACTAATAAAATTAAATAGTGATAAGCTTAATAGGAATCCTGATAGGACACTGCCACCTGCGGCATCACGCAAAGAGACTCAAATTTTCAGCTACGGATATTTGCAGATTCTGCGATGATCTACAAGCTGTTGAGGACGTAACACAGATATTGTGTGAATGCGAAGCCATGTCGCGTAATCGAAGAAAATTTTTAAGGAAAAACTTTTTCGAAAACCTAGAGGAAATAAAAAGCACGAACTTCAAAAGCCTTCTTGGCTTTTGCGTTGAAATTGGTTGTTTCACCAGGGAGATTGTTTAGGTTTTTGCCGTTTGAAGACAAATTCAACTGGTTCCACAGGAAATTTTTTAACCTAACCTAAGCGAACCTACTTATAATGTAATGAAAAAGTGATTCACCTCTATCGTTAATGTCGGTACTCATACTGCGTTGCCATTGCACCCGATTATGAGGCCAGTTTTCTACCTTCCAGCCTCCCAGACCACCTTTTCTAGGTTGTCACCAGGGAGAGGGCCCACATAGTCGTGACCAAGATACGACGATACCATCCAATAGGTGCATTTTGCAGTCTCCGATTGCAACAGTTATGTCGGGGTCAAGGTTGGGACGAAAGAGTACATTAAAGCTACGTTTCACTAATCTACAAGCTCTGATACTACCTTTGCCCTTTGTATAAAGCGAAACGCATTCAAGTGTCCCAAGTCCGCGAATCACGCTTTCCACCATCCATGGTTCCGGGATTAGGATGGCCTTTTTGGGGTGAAGGAACCGTAGCATCAACCCGAAAAGCCTCCATCACGGTGTCATTTGAGTCCTCTGATTCTGAAAATGTGGCCAAAAGCTCATCTTTGTCCTGTGATAGTAAAGCATTTCTTTTTAATTCGTCGTCGGTTTCCATTTCCGACAGGGTGTCGGGGGTCAGAAAGATTGGAGTTATCGCTATCTCTTCCTGCTTCGTTTAAAGGCGTGGTTATCAGCATCCAGCTCATCCTTTTTGTTAACCACCATTAGAGTTAAAGACTCCAATCCGAACCGCATCATGTCTTTAGTCTGTGCTAGAGGATTAAGGGATTCCTGATTAATCACAATTAACGTGCATCTATAAGGGCTACTTAGTTCATTCAGTTGCGCGACTTTCCAGTCACGAGTCGGAATAGTCAGGTTACTGAGCCTAATGATCTCCAGAATGTCTTCTGCAGTGGTGGGTTTAGCTGGGATCCAGGTGAGAGTTCTAGGTCTGCTCGGGATATCCTCCTTAGCCGCAACTTCGAGCTTCGCACCCGGCCAAACCTATCCTAATCTGTCTACGGCTTTCATATAAAGATCGAGAGATCTTTGATCGGCATAAGCGATAAGCTTGACGTAGCCTTGGTACGAGCTAGCACCGCTTGTGGCCCGGGGTTTTCCCGCATGATGGCCAAGAAGAGCCGAAAGCTTTATCTTGACCAACTGCCGCTGTTTAAGTAAAATTAATCCGTCGGCATTGCTTTTACCGATCACCGCGATTCTATCTTATTTCTTTTTTGGCTTAGATCTAGGCATAGCTAATTTTGAAACAATGTTGTAGGTAAATTGCCATTAAAGTTTTGGATAAGGCCAATCAAATATTTTCCCCACAAGAACAATATCCATTGTAATTTGTCCAACATCTGTAGGGATAAGTACATCTGTAGCAAAAAAGTCATATCTGTGAGCCAAAAAGAAAACCGCTGTCTGTCGACTTCATAAGTCTGTGCACATGTAGATACCAGAAATGTTGAGAGTGGCGACCAAACAGTTAACTACCATACAATGGAGATAGAACTCACATCTCGAGCCTTATGTTTTAGTTCATAATTATTGATTCCTTCCATAAGACATACACCTCCAAAGCCTATTGCGTTATGCAAAGAACATTTTGCGGATATGTAACTGCACGAGTCTTTCCAAGCATTTCAGTTGCAATGAGATCAGATTGATGTGTTACAAGATTATGGCAAGAGCGTAGTTACCCTAGCTTTGTTATATAAGATTCGAAACAGGTCGCATGTTGTGCCTAGATTTGGCAACTTTGATATGTGTCTTATCTAAGGGTTTCTTCCTCAATGGGATCATGTATACTCTACTTATACGGTTGACAACTTATGTCTTTGATTAAAATGTAAGATTTGACACCAGCAAAGTGTCCCTATAACAAAATAAGCAAATCACGCAACAACCTCGGTCGAGGTCTTCCTCCCTGGTTACATGTATTCGGGCCCTTCTGGATATATCGATGTCACTGTCCAGACTCCATAAAACTTACCCGACAAATTTTTCACCCAAATCGGGCTAGGGCGACTTCATCCATAATGAGCAAAGCCTATGCTTTTGTGGCATAGCGCAAAACTGCATCGATAGATGTTGTCACATGTGATCTTAAAATCGATAAATGGTATCTACTGATCTGAAAATCATGGAAGTTTCCAACATCTGTCGTAATGTACAAAATTGGTCTACGGTGTATTTTCTTGGCCAAATCCACACTAAGGTTCCATTCACCGGGGATATTTTCGTTCAACCGTATTTTCCAGATAAGTTGGGGTGTGTTCTGTACCAAATGACCTCCATCTTAGAACGGTTTTACACAGCTCGCTGTGTAGATTCGCGTTGCGATTTCTTAAGAATGTGCCGCTTTATGAACCCTCTAAATTTCTTCGATTTTCCGGGTTGAAAAGACCCACAGTTGGGTTAAAGCTTTCGATCGTATCACTTCAAATATTCTTTCCTTCCTCCAACTGTAGGTTTTTGACTTTTTATTTTTTCTCCTGTAGGTTTGCGGGCCTTGTTTTATCTTACTAAAGTGTTGTAAATTGCAGGTCCTTACAAAGACTTAGCCATGCACTGATTCTCTACTATAGAGGGCTACCAAATTGTAATTGCAAATGCAATGCAATCAATTTTACAACCGAATGAGGGTTTTCGGTAATCTGATTTGGCAGAATAGCTACTATCCAAAGTTGCATTGCCACAAAACCACAATAAACTCTGATTTAATCTCAAAAAGACCAGACCCTCTTTACAACTATGTACGAGTATATCTTTGGACAGAATCACCAAAAACCTATCAGCACAAGGCATCCAGGTAGTCCTTTCCAAATAAAAAGCTAACTGCTCGTCGTAGAGACATTAATTAAATATTCCATTTTGGTTTTGATAATTAAAGCCTCCCTCCCTTTTGGTATAATATACTGGTCCAAATTAATTCCCTATGCATAAAGGATTAGGTGCCATATTCGTGCACACACGAGCATGATTCCAAACTCTCCTCAACTCCTGCATATCTTCACGATGTCCTTTTTCAGCACTAGTATTGAGTTACCTGACTACAGCTGCATGTTACCAATTGAGGATAATACTGCGGTGGCCAGGTAAATTACCATATCCTTAATGAAATGGAAGCCCATAGAGACTGATAAATATTTTATCAATTGGCTAATCCTGGCCACGTCAGTGTGTGCCCATCCTATGGCAGTATCACTGCCAGCAAGGAGATTTTCCATGCCCCAGTTCATACGAATGGAGTGTTTCCTTTTTTTTTTTTCGTCGGTGGTCTTGGGGGTAGACCTTCAGTCTAGGAGCTTTTGTAAAGAGATAAGATCCCAGAAAAATAAATAAATTCGAACAAAAGAATGTGGGGGCGACTCAGCGGCAGCTTTTCGTAAATCCTTTAGCAGAAATAAATTGCAGAGATTTCTTTCGACGCCAGATTTGATGCGGTTGGGCTTTAAAGGGATGCCAAGCCGCTTTAATTTATCGGTCCGTCACCCCTTTTTTCTGTTACTTTCTAAATGGTTGTTATGTGTTTGTGTCCCTGAGCTGGATTAGACTCGTGGATGGAAGGATACTTTAAATCCGTTTTCTTTTATTTCATTTTTATTTTTTTTATTTCACTCTTTTTATTTTGTGTGTTTTTTGCAAACAGCTGCAAGAATTCTTTCTTGTATTTCTGTTGATCTTGGGGTTTGTTCTGTCTAAAGGGTTGCATCGAAGGGTTATTTATTTATTTTTTTGTTAACTTGGACATGGCAAAAGATACAATCTCCATTAATCAAATCTGATTTTTTGGGTTGATTTTGAGGGAAAGTAAGCGTATTTCTTTTTCAAATTTAAATCTTTGATACAGCAAGTGATGATGTCCGATTTCATTTGAGTGACTTGCATATTCATTTGATTTGGGAAAACTTTATTTTAAAGCATTTTATTAAACTTGCATAGATACTCGTAGTGTCTTTTTTTATCAGTGCGTAGCACAATTGTCCTTGTCAATATAATTTTTGCTCGGTTGGAATAAAGCGCTCAAAAAACAAAAATCTATGAGTTCTATGAAGGAACTACAATATAATACAATAGTTATTTAATATACATACATACAGGGTCATCCATTTTGTGGCTCCGAAAGTAAATATACACCTAGGAGCCGGAAAAAAAAGGTAATTTTTGTATATTTTTTTTTTTAAGTAGAACTATTTGAAATTTTTGATTAAGAGTTTAACTATCTAAAAGTATAAGCATTCAGAAATATGTTTAATTTTTTTTATTTAAAAATATCAACAATATACAAGGATATTGTATGATTCTTGGAGCGTCGTAAAAAAAATCTGCGGAAACGTTACCCAATGGGGTTTCTTCAAACGCTATCTGAAAAAAAACAAAACAGATTTTTAAATTAGATACTATAATCTGGTACTTGTCATAGCCGATTCCGAAAATATTGATTTATGACAAAATGGCGTACGCTTGAACATAAATAGTTATTGCTGGACCAAAAATTAGTTATTATTTTGCTTATAAAAAAAAACTAAGTAACGAAAAAGAAATCCTATAACAAGTACTAGAGAATGGTGTATAGAATAACCACAAAAAAAAAATCAAGGCCATCGATTCATTGGTTTTCGAGAAATTCTGAGTACCGATTTGAAAAACGTGGCTTTGAGAAAAACGCGTTTGAAAATTTGGGAAGGAATAAATCATGAAATTTATCAACTACATACACGGAATTATCGATACGATAATTCTTCTACGGTCGACAGAATCTTCATAGCTTGCAGCTCGGCTTTCGCTATGCGAGTTCCATCTTCTTGCGCAGCTTACAAGTGCGCTCCCGATCCCACCGATATTCCTACGACGTTCTTGAATTCCAACAATGAGGCGACACCATTGTTGAACGTGCATGTTGCAAGAAATACAGCAATGTTAATGATTTTGGCCCAGCTATTCATCGTTTTCGGAGCTATCGTCCAAATAAATTGGTTGAAGCTCTGATTGCTGTTTTGGGTATATCCGCCAACACAGCGCTCCAACAATTTGTCATTGCTGAGGTCTTCGAATATTGGTTTGATAACATTGTTATGTTTGATTCCCGGCACCGATAGAGCGATGCCCCGAACCAAACAATAACACTTTCTTTCTCTCTGGGATCCCGCTATCCCAGCTGTGAGTCCTTCCAGGTAGCGCTTTGATGGCAGCTAGACCTGGGTACAAAATGGAGTTGAGCGCCACGTGATTTCTCCGGAATCACGAAATCTTTCGATAGAACAAAAAGGAAAAATTTCCCCGAATCAGAAAAAACCAACGAAAAAAAGAAGAAAGAAAATAAAAAACTAAATTTCCTCAACGTTATAAAGCTCTGTTGGGGCTCGACGATTTATTTTATTTTTTTTTTTAGCGGTACACTCGTCGGTGGAGTTACCCGCTATTTTCACAGTCCCGAAAGCAAAACCGTTAGACAACGGGTCGCGTGTTCCGTTTGTTCTCGGGAATTTATTTTTATTTTATTTTTCTTCAGGCACGCGAGGCCTACCGGAGCCTCAATTCCCAAAGAAAAAAACAAATTTCTATTACACTACACTGCACTACACTATACTTATCTTTTGTTATGGCGGTGATGTGCCCAGTTCTGGCACAATCTAGCGTCCCGCTACTCCTGCTCTGTTATTCCTTCTCTCCTTTTCCTCTTCCCTTTTTTCCTTTTGTTTGGCTAAGCCCGAAACTCGCGACTCTATTAAGAAAAAAACTTTACTCTACTCTCTTAAAAAAAAGGCAGAATTGCTTTGCGCAATTTTTCAACTTCTAACAAAAAAACTCGCTTTTAGCAGTGAAAAAAAATCGCTTAAAAAAACCAGGCTTAACCTCGCTCTGTGCTGGTCGTCACCAAAGTGACTTCCAAATCTTTTTTGTTACACAGTTCCCGCAGACTCACTCACACATTCCCACATACATTCGCATACCCGCGCTCTCTTACATTCATTTAGCTCTAGCGGCCCCAACAACGGGGATTTTAGCTACAACACTAGCAAGCTTTACCGTGTCCAACTAGGCCTCTCATTCATACCAATTTTCTACATTCACACTAAACTCCTCAGTATCGGAGTTCGCTCCCACTTCCAGTAATGACTGGGAACTCCACTGAGAGAGTTTATGGAAGCTGTGGATCCTAACTATGCCTAACTATTTCCCCTACCATGAGATTCTACATACAATTAAATTGCGAAAAGCAGAGTTTCTTTCTTTTTTGCTACCCGGGCAATTTTTCCCCTCGGAATACCCTAAAAAAATTTTTTTGCAAAAATTAAAACGATCGCGAAGGAGAGGGAGCTCGTTGGAATGATAGCTGGAGTGTTGGGACGAAAGGAAAAAAAGTGTAGATACAAGTGCCTGTGCAAATTTAAATTTGTATATCCTTATCCTTATTTGTATATCCTTATCCTAACCACTCCGTTGGATCGACGTTCAGATTTCAGGGGGTGGGGGTACTGACCAATAGCGTGTCACTCTTTACAATTATGTATTTATTTATTATTTTTTTATAATTGGGGCCTTCTGCCCCGGCGCTCCATCGGTGGGGTGCTGGCTTAAAAGGTGTCGTAATCCCTTCACCCATCGAACCTAAAGCTCGTACGACGTTGGGGCCAGCCCGATTATGCTGGCCGTCCGCCTGCACACCACTGTTGCTCCTTTGTTGCTCCCTCGTTGGGGTGTTGCTATAAAAGAGATCGTCGTCTCTTCACACACCGATCAATTGTCTCGGTGCATCCACATCCATTGCAGTGATGTAATGCTGGCGCTCGTACCCACATCGTACCCATTTCGTTGGCGTGTAAGATCCAGGGATCGTTGGCGCATCAGCATCGGCGACTTTCAGACGTCCTGTCTGATGCAGCCCGTTCCGAGTCTCCCGTCTGTCTATGGGCTCCGACAACGGTCTTCCTGACGAACCTCCTGTAGCACCCTGGGGTTCCTGGTTCGTCGTCGTCGTGAGTCTCCCCACTGTCTTTAGGGCTTCACCGACCGAACCTCCTCGTTCTCCTCTGCGGGGAAATCCGCCCGTGAGCCTATGTGGGTTGTTTTACGAGGTCTGGGGTTGGTGGGCCACTGGCTTATGGGACCATGGCTGACCTCCACCTCCGCCAGAGCTCGGTGTTCCCACTCAACGAAAAGAGGCACCGAAGGGACTTGCAAGGAAAAAGAGAGCCAAACTTGTTGCGCTCTATTTATCGAAATATTGACTTGGCGTTTTCACCAGATATTCTTGAGATCTTAAGCTTCAAGAAAACGCAAAGAAAAAATCGATTTTTATTTCGACCATGCTAGGTTTATATCTCTCCTAAAATAAAACACATTTATGATTTAGTTTTCGGATCACGCCACTATGAATGGAATATAACATCATTCAAATGTCCTCCACGGGAGTTCTTGCGTCATTGACAAGGTAATTTTCGATGATTTTTCGACACATATTGGGCAATAACTCAGCCATAACTTGACGAATATTCGTTTCCAAAGCGTCAAGTGCGTTTGGATTGTGTGCATAAACACGATCTTTTGCATAGCCCCACAAGAAGAAATCCGACGGCGACAAATCACACGATCTTGGTGGCCAGCTCATATCACCAAAACGCGAAATGACTCGTCCAGGAAATTTTTCTTGTAATAACCCCAAAATGGGGTTCGAAGAAATATGGACCAGTGACACCACCAGACCAAATTGCACACCATACAGTGGCTTTTTGTGGATGCAATGGTCTTTCGACAGTTGCATGTGGATTTTCACTTCCCCATATGTGACAATTTTGTTTGTTAACGTATCCACCGAGTGAAAAATGGGCCACATCGCTGAAGAAAATGTTGTGTAAAAATTGTTCATCCAAACGCTGATGATCAAGCACCCAATCGGAGTATGTTCTACGCATTTGTGGTCAGCTGGCTTCAATTCGTGAGTGAGTTGAACTTTATAACTATATCCACATACAAAATACGCTATAATGTGCCGCAAGACAAGCTCAAATGCTGTGCTCGCCGTGAAATCGATAGATTTCACTAACGACAACCATATTTTTTGTAGATTGTGAATTTCGATGATGGATATGCCTCAAGGCATCTGTAACAGAGCCAGTCTCTTCGCATTTGTTTACAGTTTTGCCTATATGTAGTACGCTCAGCTGGACGATTATGTCGACCATAATCTGCTAGTAATACGCAAAACGTACCTACAACAAAATCACGGTTTTTGTAGTAAGTTTTCCCAATTTTAACGCGTTCAGCGGTTGTTACACCATCCATATTGTAAAATGGCAAACATTAAACTAAACATATGGTATACATGCGTCAACTGAAAGGCTTTGCTGGGGGCACTAACCAAGTGTGCAAACTCAAAAAATTGCTTTATGGACTCAAACAGTCAACCCGAGTTTGGAATCGAAGTGTGAACAAAGTACTTAAGCAAAGTAGATCAATGTGTACACTTTCTGATAAATTGTTCGAAAATAATGATCGTGGTGAATTATTGTACGTTGATTATCTGTTAATAGTCGGGAATGGCACTGAATTAGAAGATCAACTGAAGAACAAACTTTCCACCAATTTTGAGATGAAATAATTTGGCTAGGCTTAAGTCTTCGCATCAACCAAACCCAATTACTCGTCGAAGTTCTCAAATAATTTGGAATCTAAAACTGTAATCCAGTTTCAATGCCAATTGACCCCAATCCAAAAATTTCAGCGCAAATGAGTCCAACCGCTCCGGAAGAAATCGAAGAAATGTGAAAGATACCGTACATACAGGCAATCGGTAACTTACGATTTTCTATTTTTTTGGAGGTTTAGTTTTTCAGCTGGCAACACTGTTTCTACAGATTGTCAATTTGACAGTTGAAAGTTGATTTGTAGTTAGTAGGTTTTGCCATTTTACAGTGAGTAGATTAACGCCAGAAAAACGGGTGCAGATTGTGCAAACTTATTTTGATAACCATGGTCCGGTTCGCCAAACTTATCGTGCGCTACGTCCATTTTACGGTCGACATAATCGTCCATCTGAGCAAGTTATTCGGAACACGATGAATCGTTTTCGTAAAACGTACATCTTAGTGAATAATACGCATCCCCAAAGACGACAAACAGTGCGAACAGAAGAAGTTATTGCCGCTGTGGATCGCAGTGTTGAGGAGAATCTCAATGAGTCGGTTCGGCATCGTGCACAGCAATTGGAGCTATGCCCATTCACTTTGTGGACGATTTTACGGAAAGATCTTGGCTTAAAAGCTTATAAGATCCAGAGTTGAAACCGCGTGACCACTATACGTGTAGTAGGTTCGTTGAATGGGACGAAAAGATGATTCAGTCTGATTCTCATTTTCAACGCAAAACTTTGTTCTCCGATGGAGTGGAGAAAACCCATAAGCATTTGTCGAGACGCCCTTGGACCTGTGAACTAGCCTCCTCGTTACTGTGATCTCACACCTTTAGATTACTTTCTTTGGAAATATGTGAGGTCATTAGCCTGTGCAGATAATCCAGAGACTTTGGACGATTCGGAAGTCAACATTCGCCGTGTTATTGCTGATATACCGCCCCAGTTGCTCGATAAAGTTGTCGAAAATTGGACCTCACGATTGCGCATTATTCGAGTTAGCCGTGGCGTGGATATGCCCGATGTCATATTTAGTCACTAATGGCATAGAATTATCTATTAAATAAAGCTTATACCATAGACATTAACATTAGCTTCAAGTACTTTATTTCATATTGAATTTGTAAACCTTTAAAAAAAGATCCTTTACCTATAGGGACACTGTTTGATCAGCCCTTAAAAGTGGAATTTCTCGTGTTTGTGAGACATAGTAGTAGCAGTACCTACTTTATGATAAGAACTGATAAAAAATACACGTGAAGAGTGTCCATGTCCATACTCATTTTTAGATATCAGAGTATGGGGGTTGGGCGGAATTTTTATTTGTAACAGGTAGGAATTTTAATTAAATTTCATATTTTAAACTGTTAACACGTTTATTTTGTTTAGCAAGACATGAATAACTACATAAAGCTGCCAATTTGTATTTGTTTATCTTTATAGGTACATTCTCCGAGTTCCGATTTTAAAAAGAATGGTCGGCATTGGTCAATTTGCCGACTGAACTCCTTAAATTTTACCGAGTTAGCCATTTATTTTCGTTTTTTTTTAATGAAAATGCCGACTTGTATACATTTACAACTTTAAAAACCTCTACCTGATGAAAATCCAAACTCACTTCTTATTTTTTAACATCTTAGTCCGAGGAAATTTTTGAAAATTGCTCGCTTTATTCATAAAAACCGATTGTTTTTTTAATTGTTCAAATTAATAAATGTAGCTTCCTTGATTTGCTGACTCTTGAAAGCGTGGCAGGTTGCTTTAGAAGCAAATCGAGCTCAATTTTTTAACATGGAGGGTAAAAAATATGATTCTCGACATATTTTTCCTTTTTATGTAAGTTAATGTAAGAAAACTGCTGAAGCATACAAAGAGATACATTTGTGAAGTTTAAGTATGCATTCTACGTTGTAATTGGTTTCCGAAACTCCGTTCTACAGTTTTCACTCCAACACGACTAATGTTCTGGTAGACCAAATCAAACTCATAATTGAAACAGATTGTCTGTCTAATGACTGTGCTCCAGATTGCAGAGATTCCACTCAATAATTGAAAATCACCTAAAACGCCTTCGAGTCGTAAAAAAGCGCGATATGTGGATTCCACATGGATTTAACGAGAATCACTTAACACGAGGAATTAGTATTTAAATGAAATTGATCCTTTGTTGAAACAAATCATCACTGGTGATGAGAAATGGATTGTCTGCAATAACAACAATCGAAAACGATCATGGTCTAAGCGTGATGAAGCACATTAAAAGCTGATCTGCCTCAAAAAAGCTCATGTTCTCAATTTGGGGGAATTACATATAAAGGTTTCGTGTATTTTGAGCTGCTTCCAAGGAACCGAACGATCCATTCAGATGTTTACTATCAACAACTAATGACACACAATGCATGGAAAACTGCAGAATTTGGAAAACCGTAAGGGTTTCGTGTAACTCGTTTTTTTTTTTCGTGGGTAGGCGAGAAATCTTCGTAGACACTATAAGCTTCCGTACTTATAGTAGCGTGAGATTCTTACTCACTAAAAAACACCTCCCTTATGCAGACTACGACTGAATTCACACTCAACAAGCAGTTCTCCTTCCGTGTTTTATTTTCCTTTAATAAGATATTTTGCAGGCGATTTTCCATTGAAAATTCCTACGTACTTTAAAAATTAAGCGCTGCTGATCACCGCGCTAGATTGAGAGGTTTAGTCCTTATCAGACGGCGCAATAAATCTGTCTCGTTAAGGATCTGTTAAACAAAAATATTCGTATGTCCTTGTTGTCGATTTTTGTGTTTTCATGCAAACATTTCAATTTGAGACTCCTAGGTCTCTGTGGATAACATCGTTAACGTTACTAATTTTGGTACAACCCCAAAGCTGTGTACCATATATCCAGGCCGGTTTTAACATTTGCTTGTAAAGCAGCAATTTGTTTTCTAAATTGAGCTTGCAATATTTTCCAAGAAGTCAGTACATGTCTCTATACTTAATCTCAAGCCCTTCACGTTTTTTCTTAACGTGGGCCCTTCATTTAAGTTCAGTGTCGAGTGTCATACCGAGATATTTGGCCTCGTTCGCGAAAGGAATTTGTGCTGCGTTGATAAATGCAGGTAATCTACCTTGAGAGTGAAGTTCACATGGACAGACTTATTTTCATTAAGCGCGATTCGCCAAGTGTTTGTCCAATTGTTAATCCGTGTAAGTGCACGTTGCAACTTAGCAGTTGCTTCTTCGACGGTTTTAGCCGTTGCCAAATTGACCTTATCATCAGCAAATGTGGCTAACACGGTATCGTCCGTTTGCGGTGTGTCGCGGGTAAAAGCAAATATATTAGAGGGTCAATTACACTTCCTTGCGGCACTCCCCCCCTTATTGTCTTAAAATTGGAATATTCGTTTCCGTGTCTGACACGGAAGAGTCGCTCATCTAGGTATGAACTTAAAATATGAAACAATTGCTCGGGTAGAACTTGTCGAAGTTTATATTTCAGGGCCTCGTACCATACCCTATCAAAAGCTTGCGAAACGTCAAGGAATGCGCTTGAACAGACTAACTTACACTCGATTGCTCCTTCAATTACATCAACAGTAAAGTGTTGGCTTGTATGACTTGACTTCAGTCAGCGGTTTACCGGGTTTCGGAACTATAATAACTTCGACAATTATCCACTGATGCGGCACATACTCTAATCTTGTGGTGGCATTCATAAAATAGAGCAGCTTTAGCAAACCTTTTTCGGTAGCGCCTTAAGTATATCTCCCGTAATTAAGTTATATCCGGAGGTTTTATTGGGCTTAAGCGTGTCCATAACTTGTCTAAGTTCCCTAAATTTAGCCTTTTCTATTGGAAGGTTCGTCGTCACGTTGAGCGTATTGATATTTTCTGGAAGCATTTTCCAGTCGAATGGGTTGAACGTTTCTGCAAGATGGTCGGCGAAAACGTTAGCTTTTTCTTTATCTTCTTTCTCCCAGTCATTCTGGTTTCTTCTTATTGGCGCCACGTGTGTTTGGGGCTCTCGAATACTTTTAACGGCTCTCCATATGGAGTATTGGTAAGACGGTTCCTTTCCCTGATTTCCGGCGGGTATCTTATGCCGATGCTGGCAACTTTGTTCGATTCGCGTGGAGTGTTATTCCAGGCCGCTTGCTGTATGACTTCAACAAACCGTTCAAATTCTTTTTCAAGTTGATACGTCGTTCACAGCGGTACTTTTAACTCAGTATTTTCGACAGCCTCTAATCTGGATAATCTGGGTGGTCTTTGTTTCTTAACCAAGAATTCGCACAATGAAAGGATAATTTGAGAATAATCGGAGAAAAGAAAATTTAACTTTGACGTAACTAGCGTTTACTCCGATAAAAAGTCTATCAGGTCGGGTGTTTTAGTGACATCCGAGGGCCAGTACGTCGGTCTGCCTGTTGAGTAAAATTGGCAACCACATTCCATACCAGCCCTGTGGAGAGTTTTGCCTTTTTGTCAGACACTTCTTGAACAGCAAAAGGTATGCTTCGCATTAAGGTCGCCACCAATAATAAAGATTGGTCCAAGAGAGTTACATAGGTCAAGAATATTAAGCTTCTTTAGTTACACAGATCTGCTTCGAGGTTGAGAAGCCGACTATTATTTTCTTTGTTTTAGTCAGTTCTTCTAGTCTCTCGAGAATTACTGAGAAAACATTTAAGGCGGAATTAGGTGATTCACAGTTGGCCGTATTTGCTCGCGCCGCTATTTGCAAGTAAGTTTACCACTTTCCGCTTGCGTATTGTTATTTTTGACGTTGTTGTTATTGGTAGCGGCCATCACGGCGTTTGCTACCTTCGCCTTCTTTAAAGGTTTTGGGTTTGAACCCCTGTTATGATTTCTCGTACTCGCTGGCTCTGCGTTTTGAGAGGGCATCGTTATTAATTGATCCCGTGGTTTTTTGCAACTCCTTCGCGACTTCGCAACCTCGATAGTTAGCTGGATGTTTTCCCCTGCAGTTGATGCATATCGCTGGAGACTCTTTCGCGGTACTGCACTCTCACGTCAGATGATTTCCGGCGCATTTCCCACAGCGAGACTCCTTCTGGCAGTAGGCCTGAGTATGGCTGAATCCCTGGCAAAGTATACATACATTGGGGAAACAGCCTCGAATTTTTTCGCGGAGGTTCAATTTTGACAACAAGTCCCAAAATTGAATTTATAGAATAAATCATTTCTAGGCGTTCGGTTTTGTCGAAAGTTAGCCTAAAAACTGTTTTTGCGCAAGTGTATTAACGTCGTCGATTATTTTTAAGTCTTTGCTTTTAAGGTCAAATAAAATGTTTCTTTAGGGCAAGATGCATGCAAGCTTCTAGCTACCACGCTTTATTTTCGTACGTATGTCGTTGAATCTTCTCGGCATTTAATTTTTGCGAAAGCGAACGGTAATTGTCTGGATTAAAGACATTGACAGTCCATGTATCATTATTGCTGGATCTTACTCTGTAATCGGTTGAACACGGTGATTTCAAGATTGTGTCCCCCTTGTTATAGTCCAAGATTCCAAAGACGTTTATTGGCGGCGGCGGTGTTTGTTTGGGTTACTTTATTTTTTTTTATTGACCTCAACAGTATTAGAGCTGGCTGCCGTCTCTTTTTGTACAATTTCAGGCGAGGAATCGGTCTGGTCTTTTTTTAAGTATCCACTCTGTTTCTCGGACTAGCTTTTCTTCGTCCCCGTGTGAAAACGCAAGTTTTCCGGGTGGTCAAGTCGCGAATCAGACTCGGTTTTAGATTGCGTCCTAATGGCATCTAATTCCTTTTTAAGTTCGGCGCAGAGCAATTTCATATTTTGGCGCGGAAGTCAGAGTTTTCGTGTTCGAGATTTTGTAGCTTATTCAGTCTAATACTCTCGTCTAAAGCTACCGACTCTGCTTGGTCTTTGCTTCCGCACGATTTTTCCAGCGATCCGGGTGTTGTAGATTTCGTAACAATTGAGATTTGAAGGTGTCCTGGTTTGTATTTGTATTGTGTTGTATTGTATTTGTAGAACTCATTTTAGCTCCCATGAGTAGCGGAGAAAGGGTAGTCCGTCTGTCCAGAGATCCTCACTATACAGATAAAGCCAGCTGATCCGAAGGTCGCCAAGTATCCGGAAGCTCCATTACAGATTGGGCTATTTTTTATACTGGGCCGCAACCTGGCCGATTCTGACACTGGTCGCTTAACACCTTAATCCGGCCTAGTGGATTTAGTCGCATACCTACCTCGGGTATATTCCAACCCCAAACCCGAAGAGGGTTACTCGTGAAAAATTATCGAACCTTGGTTGGAAAGTAAAGTCACAGACCTTCATTTCTTTCGAAGTTTGAAAAACACTTTAAATGCTAAAGCTTTCATCAATGATGTCGCACTTAGTCCACTTTCCTGCTAACAAGGGCCAGCAAGAATGCAGAAGGTCATTCAACAAAATGGAAAATATACTCGTACATTTGATTAAAGTTTGATTCCCCACTAAAATGCAGAAATTTCTTTCTTGCCAAAGCAATACATAAATCGACCTAGTCGATATCTCGGACTTAGTCGATTTTTATCTCGGTTTTAAGCGAGAATAAGACGACCCTGGTGACACTTGATTTGTTATATCTCACTATTGAAACCATTTGTTGACTATAAAATTAAATGACAAGTGTCAAAATTGTTCCATCCATAAATACTCATGAAGTCCTTTCGTTAAAATTATAATTTCTAAAAAAGCCAACTCACAAGATAAAATATTGCAACAAATCAAATTTAATAGTCAAAGGTATTAATGTCAAAATGAAGAGGGCATAGTCCTTGTTCTTTCATGTGTATGAGTATTAAATCCTTAGGTAGTCATAAATAACCCCTATCGCAGTCGGTAATCTTTGTGCACAATATGGAAATGTAAGATCGAATGGTTTAAATGCGAGACATAAAATATGACTTAGTCCTGTTCAAATATATGGTCTCTATTTCCATGTGTCTATGTGTGTGTACGGATTATATACCTCGTTCGGTTGAAGGATAATCCCAACAAAAGTGAATTTAAATATTAAAGAAATAAATCCTTTTACCAAGTTGATAACGATGTAGCTGATGTAGCTAAGGGAAGAATGATTGAAGTTATAGAACTCAAATCATTCCATTAAATTTTAAATTTTCAAGGATGAGGTATTTACGAGTATCAAATCAACCCAATTATCACATTTATTTGCTGGCGGTTAAATTTGCTGTTTTTAATATAAACGTTTTGTGGTGAATTGGGAACTAACCAACAGTCAACTGTTCCATATTAATTTAGTGAAAGTAAATCAACCTAACGACATTATGTCGCTTCCACAGAGATTACATTTAAACTTTACAAATGTTACCCTAGTGGAGATTTAAAAAGGGTTAACCGGTCTTAAGGCTTATCGAAATCAAATACTTAGTTCTGAAGGATAAGATACATCCACAAGTTTTACAAGCGATAGAATTATGTACATGTACGAGTATTCCCGGGAGCAAAAATCTATTGAATGTATTCACTTTCAGCGAATAAACGCAAGTACTGTAGCTAAGAGGACATTCGATCAAGCAATTGTGGTCGTCATAAACTTCAATATGATATACTTTAAGAAACGGGCGTGCGTGAAGGATGGTTCACTTCCAGCTTAAAAGTTTAAAATGCATCAAAGCCATTTTTACATTTGCAGTACTTTCAAGGAACCTTCACCACCTCAAAATTATATCTGTCGATGTCATATTCTGCTTCAGGCGGTGTTCGATGGATCGATTTAGATCGGCAGGATGTATCTTATGGGCTCCTCATAAATTGTAAGACCAGCTCGTTGGTTTCTTAATTGCCGTAAATGCTATGCTGCAAATATAAGCTGCTAGGCTCGTTGCGAATTGTCGATCGGGACGTAACAACCGGAACTGTTTACCCAGGACTATGACTTCGACTATTGCCTTTCCCAGGTTTGCTTGCCATATTCTTGGATCTTACATGGATTTGCTGAGCCCGGAGTACAGTGCCTGGATGAGAGAAGATAAAATGTGTGAAAGAAAAGGAATAAAGCTTCGCAGTTTCTCAGCCTATGAGAGCTGAGCAGAGTTCTTCAGAACGAAGCACAAATTGCGGGTAATCTAGTTACAAACCCACAAGGAATTACGGATGTACAAGTATTTAAGCATCATCAGTTGTTTGATGGATATGATTGGAATATAATGATGGAGGCATGAAGAAAATCTCTCTTACTTTTCAACCACAGAATAAGGCGACAGACCAACTAAAATAATGAGGAAGGGATTTTCAAAGCGAGTGGCAATATTTGGATTGGTAACGAAGATCCATCAAATTATTTGCAGTTTAGGAGGACGAACGCTTGTCAAATGCCTGAAATACCAGTGGTATCAGTCGGCATCCAATGGTCTTGCAAGAACTTCCACGCATATATGTAAAGTGTAAGCCAACAGATGGTGTCGATGTTGGCTGTCAATTACTGTCATTTACTGAATTCAATGTGGTTGATCTTTTGGACATGTGCCACATGGAATTGTTTATCACGCAACAACGCATTTTTGTTATTTAATCTTTTTACGAATATGGGCGATCTGTAAAAGTAACATTTTGTAAAATTGGTGAATTTTTCGATCAACATAATCGCCCTAGTGAGTCCGGAATTCGTGCAATGGTGAAGCGTTTTGAAGAAACTGGTTCGGTATCGGGTCAAACTCAATATCAGCATGCTCGGCCACCAGCACGTACACGCCAAAACATCACCAACACACCAACATCGGCGTCGCGGATTTGTCAACTGGATGTTGGATCGTCAGGACAATTTTTCATCGAATTTGGTCTTTTCCGATGAATCCCATTTTTGGATATCTATCCACGTAAATAAACAAAATTGTCATTTCTAAGGACCGGAAAACACATACGAGATTCATGAAAAACCACTTCATCCCAAAAAAATCAGATGAGGCTGGAGATGCAGTTACCGCAACATGTTGACTGGCTATTTTTTTTCCCAATGTAAATGAATTGGGTCTGGACGATCACTGATTTCAACAGTATGGCGCTACCGCCCACAAAAGCCATCAATCAATCAATTTATTGCGTACGAAATTTAGAGATCGCATTATTTCGGTTAGAGGAGAAGTTGATTGGGCTCCAAGGTCATGCGATTCGACACC
The DNA here is from genome assembly GCA_963966105.1 of Volucella zonaria. NCBI lineage: Eukaryota > Metazoa > Arthropoda > Insecta > Diptera > Syrphidae > Volucella > Volucella zonaria. The sequence continues at coordinate 143,632,039 of OZ014531.1, read as the reverse complement.
TTTAGACTTCTTCCTGAGGGGTTATTTGAAGAGTGGGGTCTACGCCAATAACCCAGCGACAATTCAGGATCTGAAACATAACATCCAAATTGAAATTGCAGCCATTGACCCCATTAATCTTATAAAAGTCATCGGATGGTCGCTTAGAATGGAAGCCGTGTTGGTCAGATGAACGATGTTGTATTCTATTCATAATTGCCATGACCGGAATTTATCCATCAATATATTTTTACATTGATTTCACAGTAAATGTGTGTTTACTTTAAGGACAACTTACACACGAGCTGATGGCTCACCCTTTATTTGTTAATGTTGTCCTAATCCATATCCAATATAATTTATGAATAATTAAAATCGAAAACACCCGATCTGATAGACTTTTTTTATCGGAAAAGGAGTAAAAGTTAGTTACGTCAAAGTTGAAGAAAGCTTCGATCTTTTCTCCGATCATTCTCCAATTATCCTTTCATTGTGCGAATCCTTGGTTAAGAAACAAAGACCACCCAGATTATCCAACAAGAAAACTCACTGGGAAGATTTCCGAATAGAGGTTGTCGAAAATACTGAGTTAAAAGTACCGCTGTGAACGACGTATCAATTTGAAAAAGAAGTTGAACGGTTTGTTGAAGTCATACAGCAAGCGGCCTGGAATAACACTCCACGCGGATCGAACAAAGTTGCCAGTATCGGCATAAGATATCCCCAGGAAATCAGGGAAATTATAAGAAGAAACGAAGAGCGCGGAAAAAGTGGCATAAGACTCGGGCTCAACAAGATAAAACATCCTTTAATAGGCTCTGCAACTTGTTGAAAATATTTTTCAAGGACTTTAATAACCAAGATATTAGTAATTACTTAGAAAGCCTCACAGTGACAAAAGACACCAAATACTCATTATGGAGAGCCGTTAAAAGTCTTCGAAAGCCCCAAATACACGTGGCGCTAATAAGAAGAAACCAGAATGACTGGGCGAAAGAAGATAAAGAAAAAGCTAACGTTTTCGCCGACTATCTTGCAGAAAGGTTCAACCCATTCGACTGGAAAGTGCTTCCAGACAATATCAATACGCTCAACGTGACGACGAACCCTCCAATAGAAAAGGCTACATTTAGGGAACTTAGACAAGTTATGGACACACTTAAGCTCAATAAAACCTCCGGATATGATTTAATTACGGGAGATATACATAAGGCACTACCGAAAAAAAGTTTGCTAAAGCTGCTCTATCTTATGTATGCCACCACAAGATTAGAGTATGTGCCGCATCAGTGGATAGTTGCCGAAGTTATTATAGTTCCGAAACCCGGTAAACCGCTGACTGAAATCAAGTCATACAGACCAATATCGCTCCTCCCGATTATATCGAAGGTCTTTGAACGAATCTTACTTAATCGTCTTAAACAGATTGTTGACACAAATCGCCTCTTGCGCGATCATCAATTTGGCTTTAGAAGCCAACACTCTACTGTTGACCAAGTGCATCGAATAACCGATGTAATTGAACGAGTAATCGAGTGTAAGTTAGCCTGGTCAAGCGCATTCCTTGACGTTTCGCAAGCTTTTGATAGGGTATGGTACGAGGCCCTGAAATATAAACTTCGACAAGTACTACCCGAGCAATTGTTTCATATTTTAAGTTCATACCTAGATGAGCGACTCTTCCGTGTCAGACACGGAAACGAATATTCCAATTTTAAGACAATAAGGGCGGGGGTGCCGCAAGGAAGTGTACTTGACCCTCTACTATATTTGCTTTTACCCGCGACACACCGCAAACGGACGTTACCGTGCTAGCCACATTTGCTGATGATAAGGTCAATTTGGCAACGGCTAAAACCGTCGAAGAAGCAACTGCTAAGTTGCAACGTGCACTTACACGGATTAACAATTGGACAAAGACTTGGCGAATCGCGCTTAATGAAAATAAGTCTGTCCATGTGAACTTCACTCTCAAGAAAACTGACAATCTACCTGCGTTTGTCAACGCAGTACAAATTCTTTTCGCGAATGAGGCCAAACATCTCAGTATGACACTCGACGCTAAACTTAAACATGTTAAGAAAAAACGTGAAGAGCTTGAGATTAAGTATAGAGACATGTACTGGCTTCTTGGAAAATATTCCAAGCTCAGTTTAGAAAATAAATTGCTGCTTTGCAAGCAAGTGCTGAAACTGGCCTGGACATATGGTATACAGCTTTGGGGTTGTACCAAAATTAGTAACGTTAACGTCTTACATACACTCCAAAAACAAAGTTCTTGGAGGGTTTATTAATGCACCGTGGTACATTAGAAACGATGATATCCGCAGAGACCTAGGAGTCGAAAACGTTCAGAACGAAATTAAAATGTTTGCGCGAAAACACAAAAATCGACTGCAAGGACATACGAATATTTCTGTTCAAAAGATTTATTTATAGCGTCGTCTAAAAATGCTGTTAATCTCTTCATCAGGATACACAGATGAAATGGAAAGTATTGCAAGTTCCAAGCGTAACATTATTGATGAATGAGGAGAAGACAAATAATCATCCGGCAACTAAAACCGATTCATCGAACATAGTCTAGGGCAGAAATTAATAAACAAAAGCTATACGATTAATTTAGAGGTAGTGAATCAGTTCGTTTACTCGTAAGTCAGATCGAATACAACTCAAAGGACTAACATCTTGTTCTACAAAATTCTGATCTCAACAGTTTGACGTTATGCAGCTGGATGCTGGACGTTGAGTGAGTCAGGTTAGCAAATCTTGTGGACCTTTGAGAGAAAATTCTACGGTAATTGCTTTCTATCCATATGTAAGCAGCGCAAGTGTAGAACTGTGTCTTTACGAGTTGAATGAAAATATGGATGCAATACGTGGGGCGCTTTCTCTTTGATTTAACTGGAGGTGCCATATCAAGCGATACGACATTGAACATTCTGGTACAGCTACCTATGATTCGAAGGCAGTTAGTGACGCCGAGATTCTGGTATAAAGACAAAGCAATCGCGGCCGCCAAAGACTTTGATGTGGAAAACTGGGAGTAGCTTGGGGTTGACCAATATAAAATAAAGTCAATGAAGCATGCTTCCTAGAGTAAAGGATGGAAGACCGCGTTAGCCCAAGTCCTATAATTGTTATTTGGCAATTCTTCCGACGAGGAGTATTGCAGTATGTACTCGTATATTCGTTCTGTTTCAGCCATGTTGCTAAAATTGTTTTCACTAGAATCATCTCGCTATTTCGCAATTGTATCTTTTCTCTCATATTCCCTTATACGAGGATTGTCTGAAAAGTTTTCGATCGCAACGTAAAGATAGCGGCACTCGTCAATAAAAGCTAGTGAATGCTAGTTGTGCATTTTTGACAGTTACTTACCGAAGTTTCAGTCATTTTGGACGTGCAGTTTTTAGTTGACAGTCGTTTGAGTGAGTGTGTGTTTTTTGTGAAAATGGAAAAAATTGAGTATCGACCTGTTATTAAATTTATTTTTTTGAAAGGCAATACGCCTACGCAAATCAAAAATGAGTGGGACTCTGCACCATCATTTACAACAGTGAAATTTTGGGCAGCTGAATTTAAACGTGGCCGTAAGAGCTTGGGAGATGATAAACGTTCGGGACGTCCAAAAACCCGCAACCGCTGACGATAACATCGCTAAAGTTTATGAAAATGTCCAAAGAACGTGTTTGTTACATACGAGTATTAAATCAAGATTTAGGCATGAGAAAGCTGTCCGCGCATTGGGTGCCGCTTTTGTTTACGTGAGACCAAAAACGTGTTCCAATGAACATTCCCAATGCTCTGTTGGCGCAGTTTAGGCGCAATAAATCCGAGTTTTGGCGCCGATTAATTACTGTAGATGAAACATGGATACACCATTATACGCCCGAAACAAAAATTCAGCCAAAACAGTGGACTGCAAAGGGCGAGCCGGCTCCAAAAAAAGCAAAAACTGGGAAAGTGATTGCGACTGTTTTTTGGGATAATAAAGGAGTTATCTTAATCGATTATCTTCAAAAAGAAAAAACCATTGCAGGAGCATACTACGCATCATTACTTGCCAAGCTGAAGGCAGAAATTGTGGAAAAACGGCCACATTTGCAGAAAAAGAAAATCCAGTTTCACCAAGACAACGCGCCGTCTCACACCTCAGCGGTTGTCATGGCGAAAATCCATGAATTACGGTTTGAACTGCTTGACCATCCGCCTTATTCACCAGATCTAGCCTCAAGCGACTTCCTTTTGTTCCCTCATCTAAAAACTGCGCTCGAAGGACAGAGATTTTCGTCAAATGAGGAGGCAATCACCTTCGTGACCAATTATTTTGCAGAGAAAAACGCCAAGTACTATTTGGACGGGTTAGAGAGATGGGAGCATCCTTGGGAGAAATGTGTAGAGTTACAAGGAGACTATGTAGAAAAATAAAAAAAAAAATTTGAGAGAAAATGTCTTGTATCAATGTTCGGTTGGAAACTTATCAGACAACCCTCGTATATGAGAAATAGCAATAGTAAAACCAGAATAACTACTCTCGAAACAACTCACCTTTATTGGTGATTAATACTACAAGTTCTTGAATGAGTAAAATAATCCAAAATAAAATTATATTTTACTTGTTCGAAATACTTACTGCTTAAATACCTTCTTAGACTAAACAGCAGTTGGAATGAGAATTTCTCCTTTTGTGTTGCTTTTTTGTTGATCATTGAAAAGCCCTTTACTCTGTAAATACCATCTTAAAATAGTAACGAAAGGTCTTACACGTAGTCTTTAATAACAGACGTAACATGTTGAGATTCCCATGGTTTGCTGTATTTTTTTCAGATAAGATTTTGCTATTGATAGTGAGTGCACTAAAAACATTTTCGAATAGTTCGTCTGGTAAATTTCCAAGTCACATAAGACTTCAAGAGACTGTTTTTAGTCGGCAGTGTTTCCTCAATATCTCCAGTAGAGCTAAAAAAGGCATCTTTAAATTGAAATGAGCCTCATCAAGTCATCACTGACCAACATTTTATAGTAAACAACTGGATCAACTTCCAGTTGACTTAAGATGGGCAACTGGTCACGCGGCCTTAGCTCTTTTACCAATTAGGTCGTATTTTATTTTATTTTTAAAGCTCCGGATTTGTACTATGCCCATGTGTCATTGTCAACAGCACGCCTTGAGATCTGAATTGTGGCTTCAATCTTTCCATGATGAAATAGCAAACTGCATTGAAAATAAATGGAGCTTGGCAGTTAAAGGTGACAGCTGATTTCACATTTAATTCCTTTTTAAAAGTCTGACAATGCAAAAAATTAACACCCAAATTCTACAATATCTGTTATCTTATTTAATTTTCAACTTGTAAGTTTTACGTTGGACAGAAACAGATTAGCAGATTCTGGAAAAAAGGCTAAATACGCAAGCATCTGCATGATATGTACTTATGGTCCACAGAAGACGAAGACTATGCGATTGAAGAGCTCCTTGACAAAGACAACGAGCCATATCCTTAGAGTGATATTCGAAACATTTTAAAAGATTTTCGCACCAAAACAGGAGGAGTACATTGTTAGTATGTACATGTAAAGATGCGTAAGGATAACTGGTAATTAAATCACAGTCGTTGCTGAAGTAAAGTAATATCTATCATGTTAAACAGCGAAGGCAAGGTAGGCAAAATGAACCACTTAAAGCCAAGACTCCACGCGAGCATACAATCTTTCTCCAACGCACAAAAAACTGCTCCAACTATGGAGGCATTCGTCTCCTTAATATCGCACAGAAGAACTTGTATGCAGTATTGTAGAGACGCCTGATAACATTCGTCAATGTTCTGATTGGCCTTTGTCAATACGACTCTAACCCCGGCAGGACCAGAATTTAGACACATTTACATAATGACAGATCCTGCGGAGTACCAAGGAAGTGTACATCGATACTTATAACCTCTTTATCGATGTTGAGGCAGCGTAAGATAACATAGAGAGGAGCTATACAGGTCCATGTCTACTTTGGCAAATCTAGAAGATTATTCAGATTGTAAACAATGACGATGGAGAATGCTCGCCGTTCCGTAAAGGTTTCTAACTTTTTTCCTACTCACCGAGATCTTTGATGTCAAAAAAGCGCTTCGAAAAGGTGGTGCGCTGTCATCTAATCTTTAATATCATTTTGAGAAAATTGTACGTAACTCACAAGTCAACACCAAACAACTACTTGCATGATACCAAGCTGTCAAAATTAAAAATGATGTCCATAAGTATTAAGTCTGATAAATCTCCTTTTTCCACAATCCAAGTATTGTTGAAACCACAGCTCGGATATATCGATGTTGTTGAGCTCTGACCACAGTCGGTTAACATCGCTGTATGGTATACCTGAGACGATTGACGGTAACGGTATCTCCTTCCTCATTTCGAAAGATGCCGCCATGCTATAAACCGCACCAAACAGTCAATTTTTGTGGATGCATTGTTGCTTGGCCGAACACTTGTGAATTCGCTCCAATAGTGCCAATTTTGCTTGTTGTCATAGCTGCTGAGCCAAAAATGGGCCTCGTGCGAGAGGATGATTTTTTGGCCAAAATCCGGATCTCCGGTTAACAATTCTAAAGTCCAATTAGCGTACTCACGGCGTTGTTTATGGTCGTCCGTCTTCAATTCTTGTGTCAGCACAATCTTATATGGATGTGGGCACAAATCCAGCCGCAAAGTAAACAGGGTTGACTCTCTAGCGATGCCCAATTCAGCTGATAGGCGCCGGATCAACATTTCTGGCTCTTCTTCGATGCTGGTTGCTACGGCAGCTAAGTTTTCTTCATTTCGCACCAATCTTTGTTTGGTTGGTGCCTTAATATCAAAAAGAGCGTACTCACTCTCAAACTTTTCCACGGTGCGACGAATTACCTGCACACTGAAGCCATGATGATGACCACACGTTCGGTATGCGTCGAACTATGCATGATGAAATGGTAAACCTTACTGAATATTTTTACAGCTGGCTGTCAAAGTTATCAATGACTGCTGAGACATAACAATTGAAAAAACTGTCATTGCTATCTGGTCACCCTATATTAGGCCAATACAGCTCTTACAGGTATATAGAGTCAAGGATTTATCGTGAACACCTGTCGTGGAGACTTAATATCACGGGATGCCCATACATCCATGGGAGTAAGGATACGCCTTGCCATCGTCTGCCGCCTTCCTGAGTACCAATTCGGAACCGTGTTGGAGGCACAAGTTCTATCCTTGGTAGGAGTCGAGGCCGGTCTAAAACCTCTTGCTGATCTTAGGGACACAGTACCCAGTAATTATTGCAACTCTACATTGGGTCAAACCAACAGGAAGACCATTCCCGCGATTTTGGTTTAAACCACAACCACCTTGACGCTCCCACAAAGGCGCCTATCCCAACAAGTTAGACCCGCACCGAGATCCGGGGGGCTCCTGACTCCTATAGTACCGTAATTTAAGTCCTGGTAGGGACTACCGGTGGTCCTGCCGCCAACAGGACCCATAACCGGCCGCTTGTAACTGGTTAAATCGTAGCAACCTTCGGCGGCATCATCTGAAAACCGTTACGATAAGACCAATACTTTGCTCTGCCCGCGCTTTTTAACAGAGAACGTCATTGATGGGCGAAGCCTTGATAATTGGGCGGGGACCTTCCACTCTTTACTCTACTGAATTTTTGATATCAGAATAGAAAACCAATCTTGCCTTCCAGGTTAGATTGTAAAGCCGCCAACCGTATAAAGTATTTAAAGGACGTATGTGTACCTAAAAAAAAAACGAAAATGAGCACACCGTCATCAGACGAAAGGAAAGGTCAAACAATTTTCAATCTATAATTTCTTCAGCTACAAATGTAATTACAACTGCTCTACCTTAATTACATAAATGGTTTCCTGGTATTCTTCAGTCCATAATCATTTATATGAACAATAATTCCACTTAGCAACAACTCATAATGAACTCCTGATGTCCTGCGATTATTAGCCACCCATCCAACTACTTAAATTCAAATTAAAAATTCCATTAACGTCTGCTTGTGCCATCATCGAATCACATGTGACAAGGACCAATATCAATAGACTCTCATTTTATTTACTTTGTCTCATGGACACTTTCCTTTCAGTATACAGATAGGCATGGCACCATCACCACCACCAAATACATGGTTCTATCAAGAGTGACAACGAAATGGGAAATTTAATTACACCCACTTGTATCCGCCCATGTACCTTTTCAGACAGTAAAATCCCTTCAAAGTGCGTCCTTGAAACCTGTAATCAGCGATCAAAGCAATTTCCATGGATTGGTACATCATCACGGATTTTCAAGTCTGAATAGTCCGATTGTGCAGACCACTCGAAGCGAAACATCATTCGAATCTGACAAAAGGAGCAGAATAGCAGCAAAAAAAGGTCACCTACTCGATGAGTCCTGGAAAAGACCAAATTAAATAGAGGACAAGTGATACAAGGACACAGGGATAGAGTGTATCCATAGAGTATTCTACGGAATTCAACCCCCTCAGCTGACTTGCACCACTCTTAGCGGCAAACTTTAGCATGACTGCCTTTTAATAACATGGCGGGCGAAAGCTCAGACAAAAAAAAAAAAAAAAAACGGGACCAACACTTCCCAACAGCCAGTCGGCAAAAGTTATAACTGCCATTATAGTTATTAGGAGCAGTTGTTGCTGTTGTTGCGGAGCAATGTGATGTTCTTCCTTAAAGGGAGTTGAGTCCTTGCCATCAACCACCATCTACAGTCCCTCTTCATGTACAAAGTACTCGGCAGGTCGTAAACGAGCCGTGCACATCAGAAACAGAAGGCACGGCAGGCGAGTGAAGCGAGTCAAAGCGACTCAACTCCCGTGCTCCCAGTTGAAGGGCAGGGGGCTTGGAGTCAACGTACAACTTTTTTACGATTATTGGAGCAATTATTAAGCCAATTGCAGGATGTTAAGCACACCAGTGGAAGGAGTCCAGGGAGCACTTGAGATTGTGAGGATTAAAATTCAAGCGTCATTATTGTTATTACATATATACAATTTTTTTTATTTTTATTTTTTTGATTTTATGAAGCTAGAGGGTACAAAAACTGCTGGTGTTCGGCAGTCGGCACTTTATGTTGAACAGTATCTCACGCTATCCATGTGAATGGAGCACGCAATTGTTGGAGGAGCAATTGTAACCTACAAACTGGATATCCATTCGGTTAGCACAAGATAACAGTTTGCGAGGGACGATTTTAACGTTTTTTTGTTTTTTTTTTTATGAAAGGCATGATGTCCGCGGTTGGCGCATAATAGATACTTTTCGTTGTGGTTTGTATTTGTGTAGGACAAATATTGTTTCTGAGAGATAAAGGCCGACTGTCAGTGACAAATGTAATAAAAGGCTTCCTCCGTTGATGGCTGTAAATAACATACAATGCATGCCTGTGAGTTAATTTTTTAAATAAAGGGGAACAGATGTCCAAACCATAAGTGAAATAATACGCAACTTGGACTTATAAGGGATTTCAGTAAATTGTTTCATTAAAGGGGAAATTTGGACAACTTGCTGACGTCTGGAATTTGAAATAAAAAGGCAATATTGCTTTGAGGTTTTATATACATTTATTTCTCCATTAAAAAAGGATAGTATATGAAAGTATCCAACACCGTAACACCCTAGAAAACCACACAGGAGTGATCCTTAGCTTACACATATCACAAGACTGTTGAAGCATTTTATGTTGACCTAATATGCTAAAGATAACTTCCAGAACTATTGTAAGAGTTCTTCAAGATGATGTTTGGCAGTTTCTCGGATGGAATCAACTATTGTCAATACTGGTATCTATGCTGCAGCAACAGCTGACATGTTTGACAGGAAAAAACTAATGACATTTAAAGTGGATTAAAAATCAAATTGAATTAAAACTTGACTAAGCTTATCTTTTATTTCACATTATCCGCTAGCTAAATTTGATGCTCTGCATTTGGGCTAAGAGTTGCCTGAAGCAACATTCTTTAGAATCCTTCAAACACTTACTACGTGAAGTTTTATAAAACGTGCGCCGTAATTGATACGCGGCGACGCGTACTTCTCATTCACCGCTCCGAGGTCACTGTAACCAAACATTTCCGGAGTTGGAAATTTAGCATTGTCAGCAGTGCGACCAGCCAGACAACCACGGAATGGTCCATTATGATGAATGGGGCTTGTAGTCTCACTTCAGTTGTATTGGTGTTGCTAGAGAAATTAAACACCAACTTGTACATAAGACCAAGAACAAAACGCCTTCTCACTTCTTAAAATGTTCTAGAGGATCATCGTTGAGCAGAGATGAACTCGAGATGCGTAGAGTAGAAGAGGGTGGCAAAATATATATGTGGCAACGCCCCGCAATAAACCAGTGTGGTATCCGCCACATTTTTACATAGCCTACTGTCACATTCTGTCACCCAGTTGAATTTTATCTGACGTCCGTGGTGCTCGAAGCTCTCATAACTAATCTCACAATAAAGTCATTTGTTAACTAAAACCCAGTTTTTTTCTTTTAATTTATTTTATAAGTGATTTCAAAAACAATTTTTCGCAATTTGTAATATCAAATTAAAAAAAATATTGTTCGGTTTATTCTTTGACCACCAACTCGCGGTCCAGACGCCACCATGCCTGATTCGCCGACTGACCAATCATACCACGAGCAGAACATCTGACTCTGCCAGTCGACTTCATAGAGTGATGTTAGGGCACCGCCATTCTGTGCTGAAAACCAGGACTGGGATTTGCCCAATTGGAGGCTCAATTTACTGTTCGTGGAATTCTATCGCAAAAACTCTTCCGGATAATTTCGCTGATTGATACGCGGTATGTAGAAGAGGTGGAAGACATTATCGTCAAGCCGCCAGTACTCAACCCGTACCAAGCACTAAAAACAGTCATCACAGGTTTTTCTAAGTCAAAGGAGGCTAAAATTATCACAACATTTACGTCATCAAAGGAGTTCGGTACCAGACATCGACGAAGCGGTGTTAAAAGCTCGCTGGCTATCCACATTCTAAAAGAGACAAAAGCTTGCCTTGCAGTCAAAAATCCGCTACTCTCGCAGAACTAGCCGAGCAAGCTAACATCCTCCATAAGGTTTATTCACCACACTATTTGGCAGGAGTAACAACAAATGAAGTCAGTCAATAGATAGTCGATTTGCCGAAACAAGTGGCAGCACTTACGCCGACACTATCCACCTCACAAACATCACACTCCTGACTAACAAATGTCGAAATACTCGTAGATCCAGGTAGAGAAGTAAACACAGGAATCGTGCACAATCAAATTATTATTTTATCTGCTGGTATCACAAGAAGTTCACCAAGGACGCTAAAAAGTGCCTCTCTGGGTGTAAATTCCAGGAAAACTCAAACGAGAGTCACCGCAGCAGCGGTAAAGGACTCTCGCTCTCTTTCCAGCCACCAGTTTGTCACAGATACCAGAACCAAAGACAAATTCTTGATTGACACAGGATCGGACGCGTCAGTCTTCCCTTCGGAGGAGATGCGAGGCTCTGTGATAGCTCTCAACTACAATTTGATTGCTGCCAATGGGTCGCCAATATCGGATTGCGCAGAGCTCTCACTTGGCGATTCATCGTAGCTGTTATTTGTTTTCCCTTCATTGGAGCCAACCTGCTGAATCATTTCGGTTTGCTCGTCGACCTCAAGAAACAGCGGATCATAGGCGGAACTACAGGATACTCAGCAAAAGGAAAAATATCTCTCGCTTAAGCTTGTTCCATCTGAGATCCTCCACCAGTGACCGAAAAGCCATATGAAACACTTCTTAGTCAGTTTCGAAGTATTACCCAACCGGGAGATTCAGCAAAATCTCATCAATTCTCAACGCTCCACCACAATAAGACCAAAGCCGGACCACCAATTTCCAGCAAGTCTAGACGACTCGCCCCGGATCGTCTCAAAATAGTCAAGGTTGAGTTTGAAAAAATGGTTTCTCGCGGCATCGCTCGGCATCACTCGTCAATCCAGCAGTCCCTGGTCAACTCCTCTTCATCTCGCACCCAACAAATCTGGTGAGTGGCGTTCCTGCGGAGATTATAGACGCTTGAATGATCTTACCATTCCAGATTTCTACCTAGTGCACTATTTAAACGATTTTGCTGCTGAGCTTCACACAAAAAAAATTTTCTCCACCATCGACTTGGTTTGCGCATTTAATCAAATACCAGTCACACCAGAAGACATTCAAAAGACGACGATCATCACTCCATTCGCACTTTACGCGTTCCCATTCATGACGTTTGGTTTGCGGAGTGCCGGACAAACGTTTCAACGTTGCATGGATAAAGTGACTCGTAATCTCCCTTTCGTCTTTACTTATATCGATTATCTATTGGTGGCTTCAGAGGATCAGCAGCAGCATCTAGAACATCTGAAGACGACTTGAAGAAGCCGGACTCATCATCAACGCTTTGAAGTTTCTTTTCGGGAAGGAAGAAGTTCTCTTCTTGGCCCATCTAGTCTCTTTGCACCGGACAGAGTCTCAGTAATTATGAATTTTCCTGTACCCAAGACGATCAAGCAGCTTCGTGCTTCTCTGGGTACTGTAAATTTTTACAGAAAAATCATAAGGAATGCGGCCCAGCGTCTCGGACCGCTCAATAACCAACTGACAGATTCTTGTGTGAAAGGCGCTCAGAAAATCACCTGCACATCAGCATTAGAGGAATCATTTGTGAGCTGCAAGCAGGCGCTTGAAAATTCTACACTACTTGCACACCCCAACACCAACGCTAAATGGGATGTCTTTACCGACGCATCGGAGCAAGCCATTGGAGCAGTACTTCAATAGTGCTGGGAAAGGACCTGGCAACCACTGGCTTTCTTCAGTCGGAAGCTATCACCATCTGTGAAGAAGAAATCAACGTACGATAGAGAGCTGCATGTCATCTACGAAGCTGTTCGGCTTTTTCAGCATATCTTCCAGAACCTGCATATTACCATTTATACCAATCGTAAGTCAATTGTGCATACATTTAACATACACACTGTCTCGCGTCGAAGCGATTTCAACTGCAGTTCCATCTGCAGAGTTAGCCCAAGCTCAACGAGCTCAGCGAGTACCTGCGAAATCCCAATTCAACGCTTCAGCTCAGCAAAGTTAAGCTGTTTCCCAACGTTAAGCTTTTTTGTGACATCACAACAGGAGTCATCTTTAACTCTCTGCATTCATTGGCTCATCCAGGACAACGTGCTTCCCGAAAACTGTCAAGCTAACAAGGTCACCCACCATACAGTGTCGCCCATCGCAAACTTCGAACTTCCATCGCAGCGATTTGAGCATATCCACATTGTCTTACTAATGCTTAAATAATCGCAAGGTGCTTTAGCATCATCGATTCACCAGGTATCCTGAAGCCGTCCCACTAGAGAATGGAACCGCCGAAGCTGTTGCCCGAGCGCTAGTGTCCTCATGGATTTCGCACCTGTTCTAAAATCTCATGGAGATCCTCTGTTGTAAGCACCTACTTGTAAGAGTTACTTCATCCTTCCTCCAGAATCACCTCAGCACCGGAACTAGTACGTGCGCTTCGTGATCACTTTAGACAGCTAGCACCACAAAAGATGTCCCGCCATGGGCAACGATCAACTCTCGCTGAGGCTACTCACGTCTCTGTGAGGCACGACCACATTCGCCAGTCGTTCGCAACTCCCAACGACGGACCTTTCTGTGTTGTTGAAAAACAGGAGAAGTATTTCATCGCCAGTTTCAAGGGCAACAAACATCCCGATATCAATCGACTGCTTGAAGCCAGGATACATTCCCCAAGGTGGCACCCACACCGACATTTCTATCGTGCTTCCATCGACCAGCAACACTGTCCGCCCGACAAAATACGTCCGTTTTGACCATTAGCATATTGCAGTTTCCTCCTTTGGAAGCCGTCTGTCTCTGCCTGAAGAGCAAAGTGCACTGATCAAAACCTTCGCGACCACTTCTGATGAGCAGAATCAAACCGCATGCATTTCCAACAAAAGCATCAAACTGGCGTACATCAATCGGGTGAAAGCAAGATAGTTGCACTTGATATTTCTAAGGCATTTGACAGAGTTTGGCATCAGGCTCTCTTGGCGAAAATGCATGCTCTTGGGATCAATGACTCTCTTCTTCAATGGATTAGAAATTACCTTTCGGAACGTTCAATTCAAGTTGTTTTGGATGGTTTCAAGTCAGATATTCACACAATAAATGCTGGTGTGCCCCAGGGCTCCGTTCTATCTCCGACATTCTTTTCAATTTCCATTAATGATCTCTTGTCTGCCACTTCTAATCCAATATATTCCTTTGCTGACGACAGTACTTTCTGCTGTAGAGCAGATACGGCAGCGTATGCTAAGCTCATTGAATTTCAATATAGACAGCATTACTATTTTAAGTGGAGAACCAGCAATAGAGTGAAATTTAGTGTTTCCGAAACACAACGCTGTCTGCTGTCGATAAACACCCGGCCATTATCTATGAACGGTACTTGCATCGTTGAAACTGAAAAACTTTCCATTCTCGGTATGTATGTGCGATGTAAGAAATACTTTTCACCCTCGGATCTGGCCTCAGTATACATATAAGGCATTCATCCGCCCTGCTGTATAGGATTCAAAACCATGCGATAAGACTCATTGGTGATGCTAGTATCACCCAGTCTACTGTCAACCTAGAGCACCGATGAAATGTCTCCTGTCTCACCTTGTTCTATCGCTATTATCACTAACAGTGCTTCAGTGAAATTGTCAGTAGCATTCCGCCCCTCCAAACCTCTAACACCCGTCTCGATAGGAATGCTAATGAGCATTACCCTCAAGCCGTACATTGAAATACGGTGATTATTTTTTAAGCCGTACGACTCGCTTAAGGAATGCCCTGCCGAGCAGGGCCATTATAACCTTCAGACATTCAAAACGAACGTAAAGGGTCTTTCATTAAACGCTTCCTATCTTTAAATTTAAATAAAACACAGTGTGTGTGAGATATCATCGAAATTTTCTATTCGTTTGAAAGACCGATCGATGCCATTATGTATGGAATATAACAGCGTTCAAATGTCCGCCGCGGCTTCTCTGGGTGGCGCGCATCCGAAATGACTAATTCTCCATGACTGGCGCATAAATCAAGCTAAATTTGACCGATGACATGGGTTATGTTGGCTTTGAGAACCGCTGTGGTGTGTGGCTTATTCGCATAGACTTGTGACTTCAGAAAATCCCAAAGTCTAATGGGGTCAAATCGCACGATCTCGGTGGCCAGTTTACATAACCTCCACGTGAGATGAGGGGACCGAATCACTCGTGCAGAATTTCCAATGTGGCGTGAGCTGTGTGGCACGTAGCGCCGCCCTGTTGAAACCATATGTCGTTGGTGTCCATATCATGCAATTCAGGCCAAAAGAGGTTGGTAATCATCGATCTATAGCGCTCGCCGTTGACGGTGATGGCCTGGCCAACGTCGTTCTCAAAGAAATACGGACCGATGACACCACCAGCCCAAAATCCACACAAACAGTGCCTTTTTCGGGATGCATTGGGCGCTCTTTGAGCTCATGTGGACTGGTATCGTCCTTAATTTGATAATTTTGTTTGTTGACTTACACATTCATCTAGAAATGGGTCTCACCGCTGAGGGGATTTTTCGATGGAAACTAGGGTCAGTTTCCAACTGCTCCAGAGCCCATTCAGCGAACACACGTCGTTGCCTATGGTCATATACCTTCAGCTCCTGGGTCAGTTGAATTTTTTACGGGTGCAGGCTCAAGTCACTAGGCAAAATTCGCGTTGTGGTCTGCGAAAAGCCGAGTTCTTGTGAGCGACGCGAAATCGCCTGACTCGGATTCTCCTGCACACTCTCACGGACAGCGGCGATGTTTTTAGCAGATCTTGCATTTCGTCGACGTACGGGTTATGCGATGAACTATCTGAACTAAACCAGTGGACCCAAATTTATCCACCACACTGCGAATAGTTCTCTCGGTAAGGCGATTGTGGCGACCGTAAAATGGACGAACCGCGCGGAACGTTGCCCGAACAGAAGACCCATTTTGATAAAACAATTTTATCATTTGAACGTGTTGTTGAACGCTATGTTCATCCATGGTGATTTGGCAAAATAAACTGAATAAATGGCAGCCAATTTGACAGACCTAGCTTCAACAATATGGCCGCTATCAAGTGTCAAAGTTTGGAAGTCCCTATTCAAAGACCCTGTACATCGGTATCTCTCCTACTTTCCTCCCTAACTTCTTTCGCCTGCGCTGTGTGAAACAATTTTAAGGGTACACATAACGCCTTGAGAGCGCATTAATTGTAAAAAAAATCACTTGATAGATATAGCGATATTTACACAAAAAAGTCCTAATTAAATGAAAATGGAGTGCTTCGAGTTCAAGGGCGAATTGATTTGGCTGCCGGAGTGTCCCTCAACACTAAGCGGCCTATTACACTGCCGAAGAAGCAGCACCTTGCGAGTCATATCATATGGTACACGGAATAAGTCAGAAGTTTCTGTCAACAGCAAATGCAACACCGATCCCCCCAGAAATGGCCGAACTTCCAGCTGCGAGATTGGCTTCGTTTACACCTCCGTTTTCTTTCATCGGGATTGACATAATATTGGGCCCATGCAGGTAAGAATTGGACGAAAAGATTAGAAAAACGCTCGGGCGTCCTTATAACGTGCCTTACCATCATTGAAGTTGCTTCGTCGTTATCAACAGACTCATATATCTTGAACCTTGGTAAGTGCAATGTTAGGGCAAGGAACCCTTGTCGAAATATACAGCGACAATGGCACAAATTTCCACGAAGCTAGTCGAGAACTTAAAGAGTTTTGTGAAAAAGTCAATTACAAGAAATTTATAACGTCGTCAACCAAGTGGTATTTCGTTCCACCTGCTTCACCTCATTTTGGGGGAAGTTGGGAGTGTCTCGTCAGATCGGTAAAGTGTGGTTTAGACAACATACAACTGCCCAGAAACCCAACAGATGAACAGTTGTATAGTATGCTTCTGAAAGTAGAGGCGACGATAAATTTATGGCACTGACTTGGGATACCAAATGTTTCTATAAATGATGAGGAGGATGAGGCCCTGACGTCAAATCATTTATTACTTGGTTCGTCAAACGGTGCAAAATCAGTCGGTGAGTTCTCGGACGGAGATGTTGTTATTCGCGAAAGCTGGAGTATGGCACAATAGTTCGCAAATAAAGCGTGCAAGCGTACTTACCAAACCTAACCGGACGAACCAAGTGATTCCAACTAAGCAACCCTTTGGGAAAAGGACACATTGTCATCACCATCGATCAAAACCTTCCTCGGAACTGTTGCTCAAAGGGGAGGGTTGTAGAAACGGAAATTAGTAGAGATGACAAGCAACAGGAGTTTATGTGAGTTCTGCAGTAAAACTAGCTGTTCTAGACGTGTTGGCAACTCCTAGATTTAAAACTACAGAGTGACAGCTGACATATATGATTGGAAAAAGGTGCAGAAAACGGCAGTGCTAAAAGAACAGGAAGAAACTAAAGAATTTTAAAATGGATTAAAGAATAAAACTGAATTAAAACTTTATTAAACTTATCTTTTATGTTTTATTTCAAATTATCGGCTAGAAAAATTTAAAAGTCTGCATTTAGGTTAAGAGTTGTCAGGAAAGCTCTAGCTATATATAGGAGCTCTTTGAAGCCCAGCGACAGCATTTACAAAGTAAAACAGTGATATCTCTGGCTCCTTTCGTTCAAAGATTACAAAACATGCTTTGGCCCCCCATGTAGGGAGCAAAATGAGAAAATTGTTCACATCGTCCATAAATATAATATTATAAGACCAAAAACGTTCAAATTCACACATGGAACGTGTAGAAGAAAATACTTTGTTAAAGCTGGACTACAAGTAACTGCCACCCAAGAAGTGTTACAGGATGACGCGGAAAAAAGCATGAAGGGACTTTTCGACTTTTTAGCGATTTTTATGTGGAGCAGATACAACAGTTTTTTTTAATGTG
The DNA here is from genome assembly GCA_963966105.1 of Volucella zonaria. Classification (NCBI taxonomy): domain Eukaryota; kingdom Metazoa; phylum Arthropoda; class Insecta; order Diptera; family Syrphidae; genus Volucella; species Volucella zonaria. Next base: position 143,614,003 of record OZ014531.1, on the reverse strand, counting down.
GATTGGCCTATAGCGGCGAAGTAAGATAACAAAATTTTTCCCCAGGTAAACGATTATTTCATCAACATCCTGCAGCAGTTTTGGACTAACCAACTTCTCCCAACGGATGAATATAGATGCTATCCAAGTCAGTACCCATTTGTCTGGTCCCAATCTATGCACATTTACGTGATTTGCCAACAATACAAAGCTCGTAGACAAGCAGAATTGCCATATTTGGAACGAGGATAACCCTCAGCAAGTTGATCAGATGACATTGCATCCAGAAAAAAATCTACCGTATAGTGCGGATTGTACGCCGATGGCATCATCTGCCCTTATTTCTTCAAAAATAAGGCCGGACCACAAGTTGATCGATGATCACTGATTATTTGTTCCTAAATTTGCGTGACATCAATGTGGAAGAAGAGCTGTGGTTTCAAGAGGATAGTATTCCACCGCCTACTACCAGCGAAATAACACGATTTGCCAATAGAGTCATTTCAAGGAATAGATCCGTCAATTAGCCACCAGAATCGTGCGATTTGATGCCACTGGATAATATTCTGTGAGGCTACATCAAGTCACTAGTTTATGCCAATTAACCAGCAACGATTGACGCTTTGGAACAAAACATTGTTCGAGTAATACGTGGTATATACCCCCAATTGCTCGAAAAAGTGGTCGAAAATTGGACCTCTAGAACGCGCTTTGTGCGAGGCTGTTTGGTGGACACATGTATGTCCGAAATTATTTCCAAATATTAAATGACATGAAAAAGTTTTTGGAATGAATTCAATAAATCGCAAATTTGTTGGTGTTTTATTTAAGCAAGAAAGTCTGAACCTCTTAAAATAACACCATTTATTTATTTTTATAAATTAGAGTCTAACAATAGAGGTATCAGTTTCCTAAACATGGCATATAAGATTTAAGTGCCTGAAACCATTTGCCAACGATCCGATTGGACCCTATCAGTGCGGTTTTAGGCCCAGTAAGTCCACAATTGACAAAATATTCATACTACCGCAGATCCTAGAAAAAAAACAAGAAGTTCAGATCGATACTCACCACCTTTTTATCGATTTTAAAGCCGCATATGACAGCATCTACAGAGACGAGGTATATATACAGAACCATGTCTGGTTTTGGTATCCCTGCAAAACTCGTCAGCTTGTGCAGGATGAGGATGGAGAAAGCTCGCTGCCGCATCAAGGTCGGTAACGACATAACCGAGACCTTTGAGAAAAAGGATTTAAGCAAGGCGACGTTCTGTCATGCGACTTCTTCAACATCATATTTGAAAGAATTGTGCAAAATTCACAAGCCAACACACGAGATACGATCTTTCAAAAGTCTTTTCAATTGCTTGCATACGCCGATGATTATGATATTATTGGTAGAACACAGCGAGCCGTCAGTGGTGCATTTACGAGTATAGAAACAGAAGCGGCAGAAATGGATCTAGCGGTAAACGAGGGCAAAACCAAGTAATGCTGTCAACAAGAAGGGACACCCAACGGCTAGAATGTCACAATCGACCGCTATAACTTTGAGGTAGTAAGGGACTTTGTATATCTCGGCTCTGCTATCACATCTGAAATCAAACGAAGAATGACGCTTGCCAATCGCTGTTTCTTTGTGCTGAGAAGGAAACAACAACAAACTCCCGAACAACCAAGGAAACTCTATATAAGACTCTAGTAATCCAAGTCCTGCTCTATGGTTCCGAAGCATGGACCGTTTATAAAGGGGATGAAGGTCGTTTTAAGAGAAAAATTCTTCGTAAGATATTTGGTCCCGTATGCGTTGAGGGGTTCTGGAGGAGACGATTCAACGAAGAACTCTACGAGCTGTACAGCGACATCGACCTGCTCAAAAACCTGTGCATTGGGTGTTTGAGATTGCGCGAACATGTAGAGCGAATGAACACCAACGCTCCAGCCCGCAGAATCTTCGACTCTGATATATAGGGACAACACAGTATAGGAAGGCCCTGCCTTAGGTGGCGCACGCAAGTGGAAGCAGTTAGTCAAAGGCCGCGCTAATAGGAGAGGCTTGTTGGTCGCGACCCAGGTCCACCTCGGACTGTAGCGCCGCCTAAGTAAGCACCATTAAAATGTTTGCATACAGCGCGGGCGAAGAACAATCAGGGAAGATGGAAAGAGAGGTACTGGTGAACGTTGGTTTTAAATGTTTGACGGTTACAATGACTGGGAAATAAAGAGCTAGGCAGGGCATTACATAAGCGAGTTGTACGGCTTAGGAACGAATCACGATATTTTAAAGTACGCCCGAAAGTGGGCTTGAGGGTATATTGATGAGCATTCATAGCGAGACGGGTGTTACGGTTGAAGGTTTGAAGGGGCGGAATGCTACTACCGATTTCTAAGGAGCACTGTTGGTGAAAATGACGATAAAACAGTGTGACACACGATACATTACGCCGGTGTTCGAGGGTGTCCATTGCCTGAGTGATATTACATAGTATCGCCTATGAGTTATGGGCGCATTCGACCAGATGTGGGCATTGTACTCCAATTTTGGGCGGATGAATGCCTTATACCTATATATTGAGGTCTGATCAGAGGTGGTAAAATATTTCCCGTGAGGAAACGTAGACATTTCGCAACATTTTTGGCAACATCGAATATGTGGTCACTCCAACGTAAGTTGTCACTGACACACATACCGAGAATGGAAAGTTTATCGGTTTCGACGATGTAAGTGACATCCATGGATAATGGCTGTGTATTTAAATTTCGCATTAACGACAGCAGACAGGGTTGTGTTCCGGAAGCATTAAATCCCACTCTGTTGCTGGTTCTCCATTTACAATAGTAATGCTGTTCATATTGAAATTGAATACGCTGTCGTACCTGCTCTACAGCAGAGAGTACTATCGTCATTGGATTAGAAGTGGCAGACAAGAGATCATTAATGGAAATTGAAAAGAATGTCGGAGACAGAATGGAGCCCTGGGGCACACCAGCATCCATTGTGTGAATACCTGACTTGAAACCATCCAAGACAACTTGAATTGAACTTTCCGAAAGGTAATTTCTAGTCCATCGAAGAAGAGAATCATCGATCCCAAATGCACGGTTTTTCGACAAAAGAGCCTGATGCCACACTCTGTCAAATTAGAAATATCAAGTGCAACTATCTTGCCAGATTGCTCTACGCTTTCATTCCACTTTTTGATGAGACATTCCATCAGGACACCAGTGGACCTGTTGCTATGAAAACCGTACTGCCGGTCATTGGGAAGTTTTCGTGTTTCGAGAAATTTTGTGAGCTGACGGTTTATCAGCGTTTCCATGACCTTGGCGAGAAGGAACGTACATACGAGTAAGTGCAAAGGGTTTGCAGGAGGAGATAGAAGAAGATTCGCCTTTTTTAGGGACGGGCTGGACAAATGCTGTTTTTTTTCCATCTGCTCGGAAAGAGTCCTAAAGAGTAGGATTGATGAAAAAACTTACGCAGTGGTTATGCCAGTGTGGAAGAACACCTCTTCAGAAGAAGGGGAGATATACCATCTGTACCAGCGGATTTATGCATGTTGAGATCTTTAAGTACTCTTGCTACTACACGAGTGCGAAAGTAGATTCGTCCCATTGTAGATTCGACGCACTCAAGCACAATCTGGGAGTGTTGAGCTAGCCGCAAAGTGTGCAGCAAGTAGATTGGCCTTGTCCAAAGAGCTGACAGCTGGAATATGGAATGGATATTGGAATTTTGTGGGCTTAAGAAAGACGTTGCAGTCATTCTTGGCTCGTTTAAACTTTTTTCGGTTTTCCTCTGTCGGGTTGGTCATGAAGGACCGAAAACACATTTCTCTAACCCCGACAGCCTCTTTACAGCTCGAGTCGGTACCATGCTTTTTCTTTTGGCTTGGTACTTTTCATCCGATGAGATATAAAGGATCTCGTTCCCAGCAGAATAGTCTCAGTGATAATATCAGCAGCGGCATCCACGTATTTATCGAGGAAACATAACGACTAGTTAAAATTCATAAAGAAGCTGTTGTTGGCAAACAGTTCTTTAAGGAATCTTTTCTCTAACTGTGTGGGGAGTGTAAGAGAAATAAGATGATATGATGCAGTGGTCCGACGAGCCTAGTGGGGATAGCATATTGATCTTGTATTTTTCAGGGTGAGAAGTTAAAAACAAGTCCACTGTGTCGGCAGTAAATATATCGTCAAGTCACTGCACGATTTGTGTATAGGTGTTGTAAGTATGAGTAGAACCATAATTTCTTTTTGAAATAGTTTTTACCGTTGACTTTCCTATCAATTTACGAGGATTCTGCCTAATTTCTTCTTGAACTTGCGTCTCATCTAGGATCGCTGCTGATGTTGATGGTCCGGAAGTGATCTATTTGACCATTCTCTCTTCTTGCCCGAGCCTTTGTGTGCGCAAAAAGCTTAGCGTGTACGAACAAGTGATTCAACGCTCTTCGAAAATTGGCTAATCCGTGCGTTACGGTAGTTTAAAAATCCGGCAGGTTAGTAGTCCTGCTCGCCTTAAGTTCAATATACCATTGCTACATAGCGGGTAATGTGGACGAGTATTCCCACAAGACATATTAATTGAGGGGTAGAGGAGTTTTTAGCATTGCTCTCTTGCACTCAATGTGAAGTGGGGAGATGGTCTTAAAGTCTCCCCCATGATCGGTTCTCAAAGCTTAGCATCTTACTTGTCCTTGCTGGCAAGTAATAAATTTCGCTGAATATCTTTTAATAAGAAGGCTGTTACGCTCATCTAGCTCATGATTTCGGGTTTCTGTCATTTTATTTCTTTATTTTTAAAGCTCTAAAAGTACAAATTTTGTTTACATAGATGAAAAATACATACATAGATAACTCATCAATTTATCTTTTAGTTTCTTCAGATGGCAAATAATTACCGAGAACCAAAACACCACAACACACTCTTGTTCTACGACCATAGAGTACTCGTATGAAACGCGCGTGCGAAAAGCCCATCACTCAAAACTCGAATCCGTAAACATACAAATGCACTTCAACTAACTCCACATTCATGACTATGCATGGAAATGATTTGAAATTGCTCTCAAAGAGCTTATAAGTTATTCCACACTTCAAGTCAATCAATATTCCGCATCCATTAATCAATCAAAGTCTTCTCATCGGAGATTGACTCATATCAGAATACAAGTCCTGAGTTTCTGGACCTTTTTGGTTGTGGTTATTGGATCTAATGGGTGCGGACACGACTCGCCTTTGAAAGAAAGGTTGTAAGGAGAACCTATAGAAACCTATCCATGTATGACCAACCATGGAACCAGTTCAGTGGATGCTCATACAATTCATTCCCAGCACATCTGCGTTAATATTCTCTTAATGGCAAAATTCACTTAAGATAAATTCCAACAGAGTCTGACGAATGGATTTCAAAGGAGGAAACAAAAAATTACCAAGCCTCCAGGTCCAGTACAGGACTTAAATTAATATGCAGCCATGGCTCCTGTGCGGCGTCTGATGTAATCCAGTCAATGTTTGAGGGAAGCATGTCGAACACACCACACATAGGTTACTTAACTGGTATGCAGATTATGAGGCCAGGAATTGAGGACTTTATAAAATACAGTTCTTAATCCGTTTGTCAACTTAAGCAAGTTACGGCGGTATTATTGATAGCGGTATTTTCAGATCGAAGCACATAAAATAATAAACTGCTTAGTGACATAATGAATTATTTTGATTGGATTTGGATTCCTTATCAAATTACAAGTCTATCCAAAAAATTCAGATACTTGAGGTAATAATCTGTGCCCCCAATGGTCTTTAGACCTGAGCATTGAATATCAATTTCGGTCGATGGCAGAATGCAGTTGCACAATCGCTTAAAACGACTGCATGTACGAGTATGATACGTATCTGGATTGGAAATTTGTATTCACAAGATACGAGTACATTTAGTCATAAATTGAAAACTAGTTTTACCAAGCACGGATAGAATACTTTTTGATTTAATTTTTGGTTTGGTGAAGGAAATAATGTATTGACACGATCCTTGAGAAGTGATTAAGTACGGACACGAGTGCTGGAAAAACAGTAACAGAGAATGCGGTACTTGTGATACCAGGTAAACTTCTAAGTTAATCCAAAGCTCTTGCTATTTATAGACGCGTTTTTCGACAATAGTATATAAATATAATATTATCTTTTGAATTCTTCTTATTAACTTTAAGATGAACCTACTTCGTTTGATCTCCAGTTGGTTGCTTGGTGTTGTACAACTAGGGTAGACACTACAAATCAATTGTGATTATTTTACCCAGTTGTGCTAGCCACCGGATACTGCTCTTGTCTAATCGGGCTTGACTCGTCAAACTTATAAAGGTAAGTGTTGGGCAGATATTGACACACCACGTTAACGCAAAACTATTGTCAGGGAACCTTGAACCGCTGCAATCACAATAAACCGCCCGATTGCGTAACTCTAAAAAAAACAAGCTTTTGAAACGGCGCTGCCTTACAAAATCGAGAACGGCTCGTGTGCTTTACGTACAAAGAAGGAGAATAACTTCGGCTTCCCCGGAGAAAAATGAAATTAGCATGGGAAACGAGCAATGGAAGGAATGAAGAGATGTTAGATTCAGATTCAGATAATGGAACCCAAACAGAAACTTGTAGGTATGAGCAGAGAAATTTAGAAAAACTACTTCCGCAGGCTGTTAGATTGCTTTCAGGCAGAACGAAGCATTGTTGGACCAGGATTTCCAGTTACCCCATAAAAATTAAGTAAAAATCGCAATATCTGCCTATATACTGATGTGCAGCGAGGATGCAGGTATGCCGCACCGGATGGAATACCTGCAGACACATATTTAAGGTAGCAAATTATAACCTAGCACAGAGCAGAACCTATAAAACAGATGCGATATTAATTATAAGTAGAAAGCGAAAAGAAACCACTATCCTTAGGCATATAGGTGAACATGAAATCGTATCCAAGGCAGAAATAAAATATCTTGGCGTCATGATTGAGCAGAGATTGTCTTTTAAAGAACACCTGGAATTTGCGAGTTGCAAATATTCGCTGAAAAGTGCCTCCATAATACGTATAATGCAGAATAGAAGAGGACCCAGGTATATCAGGAGACTTATCCTAGCTAAAGTGGTTACGTCAGTAGTGCTTTATGGATCGGCAATCTGAGCCAAAGTTATCAAAGTGAAATCTCACAAAAGGAAAATCAAAGCAGTGAATAGGATTTGTGCAGCAAAGGAGCACCAAATTCCGAGAATATATGAGAATATATGTAGTACGTCACATATTAGAAAATAAGTGGAATACTGCGAGTCTCTTCACGCGAAATGTATGCCAAGAGCTAAGGCGAGAAAGCGAGGAAATCGCACGAAACAGCGCAGGAAATGCGAGGGGACAACACCCGGCCACACTACAAAACAGGGTAACGGCAGCGAAACAGGCAGCCATACGCAAATTTATACGCATACAACTGCACGCAAATGCGTAAAAGAAAGCAAGAGCCAAGAAGATCAAACGCCACTCCGGCGAGGAACATGAAACTGTGGTACTATTTTATGGCAACCGATATAGGCTTTAACACAGCAAAACGACGCAAACGTTAAAGCTTACTTATAGAACTCCTCCAAAACGAACATCCGTGCACATGCTAACATATACTACACATTGGTACATAAATACGTTCCCACCCTCAGATATATTCATTTACAAACACGCAAGTTTTCACATACAACCTGAGGCAGCAGCAAAAAGAGCCCATGTTTGTGAGGAGGAACTCCAAAAATTAGCGTTCGATAAGCTGGCGACCAGATCAGGGAGCTCGTCGAAATGCTTGAGGATGGAAAAAGGCGCTCAATTCATCGACTCATGACGGAGAGTATTGAGAGTATAAGAGTCCTCTATGAACCAACGGCGATCCAGTTGCGGGACGAGAAAGCCAAGGAGGTAATCAGAAAGAACAACTCTTCACAAACCTCCCCTTGGCTGAAACAAAAGGAGGTCTTGAAAAGAAAAACAGAAACAAACCGGCGAAAACTGTGAGGGGAAGCAAACCCAAAAGGATCCGCCAACGGTAAATAATAATAAAGCGGAAGTCCCTAAAGGCAACCATAAGACCATGCGAACTCGAAAGGTCCTGCTAATAGAAAAGAAAAATAATGAAGTTCCTAAAGGCAACCCTACTTCCAAAAAGATACCATCGGAAGAAAGTTGGACAAAAGCAAAAAAAGCAGCATAGTGTAAGGAAACTAAAGGCCAAACCTGATGCTGTTACAATTGAGACCAAAGGAGATCTCTCGTATGCAGAGATACTGGGCAGAGTAAAAGCCGATCCCGCATTGGAAGGATCAGAAGGACGCAGAAAAGTCAAGGAGACGGGCATAAAAGCTGAGTTTAAAGGCGGTATAAGCCAAGCACTAGGGTCGCAAGCGAATGTAAAGGCTCTGGCCCACCGTGTTACTGCCGAACTAAAAGATGTCAATGAAGTAACCATCAATGAGGATATAAGAGCAGTAGTTAGGTTTCAATTTGGACTGTAAATAAGTCGCACCACAGAAGATGTAAAAAAGCTGTTATTTGCCTGACGAATAAAAACTAGCTAGGTTATCTGCCGAGTCCGTGAAAAGGTATTGCTAAAAAAGTGTTTCAAATGCCTGGAATTTGGTCATAGCAAATCAATGCAAGAAATAGGAAGACAGCTCTAAATTATGCAGAAGATGTGGATCCAAAGGAGATATTGCAAAGGAGTGCAACAAGCACCGCTTTTCCATGTTTTGCAAGATAGATTACCCAGAAGACGCAAAACACGTAGCCGCCAGCAGTAGATGCCGGATTTTCAAGGAAGCTATGACCAGAAGACTCCTATGAAGATTATACAGCTAAATCTCAATCTGCCATCTGGTCGAAAACAGAGCAGCTAAGAATTTGGCGAATCAGCTTACACGTATGGTTACTACAGCATGCGATGCATCAATGCATAAAAGAATCGCCAGCGACAAAAGAGCGCCGTTGCTTAGGGCAACGTATCTAGGGCTGGATTTTCAAGAAAACCTTAACTCCAAACGGCCAAGATGCCACTTAATAACTGCGATCAGAGAAAATAAAGCGACATTCTTCAGGCGGCTGTGTAACGAAGCTGATTTAATCCTTGGGGTACTGCGTATAGAATGGTAATGGCCAAAGTAAAGGGCTATAGGGCTCCACAAATAACATGGCCTACTCTGCTAGCATATATTGTACAGCCCTTTTTCCCACAAAGACCACCTCTTACGCATTATATCGAGGAAGCGAACAAGGAAGCAGAAATCCCACAGATATCGACGGGCGAACTAATCAAGGCATGCAACAAAAAAGGCGATAATAAGGCGCCTAGACCCGACGGAATTCTAACTGAGGCCGTAAAAGCAGCTATCCAGAAAAGACCAGGCATGTTCATAGCAACATACCAGAGATGTCTAAAGAAAGGAATTTTTCCTGTGCCATTGAAAAAACAGAATTTGGTACTCCTGCAAACCATCTTCATATCAGTCAATATATCTTCTAGATACTGACTATTGTCAGTAGCTGAGGCAAAAAGAGGTTTATCAAATCGCCAATTCGGTTTTAGAAAATCGCGGTCTACCATAGGTGCCATAGACATTGCGACTACAGCGATGGAAGGGGGAAGATGGCGATGGGCAGAAACATTGTGCAGTGGTAACACTTGATGTTAAAAATACCTTTAACTCCGTAAGATGGTTATCCATAACAAGAGCACTTTCAGGAATGGATACACCACTTCATTTAGTAAGAAGCTATCTCAATAATAGGCAGCTTCAATATCAAACAGAAGGTGTTATCAAATATTACAGTGTCTCTGCAGGAGTACCACAGGGATCAGTGCTAGAGCCATTATTGTGGGATATTATGTACGACGGAGCACTGCGACTGGCGCTGATGACATTACTATTGCTACGTTCCCCAAACACATTCACGAAGTAGAATCTGCTACAAATGCTGCTATTGCATAAATAAAAGACTGGCTATGTTCAACTGGACTGGAACGTGCTGACCACAAAACTGAGACGATTTTAACAGCCAGTCGTAAGACTGTAGAATATGCAACCTTTCGGGTTGGAAGCTAAACAATTCGGCCTAAAGGCAGTAATGTTAGATAAGGGACTGCAGTTTGCACCCCATGCCTTCTATGCCAGCGAGAAGGCATCTATGCCTCGGTTTGGGTCACCGCATTATTCAGACAGGATGCTAAGAAAAATCTATCGACGGCATACATACTAAGCGCATTAAGGACGATATTCGAACGATATCGAATGAAGCAACATATGTTATAGCTGGAAAGGTAGCCATCGACATATTCGTGTACAGAAAGAACACCGTCGAATCGAATAGGTATGACGTGCTTAAACAGCAAGGGCTTAGCAGATAGCATAGATGCTGACCAGCCCCGAGATGTAATACCACAAGGTAGTACCGCAGGGAATGTAGATGAAGTGTGCGCCTCATATTTGCCGCAGCCATAAAAAAACAAAAAAAAAAACACATACATAAACATCATATCACATACATACATTCTTACATACAAGTACCCATCAAACAGATCCATATTCACACCAAAATTCACAACCAGGCAAATACACTACCACCCACACATACTCACCTCCACAAAACAAGTGCAGCCACAATCAGACATACCGATACTATTGGGTCGAACAAATCTACAACTTATTCCTATTACACGAAGTTATGCCTTACGGCGGTAGCGTGGGATGAGACAAGGACGATGATTCTTTGCAGAGGAGGCGGTTTTACAAATGTGTGCATACCAGACGCACTGTTGTGTTCAAATTATGTATTCGCTTAGATCGCAGCAGCATTTTTTTTTACATTGCCGAACTCAGAAAATTATCAGAGTTGACAGAACCCAAACCCCCCTTTAGAGTGCTGGGGGCATGGTCATATCCAGGTAATTCTTTCCTTTTCTTGGAACGAAGCATTTAACCAAAGAACTAGAAATAGCGTCGCAGTAGGCAGACAAGAAGCGCTACTCGTACGACTAGATATCACTATTACCTCTGACAACATCCCTTAAATGAAAATGATCTGGACGGTATAGCTCGAACACACATTTTCAGATCATAGATATATCCAATTCAGTCTTAATGACGCTCCCCCCAGCTAACCAGCATGTCGGAATTATCGGAAAACTGATTGGCAAAAATACAGAGGAACACTTTTAAAGCTACTTTCTTCTGAATTCTTAAGTCCGCCATGTAACACCAATGAGCTTAATATGAAACTCAAGGATTTTACCCTGGCTCCCAATCAGGCTATGGGTGCTTCCTGCTCTCCCTAGAGGCAAGAAAAAGCAGCTCTGGTGGACATCAGTACTGGGACCGCCTAGGAACGCTTGCAGAAAATTTTTCAACCAAGCAAAAACCACAAGAAAGGTGAAAGGCTGGAACTCAAATAAGGAATCCCTCAAAATATATAAAAAAAAAACGGAGGAAGCAAAGCGACAATCCTAGAGGTAATTTTGTGACAAAATAACAGAAACCTCCGAGGCATCGCGGCTAAGAAAAATTGTCTCTATAAATCCTATGATGCCCAGCTGTGTGAAAAAACCGATGGCTCTCGGATGACCTCAAGTAATGAATCCCTCAACTTGCCACTAGGTACTCACTTTCCTGGTAGCTCCCTATTCACGCCCAGTAACAATCATAGTAGGACTACTGTAGCCGCGACTAAAACTCACGGTCTGATTACAAGAGACTAGCTGCTCCGGGCGCTGCACAGCTTCAAACCATACTAATTTCCTGAGCCGGACCGTATAATTCATGCCAAGCTACAAATATCCTCAAATATCGTCCTGCCAATGCTAGGGAATATCATGAGGAGGCGCGTAGCAATAATCCACATTCCCCAGGTATGGCGAGAAGTTAATGTAGTTTTCATTCCCAAAGCCGGAAAATGCTCTTATGTTGTTTCAAAGGACCTCAGACCAATAAGTTTATCATCTTTCCTGCTGAAAACTCCAGAACGACTGACTGATATCCACATAAGAGCTAAAATTGATCCAAGACTTTAGTCAAAGGCCATAGGTGGTTTAGAAGAGATTTGGCCAAATGCAAAACTCGAGTTCGTGTCTAAGGAGGATATCCCTAGCAGACCTAGAACTCGGACCTGGATCCCAGCCGAACCCTCTTCCCCAGAAAGCATTCTGGAAATCATCAGGCTCAGTAACCCGACCTTTCCGACTCATTACTGGAAAGTTCCGAAACTGGAGAAACTAAGGGACTCTTATAAATGCACCTTGATCGCGATCAATAAGGAGTCCCTTAACCCTCCAGCGCAGACAAAAGGTATGATTCGGTTCGGATTCGAGTCTATACACCTAAGGGTCTACAAAAAGGATGAGCTGGATGCTGATAAGCAACATCCTCCTCCTTCAACGGAGACACCACCAAACACAACCTCAGATCTTGGAGCGTCGAAGTCCTTTCCAGAAATGGATACCGACAACTCAAATCTATCCGAAGTGAAAATTAAGCCGTCGGTCTCCTCTTCTGACACCCTGTCGGAAATGGAAGCCAATGACGAAGCAAAAAGAGGTCTTATACGATCAGAGGTAGAAGATGAGCTCATGGGCACATCTTCAGAATCGGAGGATACGGTTTCTCGAGATTAAACTCCATCACTCAAAAAAGGCTTCGGCCGCATTCATTTTGCGTCTTTCAAAAAACGCAGAAGACATTATCCTAACCCAAGAACCATGGATTGTAGAAAGTGTGGCTCGTGGACTTAGCACACCCGTATATGCTCCGCTCTATACAGGCTCAACATGTCTACTGTTAAGGAAAGTCGGGGGAAACGGCACATCGAAAGATCCCTACAATATAAAGAGTACACAATGGTTGCTTTCCTGGACATAGTGGGTGCCTTTAATAATGTCAACGCATCCGCAATTACGACTGCGCTGTCAACTTTGCAGGTAGAGGACTCACTTGGGGAGTGTGACTTCTGCTAAAAGATGTGTCAGCAGAGCTACGCCGCAATGTAGTGTCCTCTCTCCCCTTCTCCGGAACTTAGTGGTTAATGAACTATTGATATACCTGGAAGCTGGTGGTAGCAGGGTGATTGCCTATGCAGGTGACGTTGCTATAGCTATCTCAGGTAAGCATCTTAATACCATTAAAGAAATCCTTCAACTAAATCTTAACAGATTAACCCGTTGGACAAATCGCTGTGGATTGGGAGTAAACCCCCTAAAACTGATCTTGTTGAGGACAATATAAAATTACAATTATAGACCCTCCCCCAATAAACGGTACCAGTTTAGTGTTTTCCGATACAGCAAAATATCTGGGTCTCATGTTTGACAGGAAACTAAACTGGTAACCTAACATTCAAAAAAGAGTCAATAAAGCTACAGTAGCTTTATTCTCTTGCAAAAAAGCCAATGGGAATAAATGGGGCCTTCAACCTCGCGTATGGCACTGGCTATACACTCGGTCATAAGACCGATACTCATCTACGGGGTGGTGGTCTGGTGCACGGCCTTAGAAAGTGCAGTCAACTGCATTAAACTAAGCAGAGTCCAAAGAACAGCATGTCTATGCATAAGCGGAGCATTGCGGTCTACCCCCTCTGCGGCATTAGACATTCTGTTTCATTTGAAATCCCTCGATATTTTCAGCAGGCAAGCAGCTGCAACTGCAGCTATTCGCCTTAAAGCGACTAAATAGTGGACAAATAATCCATTTGGCCACGCCAGCATTCTTAATACATTAGGAATCCTCACAGAGAACATCGATTACACCATACCTGAACTTTGGTTTGACAAAAATTTCCATGTAAGCTTCCCCTCTAGATCCTTCTGGGAGAAAGATGCTTTCATGGAGGACAAGTTAACCTATCTCTATACAGATGGATCTAAAACTGACAGCGGAGTTGGTGGCGGTATTTTCTCAGATAAATCTAAGCCTGTCTTTCCGTCTTTCAAAAGCGTAGCGTGTTCCAGGCGGAAATTTTGGCGATTAAAGAAGCTCTGTTCTGGCTGAAGAGAAACGTGATATCTGCAAAGGATATCCGCATCTTTTCGAATAGTCAGGCCGCTTCCAAATCCCTGGACTCGGTTTCATTAAATTCTAAAACCGTCCTTGAATGCCGATCATCTCGTATGGAGATGGCAAAGCAGTTCAACCTTCACCTCTGTTGGGTGCCGGGCCACAGAGACATTCCAGAGAACTGTAGAGCCAATCAACTCGCCAAAATTGGAAACACTCTACCTATTCTACAGGAAAAGTGCATCATAGGTATACAAATCGCTACGTGCAAACTAACATTTAAGCTGGATGCGAATAAAAGAACAGACCTTAGGTGGACTGTTGGACGAACATGTCTAGCGACCAAACAGATCTGACTAAAACTGGATCCGAATCGCTGTAAGTGTCTGACCCTTCTAAATAAGAAACTGGACACTGCCTCAGAGACAAGCACGCAAGAAGGCTTGGCGCCTTTACAAATGATTTCTGCAGTAGCTGCATGAACGAGGAAGAGGAGAAGACAATCCTCCACTTACTCTGTACATGTCCAACTTCACTTAGGAGTTTTCTTCTATAACGACCTTAACGATCTAAAAAATTTAGTATAGACGTAAACAGTCGCCTTCGCTTCATCATAAGCTCAAACTGGTTGCATTAGTAACAGGATCATAGATGAACGTGGCACCACAATGGGCCAATAGGCCTAAGTGGGTTGGTATTTCCAACAGCCACTCTTACCTACCCTACCTACCTACCTACCCTTGGGGTTGGTGCCCTAAATATTTTTCAACACAATCTTGAGATCATAGGGGGCTTGGGACCTTCTAACAGCCTCGACTTTTGCCCCTTATCAGATATTTCCTAGCTTGGAAACGTCTATAGAGGCTTGCAGATTTTTCATCCCGAATGCAAGTATACCAGTTTTTGTCTTGGATAATTTTGGTTATTGCCATATTCAACTTTCTCAAGTATTATTTGCGTGAATATGAACACGGCTTCGTACGAGTACTTCACACTTCCTATCACGGCAATTATTTTCATCTCGTTTAAAATACTTTAACTTTCATATCTATGGACAGCTTTAAACCTCATTCGGGAGTGATTGGTTTAATACGTTTACACTTATTTTCAAAAATTTTGCAAAAATGTATGCAATTACACTTGTCACACTTTATACGAACAGAGTCTATTAAAGGTCTCTGGAAATCGTATCTTCTCCACAATACATTTTCTACCATCCTACTCAAAGTAAATCGGGTTTCTCATCTTCACTAACTTAAAGATATGTAATCCTTCAAGTTCAAGAGCCCCGTGTAAGACATTCACAGGAATGAATAGAATTTCCACCTTTCGAATTATCGTAATGTATTCCGATGGTATCTGGAATTGAAATTGTGTTTAACCTAATGTATCTCAAATGAAATAAGCAACTAGAGGTGGAGTTTCCCCATTCATTTTAATCGCAGCCTCCTCGTAGCATGCGCATCACTCATAGGTATTAACCATGTTCGTAAATGGAAATAGGATAACAAACACACACGTTCCTACTCCAGAGAAACAAAAATACAGCAACAAAGAGATTGGAGTAAATCGTTTCCTGAGAAAATTGTCATTTGTTTTATCTGTGAGTCATTAACACAGGATCGTGATTACGTGAGGGCTTAAACACGAACAATACAGATACGGATAAATGCCACCCACAAATGGAGTGCTAAAATGAAATCTCAAATCCTAATCCGAAAAGTAGGAATTATTCGTATGCCTACTCCCCATAAGCAATTGGCACCACTCCGGATGGATGCCAGGATATTTGTAACGACGCATAATACCACAATACCGCCATGACGTGTTTTAGGCCAAACGAATTTTCTGCTAATTAATAGTCCTTTGTCAAAATAGTTCTGAGCAACTGGAATTTATTGATTTGCGATTGTCAGTACTGTAGAGTCGGAGAATTCCTGAATTCCTCCTTTGAATTCAATTTTCGTACGCAATTCTCGGGAAAAGCTTACCCAGTGGACCATTTATAATGACTTTGGTGTAATGGTCCACAAAGGACATATAAATGTTTCAAGCTCTAATAATCTTAATTGGCAGTCATTACTGGGGTAAGTAGCTCAACAGAGAAAAGGGATTTTAGCGATTTCTTTTCTGTTGGCCAACGTTTCGTTATGCCACCGAGGCTGTGTATTCTACATAGGGTGGGAGCAACAATAAAAAAACAAAACAAACTTTTTTCGAGAGCCATTTAAAAGCTGAGTAATAAATTTCTTTAGAGACAAAATCCCGATTCAACGAATTCACTTAATTAGAAAGCGGATCTAATTAGTTTGACCCCTCTTTTCTGTGCTACAGCCTTTTTGACTTGAAGGCGAGATGTTCACGTGAAAGAGGTTTCACGTCATTTCAAGGGATGAAGTGCCTGAAAAGATGGATTTATTTTACATTTTTAAGTGTATGACTCATTTGATTACTTTGGTTTTTTTTTTTATTGTGAAAGTTAAGCGGGATTTTCTTTTGACAGCGATTTCGCAGATAGGAGAAAACATTAATTTTTCTTCTAAATTGTTTAACTTCAATCTTGTGTTTTACTTAAAGAAGAAAAGAAGAGTGAATAGTTACAAATACGAGTATAGGAACAAGTTCTGGGACATGGTTTACATGGTATAAAAGTTTGAGCAAAAATGAGAAATTGTGCCTCCAGTGTTCACGTGTGAGTTTCGCACTATTCTTTTAAGTATGATGTTAAAGAAGTCACATTAGAGCGCGTTAGCTTGTCTAAAGGATTCGGTGGGAGCTTTCTCTGACATGCGAGTTTAGCAAGAATGCTAAAACTAGACATGGCTCTATATAGCTCGTCTGTATAAATACTGTCCTATGCGGCCTTAAAATCGATGAGGAAATGGTGGTGAACTTCTCGATTTTTTTTTCTGGGTCTTGCCGGAGTGTGCAGATTTGGTCGATTGCGATCTTCGCTGGTCTGAAAACGCTTCTCGTGCTCTTTTTTCTTCTTTTGGAGAAGCTGATTTTCTTTCCGCCTCTTCTGCAGCTTTCGTCCTTTTTTGCAGCACTGCTTTGTAGGCTTCTTGTTTAGCTGCATGTGCTTGCCGGCATTCTTCACCAAACGATGAATTTATTGTATCGACTCGGCCTCAAAGCGACGGATATTCCGTCGTTTCCCAGACACGGGTCCTATCTGGATCTCCTTCTGTTCGACTCACGAATACAACTGACGCGCACTAACCAACAAACTACAAACTGTCTACCCACTTTAGTGTATGACAGTGACCATTGCGGTCTCAGCACCGAAATAACTATGAAACCAAATTACGTACCAAATTATGGAACCTCCAAGTACTATTGCATTTGGATTTGTGTAAGCCCCCCACTAGAAGGTTCCCATCGAAACTGCGGAATTGGAAGAGTTTGTTCAAAGGCATTCCTACAATTATAGTAGGTTGCGTTGGACGCACTTCTCAAAAATACTGACAAGAGCACTCACCTCAAATTCGTTCTACCCACCGTCCAACAGAAATTTGTCAAACGAGGCGATTGACATGTATCTAAAATTAATGCACGAGACAATTTATCGAACAATGGACAAAACGATACCTCGGTATCAACACACTGATAACGAAGATTCCGGAACGCAACTCTTGACCCACTGCACCAACATAAAAGTAGACTGCTGTCAAGATTAAAAACCTTGCACAGACAATTACCGACAGACATAACCCGGAGATCATGACACTGAATTCCTCGATTAAAAACCTCCAAACCTTAATAAAGGACAACTACAGAAATTCTGCAAGTTTGTATTGGAACAATAAAATTCGGGCTGTAAACACCAGCGACTCGAATATGTTCTCGCAAATAAATAAAATATTTCGGAGAAATAATCAAAACGACCTTCCATGTCTTAAAATTGCCCGAATGAGGCCGTTGATGATGACAACTTCTTTGTGATCGAGGATCCGTAGGAGAAAATAGAGGCTAAAAGGGCGACTTTCCAGAAAGTGTACAAGGCGAATGTTATCATTGGCCCGAACCAGGATCTGGAGAATGGAGTCCTTGTGCACAATTTTTACCTTCGAAATGAAATTCCGAATTTGCGATTATAGACCTCGAGTTTCACTCTGTTCAGTGAGGAGAACATGGCAAATAATGTCATCAACAATGAAAGGGTACTACCTCCGTTCATTTCGGAGGAAGAGCTTCGAACATTCGAATCACTTAGAAGCAAGAAATCAGTGGGAACCGATGAAATACCGAACATTGTACTTCGACATCTCCCACTAGAAGCGGTGAACGTTAATACCACCCTGTTTAATAATGCAATGAATAATGCCCATTCTCCGCAGCGCATTGGAAAACTGGGGTGGTACATCCCATCCCGAAAAGGGATAAAGATACTTTCAATCCGGCGAATCTGCGCTCGATCAGTCTTCTTCCAGTCTAACGTATATGGTAAATCCACATCCGAATAAGCGCTGCTTCTTTCCCCTGTAGCAATCACCATAGCATATATTACATCCTCCTTATGTCCGCATCATCCGGTAGCACTTCCTGGATGGAAATATCAGTCAAGGGCCTGTGCTAATTGTTCCGCTGTACGTGGCTTGTTAAGGGTCCGACCGAGGAGATCTAAAGGTAATTGTCCTTTAAGCTTTTGCTGGCGTCGTCAACAGTGAGTCCTTTTTTATCGGAGGCCATTATTTGGTTCGTCAAATATTTTAATCTCTTTCGTATAAGGTTATGAGCCCTATGACGGTGTCCTTGCAATTTTAGCCTGCATGAGTAAGGTTCAATGCCCATCAATGGCTTATAGATGCTCGCTGTGTCTCTAACCCAACACCCTCTGGCGTAAGAGAACTGCCTAATAAGGCTGCCATAGCAGATATGTTAGCGCTAGAAACCAGACTACCAGCTGAACATACCGGCAGCTCTGCCAACGCATCCCAGCATGAAAATGTTTGCCATTGTTATAATGAAATAAGAACTTGCTTTCGACAACATAAACACTGATAGAAAAAAATGAAAGTAGACAACAGAATCATGGAAGCCATTTTGCCAAAAATTCCCCAAACAGCACAATGGTCGGATTGGGCTGCTGACAAAGGAAGACGACACTTTTATAGAAATCAGTCCTCAAATGGTTAAACTTCGGATCTCGCTACATAAAATGTCCGACGAAAAATTTCCTCAAAACAGAGACATACGAGTGAGACTCTGGCTAGCGGATTGGATGAGCGTAAAGGCAGAATAGTATATCCAATCACCGTATTTCAAATGATTAAAGCCTTAGGTGACGGACGAATTTTTCCGGCTCTCCACTGCAGAACTAGGGCAACAAAATAACAAGTCCAAGATAGGCATATAAGATAACCCATCCATTAGGCAACATGATTGCCAATAGCGGTGAGCTACTTTCTTGATATTGAAGGCGATGTTGACAATATCGTACAGATATGTAGCTGCATCTAAAAAATTTGAGTTGACAACACTACAAGCACATGCTACCAAACAGTAAAATTGAAACTTCAGTAGGCAGCACCCAGCAAAGAGACATTGCTGCGAATATATTTGTCCACAAAAAGAGGTCCTTTCGACACTATGTCTTATGTCCATCGTAGTAAATGAAATACTGGATGGAGTGAAAAGTGACATCCTTGATCGCCAGAATGCGCTGCTACTGTAAAAAAGTTTTGGTGCCTTGAAGTCCGTTCATATTTAGGCAGACATGCCAAATTTCAGAGCGATCCTGTCTTTAGTTTTGTTTTGACAGCTGATTGTTGTTGACGTGCTTGGCATCATGTTGATAAATATTATGGGGCTAATGCTCCGTCAGATTATACCGTCAATATTGGTTTCAAGAGTTTCGTGGTGGCAACTCCACTACCGATCAAGTCCGCAGCGGTAGGCCCTCCGATGCGGTTACAGAGGACAATGTCAAAAAAATACATGAAATGGTGTTGGCTGACCGGAAAGTGAAGGTGCGCGGGCTAGCAGATACCACAAAGATTAGTACTGAGCTCACACGCCATATTTTGGGTAATATTCTGCATATGAAAAAGTTATCCTGCCGCTGGGTGCCGCGAATGACAAAAAGCACGAAGGCGAGAGCACTCCTAAAGAGTGTTTGGACTTGCTGATGCGGAATCGGGCGGACCTTTGGCGTCGATTGGTAACTGGATTTCGATCCCTCGGACTATTATCTCTTCCCAAACCTCAAAAGATGGCTCATCAATAAAAAATTCAGTTCACGCGAAGAAATCATCGACGCCACGGAGGAGTATTTGGCAGACCTTCCGGAAAATTACTTTTCGGAGGGGATTAAGAAGTTGGAAAATCGCTGGAATAAGCGTATCAAACTAAAAGGGGACTAAGGACTGAAGCGAATAAAATCTGTAAATTTTAATACGGGCCTGTATATTCTCTAGTTTCAGTTTGTTATTGATTTTAGTTCGGTGCGGTTTAAAATATTTATAAAATATGAGTCAAGAGGAACGCCGTAAAAAGATCATCGACAAATGGCTCGAAAATACTTCGCGTCCAAATCATTTCATCGCAAAAAATTTAAACATAACACGCAGTACAGTCGATTCCGTAATTAAACGATATTTGGAGACGTTGACAGTTAAGCGAAAACAGAAAAGTGAAGCTAAAAGTGGAGCACATGATACAAATTTGGAGAGGAAAATAGTGGGTACCATCGTAAAAAACCGGACTATGTCATCCAGAGATGTTGCTCGGAAATGTAATACCAACCAAACAATGGTACAAAGATCTACAAAACGTAACGGTCTAAAAACACGAATACAACAAGAAATATGAAAAGTTACTGAAAAGCAAAAAAAGCAAAAAAAACACGAGCCCGAAAGCTATACGAGTTGATCGGCAACAAGAAATCGTGCTTGGTTTTGGATGACGAAACTTATGTCAAAGCCGACTTTACTACTCTACCAGGTGCACAGTTTTACAACTCGTTTGAAGCTGAGATTCTTCCGCAATCAACAACATGGATTGGGATGGAAAAATTCGGGTCAAAATATCTCGTTTGGTAGGCCATTTGCCAATGTGGACACAGAAGCTCATCGTTTATTACAACGGGAACAATTAGCGGAGAAGTGTACATTAACGAGTGCCTAAAAAATCGGTTGATTCCTTTCTTAAACAAACACGAGGGTTCAACATTATTTTGGCCAGATTTAGCTTCAGCTCACTATGATCATGCGACGTTGAGCTTTCTTGTTGCTAAAAATGTCGACTTTGTCCCGAAAGACATGAATCCACCCAATATTCCACAGTGTCGTCCCATTGAAAGGTATTGGGCTTTGGTCAAAGTTAAATTGAGGAAAAGTGGGCAGTGTGCAAAGGACGTAAAAGATTTTAGTGCTAAATGAAAAAGTGCGTCCAAAAAGATCACGGAAGTAACTGTCACCAACCTTATGAAGGACATTCGAAAGAAGTTGAGGAAAGAATGGGAACCCAAACAATTTTTTTTATTTTTTGTAATTGTTAATGAATTTAATAAAAACGGAGTTTTAAAGCAAATAAAAAAAATTTACATGAATTATGAAAATATTTTTTTTTTACTTTGAAGTTTCCAAATTTTATTCGTTTCAACCCTTAAATTGAATAATATAAAAAAAAAAAAAAAAAAAAATGTAATTCCCAAGGAGGTCACTTTTCACTCCATCTAGTACTTTGTTACTTTACCTAAAGGGGAGAAATAAAATTTGGGGAGTAAAATTTGTATGAGTAACCCTTGATCAAGACTGTTATTATCTGGAAGATTCATATCAAGAAAACCATGGACAAAGCCAGGATCACGCTATTGTTCAGCAGAAGCTGCCCTAAACCGACATTGTTTTTGTATGCAAAAGGGGTGGTGAATATCGATCTGAACTTCTTGAGCTTTCTCTAGGATCCGCCATAGTGTGAATATTTAGTCAATTGTGAAATTACTACTCTTGAAACAATAATGGTTGCCAAATCGCAGAAAAAATTTTGAACGCGATATTTGGGATTTTGATTTGATTAGGTTTGAGGCCTGGGTCAACCCCGGACCGATTTATTAAGGCTTATTGCAAGCATATTCTTAAAACTAACAATTTTACTTAAAACTAAAGATAAAAACTAAAAGGTGGGAGCGGTTAACGAAAGTTAGGACGTGAAGCATGTGTGGAAATAAGAAGATTGAGCCGGAAAAGTGGCACAGACCTAAGTATGCGTGGACTGGTGTTAAAAGAAATAAGATGGAGTAAAGAAGGACATTCGATATTACCAACTAAAATTTGATGAATAATGAGAATATCGACAAACTTTTCGGCCAATAGAAAGGGGTTGTAAATTTATAAGTTTCAGCCAATCAGTGTATGGTGGTAAGTTTTGGCTATCATCCCACGGAAGACCACGTAAAGCAAATCGTAAAAACCTGCGTTGAACAGCTTCTATCCGGAGGATGTGTGCTCTGTAGTAGGCTGACCAAACTTGGCTTGCATATTCAAGAAGAGGCCCAAGAAAAGTTATGTAAAGAGATTTGGTAACATAAGGATTTGAAAACTCCTCAGACCGGCGCTTGATGAAGCCAAGGGCAGAGTTGGCTTTTTTTTATTATCTTATTATATGTATAATCAATGCGAGGACGGAAATTGAGTCCCTTATCACACATAACACCTAAATCACGCAACGCATTCACTAAGTGAACAGGAAGATTAAAGATTAGATAGCAGCGAGGTGAAGCAGGGGCGCTTACGGGTTATATGTTATAGCCTGACACTTTTTGACGTTAAGCTCAAGGGAATTCTTCTGACACCAAGTACAAAATCTGTTTAAATGTTCCTGCAGTGGTAGTCTGTCTGAGGAAAATGATATATGTGTGTCTAAGATTTTCATATCATCGGCGTAAACAGATATTTGATGCAATCAACATCATTAATGGTCAGATTAAATAATAAGGGACCAAGGTGGCTGCCTTGAGGGACACCAGAGGAGAGTTTAATTGGGTCAGAAACCATGGACCCAAATAACAAAGCATTATGTTATAGGTAATGCTCTCAAAACCTTAAGTATACAGGACAGCTTAGCAATTGGTTGATAGTTGAAAATATCATCTTTCCGACCTTTTTACGTAGGGGAATAATAAAAGACCTTTTCGAGGTTGAGGGAAATAATCCCTGGGTGATAGAAAGCTGAAAGAGGGCTGTAAGAGGAATGCTAAGTGCATTTAACATTTCTTTAAAAATATAGGGGGAAGATCATCAGAGCCAGCAGAATAATCATCTTTGAGGTGCTAGGTGTAATAGTATTTCGCTCTGCAAAAAATGCAATGAACCTAAGTCTGTTTCCAGGCGTGGTGTCGTATGAAGTATGCATCCTGTATGCACTACCAATGATGTACTTCTTTCCTGTATTGGTGTCTAAAAACGGCATTTATATTGGGTCTTCGTGCGGTTTGCTAAGAGATGGCGTAACTTGTATTATTCCATTGTTATGATTCCATTGGAACATGCGTTGGAAAGCTACTGTCATTGTACGTCATTTCAGTATATGTCATTCATTTGAAGCGTAAACAACAACAATTTTTTTTCACTCAAATATATCGAACTTTGTGCCTGAAAAAGTGTTTTTGGTTTGTACGATTTAAAAGTGGTGATTTTGGCTTGGAAGACGATGAACGTCCTGGGCAGCCAAAAAAGTTTGAATATGAAGAACTGGAAACATTACGCTATGAAAATTGTTGCCAAACACAAGAAGAGCTCGCAGAATGTTTGGGTGTCACTCAAGCAGCCATTTCAAAACGCTTAAAAGCAGCCGGATATATTCAAAAGCAAGGAAATTGGGTTCCACATGAACTCAAGCCGAGAGACGTCGAAAGGCGGTTTTGCATGTTCGAAATGCTGCTGGAACGCCACAAAACGAAGTCATTTTTGCATCGAATTGTTACTGGTGATGAAAAATGGATCCATTACGACAACCCCAAGCGCAAAAAAATCATATGTGAAACCCGGCCAACTAGCCAAATCAACGGCAAAGCCGAATATCCATGGTGCGAAGGTAATGCTCTATATTTGGTGGGATCAGATGGGTGTGCTGTATTATGAGCTGCTAAAACCGGGTGAAACCATCAATGGACAACGCTACCGAACACAATTAATCCGTTTGAAGAGAGCAGTGACCGAAAAACGCCCGGAATATGCGACCAGATACGAGGCAATAATTTTCCATCATGACAACGCTCGGTCCCACGTTGCTATTCCGGTTAAGAACTATTCGGAAAACAGTGGATGGGAAGTCTTACCAAACCCGCCATATAGCCCAGACTTTGCCCTTTCTGACTACCATTTGTTCCGGTCGATGCAGAACGCCCTCACTGAAATACGATTCACATCAGAGCAGAATATCAAAAATTGGCTTGATTCATTCTTGGCTGCCAAGCCGGCGCAGTTCTTTTGGGATGGGATCCACAAATTGCCAGAAAGATGGGAAAAAGCTTCAGATGGGCAATACTTTGAATAATACTATTGTACATGTTTTTCTTATATAAACGTTCAAATTTTGAAAAAAAGTTATATACCCAATAGTAATACATTTTTCGCATGTTTTGTCGAGGGGGACGTAGAAAAATTGTTTGGTAGTATTGTCTATTCTTTCTCTGGAGGTATCAAATGAACGAAACGGGTATCGTGGATATCAGCATAGCTGGAAGACGTGTTCTCAACTGAGATTAGATGAAAATTTGGTTTTGGGTAGTGCAACAAGAGCAACTAAAACATCTTAAGTACGGACTTTTCTAAGACTATTAGGTAGGTAGGTAGGTAAGAGTGGCTGTTGGAAACACCAGCACACTTAGGCCTATTGGCCCATTGTGATGCCACATAGATATATGATTCTCTTACTCATGGAACCAGTTTGAGCTTACGATGAAGCGTAGAAGACTGTTTATGTCTATATTCTTTAGATCGTTTAGGTCATTCTAGAAGAAACCTCCTAAGTGAAGTTTTCTTCTCTGTGAGAGAGCTGGAGATGTAAAGGGTTGATGGAGAAGTGTCTCCTCTTCCTCCTGGTCCATGCAGCTTCTACAGAAATCGTTTGTAAAAAGCCAAGCCTTCTTGCATGTTAGCCTATGAGGTAGTGTCCATAGATGACAATTATGATGGCGCTGAGATGTTTCTTATTTTGAAGGACCGGACACTTAGAGCGATTCAGATCCAGTTTTGGCCAGATCTGTTTGGTTGCTAGACATGTTAGTCCAACAGTCCACCTAAGGTCTGTTCTTTTATTGGCATCCAGCTTTAATGTTAGTTTGCACATAGCTATTGGTATAGCTATGATACACTTTTCCGGTAGAATAGGTAGAGTGGTTCCAATTTTGGCGAGTTCGTCGACTTTACAGTTCTTTGGAATGTCTCTGTGGCCCGGCACCCAACAAAGGTCAAGGTTGAACTGCTCAGGCATTTTCGTAAGAGATGATCGGCATTTAAGGGTGGTTTTAGAATTTACTGAAACCGAGTCCAGTGATTGGAAAGCAGCCTGACTATCCGCAAAGATGTGGATATCCTCTCACGTTTCTCTTCAGTCGGAACAGAGCATTTCCGCCTGGAACACGCTACAGTGATTTGCAAGACGGAAAGAGAGGTTTAGGTTTAGCTTATCTAAGAAAATACAGCCACCGACTCCACTATCGGTTTTAGATCCGTCTGTGTAGAGATGGATTGACTTCCTCCCAGAAGGATCTAGAGGGAAAGCGTACATGGAAGTTTTTGTCAAACCAAAGTTCAGGTATGGTGTAATCGATGTTCTCTGTGAGGATTCCTAATGTATTAAGAATGCTGGCGTGGCAAAATGAATTATTTGTCCACTGTTTAGTCGCTTTAAGGCGAATAGCTGCTGTCGCAGCTACTTATCTGCTGAAGATATCGGGGGGTGTCAAGTGAAACAGAATGTCTAATGCCGAAGAGGGAGTAGACCGTAATCGCTTATGCATAGGCATACTGTTCTCTTATTAGTTTGCTGCAGTTGTCTACCAGACCACCACCCCGTAGATGAGTATCGGTCTTTTGACCTAGATGTATAGCCAGTGGGTTATGCGAGGTTGAAGGCGCCATTTATTCCCAATGGCTTTTTTGCAAGAGAATAAATCTACTGTAGCTACTGACGTTGTTAAAGGCACTCTCTATGTCCAGGAAAGCGACCATTGTGTACTCTCTATATTGTAGGGATCGTTCGATGTGGCTAGTCAGTGAATTCATTGCCATTTCCACCGACTTTCCTTTACAGTAGGCATGTTGAGCCGTTGACGGAAGCTTTGGATCATTTTTTCCTCATATATGGATATCAATCAGTCGTTCTAGAGTTTTCAGACTGAAAGATGATAGACTTATAGGTCCTTTAGGACAACATGATAACATTTTCCGGGTTTGGGAATGAAAATAACTTTAATACTCTCCATGACAGTGGAATGGGGATCAGTTCTACACAGCCCCTCATGATATTTTCTAGTGTAGGCAGGATAATATCTGAGAACTTTTGTAGCTCGGCAGGTATTATAGCAGATTTGTATGACAATGAATTTTTGGTCACGGTTGCAGTAGTCTTGTTTGGGTTGCTACCTGGAACGTATGTTAGGTGTCCACTAGCAGGTTAAGTGATTCATCACTTGAGGTTATCCGAGAGCCATCGGTTTTTTTCAAAGAGCTAGACATCATAGGATATGTAGAGATGATTTTTCTTAGGCGGGATGCCTCAGAGGTTTCTGTGATTTTGTCCCAGAATGATCTCCAGGATTGTCGCTTTGCTTTCCTCAGTTCTTTTTTAATATATTTTGAGGGATTCTATGTATATATGTGTATCAGTCAGTCACTTTTCTTGTGCTTTTTGCTAGGTTGAAAAGTTTTCTGCAAAGTGTATCTAAGCAGTGCCAGTGCTGATGTCCACCAGTCCGGCTTTTTCTTGCCTCTAGGGTGAATAAGAGGGCAGAAAGCGGCCATAGACTGATTGAGAGCCAAGGTGAATTCCTTGGCTTTCATGTCAAGTTTGTTGGTGTCAGGCGGGGAATTGAGAGTTCAGAGGATAGCGTTTCTGACAGTATTCCTCTCTATTTTGGACAATCAGATTTCTGATAATTCCGGAATGCTGGTTGGCTGGGAGGAGGATCAATCATTCTAAATTGGATGTATCTGTGGTCTGAAAATGAATGTTCAGACGATACTATCCAGTTCGTCAGCATTTGAGTGATGTTGTCGGAGACAAGAGTGATATACGCAGAATAAGTTGGGCCGGAGCCTGTGCCCAAGAGCTCATCTTCTTCCTCTGATCGTATAGGATCTCTTTTTGCTTCGCCATCGGTTTCCATTTCCGATATTGTGTCAGAAGAGGAGACCGACGGCTTAATTGTCGCCGTGGATAAATTCGAGTCGTCGCTATCCATTTCTGGAAAGGATATCGACGCTCCAAGATCTAAGAAGTTTCAGTTAAAGGAGGAGGAGGTTGCTTATCAGCATCCAGCTCACGCTTTTTATAGACCCTTATGTGAATTGACTCGAAACCGAACCGAATCACGATCAACGCGCATCTATAAGAGCCGTTAAATTCTTCCAGTTTCGCGACTTTCCACTCTGAGTTGGAAGATTCGGGTTGCTGAGCATGATGATCTCCAGAATTCTTTCTGGGGAGGAGTTTTCGGCTGGGATCCAGGTCCGAGTTCTAGGTCTGCTGAGGATATCCTCATTAGACACGACGTCGAGTATTGCACCTGACCAAATTCCTCCTAATCCACCTATAGCTTTGGTGAAAAGATCAAGAGATTTTTGATTGGCACATGGGATAAGCTTGACGTGGCCTGGTGCCAACCTGCGTCGCTTGTGATGGGAGGTGGTTCGGGGTTTTCCCGCATGATGACCAAGAAGTTGCTCGAAAGATTTAACTTGATCAACTGCCACAGTTCAAGTTGATTGGTCGGTATCACTCCTGTCTATTACCGTGATCATTATTGCGTCTTTTAAGACTTTGCTAAAAGACCTCAAAGATATGCTGCTGTATGGCCCAGAGGTTTTGGTGTTATAGGTTTTGGGCTTCTTGGGAACCGTCACCTGGCGCGTGGAGGAGTCTTTTAGCGCTTTGGGAGCAGTGGAAGCAGTGGTAAATCCGTCTTTTGGGATTTTGTTAGCCCAATCAATCTTGCTCTTTATATCCGCACTTCGCTCAACCTCCGGAATAAATCCGACTATTAAGGACTGACGTTTTTTTATTTTCATATGTATAGGAAAATAATATGGATATTTCTTTAAAGTTCTGTTTTAAGGCGTTACAATTGCGAAGCGATTAGTATACGATATGTGTATATCTGAAAAATCAATCATTAATTACAAGTAATTTGTTTTTTACATTCTCGAACATGCTGCGTCATTTAAAATAATTAACGCTTACCCATATAAGTGTCCCCGTACATACATGTAAACACTCGTTTAATTTTGAAGTCATTACTGATTTGTAACTTACGACTTACCATATTATGGATCCGAGCATATGGCATAAATTTGCCGTCAATCACAGAAAACGAAAATGTTCTACAATACATAAATCCTGAAAAACATTAAGAAACTTTCCTCGACTTCCGGTCGCTTCATAGCAACCTTTCATTAACAAAGGGTACAAAAAGCATCAATCAAGGATGGAATATTAAATATTTTCCTTTTCCTTATGCCCTTGCGTTCTGTTATGAATTATTAATGCTATCGCACAAAAGTTCTCAAACACCGAAAACCGTTAAGGGTCTTTTGCTAATTGGGATTGGCGGGGTGGAATGAAAATTCCAAAATGATAACGAACTACCCTTCACAAATGAAGAAGGAAGGAAAATATTTCATTAGCAGAAAATTTTTGACAATGACAGAAAATCGATTTCCCACATTTTAAGGATGGATGCCTAATTTAAAGAAAACCCAGAATTCACAATTTCACATAGAATTTAATGTCTCCTCTCAAGGCGGCTTTTAGAATCCAACTTTGACAGTACCATTTGTACGTTTTTGTGCAGAGTTCGCAGTTTTGCATTGAAAAAAATCTGAAGTTCACAGAAGAGTACATTGACCTGTTGAAATTCATTGATGAACTCCTGTTTGGCCAGGTCAAATTTGACATTTTGAACGTATTTTGACAGATGACCATAGTTGACTTTCTTCTCGAGTAGATCTTCCAATTCACATTTACTTGCCTTGACAGTTTTGACGTGCTCATATCTCTCGGTGAGTACATCGAATTCCTCTCGTAAAGATGCTCGCCAGTCCATCAGTTTGTTTACCTTCTCTTCTAGTTCAGGAATATAGCCAACGATTTCCATTTTGTTTCGAATATCAGAAATGTCATTTTCCATTGACTGACATTTAACAGGCAGCTCGTCAACTTGATTCTGGATAATGTAAAACATTTTACGAAGGTTACAGACATCAGAGTTCATGGAGTCCTTGTAAAGACGATCGATCATGTCTTGATATGTCTGTTTTCTTTGGCATTCCAATTTCTTAAGCTTCTCCTGAGATACGAATAGTTGATTGATTTGAGCTTGCAAATGACTATTGGTGCACTTGACAGTCTCGAGTGTATCTATGATGGATTGTAGTTTTTGGCCTTCGTTTCGAATGACAAGCCTTGTTTTTGGGGTTTGGACAAGTTTGGCAAGCCTTTCCTCACATCTCGTTATGAGATCGGATAAATAGTGAACTTGCGTTGTACCCTCGTATTCCATTTCTTCTTCCTCAAGTAGTGTATGATTGGAACGCGTTGCAAGGTTTGTAAGACGATTTGCAATAACTTTTAGAAAATCCTTCAAGTTGGACGTGTTGACTTCGTCGTCTGTAAAAATATTGTCAACTAATTCGGCCAGGTTATCTAATGTTGCCATTACGAGATAGATTTGTATTTTTTTTATAAACAAATATGACCGTTTTTCTTTCCAAATGAGTTCTGAACGTCTAGCCAATGTTTACTTAAATTTAAATTTTATTTTGAGTTTGAATCTCTGCAAAGGATTTGAATTTTTTTTTCTCACAACTGGCATGTGTACAGACCTTGTATTCACAAATGGTATAGTACGTCTATTGTCTCTTTGGCTGATTGTTTTTCCGCCTAATTCTTATGTCTTTTGTCCTGACGGATGCATACAGTACAAACACCTACTGGCATAAAGTTCTTGTGGTAATGTCACTAATGCCTGGCACATATAGGTGATTGGCAAAAGCTTAGTGCTCCATTCAGACGACAGAAGACATTAAAAGTTTTTTTTTGTCAGCAGAAAGTTCACCGACTTTTAGCTAGCATTTGAAGGCTTCAGTTGGTTTGCCTGCAGCCTGGAAAGTTAAGCCATCTACACATTTGCAGTGGTCCGAGTAAGTACTACACATTAGAAAGAACGAACATTTTTATTAGTTATGGAATACGATTTCATTCACGTAGCTGCCTCGGCTGGATTCGCAGTAGCGCATTCTGCCTGACCAATTTTTCAAGACTCTTTCTGTCCCTATCTCACGAATGGCTCGGGATTGAATCATTACTGATTTGTCCGCATATCATTGATCTTTAAGGCACCCAGCAGAACAAAGTCGAACGAAGCCAAATCGCAGTTCCGACGGGGTCAATTGACATCGCCAAGGCGGCTGATTACACGATTTCCGAACTGTGTGGCATGGCGCGCCATCGTGCTGAAACCATCGTGCTGAAACCAAAGATCGTCCAAGTCCACATTTTCAATTTCAGTCTATAAAATTTCAGTAAACATGGCTCTGTAGCGTTCACCGTTGACCGAAAACGCGTTTCCAGCAGCAGTTTGGAGATAAAATGGGCTAGTGGTACCACCACTCCAAAATCCGAAACAAATTACCACTCTCTGCAGATGCATTGGCTTCTCAACAATCACGTGCGGGTTTTCTAGTCCCCAGATGCGGCAGTTTTGTTTGTTAACATAGCCGCCGAGATGAATATGCGCTTTGATGAAATTGAAACCCCCAAACCGAGAAGCGGATGGTCGTTTGCCTTCAATTGCTGAGTCAATTAGATTTTGTAAGGGAGTAATCCGAGATCTTTGTGCAAAACGTTGAAATGCGTGAAATGATGTGTTGTTGAGATCGATGGCGAGTCGATGTTCATGGATAGAGTCAAACACTCTAGGCCACAGAAGCCACATTCTCCTCGGTACGTACCGTATGACGACGTGCAGCGTGGGTGTTGTCCCCAATCAAGTCAGTCGCACGAACTTTTTGCACAAACTTGCGTACAGCAAGCGCGGTGGATGCTTCATTTAGGCCGAAACTTCTTTTCAATAAACGCACTGTTTGGGCAAGACAGCATTCACTTTAGAAATAAGTTTGCATTATTTGCCAACGTTGTTCAAGCGTAAAGCGATTCATTTCGCTCTGCAGAGGTATGGTACTGACGGCCGGTCGAGATTCGAGTGGGAAAGAGCTATCAGTGTCAAAATAAAAGTTTTCAAAAAGAAACTCGTATTTGAGCCAAGTATTAGTTGTGTCAACATAAGTTCTAACAGAGCTGCAGACAGAGAAAGCCCGTTCAGGTTCTGACTGCTTTCTATAGCAAGTTTATCGGTGATGTCATACTTCGCGATCTCATTGCTATCTGCGACCTAGGCAAGACTCACTGAATTAAATTTTTCAACTGCGTTCAAAGATTCCATTCCGATTCTATTCTATAAAATAATTGAAAATATGTTTAGGCGTTTTGAAACCATCAATGGATGCAGCACCGGTACGTTCATGCCATTATGTGTGGAAGAGCACATTGTTCAAATAGCCGCCTCGGCTTCGCTGGCAGTGCTTCAAACGGTCGGTCCAATATGTGCGGCGTTATTCCGGCAATAGCGTGTCGAATGTTAGACCCGAGCGCATCCAAACTGGTTGGCTTGTTACGTAAGACTTGACGTAGCCTCAGAGAAAATAATCGAGTGGTGTCAAATCGCATGACCGCGCCCGCCAATTAATGAATGCTCGCCGTGAGATGACTCAGTCGCCAAATTCCTCCTTCACAACTTCTAGCATTGCGTCGCTTCGATGGGATGTAGCGCAGTCTTGTTGGAACGACAGGTCGGATATATCGATGTTGTGGAGCTCTAACCACAGACAGTCGTTAACATCGCTCTAAACCTGAGACCATTGACTCCTTCCTTATTTCGGAAGAAATAAGGTCTGATGATGCTGTCATGCAATAAACCTCACCAAACAGTCAATCCTTGTGGATGCATTGATGCTTGGCCGAATACTTGTGGATTGTGTTACCTCCACTGACAGAAATTTTGCTTATTGACATAGCCGCTGAGCTGGGCCTGGTCGGAGAACATGTTTTTTTTAACCATAGCCCGGATCTCAGGCCAACATTTCCAGCGCCCAATTAGCGAACTCACAACGTTGCCTTTGGTCGTCCGACTTCAATTCTGGCACCAACTCAATCTTATACGGATGTAGGCTCAAATCGAACCGCAAAATAAGCTGGGCGATGCCCAATTCAACTGATCGGCGCCGAATCGAAGTTTCTGGGTCTTCTTCGATACTAGCCGCTACGGTTGATATATTTTCTCCATTTCGCACTAATCTCTGTCTTTGTGGCCTAAGATCCAAAAAAGTCTACTCACGCTCAACCTTACGGAATATTTTGACAGGTGGATGTTATTGGTGACTTTGACTGCTGCTAAAATATAACAATCGGAAAAACTATCATTGCTATCTGGTCATCGGTTACCTGGCTCACTTGCTGCTCCGATGATGGAAACAGGTTGTAAACAGGTTCAGATTTCGGGCATGTGGTTGAAAGTGTCTGATTCTTATGTAAGATATGATACCTCAAACTAGTGCCTTGACTACTCCATCTCGTCCTTGCTGTTTGAAAAAAGCGATGAATTTAAATCTACCCGTAAGTCAAAAATATATTTCTTAAAAACGCGTTGTTGAATTTCGTTGTTCTAATACGTCTTATTTATCAATTTCCAAATTCAAAAGCTGTATAAGTTAAAATTAAAGGTTAAAAAAAGATAAATTAAGTTAAGGCGAACGTGCCACGATTCTACAAAACCATGGTATCCAGAAACTCAATTCCATTGTACGCACACACCTAGGACTCCATTCCAATTATATGTATTTTGAGTTGTTTTTCAATTTTATTTGCTCCTAGCCTTGGATTGGACTCACCCACGCGCCATCACGAACCTCCAACAAATTAAGTGCACCTGTCACAACATGATAGATTCATCTAAGACCTGAGTACAGCTTGTTTCCGATACTCCTCTACGACGATACGCCGATACACAAACAACAAGGGAAAGCTATGAAGCTCAATTTCTGAAGGTTGTTCCAGCATACCATCATGTCCATATACGAGTACGAATATGGATACGACTACGAATACGTCTGTGGCAAAGTAAGATAAATGGAAAGGAAAAGCGAACAAAATATTTGGCATACCAATGTGGATCCGAACAAGAGAGTACAGATATGAGAGGAAGACCGAGATGAGAAGGAGAAAAAAAAAAAAACCTTTCTATTGAACCATCAGCAATGATGGCTTTTTTATCAATTTATCTAGATCCACCATACAGCCGGGAAGGAATCCAACTTTACGAGAAGGGTACGCCAGCTAGCCAGCCATTCCTTTGAGCCAAAAGTTGAAACGGAAACGTGACACGATTTTTTGATTTTCCAATGTATGACTACGTTCGACTACTGAAACCAGGAGCGGATGTTTCCATCATACATATGTGAGTACTCGTATTTGTGTTCCCTACGCGTGTACGTACTGACTGATATCTATCCATCTGCTTACCAATTACATGTTTCCTGTATATGTACATAAATGCAGAATCATTTTATGCATCATGTCCTTTATAAGGATTTTTTTCGTCCAAACCTTTTCCTTTTGGGTAAATTAGTTAATTACTGAATTAATTTATTTGCATAAACATAAGGAATAGAGCACTACATACGGTATGCATGTACATATGTAGGTGCATACAGTAGGAGGCATCATCGGCATTATGCTCGGCTTGTAGACGTTTGAAAGTGGATTTTTTATGAAGTAGGAGACGTAACAGCGAGTTTTGACCGAAATTATCAGCACTTATCTGAGAGGATTGGAGAACAGTGCTCCTTGTTGGCGGGTATACAGGGTGACTTACTCGAACTGTAACTTTTTAAAATGCTATAATTTTTTATTTTTTGATAAATTTTATTGTGCCAAAGCAAAAAATGTTTGAAAATACATCAATTTACAAATTGTATCAGTAGTTTTCAATATGTCCACCTTTGGCGCGAATAATGGCCTTGAGACGGCTGAAGAAAGCATCGCACGCTACACGCAAGTGGCTCTGCGGTATTTTGGCCCATTCCCGGCGAAGTGCTTGTTTGAGGTGGTCCAAATTTTGGTATTTTTTAGTGCCAACCTTCGCCTTCAAAAGACCCCAGACAGAGAAATCCAACGGATTTGCATACGGAGAACTTGCAATCCATTGTGTCGAAGAAATAAAGTGTGGAACATTGTTTTTTAACCAATCTTGGTTGACGCGCGCTTTGTGAGACGGTGCCGAGTCTTGTTGAAATGTCCACGGTCTCCGACCGAAATGATTGTTTGCCCAAGGCTTCAGTACTGCCTCTAAGACAGTTTCACGGTATACGATCGCATTAATTTTGACGCCACGGTCAAAAATACGAGCGGAGAGCGACCATCGGCGGTTATGGCAGCCCAAACCATCACCATCGGTGCTGCCTGCTTTCTGGTGGCCGTCCGAAGGTGTAAATTTTCGAAGGACCTCTCCGGCAAGTAAACTCGGTCATTTTGTTTGTTGACATATTGCTCGATAACAAATGGCGACTCATCGGAAAAAAACAAATTCGGCAACTCACCACTTTTCGACTCTTTCGACTCTAACTTTTTTCTGTTGCGGTGTGAGATCGTGTGCTTTTTGGAATTTCAATGGCTCATTTTTCAGTGTGTGTTGCATCCGTTCCAACGATATATTGAGCTCACGAGAAAGTCAATTCCAGCCTCCAGTATCACGGTAACGGGTTATGCTACGAGACACAAATGATTTATTTACGTTGAGGTGCTAGAGGGCTCTAAAGATAGCTACTTGTGGTTTTCCAACCAAATATAAAGCAATCACGTTTGAATTCCATCACGGATAAAATTTTTTCAACACAACTGAGACGCTTGTAAATAATAAAATTATCTGCCATGTGTCAAAATTTGAGCTCACTATCATGAACGGTTTGGAAATTATAGCAGTCTGAAGTTGGTTGCAGTTCGAGTCATATATTTGTGTATATTTGACCTCTAGTCAGTTATTAAACGAGATAAATTCTTATAGTCTTAGGAAAGTTTATTGTGACGTTAGCAAAGTTTACGTGGTTTCTATGCCACTATTTATATACGAGTATATCTAGGCTCTGAATATTTATCTAAGCTACAATTTGACACTCTAAACTGACCGCCTAATTTGAATGATGAGCAGAAAAAGTACATTAATTTTTGAAGGAATATGTCCAAAGGAATGGTTACAATGACTATAAAAGGTCTAACTTATTGTTTAAGTACTATAAGGCTACCATTTGCTATGAACCTTAGTCCGAACCGAAAAGCTTGTTGACATTATAATCCGAAAGTTCTATAAGAAAAACAAGAAATTGGCACCACTAAAAAATATCACATCACAGAGCTGGAGTGAATCATACACGCATCAAATGCGTACAACAACTCCAAGGCAGAGGAAGTGAAATGGTATACACAGCACTAACGTTCACGCAATGAAGAGCGATCTCCAATCTTTATATTGAAGACTTCAGCACAGCTGTCCTACACCTAAAGAACAACAAGACCACATGCTTGCGAACGGAAGTTTTCTAACATAGCGGGGTGTTATCGTAGACCGCATTCATCACACAACCAACGGTGTGATGCTCAAGGGCAGCACACTAATACGCTAAAGTTTCAGCTTGGCTTTCAACCCAGGAAATCTTTGGTATTGCAATTGTCCCTACTGGGGGTGATCAAACAAATCCATTTTCACATTAAAATGCATTCCAGATGCATATCTTCTGCACTACAAAGCCAGTTGAATATGGGATTCAGGAAAACTAATTCAGACTTGCTTCATTAGGCTGGAAAACGAACATGGATAAATTAAAACCTGTACGTTGGAACTTTTTTTAAACTATAGCAGATCCGGTTTCGTTAAGGATCTGCGCTATCTTGTTATGTTTTTTAATTTCCTGCTGGAGTAGAAGTGTACAAGGCAGGTTCAACTCAGAAAACAAAGTGTACGGTCTTTAAATGTGACTTGAATGCGGAAAAGCGGAAAAGCTGAGTATCAAATGACCCTTTTTGGCCAAACAATTATTTGCTAATTATTTACCAAGGGGAAAGCGAATTGAAGGGATAATACATATGTACGGGTATAATCGCTTTGTATTGTGACAAGATTTGAATGTCTACACAACTAAAACACTCGACCACATTTAGCGAATGAACAAAAATGCTGCATGCAAATTTCATGCCCCAGTTTAGAATTTTTAGAGGACAACGAAAATCAAATTCCGATTTTTTTGCAGTTAAGCCATCACGGATACCAGAGCACTTGGTGCGAACAACTAGAATAAGCGATTCCGAGGATTAAAGAGAATGAAAAGATTCTGTGTCTCAGGTAGTTCAATTTTTCGTTATGCGAGATACGAGTAGATTACATTTTTAGTTCTCTTTTTTGCGCTGATTTAAATAATTGCAGGGGCGTTCATATTTATAAATTACAACTTTTTTTTTTATTATCATTATTCTTATTGTAATAAAAGGTATAGTTATAATAAGAACAGTTAGTTATATTTTTTATTTAAAAATTCAAATAGTACTAAATGCTACTTCGTAAATAAAATAAAATTTAAGAATTACTCGTATGTGGACCTAGTAATATTTAGATGATTTTTTTGAAATGTAGGTAAATATTATATTACACAAAACAAAAAACAGAAAAGATGGAAAATATTAATTTTGGATAATAAGCATTAAGTGGGAATTTAGTAAATTATTGTATTATTAAGCAATGTAGGAAACCAGAACTTCAATTTGACTGTGATCGAAATCCAGAAGCCAGAGTTTGACTTTCTTTAAAAACATTGATAAGGATGTAATACATCGAAAAGCCGCAGGAAACGTATTAAACAAGTTTCTTGAATACGTGGTACGAAAAGACTATTCCTTCTTTTCATACCACCACATCATTTTTCAGATTACTTCACAGAGTACGGGAGTCAGAAATGGGGCTCTGCATGTAGCAACTTCTCATAAAAAATAGCTTGGAAATCGTGAAATATGTAGTATAAATGTCTGACCGGTAGAATATTTAAGGATCTAAAGAGGGGCATAGAGCGAGTTAAACTGTTTGCACTATAGATTTTTCTAATAGCACACTTTTGTAAAGCGACAAGGGGGAGAAGCTTAGCTTGGTAGGCACCCCGCTAGCAACTTATACCATATTGTAGTTTAGAATGGAAAATTCAAAAGTAGGCTATGCTTAAAGTTTTACTATCACAAATCTTCTTAAGGTGATAAAAGATGCGAATAGAGGAGCGCAGATATTGTTTCATTGTCCAAATGTGTTTGGAACAACTCATACTTTGATCAAATGAAATATCCAAGTATTTAAAGTTATTAATTTTCCCTATCTTAAAACAATTTGTATTACAAACATAACCCTCATTGAAAACCGGTAAAGAATCATACCCACTACATGCGCAATTGAGCATTTTAAACCGTAGGCAATTTTCAGCGTGGAAGTATATTTCCGAATTAGAAAAATCCTGTATTTTCAAGCAAAAATATATCAACTTGGTTTTATTGGTTACAATAAGCTTGGGCTTGGCAAGCCAAACTCGCAGTAAATGAACATCGTGGTCAATCTCAGCCACTAAACTCAGAGGGCTAGATGAAGCATATGGGATTCTGATATCATCTGCAAAAGCTGTTTCTTTACCTTTGAATGGGAGATAAAACATTGAGTTTATGCACACTGGGAACAATATCGGACCAAGGACAGGTCCTTATAGTACACCTCAGCCTCAACCGCCACCACAACCGATGAGATATACCAGCTACGGCGTGTTATGTTGTTCAGCTCACCACCAGCATCTTTGATAGGAGCTAGTTGTGAGCTGGTTCCGATTAGGTTACCTGGGAAGTGAGACTTAAGCATGCGATGGAGAGTCTCTGTTTTCGACTCAGTATAGGTACCGTCAGATTTTCTGAGTGGTTCTAGCCTGGTTCATCTTCCCCTTTTGAGGACTTTGACCAGCCTACTGCTTTCACCGATTGTTTCAATCTTTTCGTAAAAAAGCTTTGTAAGGGGCACTCTTCGAAATGCGAATAAGCCTACTAAAATCTCTTTGCTTTGATCTGTAAAGATTCTCATCTTCCAAATTAGTCCCAAGTTTTCTGGATTCTTTACGAAGACGCAGCAGGTCTGCGTTCCACCAAGGAACGGGCGATCTGCAGGATTGCTTACTGACTGGATATGCCACTTCGAAAAACTTGGTGAGGGTGCCGTTCATGTTCTGGACAGCTTCCTTAAGTTGGCTAAGAGCCAACATTGTTGACAGCCAGATCTGACGATAGTATGAAGTTCAAGAGATGTTTACCTCTCACGTTGCATTTGCTACTGTCCCAAAATGTGAACTGAGCATTAGCATCGCAGCATAGGATAGGATAGGTCCCATCTTCTTGGAATCAAAATATTCAATGAGTTCTGTTACCCCCTCCGGTGGTGGCGGCAGTAGCGAATCAAAGGGGGAAATAAACAGACGCAACGACGAACGTGTGCCATTCACCATTCGTTTCGTAGCTTATATCTGCAGCAAATAAATCTTGGTTACAAAATTGCACAGGTTTAGATGATGAGAGGGAGTTCGGCACTTAAAGACAAGCTGTTGTTCCACACCCATTCCTGTATGTATTTTTTTCAAAATTTTAACGTTTATGTGCAATAGTATTATTCAAAGTATTGCCCATCTGAAGCTATGACTTTTTCCCATCTTTCTGGCAATTTGTGGATCCCATCCCAAAAGAACTACTCCGGCTTGGCAGCCAAGAATGAATCAAGCCAATTTTTGATATTCTGCTCTGATGTGAACCGTATTTCAGTGAGGGCGTTCTGCATCGACCGGAACGAATGGTAGTCAGAAGGGACAAGGTCTGAACTATAAGTCGGGTGGGATAGGACTTCCCAACCACTGTTTTTCAAATAGTTCTTAACCCGAATATCAATGTTAGGCCGAGCGTTGTCATGATGGAAAATTATTGCCTCGTGTCTGGTCGCATATTCCGGGAGTTTTTTGGTCACTGCTCTCTTCAAACGGATTAATTGTGTTCGGTAGCGTTGTCCATTGATGGTTTCACCCGGTTTTAGCAGCTCATAATACAGCACACCCATCTGATCCCACCAAATACAGAGCATTACCTTCGCACCATGGATATTTGGCTTTGCCGTTGATTTGGCTGGTTGGCCGGGTTTCACATATGATTTTTTGCGCTTGGGGTTGTCGTAATGGATCCATTTTTCATCACCAGTAACAATCCGATGCAAAAATGAGTTCCTTTTGTGGCGTTCCAGCAGTATTTCGGACATGCAAAACCGCCTTTCGACGTCTCTCGGCTTGAGTTCATTTGGAACCCAATTTCCTTGCTTTTGAATATATCCATCTGCTTTTAAACATTTTGAAATGGCTGCTTGAGTGACACCCAAAGATTCTGCGAGCTTTTCTTGTGTTTGACAACAATCTTCATAGAGTAATGCTTCCAGTTCTTCGTCTTCAAACTTTTTTGGCTGCCCAGGATGTTCATAGTCTTGCAAGCCAATATCACCACTTTTAAATCGTGCAAACCACTTTTGGCACGTTCGCTCAGCTAGCGCATGTTCACCATAAACTTTCACCAAAATACGATGACTTTCGGCAGCAGTTTTCTTCATATTAAAGTAATGAAGAAGAACTCCCCGCAAACACACTTTTTCAGGCACAAAGTTCGACATATTTGAGTGAAAAAAAATTATTGTTGTTTACGCTTCAAATGAATGACATATACTGAAATGACGTACAATGACAGAAGCTTTCCAACGTATGTTCCAATGGAATAATACAAGATACGCCATCTCAGCAAACCGCGCGAATTAAGTTATAGACCCAATACTTGAATGGCCGGCCAGATTGCAACCCTATCGAGAACCTTTGGGGCATATTTGCTGGTAAAGTATATTCAAAAAGGAAGCAATGCAATAGCGTGTCCTAGTTCAAAAATGGAATTCGTCGGGCTTGGCTTGAAATGCGACCCAATACTCTCCATAGGTTAATCGAATCCATACCATATTGTGTTTTTTCCATCATAGAGAACAATGGAGGTAACACGAAATATTAAAATTTATTAAAAACAATAATTGTGAAGTTCAAAAAACTCTAACTTAAGTGCGTATAAACGCATGTCTACCTCAATTTCCACATTTTTATAAAAAAAAAAATGTTTTCAATATTATTGAGGTACTTTTTTTTTAATAACTGAAAATTAAATAAACAATTTAAACCACAACAAAAAATTAGTGTGTGAATGTCTACCACTGTATACTCCGTGCAAATATTTTGATTTCGTTCTGCGCATCTGTCAAATTCTCTCAATATGTTTTTATTTAAAGTGAATACAGAAGATTAACAGTGGTAAAATACGCCGTGCAGTTTTTGGGTGTTCTGTGAACAATAATAACAATAAAAATAAAACTGGGAACGAAGATATATCATTCAAACAAAATGTGCAAGCAGTGGGGTGTTTTGTGCCGTCAAAAAGATAAATTCAACACGAAAACAACACGAATTCGTTCTAAACATTTTGAAAAAAGTGATTTTGTGCCAAAGAACCCAATGTATGAAGAGTATGGAATATCTTTAAAAACAAGACGTCTCAAAGAAGACGCAGTAGCTTCCGTGTTTTTGCCATTTCCAAACGACAAAAACAAAACGACTGCTCGGGATTTCCGTATCCTACACGGAGTTTTTATCTTCAGGCAAGTGCAGATTAATTATTATACTCGTTATTCAGGGATACTAACATTAACTAATTTTTTATTTTAGTGATCCAGTATTTGATAAGGAGAACATAGAGCTGGAAGTCCCCACAGGTGATTTATTCCTATCGAACAACATCAATTGTTCCACACAAACAGGCGAGGAGACTACTAAGTTAGACTGCGGATCAGAAATTGAACATACAATGATCAATTGTAGTACGCAAACTGAGTAATTCACCCCGGCATATTCCCAGTAGGTAAATCACAAATTAAATAAGTGTAATGCGCTAAAAAAGAAGTTCAATTCATATATTTGTATTTTGCAGATTACTGGAACAAATAGCAGAGCTGAAAGCTATGATCTGGAAACAACAACATTGACTCCGTTGGCCATATTATTGCCAAGGGGCAAATAAAGAAATTGGAATGCCCTCGCAAGCAGATAAAATGGTCATCTGAAGATATTGGAAATGCAATAGCCATACACGCAGCTGGCCCCGTGCTTACCGATTGCAGAAAAAGCAGTATCCTCCTCCAGCTGTAATTACTTTGAAAAACTGGTGCTTAAAGCTAGATGTGTATCCTGGAATAATTTGAAAAACGTGGATATGGAAGAAATGGATAGGATCTGTGTACTTTCATTTGAGAAAATGAAAGTCAAAGAGAAAATAGTGTACGACAAACGCAAAACTGAGACGCTAAAAGCAGCAAAATACGTTCAAGTGGCAATGATAAGGGGC
This sequence comes from Volucella zonaria, assembly GCA_963966105.1. NCBI lineage: Eukaryota > Metazoa > Arthropoda > Insecta > Diptera > Syrphidae > Volucella > Volucella zonaria. The sequence goes on along the minus strand of OZ014531.1, from coordinate 143,572,139 downwards.
TTGTCTGGCAATTGACAATTTTTTACCAACGGATGACCAAACAAATACTTTTTAGTATTATCGCGCAATTAAGTCCGTGTGGTTTTAAAGTGCGTGTGATCGTCTGTGACCTTGGGGGACAAATCAAGCCGTGCTGCGTGAACTTGAAATCATTGTAACAAAATTTTTTTTCCGAAATCCAACGGATGAATCGAAGAAAGTATATGTATTTGCTGACGTGCATCATCATATATAACCCATCCGGAACAACTTTGTCGATAGTGATGGTTTCATTTTGGACGGGCAAATAATTTCGAAGGAATCGTTGAAGAACTTATTTCAAAAACGAATGATAAGTCTGATGTAAGTATTGCATACAAAATATCACTAACGAATTTGAATGTTAAAGGTGCAGAGCGTCAAAAGGTGAAGCTAGCTACAAAACTTTTTTCACACGCTGTATCTCAAGCTATTATGCATGCTAGCAGCTTGGGTGAAATAAGTTCCGAAGGATGGCTTAAGTGTTCTGAATTTTTCAAATACGTATCTAATACAAGTAATTTTCTTTAAAATCAAATATTACAAGCATATTTAGAATTTCAGGTGACTGATTGGTTCGATTGTCTTAACGTAAGAGTTCATTACCAAGACAGTCGCGAAAATTTGAAATCATCGATAAGATGACGGCAGTGACGTTTAACATGAGAGTACAAGGAAAAAAAACATGATGCCCTTTCAGAAAAGTACTGTTGAATTAAACTCGTCCTTTTTTTATAATTTTACATCACTTTTAGGCATTATCATGGCGAATAATTCTCTAAAACTTTTGTACAATGACCTGAAAATTGAATACGATATTTCGTATTTACTGACATATAGGCTCAATCAAGATGTTTTAGAGAATTTTTTCGGAACGATTCGATCGAAAGCTGGCCTATATGATCTTCCGAACTGGTTGGAATTTATGTACCGACTTCGGTCATATACGAGTATACTTGGACGAAATGAACGGAATCTATCAATGAATGGTATATATTATTTCTTTTCTTCAATATAATTATTTTAATGCAACACAATATACTATTTGTGTCTTTCGCAGGCAATACATCAGTAGATGACACACCAGATTTGGAATGTACAGTCTATTTAAGTATCACCCTTCTAATAACACTAAATCATGACTTTCCAACGACTGAAGAAACGGCGGATGAACTGGAATCTTTGCAGTACGGTGGATTGGAGCATTTGGCAGGCTACATTTGCCACAGGATCAAAAATCCGGATTTAACTATTCAAGAGATGCAGCAAGGATTATTTGGACTAATCAGCTAACGGAGGGATTTCTTCAAAAACCTACAGCCGAAATAATGGCTAATATGGAAAGAATGGTGGCAATTTTTAAAAACTTTGATTAGAAAGAAATAGTTTACTGTCATATTTACTTAAAACAATTGCTAAATTTATCAAAAGACATGCCTCCCGAAAGAAAAGTCAAAGAAATTTTCTTTCGGTCGCGAATGTACTTCAGAATTAAGCGCCTTATGCAATCGAAAATAATTTGACAAAAAGGAAAAGAAAAATGACGAAAACAATTTTATAAAATACTTGACATAAGTAATTTTATTTTGAACTTGTAATATTTTCTTTTCCATGTTTAATAATTTTGATGTAAGCCTGTGTATCAATAAACTGCATTTGCCATCCATATGTAAGTATGTGTTCAAACAATAGAAGTCGTCCCTTTGTCTCATGGGCTGAAAAGGCCGTGCCGTGTTATAGTAAAACACAAAATTTTTGCAAAACTCAACTTTATTTATCAATATAGTTGCCTTCGAGGGCGATACGCTGATTGAAACGATTTTTCAATCTTTCGATACCAGTTTTGTAGTACGATTTCGGTTTAGCCTCAAAACAGGCCTCTGTTTCGGCGATTCGGTCTTAAATCTCTTTCCGGCGAGCATTCTTTTGAGGTCTGCGAACAGGAATTAGTCGCTGGGGGCCAAATCTATAGAATACGGTGGGTGGGGAAGCAATTCGTAGCCGAATTCATTCAATTTTGCCATCGTTTTCATCGTCTTGTGACACGGTGCATTGTCTTGATGAAACAGCACTTTCTTTTTCTTCAAATGCGGCCGTTTTTCTGCGATTTCGTCCTTCAAACGCTCCAACAACGTAATGTAATTGTCGCTGTTGATATTCTCACCCTTTTGGAGATAGTCGATGAAAATTATTCCATGTGCATCCCAAAATACGGATGCCATAACCTTGCCAGTCGAGGACGAGGTTCGTCGCCTGCTCGCCACTCAGCTGACTGCCGACTTGACTCTGGTGTGAAGTGATGGAGCCAAGTTTCATCCATTGTCACATACCGACGCAAAAATTCGGCTTTATTGCGGTTGAACAGCATTAAACACTCCTCTGAATCATCAACACGTTGTTGTTTTTGGTCGACTGTGAGCAATCACGGCACCCACTTTGAACAGAGCTTTCGCATGTCCAAATATTCGTGTATGATATATCCAACACGCTCTTTTGATATCTTCAGAGCCTCAGCTATATCGATCAACTTCACTTTACGGTCATTCGTAATCATTTTGTGGACTCTAAGAAACGGCACGGACTTTTCAGCCCATGTGTTACGTACACCTATTAAATGTATCTTCAGACATCCCGGCAATAAATCACAAGCGATTGCTGTTTTTGAATTGCTATTAATTAATATTTCTAACTATAAATAAAGAAACATTTTCATAAAGAATTCAAACTAATGTATTTCTCAAAGCGCTAATAAACGTAAACAAAAATTGATGTCACATCGGTCAGCCATCTTGGATTTTTTTCTTGTTTTCTTTTGTTGACACATGCGCAAGATACTACCTTTATATTTGTATCATGATCTATGATAATCGTTTAGCAGTATGGGTTAAACATGGCCCGATACCGCTTCGGCATAAAGTGAATTGCAACATTGCAAGAAAAATGTGTGAAAAACTTCAAACAGTGTATGAACAATCATCAAAAGCGAACGCGCATATGTTGTTGAAGCATTTCTGTGCCTTTAAGATGAAACCCGAAGATGATGTAAATAGCAACGCATATCTCAAAGTTAGAGAACATAGCTAGGTAGCTGCGAGATATTGGGGAAGAGGTTACAAAAACCATGGTAATTACCAAAATTTCGATGACCCTTCCAGAAACCTTTAGATAATTTTTTTCTGCATGCTAATCGACGACCAAAGACCAGCAAACTTTGGAAAATTTGACGTCACGTTTAATTAATGGAAGAAACACGAATGCTTTCAAGCTCATCGGTTCTAAGTACGAGTACTGCAGCTTGAATGGCCAAACGATGAAATTGGAAGCAGCAAAAGACTAGCACTTTCAAACCTGTAGCAGAGGACGCAGTAGAAGTGGATCATGACTCAAACGTTTTTATTCCTCTAAGGTATCGACTATGAAAAAGGAAGGAGGCTGCATCAGTGACTTGTAATTTTGTAGAAAAACATGCATTCTTTATGCAAGGAAAGCCACAAAGCTACAAAGATGCTATTTCTTGCACAGACAAGGTGCAGGGGAAGGAACAATGGCAGAGGATATAAAAAGCCAAAAATCGCCGTAAGATCTAGTATCTCGTCCTACGGAGAGGAAAATAGTTGGAAACAAATGGGTGTACAAATGGTGTAAAGATCCGGGCGTCGGAAAACACCGGTATAAAGCAAGACTACAAGGTTACTCCCGGGAATATGGTGAACTTCACTTCGATTCGTTTGATTTTTGCCATTGCGGCGAATGAAGAATTAGTTTTGACCCAGCTTGATATTTAAACTGAATTCCTACATGCCGATCTCACTAAGGATATTTACATGCACCAGCCAGAGGATTTTGGTGATGGCATAAACAGGGTCTGCAAGCTGCGAAAGAGTTTATACGGACTCAAACAGGCGTCACGTTGCTGGAACCAGAAGTTGACCGGAGTTCTCAAGGATTTTTAACTGAAGCCGAACAAGATGAATTTCTGCATTTTCATATCAGCAGACAATAGATGTAGAATAATACTTGCTGTATACATCGATGATGGACTGGTAGCGACAAACCTTCAGTTGGTAGATTTGCTGTATAACGCAGACAAAATAGACGAAAAAAAGGGCTGAGTTTGCATTAAATCCCAACAAGCTTGATTTTTATACAGGTTTTGAATACGTCATTACAAATGCTATGTCAAAAGTTCCTATAGATCCCGCTTGTGCGTTGTTTTTCAGCCGAGGTCAAAGGTCAACAATTTTCGTTTTTCGCGTGTATTGCTAAAACGGTGAGAGCTACCGGAAAAATGCATGAGAGAAAGTTTGTAGGTCGTCAAATTCTATACAAAAAAGGTACCAATACTTTTTTCCCTACGAAGTATCGTTCTCAATTTATCGCGAGTTCAGGCCGCAATTATGCACACATTTCCGCACCACTTCTAAGGTAGTGTACTCGGCTTTAACGTGGTTTCCTCAGTAGGAATACTCCACGATATATTTCGATCGAGAAAATATTTTCTTATTATAATGAAAATTGTAGCAGCAAGAAAATTATGTATATTATTCATCGTAAAGTTTTACGTACATTTCACAGTTGTACGACAGGGCATTCCACAAGTCAGTTGTTCGGCTTAGGAATGAACCACAATATTTCAGAGTACGTCTGGAAGGTATACTGATGAGCATTCATAGCGAGGCGAGTGCTACGGTTGAAGGTTTGAAGGGGCGGAATGCTATTGTCGATTTCTATGGAGAACTGATGGTAAAAATAGCGATCAAACAAAGTGAGACACGAGACTTTTCGTCGGTGTTCGAGGGTGACCATTGACTGGGTGATATTAGCATCACCTACGAGTTTTATCGCACGGTTTTGAATCTTATTATATTGAGGCCAGCTCAGAAGGGGAAAAGTATTTCTTACATCGTTTGAGGAAACCTGAACATATCGCAGCATTTTTCGCGACATCGTATATGTGGTCATTTCAACGCAAGTTGTCATTGACACACATTCCGAGAATGGAAAGTTTTTCGGTTTCAATGGCTGCCTGTTTAAATTTCGCTTTAAGGACAGCAGACATCATTGTGTTTTGGAAGCAATTAATTCCACTCTCTTGATAGTTCCCCAATTGGTTATGCTGTTAATATCGGAATTTAATGAGCTTAATATACGCTGGCATTCCCGTTCTCCACCCGAAGAGCAGGGACGTGAGTCCGAGAACGAATATGTAAAGCAGACAAGAGATCGTTGATGAAAATTAAAAAGAGTGTCGGAGATAGAACGGAGCCTTGAGGCACACCAGCATTTATTAGGTGACCATCAGACTTGAAACCGCCCAAGACAACTTGAATTGAATGTTCCGAAAGATAATTTCTAATCCATTGAAGAAAAGACTCATCGATCCCAAAAGCACGCATTGTCGACAAAAGAGCCTCATGCCAAACTCTTTCAAATGCCTTAGAAATAGCAAGTGCAACTATCTTGCTTTCGTCAGATTGATGTACGCTTTGGTTCCACTTTTCGGTGAGACGTGACATCAAATCACCAGTGGACTGGAAGTGTTGAACTGGACGCTCATTGGTTTCATTTTTATGCAATTTAGGCTCAGTCCGACATAACACTCTTTTATCTCCATTTATTGTAGTTCAAACATAAGATATACGAGTACCATATACATATATTTGTCTAAAGAACAAAAAAACTAAAATATTTCTTATAAACCAAAATGATGTTATTATTGATGTCACTTGTTTTCTTTATTTAAAGAAAACGAAAACCTCTTCTCCCAGAGACAAAGGCTTTTCAAAAATATGAAGAACCACATCAATGCCAGCTGTAGAGGAAAATCATAAAATTCAAAGCAATGTTATCCACCAGACGTGACTCTATTATTTCCACAAGATTTATGTGCGCAGCAATAAAAATGAACTCCTGAAAAATTATTGTTATGAACTTGGAGCAGAATCCTGTTGGGAAGTGTAGAACAATCCATAAAATGTCATATGCACATTTTCAACTTTTTTAAAACTTCAACTGAAGCTAACGTCATATTTTACGAATAATCCTTTCGCAAAGGAAAATCCTTTCTTCTTCATCTCGAAACGAAACCAATAACCGAGCTGGCAATGACAATAATTTTTAAAAAGGAAAGCACACGGTCTTGAGAGGTTTAAGACGTTTGAGACGTTTCTACTTTCCAGCAGTAAGCCATATTCCGACAACTTAAAACAATAAAAAAACAGGAGAAGAATAGGAAAAAGAAAAAGAAAAGGAAAAAGAGGGAAAACCCAAAGTATGTTCACATCCGCCCCATGAAAGGATGAAAAGAAATATGTGGTGGCATATGCTTGGTTAGTAGCACCGCCATAACGCTATATCATCCTCCTCAGTCCGGGTATTCTGACTGTGATGACACCACTTTTATGCTGAGTTTTTGGTTTGATAGATGTCGACTCCAGCTATTTTTAGTCACTACTGAATATGCTGGAACCACCAAGGACTTCAATAGAGTAGAGCTAAGGATGAGTTTGCTATTATTCGGTAGATTCCATCCCTCTAAGTGGCAGCTTGTATAAGCCACGTTTCTGTATAATTCTCCAATTTAGCCAATACTCGTGTCATTTTATTTCGTGTATATTCGAACTACGAATACCTTGTGTCTGCAGGATTGAAGGGTAGATTGAAAGAAGGGTGGTAGATGTACGAACACTCGTACGTAGTGGGATCTGGGAACATTGAACATGGAACTTGGATGTTGGAAAAGTTGCCACCTCTTTGTAAATGGCGACATAAACATAAAAACCAACGAAGAACACACCGAGGCAATTGAATGCTTATTTAGATTAGGGGCTGTGATTTCGTTGTGGTGGGGTGGTATTCGTAGGACTGAGGAGGCGATACTTTGTGTTTCTCCCAAAATGTTTTTCATTTTACTTTGGCATGGATGCTTTAATAAGACTTCTTGAATGTACATCCATAAACGACTTGTAGGGGTAAAAGTGCGGGAGACTTAAGGGTTGCAAGATAATGTCTGAGATAAATGACAGAAGCTTTTAAGAATTTTGTAAAGTTTGGTCACGTCTTTTGGGCAAGTTTATGAGTTTTAAGAATGTTTAGCTCGATTGGAAACGTAGACCATATGTTGCAATGTTCGGGGTATTGGAATTCAATTTTGGACATCGAAATGAAAATTGCTTTGTATATCGTAATCGTACTCGTACTCGTAATTTTCTTCAAATTAAACTCTTGTGTGAAATACAGGGTACATATGAGTGTACATATAAACAATGCAGCAGTCGCTACCTGAATTGGTTGCATAGTGTTTCTTAATTTAAAGAGAATCGGTACGGTACAGTCTACAATGCGGAAGAAGGAGTAAAATATGATCTGATAATAAAATAGCTCGAACTATTTCACCTTTCTACTAATGATTCTCATGCACTGCCATCAGACACAAGGACTGAGAGTCAGAGTCATATTTTTCATAGTGACGTTCTGCCTGAGAATGCTGCAGTAGCATATAAGCAGAATAGCCATTGACATTGCACTTAATTTTTTTAAGGGATGACTTTCACTCAAGTCTAGGGAAGTACTCACTTTCTTAAGATGATCGTTTATTTTAATTTAGTTGGCGTTACAATCTAGCAGAGCTAGGTCTCAATAAATTTATAACTCGAGTAAAGTGCTGAAAATCAGTCATATCAATGCCCAAAAGCAATCAGAATTGCTACAACTTCTGGTCTGGATTTCGCTTGACCGCCTTCACAAACCCACTGCTGTGATTAAGAGCGCTGACAGGCATGACATCTGCGAAATAACTTCCAAGTAGTGCTGCTGAAGGAGGAGAGTGGCTCGCCCCCTCTACGAGCAAAATAGGAAGAAAAAATGTCTTCCTTCTCAAAGTAACAAAAAGAGCTTGAGAAGCGATCAATCAAGGAAATGGAGAGATGCTATTCTAGAAACAACGTACGGAAAACTTATTGAAAATTAAGAAAACCCTGTCAAACATATGTAATGACCCGAACATAAGCGCGTGGAGATGAATAAAGAAACTCACAACTAGAGTCACAATCGGAGCTAAAGTTATTCAAGAATCATCTCGGTAGACTGCTAAGCGGTGAAAATGACTTAAATTCGATTGTCAGGCAGAAACAAACGTTCAACTTGTTGAATGAACAAGACCATTTCTCACGAAATCACTTTCGGGAGAAGCACCAGCATGCAGCACTATTATGATGCACCAACCCATGAGCAGCAATACACCCTTTCCACCGAAACAGAACATTACACTGGATTTAATCTATGCCGAAATTCTGGAAGTAAAGGAGATCCAACGTAAACAAATCGAGGAGCTCCAATCAAGAAATAACGATGAAGTAAAAATTCGTCAACTTGAATTGAAGGTCAACCACTTAGAGCAGCAGCTGATTGGAAATGCAATGGCGATCGTCAACATTCCACCTGACAACAAAGACGCTTCGAACATTGATATGGCCCTGAAAATATTCCGCGATGGTCTAAATGTCAACATTACCAAAGAAGACATTGACCTATGTTATATGAAAAATGTAAACAAACGGCAGAATATTAAAACGGCTGATAACAGTTCCACACCAAAGAAACATATTCTTTGCGTAAATTTTGTCACTCGACAGTGCAAAGAAAGAGTGATGCAAGCAAAGAGAGAAAAAAAAGTACAGCTCACAACAACACTCTTCAACGCTAGTGGGAGACCAGAGAAGATATTCTTAAATGGGAGTTTAACACATTACACACGTCATTTACTAAATGCTGCATTGTCGATGAAGAAAGAAAAGGGATATAAATATGTTTGGACAAAAAAATGGGACTGTATATATGAGGAAGAAGGAGCGCGATATTTTAGTAAGTATAACTTGTGCTGATAGCTTAAATAGATTATGAATTGTTCTCTTGTTATTGTTCAGTCCCCTGTCTCAAATGCATGTAAAATCAATTCTCTTAATTCCTTCGACGTTGTATGCTTACACCAAAATATTCGTAGTGCCAGGAAGAACTTTACTTCCCTGGTAGCCCATTTAGAAACATTAAAGAATTTACCTGTTGTCATTGTTCTAAGCGAAATTTGGCTCTATGAAAATGAATTAGATTTCTATAACATTCCTGGTTGTACCCCATTTGATAAATGCAACGATACTTATTCAGTATATGTGAGAAATGGTTATGCACTTGAATGTCTTAAGTTGTGTCTTACTAGTTCAGACGTCATAAAGTTGTCTTTCAATTTCTTGAATGAACGTTATGAGATGTTATGTGTATACAGATTACATGCAATTGCTAAATGTGTCTTCATTGCTGAATTTAACGATGTCCTGGCTTCTTGTAAAGACAAGAATTTAATAGTTATTGGTTTTTTTTTTTTATAATCGGCGCGCGCTCAAGGGGTTTTTGTACCCTTAAAATGATCGTACACAGAGCGGGAGAAGGAAATTTAGGGAGGAAGAAAAGACAGGTACCGATTTACATTGTTTTTAAATGTTTGCAAGTTATAACGACCAGGAAACACACAGGTCGGCAGGGCATTCCATAAGCGAGTTGTACGGCTTAGGAAAGAATCACGATATTTTAGAGTACGTCCGAAAATGGGCTTGAGGGTAAACTGATGAGCATTCGTAGCGAGACGGGTGTTACGGTTGAAAGTTTGAATGCGCGGAATGCTACTGGCGATTTCAATGGAGCACTGGTGGTGGAAATAGCGATGAAATAAAGGGAGACAGGAGACATTACGTCAGTGTTCGAGGGTGTCAATTGATTGACTGATATTAGTATCACCAATGAGTTTTATCGCACGGTTTTGAATCTAGCAGGTGCAGAGATGCTTTAGGAGCACCTGACCAGATGTGGGCATTGTACTCCAGTTTTGGGCGGATGAATGCTTTATACCTATATGTTGAAGCCAGATCAGAGAGGGTAAATCTAGACATTTCGCCACATTTTTGGCGACATCAAATATGTGGTCATTCCAACGTAAGTTGTCACTGACACGCAAACCGAGAATGGAAAGTTTATCGGTTTCGACGGTGCAAGTGCCATTCATGCATAATGACTGGGTATTTGAATTTCGCTTTAACGACAGCAGACAGCATTGAGTTTTCGAAGCATTAAATTCCACTCGGTTGATAGTTCCCCAATTGATTATGCTGTTAATTTAGGAATTTAATGAGCTAAGCATACGCTACCGTTCCCGTTCTACAGCCGAAGAACTGGGGCGTGAGTCCGGGATAGAATATGAGAAGCAGAGAGTGCTGTCATCAGCAAAAGAATAAATTGGATTAGAAGTAGTAGATAAGAGATCATTAATGAAAATTAAAAAGAGTGTCGGAGACAGAACGGAGTCCTGGGCCACACCAGCATTTATACTGTGAATATCAGTCTTGAAACCGTTCAAAACAACTTGAATTGAACGTTCCGAAACGTACGAGGGCGGATCAATAAGTCCGTGACTTTTGGATTAAAACACAGATTTTTTGATAAAAAAATAATTTTATTTTTCAACGTAGTCTCCCTTGAGCTCTATACACTTTGTCCAACGCTTCTCCAATTTTTTTATCCCTTCCAAAAAAAAATGATTTGTCGAGGTCCCCAAATAGGCCTTTGTTTGCGAGATGACTTCATCATTGGAGTCAAATCTTTTTCCACCAAGCCATTTCTTCAGGTTTGGGAACAAGAAGTAGTCGCTCGGAGCCAAATCTGGAGAATAGGGTGGATGAGGGAGCAATTCATAGCCCAATTCATGGATTTTTGCCATGGCAACTGCACATGTGTGCACCCTTGCATTGTCTTGGTGGAAAAGAACTTTTTTCTTGGCCAAATGAGGTCGTTTTTTTTTCAAATCGTCATTGAATCGGTCCAATAAGTTGGCATAATATTCCCCATTGATTGTTCTTCCCTTTTGAAGGTAGTCAATGTGGATTATCCCGCGTGCATCCCAAAAAACAGTCGCCATAACTTTATTGGCTGACAAACCCACCTTGGCCTTCTTTGGCGCCGATTCACCCTTAGAAACTCACTGTTTTGACTGTTGTTTGTTCTCTGGTGTATTGTGATGGATCCATGTTTCGTCCACGGTTACAAAACGGCGCAAAAACTCCTCCATATTGCGATTAAACAACGCCAAACCTTCCTGTGAAGTTGTTACACGATTGCGTTTGTGGTCGACTGTGAGCAAACGCGGCACCCATCTTGCGGAAAGCTTTCCCATGCCCAAGTGATCATTCAAAATTGAAACCACTGAGCCATGCAAGATCCCTACGGCTTCCACAATCTCTCGCACTTTCAATCTTCGGTCGGCCAACACCATATCGTGAATTTTTTCGATTGTTTCGGGTGTAGAGACCTCAACTGGGCGTCCAGGACGTTCGGCATCTTCAGTGCTTGTACGGCCACAACGAAATTCAGTAAACCACTTTTTTACCATTGAAATCGATGGTGCAGCGTCCCCATAGTATTTATCAAGCTTAGCCTTGGTCTCGGTAATGGTTTTTTTTCGCAAGAAATAGTGCTTAATAAGCACACGAAATTCACTTTTTTCCATTTTCTCCTCAAATTAGTGAGTAGTCTGATAAAAATAGCTGTCAAACACAAACTAACTGACGCAGCAAGTTTAAATTTTGACAGAAGTCAACTGACAGATGCCTGTTGACAGGAACAGTGTTGCTGTTTCAGTAAAGAGGTCAGAAAAAGTCACGGACTTATTGACCCGCCCGTAATTTCTAATCCATTGAAGAAGAGAGTTATTGATCCCAAGAGCATGCATTTTCGACAAAACAGCCTGATGCCAAACTCTGTCAAATGCCATAGAAATATCAAGTGCAACTATCTTGCTTTCGCCAGATTGATGTACGCTTTGGCTCCACTTTTCGGTGAGATATGCCATCAAATCACCAGTGGACTTGTTGCTGCGAAAACCATATTGCCGGTCATTGAGAAGTTTTCGTGTTTCGAGATATTTCATGAGCTGACGGTTTATCAGCGTTTCCTGATAAACAAGCTGGACAAATGCTGTTTTCCATCAGCGCGGAAAAACACCTCTTCAGAAGAAGGGGAGATATACCATCTGGACCAGCGGATTTGCGAATTTTAAGATCTTTCAGAACTCTTGCTACTATACGAGTGCGAAAGTGGATGCGTCCCATTGAAGATTCGAAGCACTCAAGTGTAGGTGGGGACAAAGCACAATCTGGGAGTGTTGAGCTAGCCGCAAAGTGTGCAGCAAGCAGATTGGCCTTGTCCAAAGAGCTGACAGCTGGAATGTCACTGTAAATGAGCGTTGGAATGGAGGATGAGACAGAATTTCTAATGTTTTTGACGAATGACCAAACATTTTTACTGCCTTCGGGACATTGCAGTAGTTTTTGCCTCAGGTTTTGGTCGTATTGGAATTTCACACGCTTGAGAAAGACATTGCAGTCATTTCTGGCTCGTTTAAAATTTTTTCGGTTTTCCTCTATCGGTTTGGTCTTGTAGGACCGAAAAAACAATTCTCTAACCCTGACAGCCTCTTTACAATTCGAGTCGTACCATGCCTTTCTTTTGGTTTGGAGAATAGTTTCTGTGATCATGTCAGCAGGGGCATCCACGTCGTTATCGAGGAAACATAACGACCAGTTAAAATTCCTAAAGAAGATGTTAAGTCCGCTCCAATTGGCTTTCTCGTATTGCCATACGGTTCTTTTAGGAATATTTTCTCTAACTGTGTGGTGGGTGTACGAGAATTTAGCTGATATGACACAATGGTCCGACGAGCCTAGAGGAGAGAGCACATCAATGCTGTACTTGTCATGGTTAGAGAAGTTAAAAGCAAGTCCAGGGTGTTGGCGGTATGACTATGACCGTCTGGTATGCGTGTGGACTCATTTACAAGCTGGGTTAAGTTATTTTCCGCATCGAAGATCTCAACACACCGTCCTTCGGGTGTTGTCTGTCCAGAATGTCGAAGCCACCCAGAATTGTGTATATTGAAATCGCCCGTAATCACGATTTCAGTATGAGGATACAGGGATACAATTCTTTGAATGGAGAGGGACAGCGCATCAAACTCGTGGAAGGTCGAGTTGCTGTCCAGTTTGGGGCTTCTGTAAATAAAACAGTAGTGGATAATTTGCTTATGGAGATGGAATTTTAACCACATGAAATTGAATTCCGGATTGGAACAGGGACTACATTGTGGTGGAATTTGGTAAGCTACATCACTACGCACATAAATGGCGAGACCGCGATGAGAAAAGATTAGTGGCACTAGTTCGCAGCCAGGTAGCTTCAGATCAGAGTGATCTGAGAGGTGTGGGCGGGGATCTACCTGCGTTTCACTAAGTGCCAAAACAGCTGGTCTGTATTTGCAGACGTGGATGTACGCAGAAATGTGATTACTTTTTAGCCCGCGTATATTGGCTACGTCCACCCTGAATTCCCTAGTCATAATTAAAAAACAAACACAGTAAAGACAAACACCGACGTCTTCGTTGTCTTCATTGCTGAATTTAACGATGTCCTAACTTCTTGTAAAGACAAGAATTTAATAGTTATTGGTGACATCAATATTAATTTTCTCAATGAATCTGATAAAGATACTGAGTGTTATCTGTTACTTATGGCGTCTTTTGGTCTTAAGAGCTTAATTAATGAGCCTACCCGTATAACAGAGTCCACTAGAACCTGCATTGATCATTTATTTATGCGTACCCACAAAAATAACAATAAAATATTCAACGGTTCTGTGTTTGATTCAAAAATAACTGACCACTGTATGATTACCCTAAATGCATGTAACAATATCGATGATCCTGGTTGTAATATCACACATATCCCCAAAAAAAGGTATTACACTAACTATGCTCAGCTAAGGAAATCCTTAAAATATGAGTTCTGGGAACCAGTCTATGTTGAACCTAACCCATCAATTGCATTCGATATCTTCCTTCAAATCCTAAAAAATCATATTAAAAACAGTACTTCCGTTTCTCTTACATCCACAAACAAGAACAATTTTCTAAAACCGTGGATGACAGTTAAGCTCTTGTATATGATCAAAAGCAAAAACAAGTTTGCGAGAAAAGCTAACAAACATCCACAAAATGTAAAACTTAAAAAAATCTATGCTAAGCTATGTAAGTCAGTTCAGAAAAATATCCAAGAAACACGTAACAAGTATTATTCTGATATGTTTGGACAAACCAAAGGAAAAGTGAGAGAAGAATGGAAGGTAGTTGACAACATCCTAGGGAAATGTATATAACCAATAGGTATCAATAAATTGGAAATAGATGGAATTGTTTTTACTGATTCAGTAAAAAAGATCTCCAACAAAATCAATGAATACTTTACTGAAATTTCTGAAAAACTGAAACCAACTTCACAGAAATCATCTAGCTGCAATTGTTCTGCTTCCTCAACATACACTCAACCAAACAGTTTCGTACTCCAACCCTTTACTTCAAGAGGAATTCTTAAGATTATTTTCTCATTAAAAAACAAAAGTTCATGTACTAGTGATGGTATCTCTAATTTGTTATTGAAAAAAATATGTTTCTACGTGATGGATATTCTTTGTTACTTGTTTAACCAGAGTGTTCTAAACGGATCCTTCCCTGAGTACCTTAAAAGAGCTGAAGTAATTCCAATTTTTAAAAAAGGCAATAAAAGTAATATGTGTAATAACAGACCTATAAATCTACTTCCTTAGTTCTCAAAGATTTTTGAGAAACTTATAAAATCACGGATGATATCCTTCCTAGACCAATCTAACTTTTTTAGTAAAAATCAGTTTGGGTTTAGGAAAGGCATGTCCACCGAAGATGCTATTCTGAGACTCTGTAGCCAGTTATATGACAGTATACATTGTAATAAATCCACAATGGCACTCTTCATTGATATGACGAAAGCTTTTGACATGGTTCAACATGACCTACTATTAAAAAAATTATACAACGCTGGTTTTAGAGGAGTAATACATAATTGGTTTACTTCTTACCTTAAAGGGAGGAAGCAAATGGTCAATGTAAATGGAAGCTTCAGTGATCTTCGTTTGTTAAAAAACGGGCTTCCGCAGGGCTCAGTTCTTTGCTGTTTGCTATTTTTAATTTACACTAATTCTATCTTTGACTTAAAACTAAACGGAACTTCTACCGCCTTCGCAGACGACATTGTCCTGACTTACCAGCTAGATACTGAGTTCGAATGTATAGCAAAAATATCGGAGGATTTAGAAAAATTAAGAATATGGTTCACGCTACACTACTTAATTATAAGCGAAAAAAACAAAACTTTTATGTCCTTTAAATTAACAAACACTGTTGTAAAAATTTATAATCTATGTTTGCATGCTCATGATTGTAAAAAATTTTGCTTTCCGTTACACTGTTGTGGTAAAAGTAATTATATCGATACGTCATGTTGTTCTAGTAATTGTTTTAAAATCGAAACAGTACGTCACTTTAAATACTTTGGAGTAGTAATTGACCAAAATTTAAATTGGAAAGAGCACATACATACCATAAAGTTGCATTTGCTACTGGTTACACGTAAAATGTATCTCATCAACCAATATTGTTCCACAAACGTTTTAAAAACAATCTATTATGGCCTTGCTCACTCTAAACTGCAGTATGGTATCTCAAGTTGGGGTGGTTCTTATAGCACCTCATCAAAACCGCTACTAACAGCACAGGAATATCTTCTCAGAATTACGTGTAATAAAAACCGCACTTCTTCTAGCTGGCCTTTATTTAAAGAACTACGTATACTACCACTGAAACACTTTTATGTCTTTAAAGTACTAAAAGACTTTTTCAAGAGAAGTGGAAACATTCCTAGTAGATGTAATCAGATTTATAGTCTCCGTGTAAATACACTGCATCTTGTCAATGTCCCAAACGTGTGCAAAACCCATTTCTCTAATTTCTATACTGTTACAGCTCCCTTATTGTTTAATAAATTGCCTCTTAATATTAGGACAATAACACATTTAAATTCCTTCTCAAAAAGAGTTAAAGACTGGTTATTTACCACAACAATATTGTATCGCTTCTCAAAATTGACAGGCTATCCCAGTATTAGCACAAGTTATTGCCTTATAAAAAAAATATTCAAACCACGGCAGATCTATGAGAAAATGGAAGAAGTTTAGATCGATGCTCACTACAGTTTATCGATTTCAAGGGCGCATGTAAGATGGGGTATACGGAGCCATACTTTTGGCACTCCTGTCAAATTCGTCAGATTGTACAAAACGACAATGGGGGACGCTCGCTGATCCATAAAGGTTGGAAGCAATCTCACTTAGACCTTTGATATCAAAAACAAGGTCATGCGCTGCCATAGTCCTCTTTAACATTGGAGGGGACTCACAGGCCAACGCCAGAACCACAGTTCTTTAAAATTCTGTGCATCTAGTTGCAAGCTCCAATGATACAACATTCTCAGAACACCGCAAGCTAATATTGAAACAGAAGCGGCGAAAATAAGTTTAGCTATGAATGTACATGCTGTCAGTAAAGCGGAACGTGCTACACCGACGAAATGGACACAATAGCAGCTATGAGGTACGAGTAGTTAGGGATTTTTCTACCTCGGTCCGCTAAAGACATTCTATAGAAGGCCCTATTTATTCCGGTTCTATTCTGTGGCGTAGGAGCAGAGTCGTTAGTGAATGAATGTTTCGAACTCTAGAATCTTTGTGTTAACGAGCTTTGGTGGAAAAAATATAACAGCAGGCTCTACGAACTGTACGGCGATATCAAAACTTGCGCAATAGATACCTGAAATGTAAAGAACATATAGAAAGAATTGTTATTTATGCTCCTGCTTGAAGCATATTCGATTCAAAATTCAGAGCGACAAAAAATTTAAGTGATTCACCCAAGATCAACAAGCGCTGATCTTTGAGTGTTTAAGTGGGCAGCTGGCAAAATTTAGTCAAAGAAAGCACTAATTGTGCTTTCTATATTTTAAAGGAAATAAGCTGTGATCTGCGTTTTGATTTCCTGATAGTTGTTTTTACAGAGACTCCATTCAGATTTACCTTGAGCGCGACTAAATACCTCCCCGATCTCCTGGCGAAGCTTATCTAGCTTATCGATGGAGTTTAGGCGTTACCTTAAGGGAAACTGGTGGTATATAACTCTAGCTGTCATTTAAAACAATGCCTTTTGATGTTAATGCCACTACTGCTCAGGCCGTTTGATGTGAATTGGTGACGCCGCTGGTATCTGGAACTTCGTGGTAATCTTCAGCATCTTTGTTCATTAAATGCCATGCATGACAACCTAAACAGGTCCATCTTTCCTACGTTCAAAACTCACGTATTTCTTGTAAGCGAATTAGTAAGAGCGCACTCGATGCCCTTGACTGGTGAAGACCAGTCGAAGTATCTTCATCGATCAGTATATAATCACTTCACTAAAGTTCTATTGCCATCACCTGAACCTCATGATGTTCACTTCCTTCCCAGTCTTCGTCGATCGAACGAGCTCAATTCATCCATCGCTTCTAAAATTTCTGCATCTCCAATCCTAGACCCTATAGCTCCCTCCACTATAAAGTTTACTAAGCATTTAACCGATATCGGTGACGACGGCCGCTATGTCTTTTCCCGATTAAGAGACCGCAGAATTTACCAAAATGTTCACCTCGGTTATTTGCATGATAAGCCTGACTCTATTTGCGTCGATGGTACAACTCGAGCAAATATTGTAGTTTTAATCCAACAAAAAGGACTTTCCACAGATACTAAAGAGCTTCGACAAATTTTCGTGAATTTTTATGAAAACGTTAATGGCTTCCCAACAGATGCTGTTAACGACCTCTCCTCATATGCCTCCCATATTTCTGATAAACGTATCTCATACGTTCACCTGCGTACCTGCGATCACTTTATTACTAAAATGTAAGAGAGCTGCGCACAAAAACAACTTCTGTCCACCTAAACTGTCAAAAGCTTCCACAGGATATTTTTGCTTTGACCAAAAATCCAAATCGTGTTATCCTATAACCATCGCTAATTATTTCACTAATTTCTTTAGAGAAATCTTTTCCATCCAAACTGAAGGTCCAGATCTCGAATATGTCGGTTGCTTGAATAACTGCACTCAGCGATGTTTAATGCCTATTGAAATACGAGGGTTGTCTGAAAAGTTTCCGACCGCAACGTAAAGATAGCGGCACTCGTCAATAAAAGCTAGTGAATGCTAGTTATGCATCTTTTGGCAGTTACTTACCGAAGTTTTAGTCATTTTGGACGCGCAGTTTTTAGTTGACAGTCGATGTGAGTGTTATGGAAATGTCTAAAGAACGTGTTTGTTACATATTAAATGAAGATTTAGGCATGAGAAAGCTGTCCGCGGGTTTGGGTGCCGCGTTTGTTTACATTAGACCACATTAGAACGTGTTCGAATGAACATTTCCAACGCTCTGTTGGCGCAGTTTAAGCGCAATAAATCCGAGTTTTGGCGCCAATTAATTACTGTAGATGAAACGTGGATACACCGTTATACGCCAAAAACAAAAATTAAGTCAAACAAGTGGACTGCAAAGGACGAGCCGGCTCCAAAAAAAGCAAAAACTGTTTGGCTGGGAAAGTGATGGCCACTGTTTTTTGGGATAGTAAAGGAGTTATCTTAATCGATTACCTTCAAAAAGGAAAAACCATTACAGGAGCATACTACGCATCATTACTTGCCAAGCTGAAGGCAGAAATTGCGGGAAAAACGACCACCATTTGCAGAAAAAGAAAATCCTGTTTCACCAAGACAACGCGCCGTCTCACATCTCAGCGGTTGCCATGGCGAAAATCCATGAATTACGGTTTGAACTGCTTGACCATCCACCTTATTCACCAGATCTAGCCCCAAGCGACTTCTTTCTGTTCCCTCATCTAAACACTGCGCTCGGAGGACAGAGATTTTCGTCAACTGAGGAGGCAATCACCTTTGTGAACAATTATTTTGCAGAGAAAATCGCCTAGTACTATTTGGACGGGGAAGAGAGATGGGAGCATCGCTGGGAGAAGTGTGTAGAGTTACAAAGAAACTATGCAGAAAAATAAAAAAAAAGAAGATTTCTCTCCTGGTCCCGATGGTTTTGCCTGAAATTGTTCTGAAAATAATCTTGTTCAACCGCTCGTAAGTATCTTTAGACTTTCAATCTCTCAGGATGTTTGTTCTTGTCTCTGGAGAAGCACTTATATAATGCCTATTCAAAAAAAGGAAGCAAACAGTATCTTATCAATTACCGACCCATTGCTAAATTATTCTGCATTCCCAAGATCTTTGAGAGCATCATTTATGATGCAACGTTCTTTTGATGCAGATCTATGCATCTTTGCACCGAACCAGCATTGATTTCCTAAAAAAATAGATTAAGCACTCCAAACCCAACCGCTGATCAAGCTGTCCTCGATATACTCGTACATACCGTATGAATCGACTAATTGACCCCCTCCAGTAATACTTGGATCCCTTATCAAAAAAGGCTGCTTTGTAATTATTGGATGTGACACTAACTCTCGTCATATACAATGGGATAGCACGCAAACAAACTTTCGAGGTGAGTCCCTATTCCAATACATAATTGACCATAACCTTTTAGTCCTCAACCGCTGTAATAAACTAAGGCTTGTAATGAAAATTAGACAGCAGGTGTTAGATATCACCTTACTGAGTAACTCTGACTAGAAGGTATCTTCGGACATATCGTTATCTGATCAGAAAATGATCAAGGTCAATACCAAAGACATACCCATACCCACTCTACTATACAAAAATCTCAAAAATACCAACTGAGAAAACCTAACAGCAGATATACATAGATTAAAAACTTTATGCACTTAATGGGCTTAAAATGGAAACCCCCCGCCGAAATAGACTATGCAGCGGAAAAACTGGGGAGCATCTTCGTTCAGGTTTTTAACCAAGCATGCTCTAAGAAAATCAAGAAATCAGCTACCAGACGGTAGCTATAGGAAATCCAACACTGAAGCTTTTGGACTGCTCCTAAAGAGAATGGTTTCCGACTTCTGAAAGTTGATTTTCAACTTCCGGTCATCGCAAAATCGTCTTATCTTATCGAAGTCACGCTGCAAGAGAGTATTAATAACCTCGATTTTTGGACCTGTTCTGTACGCTATCAAATCGTCTGCGTACGCGATAGTATGGGGAAGTGAACCTATCAAGTCGCTTGTATAAATGTTGAATAGGATCGGCGAATTGACCGCGCCTTGCTGAAGACCATTTTTAATCTGAAATATTCCAACAGGAGTCACATCACCATTTTTCACGATGAACTGTCGGTTGGTTAGCATATTATCAAGAATGTACAAGAGTGGTTTACTGATCCCCAGCCTAGTCAGCCTATAGAAAAGAACCTCTAACCATACGGTGTCTAAGGCCTTCTCCAAGTCAACAAGGCAGGCACCAGTACATTGGTTTTTGCCTTTATTCCATTGGATATCGGACACCAGTTTATACGCGGCATGTTAGATATGTCCCGCCTTAAAACCGAATTGATTATCCGGAACTATATGTTCCCACCTAGACAGAGCTCTATTGATTACTTTTTCAAACACCTTATTGATATTCGGAAGGAAACTTATCGACCGGAGATTCGCCGGATTGGATATATCCTTTCCCTTTTTGGGGATAGGTTGAACCACCGCCGTTTTCCAATGCGCTGGATAATGTGCATCATTCATGCAGGGTGGTGTAAATGTCCACCGCTTCTAGAGGAAGATGTCGAAGCACGATGTTCAGAATACCATCGGTCCCCACTGATTTTTTAGCCCTGATTGTGTCGAAGATCTCATAGAGCTATTCCTTCGAAATGAACGGCGGTAGGTCACCCTATCTGGTAATGACATTATTTGCCATATTCTCGTCACTGAACTGGGTGAAACCCGAGCTCTCGAATCGCCAATTCACAATTTCGTTTCGAAGGCAGAATATACTCTGGAACTGGAACATCAATGCAACACTAGGTAACACGGTATTGAGGGTCATCGCCTTTTCTGTTCACACTACTGGTTAATGAAATACTTCTGAATCTAAAAAGGGAAGGAATAAAAGCCACTGCGTACGCGGATGACGTAGGTCTTATATCCACCTGCAAGTTCCTTCCCACGATCAGTGAAATTCTAAACTACTATACTCTTAGAATCCTTGGAGACTGTGCGCTGGAATTAACCCAAAAGAGCTTGTTCAACTCATTCATAAAAGGATAATGCCACAATTTGACCTTGCTTCCATAGATGGGACAACCCTCCGACTATCCAACACTGCTAAATACCTAGGTATCGTACTATATACATAGATAGTAAACTGAGTTGGAAGCTCAATGTCGAAGAACGCATAAAAAAAGAAGCGATTGCTTTCTACGCTTGCAGCCGTATATGGTATTTGGGAGAAAATTGGGATCTAATCCCAAAATTGTCCTGTAGATGTACAGGTCTATCGTCGGACACATCTTAACCTAGAGCAACTTAGTATGGTAGCAATCCACAATGGTTTTATCAAACGCTGGTCGAAAGAATTTTCCAACCCTTACGTTACAAAGTCCCTGTACATTACTTTTGTAAGGCCTCTTCTCGAATATTGCAGCCAAGTTTGGTCACCCTATAAACTAACCCACATTCAAAGAATAGAAGCAGTCCAACGCAGGTTTATCCGTTTCGCACTTCGTGGTCTACCCTGGGTCGACCCATATGGATTACCCCCCTATGAAAATAGGCTAGAACTCATTAGCATGCATACCCTAAAAAAACGTCGTGAAGTCGCTGATGTACTTTTTATCGACCAGTTACTGACTGGAAACATCGAGTGCTCGAGAATAACGCAAAATATTGCATTCACTCCCAATCCCCGTAATCTAAGATCTGTCCCACTCTTCCTGATCCGAACTCACCGTACCAACTACGGTCACTTTGAACCAATATCTAGAATGTTGCGTATAACGAACAACTACTCCGAAGTCTTTGACCTAAATAGCAGCAAACACGAAATGAAAAAAGCACTGCTCAATATGCCACTCCCTTAACATCTACCTCGTCCACCATTTCTCCTCGCCCCATATTAGGTTAAGAATATCTTTGTTAGTTTTAAGTCTAGGTTTAAGTTTTTGCTTGTTAATAAGCTAAATAAAGTTGTCCGGGGTAGACCCGGGCTAATAATAATAATAATGAAAATCCACAAATAAAACTAGCAACCTTAGATTAGTGACAAAAGTATAGAGAATTGCAACTCATACCATGAGAATAATGTCAACGGCTGGGATGGAAAATATACTTGGCCTCCTGCCCCTATGCCTATATCGGCAAGAGTCTGCAGCGAAACGCGCTTTAAGATTGAGTCAGTTTAAACCAAACTCGAAAGGCCAAGCCTTGGTTCTTACAAGTGAACTGAGTTTATGCTCCAATGCGGAATACACAAACCCCATCAAGACTTTGAAACACCATTTCCCTGCATTTTCCCAAGCAGAGAGAAATGGGACAGAAAGCAAATGGTATAAGACTCAATATCGATTTTCACAGATGGATCAAAGATGGGGATAGGAACCGGCGCTGGAATCTTATCCGATCAATTGAACTTACGATGTTCACGACGCCTGCTGGACTACTGCAGTATCTTCCAAGCTTAGATATTGACTGCAGCTGAAGTAGCCAAACTTGCGGCAATAAAGACAATATTCCACTAGGATGTTACAATATTTATTGACAGATAGCCAGGTTATTTTCAAAGCCATCTCGTTAGTCGAAATCAAGTCGAGGTTTGTGAAGTGCTGTCAGCAAAAAGTTACGCTATGCTGTGTCCCTGGCCACAAAGGAGTGGCAGGCAATGAGCGTGCAGAGGAGTTAACTCGAAAACAATCTTCTCTAGAAACTGGACTAGCCGATCAAAGTACGAAATCTGCTCTCCGAGAACAAATGGGGCGAACAATATACATAAAAGCCAATGATAGGAGGAAAAACCTTCTAACCTGCGAGACCCAAGACAATTATGGCCGGAACACAGCAAATCCAGAATAGGTAAGATCTTTTGAAAAGCAGAGCTGAACGCTCTACGCTTATTGGAAGAACTAGGAAGTGCAATCAAATCACCAGCCTTTCCAATCCCCACCCGGGCATAACAATGGGTCTACTCAGACCTAATTGTGATGACGTATACTCGTAGATAGATCTACCAGGTGTATGCATAAGTTTTTTTTCCAAAATATTGGCCATCGGCCTCTACACATTTCGCCCATCTTTCAGGTAATTTATGAATATCATGCCAGAAAAATGGCTTGTCTTTTGCGGCAAACCATTCGCCGAGCCATTTTCCAACTTTCTCGAAATCGCTGAGGTGCTGCTCTGCCAGCGCGTGCCCCATTGATGCGAATAGGTGATAGTCAGATGGCGCCAAGTCTGGGGAGTACGGCGGGTGCAGAAGGATGACCCATTCAAGCAATTTCAAGGTGTCTGTCACTAGTTTTACCGTGTGAGACTGCGCGTTGTCGTGTAACAAAATCACTTTTCCATGTCTTTTGGCCCATTCCGGTCGTCTTTCGATTAATGTGTGGTTTAAATTAATCATTTGTTATTTGTTGGCGATAGCATTGTGTATTAACAGTTTCGCTAGGCTTCAAGAGTTCGTAATACACAATACCACTCTGGTCCCACCAGACGCACAGCATGGTCTTCTTGCCGAAGCGATTTGGCCTTGGTGTTGAAGGACCGGTTTCACCAGGTGAAAGCCAAAATTTTTCGCTTCTGGTTTTCAAAATAAATCCATTTTTCGTCACCTTTGTTTAAATAAGAAAAGCAATGCATGCCGCAAATGTTCTTTTTCAGGCAAAAACTCGACATGATCACTGACCGGTAAAACAAAAGTACTTTTCGCTGACGCCATCTCTTGGTTAAACCGGAAAAAAACTTATGCATACACCTGGTATATATACGAGTAGATAGATATTTAATCCGCTACAAACCTAACCTAACCTAACCACTCCCAACCTTATTCGGCTCGTTTCTAGAACATTGTGTGCCCTAGAGCAAGGGAAACAAGTAGATGTATTGGGTATATAATTTTTGTGCGGTTTTTTTTTTCAAAATTTGAACGTTTATTTAAGAAAAACATGTACAATAGTATTATTCAAAGTATTGCCCATCTGAAGCTATGACTTTTTCCCATCTTTCTGGCAATTTGTGGATCCCATCCCAAAAGAACTGCACCGGCTTGGCAGCCAAGAATGAATCAAGCCAATTTTTGATATTCTGCTCTGATGTGAACCGTATTTCAGTGAGGGCGTTCTGCATCGACCGGAACGAATGGTAGTCAGAAGGGGCAAGGTCTGAACTATAAGGCGGGTGGGGTAGGACTTCCCATCCACTGTTTTTCAAATAGTTCTTAACCGGAATATCAATGTTAGGCCGAGCGTTGTCATGATGGAAAATTATTGCCTCGTATCTGGCCGCATATTCCGGGCGTTTTTCGGCCACTGATCTCTTCAAACGGATTAATTGTGTTCGGTAGCGTTGTCCATTGATGGTTTCACCTGGTTTTAGCAGCTCATAATACAGCACACCGATCTGATCCCACCAAATACAGAGCATTACCTTCGTGCGGTGGATATTCGGCTTTGCCGTTGATTTGGCTGGTTGGCCGGGTTTCATATATGATTTTTTGCGCTTGGATCCATTTTGCATCACCAGTAACAATCCGATGCAAAAATGACTTTATTTTGTGGCGTTCCAGCAGCATTTCGGACATGCAAAACCGCCTTTCGACGTCTTTCGGCTTGAGTTCATATGGAACCCAATTTCCTTGCTTTTGAATATATCCAGCTGATTTTAAACGTTTTGAAATGGCTGCTTGAGTGACACCCAAAGATTCTGAGAGCTCTTCTTGTGTTTGGCAACAATCTTCATAGAGTAATACTTCCAGTTCTTCATCTTCAAACTTTTTTGGCTGCCCAGGACGTTCATCGTCCTGCAAGCCAAAATCACCACTTTTAAATCGTGCAAACCACTTTTGGCACGTTCGCTCAACTAGCGCATGTTCACCATAAGCTTCCACCAAAATACGATGACTTTCGGCAGCAGTTTTCTTCATATTAAAGTAATGAAGAAGAGCTCCCCGCAAAAACACTTTTTCAGGCACAAAGTTCGACATATTTGAGTGAAAAAAAAATTATTGTTGTTTACGCTTCAAATGAATGACATATACTGAAATGACGTACAATGACAGTAGCTTTCCAACGCATGTTCCAATGGAATAATACAAGTTACGCCATCTCTTAGCAAGCCGCACATTATAGACCCAATAATTACATATGACTTTAGGAAGGTTTTTGATAAAATCGTACATAAGTTAATTCTTTTCAACCATTTAGGCTCTTGATTTTCAATCTAGATTGATTTCTTGATTCAAATCCTACTTGGAAGAACGCTATTACCTTGTCCATTTCCGTTTTCATTTGATTGGACCAATTAAAGCCACTTCGTGTGTTCCACAAGGCAGTCACCTTGGCCTATTATTGATGTTGTAAATATTATAAAGAACTCACATACATATGTATATCTACTTGCCTATGCCGATGATATGAAAATCTATAGATGAACTTCAAATTTTTCTGATTCTCAACCTCTACAAGACGATCTCAATGGGTTCTCAATATGGTGCCAAAAAACTTCCTTGAGCTCAAGATAAAGAAATGCTAAGCCACCTGACCGTAACTTACTATATATCAACCCAAACTGTAGCTCCGGTGACTTCAATGCAGGACTTGGGCGTTATCTGAGATACTGAGCTCAATTTCCGCGTCCACATTGATTTTGTAATTAGCAGAGCGAACTCCGTGCTTGGCTTTGTTAAACGATGGTCCAAAGTGTTTTCTGACCCTTAAATCACAAAATCTCTGTACATCACTTTTGTTAGGCCACTTCTCGAATAAGCTGGCCAGGTATGGTCATCGTACTATGAAAACCTTATTCTACGAACAAAAGCTGTCCAGCGAAGTTTCCCACAATTCGCTCTTCGCACGCTTGCATTGGCTGACCACTACATCCTTCCGCCCTATGATTGCCGACTCAAATTGCTGGGTCTTCTATCTCTGGAACATCCTTTCAAATCCGCCGATATTCTCTTTATACACCAGGTCTTAACCGATACCATCGTCTATTCCCCACTGATGGACCTGATTTTTTTGAATACCAACCCACGCAAATTAAGGTCTTTTCGTGCAAACAATAATCGAGCCAATAGAACGGCCCATGTCTTCCATTTTCATTACAGTGGAAGTACCCTCGAAAACGCCCTCAATCACCACCTCTCCCGATCTTGATCTTCCCTGTCCATTAGTTTTAATTTAAGTTTTAGTTAAACTGAATAAAGTCGTCCGAGGTTGACCCGGATCTGTTAAATTTGGCAAGAGCTTATTTGACTTGCCAATTTTTCACCTGTGTCTATTTTCATTTTTATTTTCTCACAGCTTCAGAAAATTTGTTACCCTTTCCGATTTAACGGCTGAAACGCTTGCCTTATCAACTTGTCAAGTCTTCCAATTGACATTTGGCAGATCCAAATTCTGATCTAAGCTCTGAGCACAGCAGCATTTTTGATTGCAAGGGAACGGGCAACCTCATATTTACTTACGTCGTCGCTTTCCTGTTCAAAGGTATCAACGGCGTGGTGATTCGTCTTTCCATTGAAAGATTTAACTATACTCGTAGTCCTTTTATAATATGTCTGGCGAACTGCAGAGATCATGTTTCGTACTTTACCTGTTCTGTCTCAGCTTGACACCTTCGGAGTTTTTGAAGGTCCGCTTGATTCAGATTGACTACAGTTCATTTCAACCAGAATATGTGCTTACAGTAGCTGGCAGTTCTATGCTACTTAATAGCTTTTATTCTGTAGGCATATGGGATACCTTTTGTTAAGAGACCTGCTGAACTCTGTGATAGCAAGCCCAGCAGCGGACTTCAAAACAGCGGTAGATACTCGTATCATTGAATCAGTGGACTTCATGATTTGTCCAGCGAGAGAGGTAGTAAGAAAGGGTTCATTAACATCATAACCGCTTTTTATGAGATAGGGAACGATTTTAGTAAGACAATCTTTAATAAAACACCTCAAGGAGCTTGTAGCGGCCTATTTAACACTCAATCCTATATCTATGGGCAGGGTTGCTACACCAAAACCACTCTAAAACCAGAAGACTACTCTTTGGGATCATTCATATACTCGCAGACCGTGTATCTTGTAACTCTCTGTTGCAAATATGATATTTCCTAAGGTTTCGAGTCTCCCTCCGTAAAATCATGCAGACATCAGAAGGAATACTAAATTGACACCGAGTGTGTCTCTCTATCGGTCATTCACTCTTCACAGTGCTATACAGCAACGTAAAGGGTGAGCCAAGAGATGGTGTGGATGTTGGCTGCTAATTACTGTGACTTACTGAATTCAATGTGGTTGATCTTTTTGACAGATGTGGGTGAACTGTAAAGTAACATTTCGCTTTAGTGAGTCCGGAATTCGTACAATGGTGAAGCGTTTTGAAAAAAACTGGTACGGTATCGGGTCAAACTCAATATCAGCATGCTCGACCAGCAAGTATACGCCAAAACATCACCACTGTGAGTGAAAGTGTTCAAAACCAGACAGGCACCTCAATTCGTCGCCGTTTTGTTTTTCTTAAAGGGGTTAAGGTACCTTTAAATTGTTTGCACACAGCGCGGGCTAAGGAAAATTTGAGAGGAAAGAAAGATAGGTACCGATGTACGTTCATTTAAATTATCTGAATGTTATAATGACTAGGAAATAGAGAGCTCGGCAGGGCATTCCACAAGCGAGTTGTTCAGCTTTGGAACGAATCACAATATTTTTGAGTACGTCCGAAAGTAGACTTGAGGGTATACTGATAAGCATATGTTACGGTTGAAGGTTTGAAGGGGCGGAATGCTGCTGGCGATTTCTGTGGAGCACTGATGGTGAAAACAACGATAAAACAATGTGAGACACGAGACATTTCGTCGGTGTTCGAGGGTGTCCATTGACTGGGTGACATTAGCATTACCTATGAGCTTTGTCGCACGGTTTTGAATCTTATCTAGCAGGTGCAGAAATGTTTTGGGCGCACCTGACCAGATGGGGAAAAATATTCTTTACATCTTTTGAGGAAACCTAGACATTTCGCAGCATTTTAGGCGACGTCGAACATGTGGTTATTTCAACGTGAGTTGTCACTGACACACACACCGAGAATGACAAGTTTTTCGATTTCGACGATGCAGGTGCCATTCCTGGACAATGTCAGGGTGTTTAAATTTCGCTTTAACGGCTGCAGACAGCTGTGTTTTGGAAGCATTGTATCTGTTGATAGTTCCCCAACTGGTTAAGCTGTTAATATCGGAATTTAATGAGCTTAACATACGCTGGCAGTCCCGTTCTACAGTCGAAGAGCAAGGACGTGGACGAATATGAAAAGCAGAGGGTACTGTCGTCAGCAAAGGAATATATTGGATTAGAAGTAGCAGACAAGAGATCGTTGATGAAAATTAAAAAGAGTGTCGGAGACAGAACGGGGCCCTAGGTCACACCGGTATTTATTTTGTGAATATCAGACTTGAAACCATCCAAGACAACTTGAATTGAACCTACCGAAAGATAGTTTCTAATCCATTGAAGAA
The DNA here is from genome assembly GCA_963966105.1 of Volucella zonaria. Taxonomy (NCBI): domain Eukaryota; kingdom Metazoa; phylum Arthropoda; class Insecta; order Diptera; family Syrphidae; genus Volucella; species Volucella zonaria. The sequence goes on along the minus strand of OZ014531.1, from coordinate 143,543,449 downwards.
GAGAGTTGTCGATCCCAAATGCACGCATTTCCGACAAAAGAGCTTGATACCAAACTCTGTCAAATGCCTTAGAAATATCAATTGCAACTATCTTGCTTTCGCCCGATCGTTTAAACTTTTTCGGTTTTTCTCTGTCGGGTTGGTCTTGAAGGACCGAAAAAATATTTCTCTAACCCTGGCAGCCTCTTTACAGCTCGAGTCGTACCATGCCTTTACTTTTGGTTTGATACTCTTCATCCGATGAGGGATAAAGGATCGCATTCCAAAGAGAATAGTGTCTGCGATTACATCAGCAGCGGCATCCACGTCGTTATGGAGGAAACATAGCGACCAGTTAAAATTCCGAAAGCTGTTAAGTCTACTCCAATTGTCTTTCTCGTATTGCCATACGGTTCTTTTAGGATCTTCATTTGCACGTCTATAAAATTCAAATTATACAACAATTAAAACCGGACCATCTACGACGCCGCCTATTTGTTAACTGTTGGATCGTCAGGACAATTTGTTATCGAATTTGATATTTTCTGATGAAGGCAGGAGAGACGGTTACAGTGAATAGCCGCAACTTGGTGACCTGCTATTGTTTTTTTCCAAAATTGAATGAATTGACTCTGAACGATCTCTGGTTTCAACTGGATGGTGCTATCGGCCACACAACTATCAACCAGTCAATTTATTGCGTACGAAATTTGAAGATCGCATTATTTTGATTAGAGGAGAAGTTGATTGGCCTGCAACGTCATGGGATTTGATATCTTTAGAATAAGGTCTGGGTCTGACAATAACCCAGCGACAATTCACGATCTCAAACATAACGTCCAAACTGAAATTGCGGGCATTGGCCCACTAATTCTTCACAAAGTCATCGATAATTTTGGTCTTCGTATGGTCGCTTGCTACAGAAGCCGTGGTGGCCACATGAACGATGTTGTATTCCACTCAAAATTGCCATAGTCCGAACTTTATTAATCAATAAAATTCCACATTGGATTCACAATAAATGTGTGTTTAATTTAATAAAAACTTCCACACCAGCTGTTTATTTAGTATTTGTGGAACTCAATGCAGGACTATCTGTAAACTTTATTACAAAATTGCACTCAGATTGAAAGCTCATTTGGTATTTTCTATTTTTATAAGTTTCATTTGATTTAAGCCTCAAGCCAGTTCCCATGCAATCTGTGCAATTAAATTAGAGTGCCGTTATTTTGATTAGTTTAAATCTTGTATTTATTCGTGATTGCTTAGATGTGAATGTAAAACTGGCGCGAAAGAGTTCCTTATTGGTTGAGAGCATAAAACCAACCACGAAGTGTAAGTTTGAGATAAAACCTACTTGTAGGAGATTATTTCGGATTTATAGTTTCGTCTTTGATAAAAACAACCACCTTCCAGTTCAAACCAGTTGCTACTGATGCACCAGTTCGTTACTGATGCACCAGTTGTTCCCGGAAGAGTTTTCCGACCAGAAATGAGGCGTTGCGTTGGGAAGAAATCAAGAAAATTGAAAATGTAATCATTCTGCTTGCACTCCAGAGTAACGAAAGTGAAAACGATAGGGCAATAATACCTGGTCAGGTTTTCATTTGCATCAATAAGGAAGTTAAAAAGATGTTACTGTATGTAAGTAAGTCCTGAGTTGTTTTAACAGGCACAGTGATTAATTTCACTGAGGTTGTTAAGTCAATGCATTGGACTTGAATGCAAATGGCTGGAGACATCCTTTACTGGAGAATGAGGGATGGTTAACGAAGGATCTGAGCTAGAAATAAGCGAGTTCAACGAAAAATCAATTCAAAAGAAATTTTATCACCGAAACAATGGTAATACAATGGCATAGCATGAAGTGGAAATAGTAGATCACGCAGAGAATAAAGAGCGAATGGGCGTACTGATGGATCGAATCGCACATTCTTTTTAAAGTATGAATCCAAAATTTTGACTTTTATTGACTTCCGACTAAATAAAGGGATGATTGAAGATCAAATAGAGAGATAACGTCGTGACGCAAAACCCGTGACGAAAAACTGTAACAACCGCCGAAAGGCAAAGCTTATGACGCAGTGGTTTTCAATTTTATAAAAGTGTGCCGCAGACATATTTTATAATGAAATGCGATATGCATGATGACGTCAAAAGGAACTTATCAATAAGAAGGACTTGATGTCATATTATATCATATATCGATATATATAACAGTGCTTCCGAATTCTATTTTCTTAGTTTGCGATGAAGAAATGTCAAACAATTGCCAAAAAAATTTTTTCAAAGCAAATTAAATTTGTTAACCAACCGACAGATGAACTGCCATTATAAAACAAATAGACAGGGTGTCCCCTAATGAGTCAAGGATAATTTGGGAAATGATTCTTGGGTATATTTTAAGAAAAAAAAATCGTTCTACAGTTGGGTCTATCTCCAATGTTGACATAATTTATCGAGAATTAAGAAAAGGCTTACTTTGGTGTACCCTGAATCATGTTAACGAAAATTGCTCTGTTAATACTAATGGTAGGACTTTATTTTTAGAAGAAATACTAGCTTTGGCAACTGAGTTTAAGTAACGTTGATATCTTGTTTGGGGCTTCAGATATGCAATTTCTAAGCCTGTTCTATTTTCCTTGCCCACGCTGATTTTTGACTTTGACTTTTCTCCAGAAAATTAGTAATAAACATAACGTTTTATTACTTTTTCTTATGATCGTAACAATAGTAATAAAAATAATCATGAACCCATAGATTTAATGTTACTTGGGAAAACCAGCAGCAGGTAAAATTTAAAAAAAGGCAGCTCCAAAGGCTATGAATGAAAAATTATTTTGTCTGGTTATAGATAATTTTTATTTTATGTGTGTACGAAATTAGTTATAACAGATGCTCAAAATATCCTCCTTGGTTTTGAATGCATGCTAGAGCCCGTTTTTGGATGTCACTGCGAATGTTTATTGATGCTAGCTGCTGCCTCACTTTTGATGACGCTTCGAGAATATGATCTTCCAATTCAATTAAAGTTGCTATTTCTTCTCAATACAAAAAATCTAATACAGTAAGGTCAGGAGATCTTGCAGGCCAGTGAACTGGTCCATTTCTTTCTAACCAACGGTTCCCGTACTCTTCATCTAGCCAATTCTAAACCTCACGACCATAGTGGGTTGGAGCACAGTCCTGTTGGAAATATGATATAGCTTGTTGAATCAGTGGAATGTCCTCCAATCATTTGGCATAAACTCTAGATAGTTTGTAGAGTTTAACCTGCCCACATATTGACGCTGAATTTGAGTTGAAATGATTTATGGCTCATTGTATATGGATTGTCCGCAGCTCATGTATGAAAATTATGAAAATTTGTGATCCTATCTCTTGTAAATTGAGATTCGTCCGTCCAAAAAATTCTGCTAGCAAACTCGTCATCAACCAAGCTCCGCTCCAGCAACCAGGTAAAAAACTCAAGTGTCTTTTCCAACTCATCGGGAATCAGTTCTTGCACAGGTTTATGGTCGTATGGATAAAGATTTTCTCCATGCAGAACATAAGCAATTTTATGTTTGGAAATATTGAATTGCAAAGATATGCGTCTGATGCTGATTGCTTCCAGTATTCTTTCACCAGTCGAAATTCTTCTTACTTGACGAGGTCCGCCGTTAGGTCGTGCATTTGAAACTGATCCCATTTCTTATAGCCTCCGATACGTATTTCCAAATACTCCTATAGGAAGTCCTCGGTTAGGATAAAGTTCATGGTATCTTTGTCGTCCTCTAGTTGAACTTCCACTGCACAGCCCATAAACGTAAATAATGTTTGCGTATTATTGATTTGTAAATGCAGATATTTCAAATAGCGCTTCTAAGCAACTGTAACCTTAGCGTAAAAAATTAAACTGATGAATAAATTTTGTTTTCTAATCTTTTATACCATTTTTGTTTGGTAAATTTCCCAAATAGGCCTTCATGCGCCAAACATAACACTTTCTGAGAACTTTTAAGGGGGTATTCTGGTCTAGAATTTTGAAAAAAAATCGATATTTCTTTTGCATATTTTCAAAGTATATGTATACTTTTAAGAATATACCCTCCGAACGAAATTTTAAGATTCCAATTATTTACGGAGTTATAGCTGCTTTAGTGACGAGGGAATTAGGCCGGCCTTGTTGGAGCGAATCGAACTACTTTTATCAACACAATATCTCAAGTTCTAATAAACCGATTTACTTGAAATTTAGTACACACCTTCTTTAAATAACACTCTAAGATCCCTATCAAACTTTTGGTTAACAAATTTTTTTTTACTATTTTTAAAAAAATTAAAAACCAAAAGAGAAATATGAAAAAACAAAATTATTTTTTTAAGGGGATGGTCTTATGTTCGATCTGCAAAAAAATCGATTTTTGTTTTGCTTATTTTCAGAGTTTAATAAGCTGAGAATATACTGTGAACATTTTAAACCGATACACTGAGTCATTTTAAAGTTACAGAAAATAATCGTACCCTGCTCTTCTTCTCCAAACTTCAAACGCGTTTTTCTTGAAACTACTTTTTATCCGACGGCCCAGATGATTAACCCTTCTGTTCTGTTGGGGTCCATTTATGACCCAAAAGGATTACAAACTAATACATTTTTATTTAGGGTCGCTTTTTTTCAATTCCTTCCTACTCAGTGCACGAATTTCAACATATTTTCAAATACTTCAGCCAGTTATTTTACAGTTATCTTCCAGACATAGATTTAGGTAAGTGTATGCACATGATCCGTTAGGGTCACTTTGTGACCCAACGTAATACGGATTGTATAAGCAGGCTTTTGCTCGCATTGTCTCGTTTGATACACATTTGTTTGTTTTGGTCGAAATAGGTTATTCTTTGAAATATTCGTAGGTGTGTTTTCTAAGTGTATAAAGTATGGCTGAAGAAAACAGAGAACGCAATTTTGCATATTATTATTGCATGTTAACTAACCATGCTATTTATGTATGCTCAAAGATACACCATTTGAGTGGTAGTGAGATTGCTGCGCTTCTAGACCGTGCTGAAGATCAAATTTATGACGATTTTGAAGATGAGGATAGTGATGGTTATGAGGAATACGAACCAGAAGTGCAGAACGAGGATGTTTCAGAAGATGATATTGAGAGTGGTGATAATAATATAGAAGAGATATCTGGGAATTTGACTACATTTTTCAGTAAAGATCGTGATATAAAGTGGGTAACAACACCTCCCGGAAATCTTTTTTCTCGTGCCGCAGCTGAACAGATTGTCCACCAACGCACGGGTGTAACATCTTTTGCTGTTCACCGTATTTATGGAATAAAAGATATGTAGTTTCGAGTTGTGTATGACTCAGGCTATGAAGAAAGATGTTATCCATTTCAGTAATATGCAGGGGACCAGCGTAATAGAAAATTTCGAAAACATAGATGAAGTCGAGTTCGATGCATACTTGGGTCTTTTATTGCTTATTGGTATGTAAAAATCACAGTCATACAAATACATGTATGTTACATTTTTTTCGTTTTTGTGCAGGTGTTTATCGTTCATACGGTGAAAGTATCAGAAGTTTGTGGAATGAACTTTATGGGCGTCCAATGTTAAGAGCTGTAATGTCTCTAGAACAATTCTTTCAAATTTCACGTGTACTTGCATTCGACAACCGACAAGGTCGTAGATCAGAAGCTCGGGGAGATAAACTTGCACCAATCCGTGACTTTTATGAAAAGTGGACTGCGAATCTTTCAAAGTTTACATGCTCAGTAAACCTGGAAAATATGACATGAAGGCATGGATAGCAGCTGATTCAGTGAGTGCATTTTGCTTGAAATTTCAAATTTATCTTGGACGAACTCTAGGAACACCTGAGAGAAACCCGGGTGAAGGAGTCGTTTTAGACTTAGTATCAGAATATCGTGGAAGAAATATTACAACTGATAGCTTTTTTACTACTCATAATTTAGCATTAGAACTGCTGAAACGAAAAATAACTCTTGTTGGAACAGTTCGAAAGAACAAGAGATTTCTACCCGTTCATGCTACTGCTCAAGAGCTCAGTAAGCCTCCAGTTTTTTCGAGCAAATTTTTCTTCCATGGAAATGAAACAGTTGTACAGTATATACCGAAAAAATACAAATTAGTACAATGCATCGTAATGATAAAGTTTTAGAGCCACATCCGAAGAAGATTCCAGAAATAATTGAATTTTACAACTCAAAGAAGGGCGGTGATAACACGATGGATCAAATGGTTCGCACATATACAATACATGCAAACGACAAACTAATTGTTGGCCAGTAGCTCTGTTTTCTAATTTGATTGACATTTCCGCTCTAAACGCCTTTATATTGTGGACCGAAATTCACCCAAATTGGAATGAAAATAAATTGTATAGACGTCGTCTATTTTTACAGAAGTTGGGTGAAAATTTAGTTCGAGCGTGTAATGTTCGACGAAGCCGTCTTCCTAGAGCCGAAACTTCTGCTACCACTGTTCGTAATATTCGAAATGAGCCATTAACATCATCGTCATCATCGCCATTAACTGCTAAAAGAATCAAAGCTAGTGATCGCAAACGCTGCAAGTTTTGCCCTTCAGAACGGGAAAAGAAAACTTTTACCTCATGCAGTGTCTGTAATAAGCCAGTATGTCCAACGTATCGTCATAGTACAGTCATTACCACCACTTATTTTGAAGAACATATCCCATAAATTCTCAATTTGTATGTATTTTATTTTGTTTTACTGCATTTTCTCTTTTTTTCATCAATTTTTTAAAAAAAATATACGAGTATGTGGGTCATTTAGTGACCCGAAACGTAATACGTGCATTTTTTTTCTAACAGAACAGATGGGTTAAAAAAAAACTATTGGACCGATTCGGCTGAAATTTTAACACAATATTCCACATATGAATAGTTCTGTCCGGTATTAGAATTAGATTTTGTTATCCACTTTTTTTTCAGATGATTATAAAAGGAGCAATCAGGGGGTCCAGCCACCTACTTTTTTTTTGAAGAGACCTACTTTACCTTCCCAAAATGAAAACATTTTTTCATTTGGATGAGGAAGCTATTCGAACTTTTACTCATTTATTTTCGCCATCGCGATGATGGATTTGTGAACTAGTGCATTGTCTTGATGAAACAAAACTTTTTTCTTCGTCAAATGCGGCGGTTTTTTCCTGATTTCATTTTTCAAACGCTACAATTAGTTCACATAACACACCCCGTTTATAGTTTTTCCTTTCTGAAGATAATCAATGAAAATTATCCCACGCGCATCCCATTAAACTGACGCCATGACCTTGTCTGCAGATGGAACTGTCTTCGCCTTCTTTGCAGCCAATTCTCCCCTTTAAGTCCATTGTTTTGACTGTTCCTTCGTATCGGGTGTGAAATGATCGACCCATGTTTCATCCATGGAATCGACGAAAAAACTCGGTATTTTTGCTGTGAAACTTTGCCAAACACTCGATTGAAACATCCCCACGACGCTGTTTTTGTTCCATTGTGCACAAGTTTCTCATGTCCAATTTTTCACCCAACATACGGTGTACAGCGGTTTTTGAAATGCCTACAACATCTGCTAGTTTACGCACTTTCAACTGACGGTCATCCAAACCATTTTGTGAATTTTTTTCAACATTTCTGGCGAACTCACCTCATTTTGTCTACCACTGCGATGTTTGTCTTGGCAACTCGTACGGTCTCGCTTAAACTCTGCCACCCAATATTTTATTGTTGAACCGAGTAGAACCGGAGTAGAACCGAGTTCCGTTTTGATGTTGGTTGGATTGACTACTTTCAAATGAAAGTATTGTATCATGTAACGATGACCATTTTTTTCCATATTTAAAGGTCACTATTGATGGCTTCCGAACAAATACTAAACGACGTAGCGACGTCAAACTCAAAATTTAAGCTTTATAAGATTGGTATTTTCTACAATTGTCATTTTTTTTAAACAACAACCGCCGCCGTCTATGTTGGGTACTTTTGGGGCTACCCTAGTAGGTCGCTATTATTGTTTGTGTCATTTTATTTATTGTTTGATTGAAATAAGGGCTTAGAACTGAAAGCTACCAGTAGACAAGAAATAAATGAACTCGGGCGCTGGCGGTTAAGAACCGGAAAGTACATACGATTTGGCGAAAACTGAAAATTGAACTGGGAGGAAGATAAAAGCATGTCTGACTGGTTTACGTTACTGTGGTGGGCTCCTGGTCATGAGGGCATTGATGGGAATGAAAAGGCCAACGAACTGTCCAGAAAGGGTTCAAAAACTCCCTTTAATGGGCCTGAACCTTCTGCTGTACTCCTAAATTAGCCGTCAATTTAGCTATTGATAGCTGGAGCATTCGAGATGCGTCTCATATAGAGAGAATAGCTCAGGTCTAAGACAGGCCAAACTAGCCATCCTGCCATTCAACCAAAATTTTAATAGATGTCTAAATCTAAGTCAGCACGATATCAAAAACTTAGTAGGTTAGCTTACATGACACCACGGTTTAAGATATCACCTCAACAAAATGAATCTAGTCTTGAAGAAGACGAAACTGCTGAATACATCTTATGTGAATGCGCAGCCCTCAACGGAATTACACGAAAGATTTTCTTCATGGAGCAATTCGGCTCCAATTAATTTATGAATTCCTCTGCTAGTAGTGTTATTAACTTCTGGCTAATGCTACAAAAGATCTTTTAGGCCAAAATGCCGTAGTTCGCAATTTCGCAAATCGTTTTACGTCGCATGGGTCATGTCAGAGATCATATTTTCAGATATAATCTAAAAACTTAAATCAATATCAATATTCCATTGAAATCCTTTCAATTTTCAACTCTAAATTCTTAAGGTTAAATTGAATAACTATTTATAACTGCACCAGTAAATAGCAGTAATGCCATTGAATAAACAGTAACAGGTTACTTGCTACTACATCAACTACAGTATTTAGAGACTACATTACCGTGGAAGCGTATAAAACTAGCAACTTAGTCTACAAAATGCAGATAACCATTTAGCTATCAGCGGAAACCTACAAGCAAGATGGATTGTAATCACAGCCATCGGATTCTAACGTGCATCTGCCAAATGTAGAATATTTCGGGTAGTAAAGTAAAGACCATATTAGTTCAGCCATAAAATCGTGACCTGTACATATCTTCAGCTCATTTTTTACTTCAATCTCTTGGTATACCAACATCTACAAGAACCTTTGTCTGAAGAGCACATCTTTAACAAATTCCTACCATAAATCTAAATCCAAGTTGGGTCTTTTGAAAAACCTACACACACTAAATTACTCGAGTAATAACAGTTCTCTCATGGAACTGCTCTATTTGTGAGGTAATTAAATTAAACGCACCACACTATAGAACTGAGAATGCGCGCGTCAGAAATGAATGATTATCCTCTTAGCGGTGGTACCTATGAGATTGCAGGCCACTTGCAGCGTCTGCTAATGCGATATTTCTGTTTAATCGTTACGTAGATAGGTATCCACGTATGCATCCGTGTGTACAAACAAGATTGCCCACGACCGGTCCATGACGATGCGAAATTGCAGTGTTCCAGCCACCAGAAAAGACCCTAATAGCTTCTGAGAAAGTGGAAATTAAATTCAGATTACACAGCTTCAGCTTGATTGGGATTCCTGCAATTAAAATCATTGAAATATTATTCCACTTGGTAGGGATGGTGGTCTCCTTGAGGAGGGTAGACAGACGAACCACAAACAAAGCAAACAGCCAAATGGATAACTTGGCCTTGGCGTTGGTGAATCAGAATAATGAGGACCTTTTTCAGGCAAAAGTGATCCAAGTAAAAACAGTGACCGCATTCCGTTTGGTTTCTTGCAATCATCTTGGAAATGACCATCAATAAGTCGTCTTGTTAAAATGTCTTTGTTTGTTGTACTTCTTTTTTATAATAATAAAAACATACGAGAACGGTCTGGGATTCTTTTGATGGCCGAATGAAATATTTTTTCCCTACAATTTTGCAAAACATGTTGTAGTTCGCTGGTGTTTAATGAACCTACGTTTCGATATTAGCAAACCGAAAGCAGAATGAGAGCATGAGAAAAGCCTTTACGAATGACGACAACCGAGAAACAACATTATCTAAAAATTCTTCGTCGAAGTGGCCAGCAGTAAGAAAAACGGATATCGATGCACCACGTCGAAGTTCCAACATCGGTTCTGGAAAATCCGTGTCGGATGTCGTACCTTCATAGTTAGGCCAATTATTCGATGACTCCGATAGCCAAGGAGGCCCTTTACACCACAAATGGAAATCCTTTAACTTCGAAGGGCGAATACCACGGGAGGCACAATCCGCTGGGTTGAATTTGGAGCGAACATAGTTTTAACAAGGACGGCGAATTAGCAACACGTTTTTTACTACACGATTGGTGATGAAAACGCTCCAGCGAGGAAGATTACCAGACAGCCAGTGAGGGACTATTTGTGAATCGGTCTATGCATGTATTTGTACCGGTGGTGATATTTTAAGTTTAGCGAAAAGTCAGCAAAGCAAAAGCGCACCACATAATTCCAAGCGCGGAATAGGTCTCTTTGATGGGGGCAACTCTACTTTTTGCAGCTTTAGTTGCTATGTTACTAAAGATCCATCAGAATTTTGATTCTTGCAATAAATAACGGCTGAATAAGCTTTTAGTGGAGAATCACAAAACCCACGATACTCCACGGAGCTGCTGTACCAAATACGACGAGGAATCTCCAACCCCTGCATTAACGGAATTTCAAAGCGGATGTCAAACCATTCTTTGGCAATCTCGACAGGAAGAGCGTCATCCCAGGATAGCTTGAATGTCCATAACTGTTGAGAAATGATTTTTAAGGCAATAACGCTTGGTGCCAGAAATCCAAGGGGTCAAATATCCGGAAAGTATCCGATAAGATTTCGCGCTTGGTATATGCAGGCCTCTCAGGCAAGGCAACTTTAAATTGAAATAAATCCTTAACTGGATTCCACAGTAAGCCGAATAACTTAATCGATTCATAAAATTCGCGTTCGAAAGGAAAGTGTTCACGAAAATCATCTGGCAGCGATTGTAAAAATTCTGAGCAGTTGGAGCTCCACTTTTTCAAATTGAAACCTGTGGCTTCTAACCTAGTTACATTTTGATGTACCTTTAAAAGTCCTTCAATGGTATCAGCATCTCTCAACCGGACGTAAAAATCGTTCTTTAGGATTTCCGATGTCTCAGGGAACTCCTTCCAGGAGTCCATTGCAAGCTGGCGCAATGTTCGAATTGACAGGTATGGGCCGCAAGATGTTCCGTATGAAACCGTAATAAGTCGATAATGTTTGATCGGCTGAAATGAAGACTCCCTCCACAAAATCCTCTGAAAATTGACATGTTTAACAGCGACCCAAATTTGCCTAAACATTTCTCCGACATCTCCTGATATTGTGTACGTATGACGTCGAAAGCGTGTTAGAACTGCGAATAAATCCCTTTGTATGGGAGGACTAATTAGCAGAGTTTCGTTCAGAGATAGATTCGAAGAAGATCAATAAGAACCGTCAGAAACGACTCTCATTTTTGTGGTGGTGCTATCTTCCTTAAACAGTGGGTGATGCGGAAGGTAGTAAACGGAAGTATTAGAATTGTCAATTTCTCCTGCAGCGATTTCCTCCATACGTTCTAGCTTCATATACTCCGACATAAATGCACAGTACCTTGTTTTGAGGACAGGACCTTCTTTTACAAACCATCGTTCATTGCTCAGCAGGCGACGAGGAGCAGCTGAAAACGTATCGCCGTAATAAGATAAGATAAATTTTCAATCGGACTAGCGACTGTGGGTGGAAAAGACATCTCAATGGAACCAATATTCTCCTCAATTTATCAGAAAATTTGCATTTCCACACCCAGATCGACATTAAGGGCAACAGTTGACTAGAGTGAAACTGTTGTATCGTAAGTGGCCACCAGATTTCCTCTAAAAACCCAATCAAAGGTAGCCAAAATCGCGTTAGGAATACCACATTGTGTCTGACAGGAGTTAATTCTATGACATGAAATACATAGTCAATCCCTTAAAATAGATCAACCGGTACTCTTATAAAAAATTTTGGGTCAGCTATTCTCTCCTCTATGTGACTTATGTTCTTATTGAACACGAAATCAAAAGACTGATTGGGTAGAGGATCGCATAATTTCGTAAAATATATGCAGTTAAATGAATTGAATTTTAATATGTCCATATGCTAAGTTTTTTGTCAAATTCTTTTCTTAGCCTTAAGCATAGAAAATAAGTATATATAAGTATAAAATGTAAACAAAGTCGAAAGACATAGATATAAGAGTTTAGAGTAGCTTAGAGTGCCTGTGTGGGGCCAGTAGGTTAGTGTAAGATTGTTAAGTAATTTTAAGCTAGCATTTAAGCATTTTTTGTTAGTATGTAAGAATTAATGATTTAGAAAATAAAATGCATTTAAAACTAAACTAAACTAATGAATTGAATTTTGGCCGAAACGAGAAAAAAGTTGAGTTGATATCCTGCCACGAGTGCATCCAACATGTGAGCCATTTACTCCATTAAGAAAAAAACGAGCATATTGACGATCTTATCCTAACCTTTGAACACATGATTCCGAGATAAATGAAACCTGGGACCCACTATCTAGAAGAACTCGACAGGCTTGCATTTGTCCAATGGAGTTAGGAACCTAAACGATAGCAGTTGTCAGTAAATTATTTGTTGTGGATGTTGAAAACGAGACGGGATTATGAAATGACGATAAATGGTTGCTAGTAGAAGGTAAGATACATATTATGCGATTGGTTACAAGACGAAGATTCTACTACTTATGTCCAGATCGAAGACAATTCAAACAGACGATATTTTCTTTTACAAATGATCGGCGAGAATTAACATCAAGAGCGAGAAAAACTGTGGACAATGTGCAAGCTCATGCTGTTGTTTGCATTTAACACAATTGAACCTTTCAGCGCTAACATTGTAAGATTTTATAGCAAATGGTCACCGCAATCGGTTCGCGTACCAATTAGACTATTGATAGCCTACTTCGATAGTTATTGTATGCACGTCAAGAAACCCAGTGTTTTTTTTAGGTCGACTGCAATGAATCTTCAGAAAGTTGTAAAACATGCAGTATCACAATCTGAAAGCAATCCAGAACATAGAATACCTCAAAGAGTTTCAAAAAGTGGTATACTATATACGGGGACGAGAGTCCTGCTCCAGAAAGACAAAGTGGAAGTCATAATATCATTCGAATTCATCCTGGTCCAGAGCTGCTACGAAGAAATCTTGTCTAGAACATTTTGTTTCATCTGACATTCGTCAGGAGATATGTAACTGCACGAATAGAGAAGGCCGGTGTGCTGCAGCTGAAAAAAAAATCATATGGAAGGACGTAGATGATGACGAGCTGCAACCTTTTTTTGGTTTATTACTCCTGGCAGGCGTAGAGAAGAACTGGGATACACGTGGGCGAGAATTATTAACCAGCATGGATGTCAGCCTCCACTATAAGGCCACCATGCCTATAACAAGGTTTTAAATGCTTAGATGATTAATTCGCTTTAGTGATAAAAGAACACGAACTGCTCGCCTTGAGTATGATAAACTAGCTGCAGTGAGTTACGTATGGCCAATTTTCATTGGCAACTGCCGAACGAAATATATTGCGTCAAAAAACGTGACCATTGACGAGCAACTAGTCACTTTCAGGGGTATTTGTCTATTTGCCCAGTACATCCCAAGCAAACCTGGAAAATATGGAGTCAAAATATATTGGATGTGCGCGCAATGGTTCAGGTTCCAAAGAAGGGCGGTCATAGGGTTTTTTGGGCAGATTTACAAAGAAATCATATCATTTTGGCCTGGAAAATTTTTGTTATGATTACTAGAGAGTTAGAACAAGACAAAAAAGCTATTTTTTTTAACAGAGTATATTCATGCATAAAATATTCATCATATATAAAAAACATAATCACACAAAAAAAATCGGGTTATACTAGATGGAGTGAAAAGTGACCTCCTTGGGAATTAAAAAATAATTTTTTTTAAATGTTTTTTTATATTGTTCAATATAGTCCCCTTTTAGTTTGATACACTTACTCCAGCGATTTTCCAACTTCTTGATGCCGTCCGAAAAGTAATTTTCCGGAAGGTCTGCAAAATACTCCTCCGTGGCGTCGATGATTTCCTAGCGTGAGCTGAATTTTTTATTGATGAGCCATCTTTTGAGGTTTGGAAAGAGATAATAGTCCGTGGGATGCAAATCTAGTTACCAAAAGTCCGCCCGATTCCGCATCAGCAAGTCCAAACACTCTTTAGGAGTGCTCTCGCCTTCGTGTTTTTGGTCATTCGCGGCATCCAGCGGCAGGATAACTTTTTCATATGCAGAATATTGCCCAGAATATGGCGTGTGCGCTCAGTACTAATCTTTGTGGGATCTGCTAACTGGCACACCTTTACTTTCCGGTCAGCCAACACAATTTCATGTATTTTTTTGACATTGTCCTCCGTAACCGCATCGGACTTGATCGGTAGTGGAGTTGCGGCCACCACGAAACTCTCGAAACCAATATTTGACGGTGTAATCTGACGGAGCATTAGCCCCATAATATTTATCCAACTTTCTTTTGTTTCTCAAAAAATAATGTCTTATGAGAGAACGGAAATCGTTTTTGTCCATACTCAACATAATGCCAAACACGTCAACAACAATCAGCTGTCAAAACAAAACTAAAGACAGTATCGCACTAAAATTTGGCATGTGTGCCTAAATATGAATGGACTTCAAGGCACCATAACCTTTTTGCAGTAGCAGCACATTTTTGGTCAAGGAGGTCACTTTTCACTCCATCTATTAATAACAATAAAATTAGTTTTGTTTATCTTATCAAAACGTACTATTTCACATGAAACAAGTGCTATTTACATAGTATTAAAAATATCAAGTAATATAATATAATAAAGTTACAATAAAGCTCAAAAACTTAATAAATCCAACACTTCTTTTACTAACGCAGACTTCTTTTTATACTGCAACTTTCTTAAACTAGAAATAAGTGGATCTGAATTAAGAAGAAGCCTGTGCAAGAGATCCATGTTAGTAACATCTCGGGAATGTTTCCTAGTATTATCGCGTCTGAATAGTTTGACTAATTTATTACAAGACTCAGCGACCTCCTCAGATAATTCACCAGTAGATAATAAAGAACTATCTATCACTTCTACTCCGTGAATCAATACTTTATGCATTGATGAAGGTAAGTTATACCAAGGGTATTCTTCCACAAGCATCTTGGCAGTATCAAAAGCATAACTCTTAAATTTTTCTGAATTTATTTTATAACCAGAAGAAAGGCTCTTCAGAAGGTGACTACATCTGTCAATAAGATCTTTTCTAATACCAGTTATTTCAGATGAAATATCAGAGTTATGGAAAAATGTACGTGCTGTGTTTCCATCATTGGATGTGCCACTTCCTCCACTTCGAGGTTTGCCTACAATTAAACCTAATTTTTCCCTGAACTGCTGTTGAACTAGCTCTTTTCTCTGAGCAAGACTAGCTTTATCTTCTGCAGAACGCGCTTGCCACTTTTTAATATTAATTCGATAAGAAACGTGAATAAAATACTCGAAAAATCTAATGTATGAATGCAGAGGAGATAAGCCAAACTCAAATTTACTAGTATCAGGGACCTCTTTTAAGTATATATTTAAATCGTTCATCTTTTTTGGTGTTGCACCACAAATGTAACACCTAGTCGCTAAGTGCAGAGCAAACTTTATCATCTACCATCGTCAATTGTTACGAATGGGTGATTTTAATTTCGTGACCATTAATAAGCACTGAAGTAGGGACTAACTGGTTAAATTGGCTTTTGAAATGAACTTCTTCTTGCAAGGTGACTTCCTTTGTTTCTTTTGTAAATTGAAAACGAATTAGTCTCAACCTAGTAGAGGAAGGGCTTTCGTATTTGGCCACTAACTTAGCTTTTGATCTCCTAAATTGCTTCCAATATGTGGCAAACCATTTACAGAGATTCAAAAGGAGATTTCTCAAGCAATCAGTCTGGATATTTTCAGCATCCGGTAAAGAATTCGCAAGGGATCCAAACACTTCCCGAAACCTTTCTACTTCATTTTCTTTATTTTTTGAAGCTATCCACGCATTTAAAACAAGCATTCGGGTAAAAGAACACGTAATGGTTGTACCTGCAAAAGAAAAATAGGAGACTATATTGATATATGACTCATTTATGGCGATTCGTGCCTTCATAAGTAAAAGCTTAGTTGAATATGGAAAATGGTTAAAAACAAAAAAAATGGAAAATGTGTTTTGACGGAGCTAGTTATGAATAGCCGCATTGTTAAGGAAAACATAATTACTTTAAAAATATCGTATATACCTTCAATTTGAATATCCATTGCACAATTATATCACAAACAATATATTTCTCGGAAAAACCATACTTTAAAAACAACACCAATTTATGTGAACAAATAAACTAATGAGCACTAATCAGATGTTACCACTTCCGATGCACAAAATTAACTGTGCCGTGTTTGTAATTGCAATGTTTTTTATACCTGTGAATAGAAGGGCTTTTTAAGTTTCCTCTAATGGTAAAATAACGTTATATTTGTAATATCGCTATTACGGCCCTATGACCTACGGCTGAACCACTGTGTTGCGGTTCAAACACTGCATACGCTATTGATGGTAAGATTTACTGTGGACGATAACCAGGAGAATAGGTTCAAAAAAATTTGGGGCAATCGTTACTGAACTAACAGCAACAATAGTAAGTAGTGGTAGGAATGTAACAACTGATAACTTTTTTTACTTCTTTGCCACTGGCAGAAGTGCTTCTTCAAAAACGACTGACTCTAGTTGGATCAATTAGACAAAACAAACGTGAAGTTCCTCAAAGCATAAGCCAAACAAAAATCGTGGTGTTTTTTCAACTTTCAGCGTTGGCGACGAAAATTTAGGGAAGGAAGAAGGATAGGCACCGATGAACGTTGGTTTTATATATCTGAATGTTATAATGACTAGGAAATATAGAGCTCGGCAGGGCATTCCACAAGGGAGTTGTTCGGCTTAGGAACGAATCGCGATATTTCAAAGTACGTGCGAAAGTGGGCTTGAGGGTATACTGATCAGCATTCATAGCGAGACGTGTGTTACGGTTAAAGGTTTGAAGGGGCGGAATGCTACTGGCGATTTCAATGGAGCACTGGTGGTGGAAATAGCGATAAAACAAAGTGAGACAGGAGACATTTCGTCGGTGCTCGATAGTGTCAATTGATTGAATGATATTAGTATCAGTCGTATCCCACGGTTTTGAATCCTGTCTAGCAGATGCAGAGATGTTTTAGGAGCACCTGACCAGATGTGGGCATTGTGCTTCAATTTTGGGCGGATGAATGCCTTATATATTGCGGCCAGATCAGAGGGGGTAAAGTATTTCTTACATCGCTTGAGGAAACCTAGATATTTGGCATGTAAGTGCCATTCATGGATAATCACCAGTGGACCTGTTGCTGCGAAAACCATATTGCCGGTCATTGAGAAATGTTCGTGTTTCGAGATATTTCATGAGCTGACGGTTTATCAGCATTTCTATGACCTTGGAAAGAAGGGAGGTAAGTGGAATGGGTCTGTAGGAGGAGAGAGAAGAAGACTCGCCTTTTTTAGGGCGGGCTGGACAAATGCTGTTTTTCATCTGCTCGGAAACAGTCCTAAAGAGTAGGATTGATGAAAAAGCTTACGCAGTGGTTTTGCCAGCGTGGCAGAAGAAGGGGAGATATACCATCTGGACCAGCGGATTTACGAATTTTAAGATCTTTAAGAACTCTTGCTACTATACGAGTGCGAAAGTGGATGCGTCCCATTGAAAATTCGACACACTCAAGTGTAGCTGACAGCTGGAATGTCATAGTAAATGAGCGTTGGAATGGGGAATGAGGCAGAATTTCTAATGTTTTTGACGAGTGACCAAACATTTTTACTGCCTTCGGGACATTGCAGTAGTTTTTGCCTCAGGTTTTGGTCGTATTGGAATTTCACACGCTGGAGAAAGACGTTGCAGTCATTTTTGGCTCGTTTAAAATTTTTTCGGTTTTTCTCTATCGGTTTGGTCTTGTAGGACCGAAAAAACAATTCTCTAACCCTGACAGCCTCTTTACAGTTCGAGTCGTACCATGCCTTTCTTTTGGTTTGATACTCTTCATCCCATGAGGGATAAAGCATCTCATTCCAAAGAGAATAGTTTCTGTGATCATGTCAACAGCGGCATCCACGTCGTTATCGAGGAAACATAACGACCAGTTAAAATTCCTAAAGAAGCTGTTAAGTTCGCTCCAATTGGCTTTCTCGTATTGCCATACGGTTCTTTTAGGAATCTTTTCTCTAACTGTGTGGTGGGTGTACGAGAATTTAGCTGATATGACACAATGGTCCGACGAGCCTAGAGGGGAGAGCACATCAACGCAGTACTTGTCAAGGTGAGAAGTTAAAAACAAGTCCAGGGTATTGGCGGTATGACTATCAACGTCTGGTATTCGTGTGGGCTAATTTACAAGCTGGATTAAGTTATTTTCCGTAGCGAAGATCTCAACACACCGTCCTTCGGAGGTTGTCTGACCAGAATATCGAACCCACCCAGAATTGTGTATATTGCATTCGTTGAATGGAGTCAGACAGCGCATCAAACTCGTTAAAAGTCGAATTGCTGTCCAGTTTGTGGCTTCTGTAAATAAAGCAGTAGTGGATAATTTGCTTACGAAGATGGAATTTTAACCACAAGAAATTGAATTCCGGGTTGGAACAGGGACAACATTGTGGTGGAATTTGGTAAGCTACATCACTAGGCACATAAATGGCGAGACCGCGATGGGAAAAGAATAGTGGCATTAGTTCGTAGACAGGCAGCTTTAGATCAGAGTGGTCTGAGAGATGTGAGCGGGGATCTACCTGCGTTTCACTTAGTACCAAAACAGCTTGTCTATATTTACAGACGTGGACATATGCAGGAAAGTGATTACATTTTCCCCGCCTATATTGGCTACGTCCACCCTGAATTCCCTAGTCATAATCCAGAATGCCGTTAAGCGCTATCTAGGCTAAGGGATAAAAAGATTTACGAAAACATACTCCTTTTTCTCTCATATCTTTAAGATAAATCCGACTCTGTTTGCTTTGAGGGAAAAACGAAAACAAGTATCATGGTCTCCATCCAACAGGAAGGCCTTCCTACTGATATAGCCAATTTCCAGGAAACTTTACAACAGGTACCACGAAATCGGCAAAACACCTCCCCAAAAGGTTGCGGATGACCTCGCTGTTTTCCACTCTAAAAGAGTTTCTCATCTTCAGCGTAGCCGAGCTGACCATGATAGGCAACTAGACCTTATTTTCACTAGCGATCCCATTAACTCCACAGTAATGTTTTGTCCCTTTACGCTATCCACTGTCGATAACTTTCAGCCCCCTCTTATTCTCTCATTTTTCCATAACTCTCCACCGAAGTCCAAGAGATAGTTCTTCTTACAACTTCCATAAAGCTAGTTTTCGCAAACTCAATATCTGTCTTAGCACATATTCTTTGGATTTTACTAACCTATCCCTATCTGATGCTATCTCCATTTTTTACAGTGAAATTTTAATTCTATTTCCCTTTACGTCCCCTTTTCTCGGATTAAAACATCATCTACTTCTCCTCCCTGGTATAACAGAAACCTTTGCTCTTTGCGAAACAAAGAACTATCTTGGAACCTACCTCCAATTCACCCAGCTCTATAACTGAGCTGCCTCTATCAGCGCTTTCTCTATACAGCTCAGACCAACCTTATCACCGTAAGACATTTTAGCAATTCGTCAACTACAAAAGAAAATCAGACGGTTATCCCCCTCTCTCTCTCG
Source organism: Volucella zonaria (assembly GCA_963966105.1). Lineage (NCBI taxonomy): Eukaryota > Metazoa > Arthropoda > Insecta > Diptera > Syrphidae > Volucella > Volucella zonaria. Next base: position 143,523,524 of record OZ014531.1, on the reverse strand, counting down.
ATCGATAATAATATATCATCGACCGACCCACATACTATTGCCAACTACAATATTTTGCAAACTTTTTCAAATAATCATTTGCTGACAACTTCTTTGTACCCGACCCCATATATTTCAAGTACCTTCACAATTACTCCATTGGCCCCTCTCTCTCTTAATCTTTTGATCCCACCCTTATCGAAGAAAAGTTAAAAAATCTCAATGATGAATTTTTACCCGCGCCAGACGGGTTCCCAGTAATATTTCTCAAAAAGTATGCCTCCAATCTTTCGCACCCACCTTCCTCCTTATTTCATCTGTCCCTCACACAAAAAAAATTTCCCCAAATTTGGAAGACCTCTTTCATAACCCCGGCCCACAAAAAGGGATCAAAGAATGAAGTATCCAACTGCGTCCCATTGTTAAGCTTTCTCGTATACCTAAAATGTTCGATAGTTTTTTATATGAAGTTCTAAGCTTTCAGTGCAAGTCACTTATATCACCCAGTCAGCATGGATCTCCGAAAGCCAGATCAACTAGTGCAAAATTAGTTAAATTCGTATCCTTTGCGCTTTCAGCGCTAGAAAATGGCAACGAAATCGATGTTATTGCTACAGATTTCGCTAAGCCCTTCGATAAAATATTCCATCAATTGATCCTTTTCAAATCGTCTTCCCTCGGTTTTGACCCCGTATTTTTGAAATGGATATCTTCTTATCTGGATAACCGTTATTATAGCGTTCGCTTTTGGTCAGTCTCAACCCCGTTTTTAGCTACGTCTGGTGTTCCACAAGGCCGCCATCTAGGTCCCGTCTTTTTCATTTTAACTATAAACGATCTTGACTGGATTATTAAACAGTGCCCCCTATCCATTTACGCCGACGACACTAAGTTCTCCAAGACTATTTCTTGAGTTCAGGACTCTATTCTCCTTTAAGAAGACCTCGATAGGTTTTCCACTTGGTGTATAAAAAATTGCTTGGAGCTTAATGTCTCCAAATCTATGACTTTGTCTCGTAAGCCCAATCAATCTTTCTCTCGACTTTATTTTCTGCATGACCAACCTGTACCCCAGGTTCAATCCCTTCGCGACCTTGGAATATTACACGATATAGAGTTAAACTTCCATTCACATATAGACAAGATAATCCTTATAGCCAACTCATCGCTCGGTTTTATCAAACGATGGTCCAAAGAACTTTGCAAGACAAGATCACTTTACATTACACTTGTCCGGTCCCCCTTTCAAAGAGTTTGAGAACATTCAGCGTCGTTTTGTTCGATTGATCATCCCGTGGACTACTCCCTGGGATGATCCCTTTATCTTACCTCCCTATCGTGACGGCCTCAAGCTCCTTTATCTGAATACCCTCGAAAAATGCAGAGACGTAGCTGACATTCTCTTCATTCATCGTCTGCTCTGTGGTTTTGTGGATTGCGCTGCCCTTTATAATTCCATTTCCTTCAACACAAACCCTTGTAATTTGCGCTATCCTCGTCTCTTCCATATTCCAACCCATCGCACCTCTCATGGTTCTAGCGAACCAATCTATCGCATACGTAAGATAAACGCAAACCTCCCCCTTTTTGATTTTAACCTGAGCACTTCTCGTCTTAAACTTGAACTCCTCCACCATTCCATTACTTTCTAACCTTTAACTGTTGTTAGTTTTTAAGTCCTAGTTTTTAAAGTAGTGGGGGCAGTGCAGTAAATGTATTCCGAATTGAGACCAGTAAGGATTTTTTAATTAGAGATAAAATAGGATACATACTATACGTATGTCAACGGCCGGTTTTCGTGTTACTAGTTTCGAAATATTCGGCCTTTTTTCTCAAGGGTCCCCAGAAAGTGCTTAACTCTTCAGGTTCGGTGTGCTGATGAATATAACCGTTTCAACCCGAAGAATTTTCGTAACTGAAGCGACGACGCTGTAGAGGCCTCGCTTCGATGCCTTAGGTCCACCCAGCAATGTAGCCTCATCTACAAGTAACCTCCTTGACCGCAAGAATGCGCTGCTACTGCAAAAAAGGCTATGGTGGCTTGAAGTCCGTTCATACGAGTATTTAGGCAGACATGCCAAATTTCAGTGCGATACTGTCTTTAGTTTTGTTTTGACAGCTGATTGCTGTTGACGTGTTTGGCATCATGTTGAGTATGGACAAAAACGATTTTCGTTCTCTCATAAAACATTATTTTTTGAGAGGCAAAACGGCGAAGGAAACAAAAGAAAAGTTGGATAAATATTACGGGGCTAATGCTCCGTCAGATTACACCGTCAAATATTGGTTTCGAGAGTTTCGTGGTGACCGCAACTCCACTACCGATCAAGTTCACAGGACGTTCCATGATTTTTTAACGTAAACCACCTGTCAGAAGACCTTATGTTTACAAGATGCCCATACATCCATAGGGAGCAAGGATACGCCTTGCCATCGCTCTCCGTCATTCCTTTGATACCAATTCGGAACTGTGTTGGAGGCACAAGTTCCACCCTTGGTATGAGTCGAAGCCGACCTAAAACCTCTTACCATTCTTAGGGTCACAGCACCCAGTACTCTTTTGCAACTCTACAATGGGTAGACCCGTTCCCGTGATTTGGGTTTAAACCACAGCCACCATGACGCTCTCACAAGGGGGCCTACCTCTAACAAGTCAGCCCCGGACCGAAATCCGGGGGGCTCCTGACTCCCATGGTAACGTGATCTAAGTCCTGGTATGGACTACCGGTGGTCGAGCCGCCAACAAGACCTATCACCTTGTTACTGGTCAAATCATAGCAACCATTCAGAGTCAATATCTGAAGATGTTTACGATAAGACCAGTAATATGCTCTGCCCCGGATTTTTATTAGACAACGTTATTAATGGGCGAATCCTTGATAATTGGGCGGGGGCCGGATCAAGTCCACAGCGGCAGGCCCTCCGATGCGGTTACAGAGGACAATATAAAAAAAATACATTAAATGGTGTTGGCTGACCGGATAGTGAAGGTGCGCCAGCTAGCAGATACCACAAGGATTAGTACTGAGCGCACACGCCATATTCTGGGCAATATTCTGCATATGAAAAAGTTCTCTTGCCGCTGGGTGCCGCGCATGCTCACTCCTGACCAAAAACACGAACGCCAGAGCATTTCGAAAGAGTGTTTGGACTTGATGATGCAGAATCGGGCGGACTTTTGGCGTCGATTGGTAACTGGGTTTGGATCCCTCGGACTATTATCTCTTCCCAAACCTCAAAAGATGGCTCATCAATAAAAAATTCAGCTTACGCGAGGAAATCATCCTCGCCACGGAGGAGTATTTTGCAGACCTTCCGGAAAATTACTTTTCGGACGGGATCAAGAAGTTGGAAAATCGCTGGAATAAGTATATCAAACTAAAAGAGGACTATATTGCATAAAGTAAAAAAACATTTAAAAAAAATTTTTTTTCATTCCCAAGGAGGTTACTTTTCACTCCATCTACTAAGTAAGTCTGTAAGGGTAAAACTAGCTTACGGTATCTGTGCCATTGTCCGAGTTGAAAATGCCTTTTTATTTCGACATCCAGCAATAAAGCACAACACATAGTCATACGAGTAGAGTTACAAAATCCCAAACACAAACACATCCTTTCCAGCCAACAAAACTTCGACATACGAGTTATGAACATTTATTCCTAAAAATCTCCTCTGCCATAAAATCTTTGAAACATGACTATCGAAGCATAATCTTAAATATACATATGTACATATGTATGTATCTTCGAAAAAAAATGTTCTCCAATTAAATGAAGATTTGCCATCGAAAGGGGCTCGTTAACAAATAAATTTACGTTCCCTCCGGCCAACATCCTTTCGCATACTTTTCTGTCAACCTCCATCCATAAAAAAAAACTCGATTTTCCTTTTTCAATATATCGTTCAATTTAGGGTAAATTTCCTCCCCCGCTTTTATCTCGTCCAAAGATTTCCATTTATTTTCAACATTTTTAAGTATTCAAAGTCAGAAAATCGAAAATTGGAAAAAAGAATAGGAAAACTGAAATATATTCCAATCGATAGCATCTCCAAGGATAATAATGCAATAAGCGTTAATTCACGTTCGATGAAAAGGGGATCATGTATCCTTAGATTTTCATAGTGTCTTCTCAAGTGAAAACTTTGTCCTTGGAGCGAAAATCGTAGGAAGACTGCTCCACGATTCCTTTGCAGGATAATCCGAATTAAACGAAACCGTTTAACGCAAGGCGATGACTTATGATAAAGGTAAAGTTGGGGTTCCCTGGTTCGTTTATTTCTTGGACATATCCTTGGCAAACGTCTCTAAGTTTAATGTACACATTTACCATTCCATGATGTGCCCTCGGCCCAAGTTTGCCTGTTTTCTGTTGTCTGTGTGCCTGCGGTTGGGACTGGGAAGCACATGCTCTGCATAACAATCAAATCTTGGGTCTTCCATTGTGTACGAAAGGAATTATGACCGGAATGGGGGATGAATATTATCGTAATAGAGATTTCTTGTCAGACATATTCCATTTATCATTGTGACTTGTGAGTTGTAAGTTCGAAGTTGCTTTCTTCTGTTATATAGAGGGTACTATGTATTATTGAAATTAATACGCCTGCCCACCATTGGCAACGGGTCACCTTGGCAGCAGCAAAAAGCCTAAAGGACATTTTGCCTACTACAATAGAAGAAGGATTTTAAAGCAGGCAGATTGAATTTCACTTCATTTTGAAATAAGTCGAGAGGCAAACTTGTTGCAGTGCAATTACGGTAAGGCTATCAACGCAACTACAGGGTGGAAAATGAAATCAAAATGTAATTAGTGCGTAATGAGAGGATTAAGGTAATTATAATCGCATTACGCCGATGTTGACTCTTGCAATGCAGTGGAGCTGAACTAGTGAATTATACTCGTGTCCTGTGGTTTGGCGTAAGGAATATTAAATTAAAATAATTCCAACTAATCTCTATTTTTAATATCTGTGTTCAGTATCGGTGAATGATGTGCGTTTCATGCAAATCGGGCGCCAGTACCGAGAAGTTAATCTTGACAACTTTAACTTTTATTTTTTTTCCAGCGAAAAAGTTTTCCAAGCTAAAATAAACTACTACCTAGATGGGAATTCTCAACTTTTTGGTTAATATTTTTAAGCAAATCTTGGACAGTTAAAGCAACCTTGGGCTTATGCGTATAATTAATTAACTCTGGCCTTAGAGCATATCTGTGTGTCTTTCCAGATTGCATCGCTAGACTGTTTTTGGGGGAATAAAAGATTCTCCGTTTTGCAGCACATCTGGCTGAGCTTGGAGAATTTAGATTAATCACATAATTATCAACGCATACAACATAACCGGATAATGTATGTCCTTCCGTTTTTCCATTGGATGCGATGTTGTGGCGTCTTGGGAGTCAAAGAATTTAAAATTCAGGAAATAAACCAGTTGACCCGCAAAAGCTTCCTGTAGATGTTTAATTGTTGAAAAGTATGAAAGTAGTTCCGCAGATGTATTATATGCTCTCCATATTGCATTCGCAAAATCGACAAACCACATGTGATTTCAGAAAAAGCATGCTCCAAGGAAGGACTATTGTCTAAAAGGCAAAAAGGGTCAGGTGCGCTGTGTAATTGGAGGCAAAATTGCTTAAAAGAATACTTCCCTATTACAGACGGCAAAGAGAAGCAAGTCGGTGGAGGTTGTATTAATTGATACCCATCAATCTCTCGGAGCTAAATTTAACTTATTTTCTCCATCCCCACCAGGACCAAAAGCAGACTTTAAAGTACTGCCTCTGCAAATGATGTTTTCTCATGCTTCGAAGACTGCGACTGCTATTGACTGAAATCGGCTGAAGCGTTTAAATCCAATGACCAGTGATGTTTGATGGAATAAGCCCACATGATATAATGTCACTGCTGCCTTAGTAAGACTCGAAGAAGACGCTCTGACTCGGTTGCTACATAGCAATGTCGGTTCCGCTATAAACGCATTGATGAATCTCACTGCTCTTGATATTTTCAATGTCCTCTTGCAATGTCCTCTTGGTAGGTACAGCTTCTACTATTCGACCCCGTTCGACCTCGCCTAAGGTGGCGCGCGCAAGTGGAAGTGGACCTCAATAACTTGGAAGGCACAAATGGAGGCAGTTAGCCAAAGACCGCGCTAATTGGAGAGGCTTATTGGTTGAGGTCCAGGTCCACTCTGGACTCTAACGTCGCCTAAGTACTCGTTGATCAGTAAGCCATTCCTTCAGCATGGCAAGAAATAAATTATCTGGGTTCTCGGTGGCAATGAAATGACAAGGCCGGAGCCAGGTGAGGTTTTGCCTTCGACATTTGCGCTGCAGTGGCACTTTACAGTTAATCACTAAATCTTTCAACACCACCTTAAAAAGGCGGATTATATAACTTAATTACTGGACTATCTTCAGAAAGATTAGCCCCACACTATATGGACTTAATCAATAGAACTCGCACCAAGACTGTCAGAATTGTTGCAATCATCACTGTCCATTGGCTAAGGGTCACACACGCTTCGAAATCAGAAATTTCCAAAGCTGCGGAACTATCCTCTTAGGAAACTCCACTTCACTTTATTACAGACAGACATACCCTAATTAGAAAACCTTTCTTTGACGACGTCTTTGAAATTTTTGATGTAAAGCTCTGTAACATTAGCATCGATTATCAGGTCACTTGAGGTGTGATCCTGGTACATTGCAAGCGTCAACAGCTTCCTAGCTATGTGTATAGCTACCATGATTTGGTATATCATTGTCAAATACCAACAGTTGTAGACCAATGGGAAAACTGGTACCCTAGGTTTGGAATAATCTTCCAAGGACAACCTGATTAATTCTACAAATACAATTTAAACTTTTTCTTTTATCAGCAGATACGTATAGAGCTACTTCTCGACCAGAGACCCGATGTTAAAGGAGCAGGTGTTCTCGATACATCTCTGTCGATCACAACCAAAGTTTGCATATCAACATTAAGCAGTGCGGTGAGCCTTAATAGCAGCCGTCCTCTGATGGATTAAAGGATTATCAAAGCTACAGAAATTTAGAAAAATTATTAGAGGACAGTAGTCCCAATATTGAACTTTGAACATGGGTGTTTTTACATAAAGATATTCCTGGTATCATGAAGTAGGTACTCAACTATAAATGATGAACTCCATATACCAATTGAAGCAGTAACAAAAGTAAAACGCAAAATTCCAAAGGAGCATTCAATCATGCTGACGAAACCTGAAGTGATCCTGAAACATGTGACGTCGGTGTATATTAGAATCTTAACGTGGTTTTTAAAAGTCCATCGTGCATTTGGTAGGTATATCTAGGAACCATGCCAACGACGTTTGTGAAGGCTGTATGAATGATTAAAAAAAAGCGAATTGACCCTTCACCTCCTGTGAAGATGCCTCTCTCTCTTTTTCCTAAAACAGCAAAACATGAAAAGTAACTAAAAAAAAAAATCGAAATTAAATTAATCGGTTGTCATCCCAACTAATACATTTAGAAATGTCGAAGAAGGCAGGAAATTGAAACTAAATTAAAGAGAAGGTTTCAGTGATCACTCATTCTGTTGATTGTACAGATTTACACCTTTTTGCTACAACTCTCACTTCTCTATCACATCTGTACTTAACCGGAAAGCAACACTTATCGAAATGCTTAGCTCTCCATCATTTTACAAACCACAAGTGCTACGACCACATTTCTAACTTCAACTCCTAAGACAAATTCCTAAGATTCAGAGACGGATTAAACAGCATGCTGCACTTACACTCATTTACACCAAGGAACGTTTCAGATTTACACTACCGATAGTGATTCTGTGGCAAAGTGTTCATTACCCATAAAATTGGTCAGCAAAATCGATCAAGATTTATTGAGTCCATTTCCATTTAAGTAGTAATAGCACGTTCCCCAATGCAGCCTCTTTCGAACATAATCAATCATTATACTCGTATGTGCGATCATTGAAATAAGATTATAGCGTTGGAAACTTCACGAAACAGGAGTCCTGAATCGCAATCGTGGTTCGAGTATTCAAACGATTACTTACACGATCGAAATTCAAGTCGATTTTTTTTCTCCAATGCCGAGTGACCTGGCATTTTAAACCATTGGCCGGAAAAGTGTGTTCGACATTAAATTAATATCTGCAGGCAATCATATGTACATAACGTAGAAATTAAAAAAAAAATAATTAATGCCTCAGATCGCAAGGCAGCTTTGGATACTATCATCCTACGTTTGTTTGTTTTATTGGGGGCCGATGATTGTACGGTGTAAACATTTCGGCAGACTAATTTATTGCCCCATCATTAGAAGGCCTGTGAATTTGACTTGGTTTTTGGAATATTTTATTGTTTTATGTTTTTTTTTGTTTTTTGTTGTTTTCCGTGGAGCCTAATGGATTGATAATTACCAGCGATTCGGACCGGACGGACGCATAAATTTATTTTGGAAAAAGTAACCAATGAGAGAAAACGAGTTACATAGTTATTCGTAAAACCAGCTGAACATAAGCGCTTGTTATTTCTGAACATGACAAGTGAGTCAGTGTCCAGTTCTATAAATATTTCATGATGTTAATGGATAATAGGAAATGTTGACTTTCCAGAAATATTAAACAATCCATCGAACTGGATCATATGTCCATCATCAGGGCTCTGCTAATCTCATATCTTTGATGGCGTGTTTGATCACCAACTAAAACTGTCCAAACATTGGACTATATGTATAATGGAGAAAGAAAACCTTATTGCCGGTAATACGCCTTAAAACTGAAGATTACCAAATGCCAATTCCCATGCAAATGCTAAGTGTGTAAGCCTGGTTAATCGAATAAATTAATAAATTTACATTTCAATTAAAAACTCGAAGTTCGAATTTAGGCATTAAATCAGTTAAGATGTAAAATCATATAACATACGCCTACACTAATCGATCTTAAAACTGGACAGAGCTTCGGCTAGTCGCAACTTGGTTTCAACACCTTGATCTTTAAGCAAGTAATTGCTTAAGGCAAATAACTTCTCTAAAAATTGTGTGGGGCGAAATAATCTGGACATGATATCTTGCTTCTAGCTTCTTCTCGAAGAGAAAAGATGTCTAGTCTTATCACATCATATGATGCATATTGATGTAGGATGCGGTAATATCTAAAAAAAGAAGCTAGGAATCTGTCCCTCTTACGGATTATACCAGTGCCAAGTCATCGCAGGTGTTGATTCTTGATAGTGATAAAACGTTCACATTATACTAGATACCCAACGGCAGCGTGAACATCAGCCGAACTTGAAAAGATTTACATTCGAGGGAGAAACTTTTTTTTTCAGCTCGCACACAGCGTGGGCGAAGGAAAATTAGAAAGAGAGGTAACGATTTACGTTGGTTTTAAATGTTTGAAAATTACAATGACTAGGAAATAAAGAGCTCGGCAGGGCATTTTATAAGCTGGGTCTGAGGCCAGACCAGAGGGCGTGACATATTTCTTACAATATTTCTATCGCAGCATTTTTGACGACGTCGAATATATTGCCGGTAAGGCGTAGGTTGTCATTAAAACACATACCGAGAATGGAAAGTTTTTCAGTTTCGACGATGCAAATGCCATTCATGGATAATGGCTGGGTGTTCAAATTTCGATTTAACGAGAGCAGACATCATCGTATTTTGAAAGCATTCAATTCTGCTCTGTTAGTGGTTCCCCAATCAGTTATACTGCTAATATCAAGATTTTTGTGAGCTTAACATTCACTGTCATTACCTTTTATTTTTTATTTATTTTATTTTATTTTAAAGCATCTCTGCGCATATTTAAATTTAAACAAGTTTTGGCATTGCGCAGTAAAATATTAAAAACTTAGTGTACAAATAATATCTTGAACTAAATTATTAAAAAGTAGAAAAAAAAAAACAAAAGAGAAAGGGAAATTTGCATAAAAAGGATAGAGGGAAAATTAGAAGAGGAAATAGAATTATTATTAAAGAAATCATATTTTGATAGGCCAATAGATCGCTAATTGCGATTTGTGTAATATTTAAGTAGGTCTTTCTTAAAGCGTTTTTCTGTGTTCACCCTTTTGATGTGTATAGGGACACTGTTCTAGCACAGCATGGATAAAGAATTGAAGACTGGTATTCAAAAATTTGTATCTAGGTGGTATTAAATTAGTGGTTTTCTGATAGTGGACAAACTTGGTTTTTGTGAACAAGTAACTAGGTGTTCCAGAGTAAATAGTTTTATGTAATGCAATAGCAGTTCAGTATTTTAAGAGTGTATCCAGTGAACCCACAGCTATTTGCTTGGTAAAGGTGGATATGTGATCATACCTTTGCATATTAAATATGTATCTGGCACAGTTGTTGAATGCAACATTTACTTTTCTCAAGGACGAGGAGTCTAAACTTGCCAAAATTTCGCATCCATACAATATGATGGGCACAGAAACGTAAGACTTAATGATTTTCATTTTGACTGTGATAGACAGATACCGCTTTGGTGGGCTCAATCCTCTAAGAACGCCATATATTTTAGAGATAACGTAGTTTATCTGGTCGGTCCAATTAAGATCTTTGTTGAAGTATTGTAAATTCCCAATTTTTTTTATTTTAGTAACAGGCTCAACGAGACCATTATTAATAAAAACAGGTAAATTCACAGCTTCCAGATTTTTACAACCAATCCGCAGCATCTTGGTCCTTGACCTTTGAGTTAAGATTTATGACCAAACACATACTGAGTCGAGGTCCTCGTTTAGATTTGCGATACTAGAAGACACTGTAGATTTGGGTACTTTCTTATATAACTGCACATCATCCGCATAGATATCATAGTCGCAGTGAATTATCCTTTTATAAATATAATTTATGAACATCGTTAACAAAAGGGGGCAAAGGACAGATGTTTGGGGCACTCCCGATGTTACCGGTAGTTGCCAGTTGCGGTTACTAAGATATGATGCCACAAGTTGACAACCTTTACTATCAAAAGCTAATTGATTTTTTTCAATTTCTATAAAAAAATGTCAGAATCAAATGCTTTTGAGAAGCTCAGTAATACGACAAGTGACATTATAGTATATCTCTATCAACGACAGAATGGATGTCGTCAGTAATTTTTAGTAACTTAGATTGGTGTTGGGTAAGAAAATTATTTAGTCAAAGGAAGAATTATTTTGCAAGCGTGATTTTGAAACAGGTATAATTTTTCTTTGCTTCCTTTCATCAGGAATAATTGCGGTTATAATGATTGTATTAAACGAGTTAATATACAGAGTATCCCAAAAATCAACGTCAAGCCGAAAACGGGCGGTAGATCAAGTGGTGTCGGTTATCACAAAATTATAAAAAAAAAAAACAGCACATGATGCTGTTAAAATTATAGGCCCTCAAAAAAATTCGAGAAGTCTGACGATCTGTGACGACCTTTCAAGTACTGTCACCGCAAATCTTTACTTTTCTTCGATTATTTTGTTGCCATGTAACCCTGAATAAATGTTCTGTAAATTACGGTCCAAAATTGAAACATAACTATATCGGTTTTAACTAAAATATTGCTTCTTTGTCCATCCCTGTATCTGAAAATCATTAATCACCCAGCTTGAACTGATTGGACTGACAAAAAAATGTACTATGCCATTTTGGCAAGTAATTTGAAAAAGATGGGGAATTTAGTCCGGATTCCGAAGTGGTATGACACTTGCTAGATTAGCGCTTAATTGAGGACAAAAAAAATATTTTGTTGAAAAAACCCGATTCATAGTTAATTCTTTTTAATAGTTGAAAATTTTTTATCCGCGATGGAATTCAAACGTGATAGAGTGATTGCTGGAAATACAGGCAGCCATCGTTAGAGCCCTCCAGCACCTCAACGCGAGTAAATTATTTGTGTCTCGAACCATAGCTCGTTACCTTGAGATTAGTAGCGTTGCAAAACGCTATGGAGGTGGTCATAAAAAAACAGCAACTTCGGCAGAAATGGTTCGGAAAGTGAAGGCTCGAATTGAGCGAAATCCGCGTCGAAGTGGAAGAAAAATGGCTCGTGAGCTCAATATGTCGTTGGAACGGATGCAACACATACTGAAAAATGAGCTTGGGCTCAAGCCATTGAAGTTCCAAAAAGCACACGATCTTACACCGCAACAGAAAAAAGTTAGAGTCGAAAGAGCGAAGGAGTTGCTACGCTTGCACGAAAGTGGTGAGTTGCCGAATTTGGTTTTTTCCGATAAGTCGCCATTTGTTATCGAGCAATATGTCAACAAACAAAATGACCGAGTTTACTTGCCAGAGAGGTCCTTCGAAAATTTACACCTTCGGACGGCCACCAGAAAGCAGGCAGCACCGATGGTGAAACCGCCGGTGGTCGCTCTCCACTCGTATTTTTGGACCGTGGCGTCAAAATTAATGCGATCGTATACCATGCAACTCTCTTAGAGGTAGTATTGAAGCCTTGGGCAAACAATCATTTCAGTCGGAGACCGTGAACATTTCAACAAGACTCGGCACCGTCTCACAAAGCGCTCGTCAACCAAGATTGGTTAAAAAACAATGTTCCACACTTCATTTCTTCGACACAATGGATTGCAAATTCTCCGGATGCAAATCCGTTGAATTTCTCTGTCTGGGGTATTTTGAAGACGAAGGTTGGCACTAAAAAATACCAAAGTTTGAACCACCTCAAAGAAGCACTTCGTCGGGAATGGGCCAAAATACCGCAGAGCCATTGCGTGCAGCGTGCGATGCTTTCTTCGGCCGTCTCAAGGCCATTATTCGCGCCAAAGGTGGACATATTGAAAACTACTGATACAATTTGAAAATTGATATATTTTCCAACATTTTTTGCTTTGGCACAATAAAATTTATCAAAAAATAAAAAAAATTTAGCATTTTAGAAAGTTATAGTTCGAGTAAGTCACCCTGTATATGTGGACATTGGTATCTGCGCCAACTAAAGTACAGTAAATTTCGTTTGTTATATGGTCTTTAATCTGTTGAGTAAACCAAGGAATGCTAGGTTTTTGTATTTTGCTTTTGACAAGGGGTATATGTGTGTCGAAAAGATAGTCAACGTTGTTTTTGAGCCAAAAAATGAGGAGTTTACGTCAGATGTGCAATATGGTATATAGGTGACCAGATAAGGTTATCATAGCCAGTAAACAATGTAAGGACATCAATGGTTGGAAGCTGACGAAATTGTACAAAGGCATCATTTGAACTAGGCGAGCAAAGTATAATCATGTCAGGGAATGAGAATCCTGGTGAAGAAATTTGATCATAGTGTGCTACGAAGTCAGTTTCAGAAACAAGAAACCCATTCGGCAGTGAAGGCACTTTGTCAGCTTAAAAATGAGTGGTGTTGACGTCACTAGCAAAATAAAAACCCAGTGAATTGACCGCATCTACAAAATGCGTACCTCTTCGAATGTCGATATTAAAATCTAAGATGATTCCTTACTTTTCCATAGCATGACACATTAGTTGCCATATGTGGTGCTACGAAAGTTTGATTTATTTGCTGTTTGGTTTTTTCGTGTTCTATTTTTGACATCTCACGCATGATTCGTGACATGTGTCAGAGTCAAACATGCTCATGGAAAGACTTGCACCCGAACAACGCTTACAAATTATTGAACTTTTTTATCAAAATTCGTGTTCTGTGAAAAACTATTTTACGGTCGTCATAATATACCTACTGAGTAAGCACATCAAGCCATAGTGACCAAATTTCGCTATTTACGTTATTTTAAGCCACCACCCGTATGCGTAGAGTGCGTACAGAGGAAAATACTGCTGCTGTATCCGCCAGTGTTAATGAAGATAGTGATTTGTCCATTCGTCGCCGTTCATAGCAATTGGTACTGTGTTACTCGACTACGTGGAAGATTTTACGCGCGGACTTCAGTCTAAAAAGTTACAAAATACAGCTCAAGCATGATCTGAAGACGAATGACCTGCCACGGCGTCGAAATTCCGGTGAGTGGGCCGTAGAAAACTGTAGGAAAATCAGCTTTTTTTTTATAGAAAAATAGTCTTCAGCATCGAAGCTCATTTCTTGTTGACTCTGTATGTTAATAAACAAAACTGCTGTATTTGGTCCGATGAGCATCCTCTTTCAATACGAGAACTACCAATGCACCCGGAAAAATGCACTACTTGTTGGGGTTTATGGTCCGGCGAAATGATTGACTCGTATTTTTTCAAAAGATGACCGTTGCCGACAATGGCGCCCTCTATCGTTTAATGATTTCGAACTTTTTTTTGCGAAAAATGCAAAAGCTGAACCTGGTCGAGGTGTGGTTCTAGCAAGACGGCGCTACATGCCACTCAGCACACGAATCGATGGACCAATTGAGAAATGAGTTCGGCGAGCAATTTATCTCTCGTTTTGAACCGGTGGGTTGGCCGGCTAGATCGTGCGATTTGACACTTTCATGCTATTTTTTATGGTCAAATCACTCGTCTATTGTAGCCTTGGAAGACAACATTACACGTGTTATTAGTGAGATACCGGCCAATATACTCGAAAAAGTGATTCAAAATTGGACTCTCAGTATGGACCACTTAAAACCTTGTCGTGGTGAACATGATCTTTAAAACGTAAATGGCAAGCATTGATTTATCTACTCAAATAAAAATTGTATACACTTTTGTAAGTTCCCTCTGTTTTTTTTTGACAATTAAAAATCACCTATTATAAGAAATTTTACATTTTCTAGAACTATTGTACCTCACACGGCAATACCCCCACAAAGACCAATTAAATCGATCAGCCCGGTACGTTTCTACTCGTATATCAGAAGAGCAGGCACAAATATGAAAAGCAGAAAAGCAGAAAAGCTGGCTGTCGTCAGCAAAGGAACAGACAAGAGATCATTTATGAAGATTAAGAAGAGTGCCGGAGACAGAATGGAGCCCTGTGGCACACCAGCATTTCTTTTGTGAATACCGGACTTGAAACCATCCAAGACAACTTGGATTGAGCTATACGAAAGGTAATTTGTAATCCATTGAAGAAGAGATTCATCGATCCCAAATGCACGCATTTTCGACAAAAGAGCCTGATGCCAAACTCTGTCCAATGCCTTAGAAATATCAAGTGCAGCTATCTTGCTTTCGCTAGATTGATGTGTACGCTTAGGTTACATTTTTCGGTGAGACATGCCATCGAATCACAGGGGACTTGTTGCTACGAAAACCGTACTGCAGGTCATTCAGAAGTTTTTGTGTTTCGAGATATTTTATGAGCTGACGGTTTAACACATATGGGACTTTTGAAATAAGGGACGTGAGTGCAATGGTTCTGCAGGAAGAGAGAGTAGAAGATTCGCCTTTTTTAGGGACGGGCTGGACAAATATCTGTTTTTCATCTGTTCGGAAAGAGTCCAAAAGGGTAGGATTGATGTGGAAGAAGTGGAAGAAGTGGAAAAACACCCATTCAGATGTAGGGAAGACATGTATAATATCTGGTCCAGCGGATTTGTGAATGTTAAGACCTGTAAGAAGTCTTGCCACTATATGAGTGCGAAAGTGGATTCGTCCCATTTATGATTCGAACCACTCAAGTGTAGGCGGAGACAAAGCACAATCTGGGAGTGTTGAACTGGCCCCAAAGTATGCAGCAAGCAGATTGGCCTTGTCCAAAGAGCTGACAACTGGAATGTCATTATAATTGAGCGTTAGGATGGAGGAAGAGGAAAAATTTCTAATATTTTTGACGAACGACCAACAATTTTTACTACCTTTGAGACATTGTAGTATTTTCTGCCGCAGTTTTTGGTTGTATTGGAACTGTAAGCGCTTAAAAAGACGTTCAGTCTTTTTTTCGGTTTTCCTCTGTTGGGTTGGTCTTGAAGGACCGAAAAAACATTTCTCGAACCCTGACAGTGTCTTTACAACTCAAATCGTGCCAATGTTTTTTTTTGGTTTGATACTTTTCATCCGATGAGGGATAAAGTTTCACATTCCAAAGAGAATGGTATTTGTGATCATATCAGCAGCGGCATCCACGTTGTTATGGAGGAAACATAACGACCAGTTAAATTTCCTAAAGAAGGTGTTAAGTCCGCTCCAATTGGCTTTCTCGTTCTTTTAGGTTCTTTTAGGAATCTTTTCTCTAACTGTGTGGTAGGTGTACGAGAGATTAGCTGATGTAACACAATGGTTCGACGAGCCTAGAGGGGAGAGCACATCAACGACGTACTTATCAAGTTAAAAAACAAGTCCAGAGTGTTGATGGTATGACTATCAACGTCCGGTATTCACGTGGGCTGGAAATAAAATCACCAAGGACAATATTACCGTCCGTGCTTTGGACATTGTTTGAAATTTGGACATTTTTTTAGCTTGGATTTCATTACTTATCTGACTGCAAGTGTCCACGGCTTTAGGAGGTTTTCAACGCTTGCGGGGATTCTCGACAGTGTAATAGCAATTTTGAGAGTTGGCCAAATCTGCCTTAGTAAATAATTGAAAACGGTTGAGAAATTGACCGACTGACTGACTATTCCAAATGATGGAATTATTTGTATTAACCAAGTCATTGTTACTTACTTACTTACCGGGCTCCCGACCCGTGAAGGGTCTCTATTTGGACACCGCAGCCTTCCATCCTCTTCGATCCCGGGCACGCTGCTGCAAATCTATAAGACCAAGCATCCCAGCATATGCGACTGCTTGATCTTCTTGCTCATCTCGAACCTGAGGGCTGTGATTCGAAGATTCTCTTAGGTGGAGCATTGCAGTCCGTTCACCCGATATGGCCAAGTCAGTGCAGCCGACCTATCTTGGCTTTTCGCACTTTCTGGTCAGGAGTTTTTAACCCAGCTGTTTTGATAAACCGAAGTAGCAGGGGTTTCCTAGGGTCAGGCCCTACGCACTATCTGTTGAAGCATAAGGTTAAAGAAATCACATGAAAGTGCATCACCTTGACGAAACCCGGCGCATGGAACAGTTCTTATGAAGCTTAACCAAATTGCAGAACACACCGCGTGTTTTCAAGTTTTACGTGGCATAACTAGGTCAGTTTTCCTGGGATCTCGAAGTCAGCCATTGCCTTGTATAGTTCCAGGCGGCAAATGCTCTCAAACGTGCCCTTAAGGTCGATAAAAGGGTGGTGTGTCTCGACTTGGAATTCGTTGGTAACGTTGGCAGGATTTGCTTTACTGGGAAAATTTGGTCTATCATCGATTTGCAGCGCCGGAAGCCTATTGGTACGTGTGGATTAATGTGGCTAAAATGGCTTAAGATGTTCACACAGTACTGTTGACAGGATCTAATAAGTGACATCAAGCAGGGATATACCTTGGCAGTTGTTGCAAGACATAGGATCGCCGGAGCTGATACTCCAGTCGTCGGGCATCTTTTCTCCAGCCACATCTTTATTGATTATTTGGGGTAATCCAAGATCCCCTGCACATTTAAATACGAGTAGTTCGTTATACCTATATTCCTATTAAATTATGTTTAATGAAATTTCTCAGTATTTTGAAGAACGTGCATGCAGTACCAAACCCAACCACTTCAGCGCTTTGTACCTGCATCCCATTATGAGCGGAGGCTAGTTATTTTCTGACTACGTGCTCCGTAGTGTTGTCATGGCTTTCAATGATATGCTGTCACTATGCCTTAAGACGCCAGTAAACAGTCCATAGTCTTCCTTCCGATGGATAGCAGAAAGACCGCTGATGTCCGAAAGTATTTATTTGATCTGCCTGCTGCCTGAAGGAATGAACTCGTACGGAATCTCTAACCGAAGACGCAGGTAGTCTGAACGTATGTTCAAGGCATGAGAAGTCCGCCTCTATCTTTGACGGCTCACCGTTGTGAGCAGACAAGCGTCGGTGAATTCAGCCATCAGGATTACATAACATGAAATGCAGTCTTGAGATGTCGCCCTGCACGAGGACAAAATATGATATAATATTCCTAGCTGAACAAACTTTGATTCCGAAAAAAACTGAGGTTGAATATTCTCTAAGCCTTCAAGGGATGGTGGCCCTTGTACATGATGAAATAGGCGTTAGTGTCATCTTGGTCAAGATATGTAAGTCACTAGGAAGGTTCTATCATACATCACACAACAAGATACTCGTATACATACATACGAATATATCTCATGATAATAAGTTAAAATAAACTCGATTGGATTGATAAAGTCAACGCAGAATTTGAAGCCCTAATCAAAAGCCTCACGGTACTACGACAAAGAGATCGAATCCACGGATATAGGATCATTATTAGTCGTGCGAGATGAATCTGGAGCTCTATCAAAGTTTCATTAGGCAATTACAAATTTTTGACTACATGTTGGACTAGTTAATATTGAGTAGAAAATAAGCTTCTGACTAGAGACGAATAGAGGAAATGTCCGATAAAAGAAGCACAGAGTTTGATATATTTTACGGAACTGGGAAAAATAAACATGAGAAACACATTAAAGGTCCATGAAACACATACAGATTATGATATTAATTAATAAAAAGCAAAAATCGACGAAAACCTAAACAACATGATGTACCAAGCAGCAATGTCCCTACAATATCCACTGAGCATAATAAGATGCATCACATTGCACTGGTTTCTGGCATAACGAGTAAGATACGAGTTAAAAAACAGGATGTCCCGAAACGGCTTAAAATCTAAGTGTTCCACTAATGCAAACATGCACATGTGTGGACAGAGGCCGGTAAACCCAAACCAAGTCGATAATCTATTTTATGTTCATGAACTGAGAGCATTCAACGAAGGAGGGGACATTCCAGAGAATTGTAGTTAACTGAATTGGATAGCATTGCCCAAAAGTCAGACAAGCCCCTTTTCTTGGGATTGCTTTACCATTTCAACTCAGAATCATAGAGTGCAACATGAATTCTATTGAAATGTCCAAAACCAATAAGAGGTGTTCAAGAACTTGAGTTGATTGCTTGACAACAGGGGCATAACTCTAACCACTATTGAGTTGTTTTGAAATACAATGAAAGTACTTACGTGAGTGTTTTGAGGCTTACTATGAGTGCATCATTATAGCGTGTCTTGCGAAGGCAACACAGTTATCTGGCCATAAATACCATAGAATTCAAATCTATACTCTTTTGAATCTCATCACACCACATATTCTTTTTGTACTTAACATTTTCTTTCTGACACTGGCTACAACTAGTTGTCAAGTAAAACATGAAAATTAACAGGTCAACCTATCTGAAACCGCCTTCTGTATTTCAAATCCAATCACAAGTCCAAGACATAGCTGTCCATAGCTACATCTCAGAATTTAACTCATTGACAATGTAGGCGAAACATTGTACCTTGATTGAAACGATTCGAATTGGCAGTCGAGCGCCTCCGACTGCATGTGCATCCGATCCCATATGATGCCATTTGATGCCATCCGTGCCTGCAGTCTTTGGCAGGCAAGTCAAAATAGTTGTACCTCGTAATTAATGGAAATTAATTCGCCCGATGATGTCAGATGCAGGCGATGTCCTCAATGGTGAACATGTTGTTCAGGTTCTTTGAAAATTGCAAAACATCAGCCACAAGAAACTACCGTCCGATTGGTATCTGGACCCATCCGTTTCGCCAGACTCGCCAAGAAGATGATACACATCAAGGCTTCGAGGTGCGACTACGTTTATTGGTGGCAATAGATATACGATGTGCTAATTAAAGGAAAAAACTGTTATGTGATGATTATAATGCGACTTGGTAGTTGGTAATTAATGAGACAACTCCATCGGATAGTAGCGCAAATCAAAAAACTGTCCAATCGATGGACATAACAGTTGTGGCAAGAACTATTTGTCAAATGTTTTCATTGGTTTTCTGTTGAATCTGGTTTAGAAATTGATGGGTTAGGTGAGATAAGTCCGATGAGCTAAGGAAAATAGGTTAACGAAGAGGTGGACGTGCATAGGTATAATCAGCTGTCAATTGCATTTGAGTGTTAACTTCTGTTTATTCCTTCGATGACACTTTACTTAACGGTGAATTTTGTGTTTCAGATGTTGGTATTCCTAACATTTTGATGTAACGTTTTCTCTCTGTTACTAATTTCTAACACTTCTCCTTGGGTTCAGAACAGCGAAATTCGGTGCAAAGTGTGTAAAGAGAAACCATCCAGAATGTGTTCAACTGCAATGGCGATTTAAAAAATTCAAAATTACATGCCAATTCCACCGTAGCCGGTCCCTAGCCCAGTCTCGTAGTCAAGGTAGGTTGTCGAAATACCAATGGTGACGGAAGTGTTTCAAGCTAGGTAATGATAGCGCTTAACTACCCATATTGGGCTAGTGGCACAATTCTCTGAAAGATCTGGCCTACCAAGTCGGAGATAATGCCCCTGGGTTATACCATATGTCCAACCACATAAAACACTATATTTTTTAAAGAAACAATTGTTATCAGATATGGATGGATTTACTGTTGACAATTGCAACGGATAACGAGTTCGGCTTTGCATGTGAAGTGTTCGAACACGTATCAGCCAACATGCGGCTAGAGGATTATCGGAGTAACTACAAATTGGATATCACTGTCATTCAGAAATGCTATGGATTGTTCTTGTCAAAAGCAATTTGGACAACTGTGGCATCTACTATTCTGGTTGCTATAGAGAGCAGAATCAGTGCGTGTTTGGATAAGAATTTCTTCAGGGCTCTAAGTGAACGCTTGATTACTAATTGCTTCAAATCTTAATTTGCACCCAACCCTGATTTGCGTTCAGGCCCTCACGGATGAAGAGGACGACTTAGCTAAACATTGCTTCTAAGAGCTCCTCAATCAGACGTATAACTTCGATATGGCTTTTGGTGATTTTAACGTCAAGTTTGGAAAGGAGATCATTTTTTTTTTGTGGCACTATTACAAAACAGAGCTCTATAGTACGCGTTTTCCATATTTCGACATCTACAAAGGGCTTAGCAATTGTAAAAAATCTTCAGCCAGATTGATTACATTGTGATCGAGGCAAAACTTAGCTTTAGCGTTCTGGATGTTCGAATCTTTCGGAGAGCAGTCAATATCGGCATAGTTCACTGCTTTATTTTAGCAAAGCAGCAAATGCGAATATCCCAGACGATAGAACACCGAAGAAGCATTATGAAATAATTTGATGTCGAACGACCTCAATAGGCAGCGACTGCTAGATCCTTTTCTGATCGTGTCTTCCAAAAGAGAAAGCCTTTGTAACCGCCATAAACACAAAAACCGATGACGCCCTTGCCAGCAAATCATAAGAGAAGTCGCATTAGGTTTCACGCGAACACTAAAATGAAACCATTCTTTGGTTTGGTTTGATAAAGAGTGCTGGGAAGCATATGCAGAGCAATAAGAGACGTATTATATAAGGCTGCGTGGCAAGAAACGGGAATTACTCATGAGTTCTACATATAAGTAAACGAGATAGGAGGAAAATCGCATTCTAAGAAAAATCGAAAAAAGAAGAGAGCATCTCGATCCGAAACTCGGAGAGGTGCTTCTTCAGAAATGATTTTCAAAAGTTCTACTAAAATGTGAAAAGAACTTGTCAAGAATGCAAATACCGAGCAAAAGCAGAGATAAGGATGGGAATGTAATAGTAGAATCACAATAGGTGCTAAAAATTTGGATGGATTACTCCTGCAGACTGCTAAAAATGCGATTATATTTCGCGGTCGAGCAGAGTGAAGCGTTCAAAGTGGAGGATGATAGACAGCACTTAACCCATCCGACCAATAAGAGGGTAGAACAGACTATTTGTCGAATTATTTATACTCACCATATGCTTACTGCTTTTAAGGGCACATATGACAGCATTTTTAGAGACGACTTGTATAGAGCCATGTCGAATGTTGGCATACTTGTGAAACTCGTCCATCTGAGTGGAATGACACTTCTCCACAAAAGCCGCTAATGGAGTTCGATGCCCGGACATGTTGAGCGAATGAACACCACGTATTCGGCCTGGGTTTTCACTTTCCATTTCAGATGGACCTCGCATTAGCTGGCGCACTAAGGCGGAAAAGTATAAAGGTGTACAACTTGAGATGATTAGCGCAAGATTGAGATTCAATGGAGAGATCCGCTGGTTGGATCCAAGCTCACTTTGAACAGTAGCCTCACCTAAAGTTAAGAGTTTTACGCCGTAGTGCCTAAAGTCTTGGTTTTCTTAATGCTGTACTACTCAAAAAGCTCCTCTGATGAAGTAGTCCTTACACAAAGCATTTTGATTTAAACTAGCCAAGGCTCCCACAAAATCTATATGGAACTTAGAGGTGTATGTTAATACACTCAACATAGAATTCTATGATGATTCGCATTGTAAACACATGGTTTGAACAGCCAATTTATTTTGATCATTAGCGGATCAAAATAGATCCATCCCTTAACTTGCTTCAAAATATTACTTAATACATATTTGATTTCAGAATTTTCAATGCGTTCTACAAGGCTATGTGTTTCATTTACGTCTTGCATCACTATGCCTCCATTTGGTATTAAGTTGTTATTATATTTGCCCAACCTTGCTATATTTTCTCTGACGGGTTATGAACAAATGGTCATTCGAAATTTCGTAGATGGAAATTCACTAGTATTGGAAAAACTACTCACGTATCCGTTCAGGAACCCTGGATGGGGCCAACATTCATTGGTTTTGAGGCTTAACACCGCTCTGTAGTGAGCAATCAAAAAAGCTGAAGATGGTCTATTGCCTGAAACTATGTATTGTATTTTCAATATTTTGGTGCCAAAATTTAATTGAGCTGAGTAACATAACCTACCAAAGCTAGTATCTATTATCCAAAAAGCAGACTATTTCATTGTTGGTTTTGGGATTTCTTAGTAACCCATCACACTCCCCATCTTAAACATCCGGCTTACTAACGAATGGCATTTAGGGTGGTATTGGAGTCGCATAACCCATTTCTGCGAGAGAAATATGTACCATTGGATGCGGCCTTCTTACCAATGCTGCTACTATCGGAATTTAATGAGCTTAACATACGCTGTCATTCCCGTTCTACAGCCGAAGGGCAGGGACATAAGTCCGGGAATGAATATGAAAAATAGGGAATACTGTCATCAGCAAAGGAGTATATTGGAATAGAAGAAGCAGACAAGAGATCATTAATGAAAATTAAAAGTAGTGTAGGAAACAGAACAGAGCCCTGGGGCACACCAGCATACCGGTGAATATCAGACTTGAAACCGTCCAAGGCAACTTGAATTGAAGATTCCGAAAGATAATGCGAGGTTAAAGGCCCCATTTGTTGCCAATGGCTTTCTTTTGCTAGAGAATGAACCTACTGTAGCTTTCTTGGATCTTTCTTGAATGTTAGGTTTCTAGTTTAGTTTCCTGTCAAAATTTAAATCCAGATTTGTTTTTCTTTTTTTAAAAGAACTTAACACACTTATGATGCTAAAGCACGTGTTAAGTTTTTAGGAAAACGGGACAGAGAGAGAAAGAAAGATTGTCGGGCTCAGTGGCTATTTCGCTCCATGGGTGGCATTCAACATTTAATGGGGAGACTAAATTTTTAGTGTAATTGGACTTTTCTAGGCAACCACTCACCTTACGCGAATTTAGTTGTCTAAAAAAGAGAATGTCTTTCGGGGCGGCAGGAGTTGAACCTTGCGGCGTAGCTCTACCGACACATCTTTTAGCAAAAGCTCAGTTTGGGGTGGATTATCCTGTTATTTACGATAAAAATTATCGACTCCCCAAGTGTGAATCGTCTATCTGCAGAGTTGAGAGCACAGTCGTTATTGCGGATGTGTTGGCGTTTTTAAATGCACCTTCTACGATATGCGTACTCACTATGATGAGATCATTTTCCGGCTTTGGGAATGAAAACTATTGTACATTGACTTCTTTCCATGACAGTGAGATCAGTTCTACACAGCTCCTCATTATACCAGTAAAGTGATTCATTATTTGAGGTTGTCCAAGAGCAATCGCTTTTTTTTCAACCAGGTAGACATCGTAGGATTTGTAGAGACGATTTTTCTTAGCCCCAATGCCCCAGAGAATTCTGCTATTTTTCCACGGAATGACCTCCCGCATTATCGCTTTGGGATCATCAGTCCTTTTTTATATAGGGTGACAAGATAAGAATGTTGGGAAAATCAATTTAAATAAAGCAACAACTGTATGAGATGTAAAATTGATTCTGGCTTTATTTCGAAGCTACGTTCATGCCATTATATATGGAATAGCACATCATTCAAATAGTCGCTTCGGATTCGCTGGAAGTGGTTCAAGCCGCCGGTCCAATTTTTGATGACTCGGTCCAATATATGCGTTATTCTGGCAATAGCGTGCGAATGTTGGCCTCGAACTCATCCAAAGTGGTTGGCTTGTTAGCGTAGACTAAGGACTTGACGTACCCACAGAGAAAATAATCGAGCGATATCGAATCGCATGATAGCGGCGGCCTTCATGGCCTCGCCGTGAGATGACTCAGTTGCCAAATTTCTTCTGCACAACTTTAAGCGTTGCGTCGCTTGTATGGTATGTAGCGCCGTCTTGTTGGAACCACAACGCGGATATATCGATGTTGCCGAGCTCTAGTCACAGACAGTCGTTAACATCGCTCTAAACCTGAGACCATTGACGGAAACGGTGTCTCCTTCCTCAATTTGAAAGAAATAAAGGCCGATGATGTCGCCATGCCATAAACCCCACCAATCAGTCAATCTGTGTCGATGCATTGACGTTTGTGGATTGTGTTTGCTCGCTCAGCCACAAATGGGCCTCGCCCGAGAAGATGGTTTTGTGTTTGGCCAAAATCCGGATCTCCGGCCAACATTTCCAGCGCCCAATTAGAGAGCGGCGTTGTCTATGGTCGCCCGGCTTCAGTTCTTGCGTCAGCACAATATTATACGGATGCAGGCTCAAATCCAACAGCAAAATAAGCCGAGTTGACTCTCTGGCGATGGCCAATTCAGTTGTACAACGGCGCCGAATCGACATTTTTGGGTCCTCTTCGGTACTGGCCGCTACGGCGGCTATGTTTTCTTAATTTTGCACCAATCTCTGTCTGGTTGGTGGCTTAAGATCGAAAAGAGTGCGCTCACGGTGCGACGAATTGCCTGTACACTGCAGCCATGGTGACGACTAACCTCATGACGAAATTCATACGCATTCATGCGTATTTAATACTGAGCAGGAGTTTCGATAATGTTTTTTAATAATTTTTGCACGTTCGTCAAGCGCAAAAGAAATGCACTATGAAATGGCAAATAAAACTGAATATTTTGACAGCTGGATGTAATTGGTGACTTTGACAGCTGCAGAAACATAAAAATTAGAAAAACTATCATTGCTATCTGGTCACCTGTTATATTTTGAGGTATTCCTCGTATTAGTCCCAGTCTGTCACTTTCCTTGTGCTTTTTCCTTGGTTGACAAATTTCTTGTAGACGTTTCTAAGCAGTTCCAGTGCAGATGTCCACCAGTGCGGCGTTTTCTTACCACTAGGTCAAATAAGAGCACAGGAAGCAGCCATAGACTGATTGAGAGCCAGGGTGGATTTCTTGACTTTCGTGTCAAACCCATTTGTGATACGTGGAGCAATTGTGTTTTTAACAGTATTCCTCTGTATTTTGGCAAATCAGTTTTCCGATAATTCCGGAATGCTGGTTGGCTGGGAAGAATGTATCTGTGGTCTGAAAAAGGGTGTTCAGATAATACCATTGAGTTGATTAGCATTTAAGGGATGTTGTCGGAGACAAGAGTGATATAATGAATAATGAGGTTAATACTTATGTATAATGTGTATAATCAAAAACTGGCTCATCTCTATCGTTGATGTCGGTACTGTCCCATACCATGTGATTAGCGTTAGTGTCGCATCCGGTGATGAGGCTAGTTTTCTGCCTTCTAGTTTCCAGTACCACCCTTTCTAGGTTATCACCAGGGAGAGGGCCCACATAGTCGTGGCCAAGATATGCCGATGCCAGCCAGTAGGTGCCTTTGTCAGTCTCCAGTTTGGCGGCGGTTATATCGGGGTCACTGAGGTTAGGAAGTAAGAATACATTAATGCTATGTTTCATTAATATATAAGTCCAAATCTTACCTTTGTCATTTGTCCTGTCCATTCCAGGAAAGGATATCTACGCTCCAAGATCTGAGGCTGAATTTTCAATTTAGGTTAATGGAGGGGAGGTTACTTATCAGCATCCAGCTCATCCTTTATATAAACCCTTAAGTGTATTGACTCGAAACCGAACCGAATCTCTCACAATTGATCACAATTAATGCGCATCTATAAGGGCCCCTTAATTCTTCCAGGTTCGCGACTTTCCAGTCATCAGCCGGAAGAGTCTAGTTGCTGAGCCTGATGATTTCCAGAATAATCTCTGGGGAAAAGCCTTTGTATGGGTTTCAGGTGCGTGTTCTAGGTCTGCTAGGGATATCCTCCTTAGCCACGATCTTGAGCTTTGCACCCAGCCAAATCTCTCCTAATCCACTTAGGAGAGATCTTTGATCGGCATAAGCGATAAGTTTGACGTGGTCTTGGTGTCAGATAGCATCGCTTGTTATGGAAGGTGGTCCGCGGTTTTCCCACATGATGGCCGAGAAGTTGCCCGAAAGCTTTAGCTTGACCATATGCCACCGTTCCGCTATTATCGATCCATTGGTGTCGTTTTTGTCGATTACCGCGATCGTTATGCATCCTTTAAGACTTTGTTGAAAGATCTAGGAGGCGTAATGTAGGAAGGCTCATGATGGGTTTTGGGTTTGGGCCTCTTGGGAACCGGCACGGCTTCCTCCAACGATCTCTGGCGCTTGGTGGAGTCGTTTAGCATTTTGGGAGTAATGAATAACCCGCCTTTAAGGATGCTTTTGGCCCACTCTATTTTGCTCTATATTTCCGCACTTTTCTCAACATCCGGAACGGATCCGAAGCATTTCAGCGTCTAACATACGGCGCCTTGGATGGGGCTTGCCTGCCGACGGGGCTGAGCTCCTAATTCCTCCTTTGAGGGAGGAATTTTGGTAGCATCAGGAAGGCCGTGGCCTGGCAAAAATTCGTGAGTCGTAGATTGAAATAAAGAAATAAATAAATAAAAACTAAATAACAACTTGCTGCTGCTAGTGGTGCAAGAAGAGATAGGACCATGCCTTGCCATAGTCTTACCACTTCTTGAAGGTTTGGTTTTTAGCTCGTTGCATTTGCCTTTAGAAGATGGTGCACTATGGCCTGCCACAGTTTTACGTCTTTTCTAAGATACCTAAACATAATCATAAATCATGCATCTGCGGGTTGTGATAACCAGAATCCGTTGTCTGTTGCCATTTAATCGTTGGAAGTGTTCTTTTCACCGATTTAACTATTGGACAGGCTCAGTAGGCTCCGTTCTATAAGCCGTAATTATTCTTTTGTCTAAGACCTTTAACTGAAAGAGTTCTTAATCTGATATTAGATTTCATTATTTCCGAGAGAAATCAATGAAAGTCGGTTACTCGATTACGGCCTGACTGTCTTCAAACGGGCTACAGATTGTTGACTGTAACTTTAAAAATGTCAATTCTTATTTAGTCGTTGAACTAAAAATACGTTAAATTTTAAAATCGACCAAGTTACTCGTACATTTCCAAAACTATGCTACTCGTATTCATAATTTCTGCCAAAACTGCAATCCATTTATTAGTTAATAGTAAAAGGTTAAAGACATTGTCAGTTCTATAAGTGGCTTGAGGTACTTTCTTTTAAGTTTTTCATAACTCCCTTTAGAGAGACGTATACAGGTGGATAAAAAAAAAAAAAAAAAACATGTACTCGTACTTTATAATTATAATAAAATCTGTGTAGATAAATAAATTTTCATCTACCCGTAAAAAACAAAAAAAAAAACCAAAGTCATTCCGCTCATCCAGATCGACCTGTTGCACTTGCATTCCACTTTTTTGCTTCCTTCCTTTTATCCGGTTGTCCGCTTTCAGCCATCGCCTTGCCATCACACGTAATTGTGCATTTAACTTTTACCACAACATTATCTTCTTCCAGGTGAGTGCTTTAATATCGTTTTCCTTTGTTTTGCTTCTTCCACTGTTTATCCATACACACACACACACACATACTCTGGATGAGAATGCAGGGAAATATAGAAACCGAAGTACACGCACGCAGGTATTATACACTGCTCGTACTGTCCGGATTGCGCTGTACTCGTATCTTTCATCCGCAGGTTGGCAGGTTTGGCCAACTGTTCTTGGCCACATTTTATTTGCAATCCTTGTAAAAGAGTCCATTCCAGATACACGAGTGCACGCCAAAATAGGTTGCGCTCCGAGATACGATACGAAACGACCGACCGGCATCGGTTTGATACCAGCGGGAAGTGAACCTATAGATACGCGCCCGGGAACTACATCATCGGAACACCGGTATCATCATCGGCCCCGCAGACAGGTCTTTCCCAGTGGCCAAGAGCTTCACTCCAGCAGCTTTAGTGTACGAGTACAAGTACGTGTAGCTGTAGCTGTTTCACAGTCGGTCGTCATTAGATAGCCGCTTAAATCTATCTACTGTTCACATACCACAGCGAAACCCGGTTGAGTTTGAGTAGTACGAGTATCTCTGTTGTTTTTCTTTTCTCCAATCTCGCTGCTGTTGATGTTGTTGTTTTTTGTTGTATAATCTACTAAGTTACATTGCGTTTTTAACCTGCCTCAACTCCACAGCGGCGACAGCGGCACCAGCGCCGTCAGTTCGATGAGATTCTTCGACCTGAATTGAGCTGTTCTGAAGCAATACCAAATCGACCGAGCGACAAACGTCCCTTTAAGTCCATCACAGTTTGGGCGTGCATGCGAGTGTATTCGTATACGTAGTTTTCTCGGCAAGAATTTTTGAGCGCCCCAAAGTGATGACGATCGCTTTCAGATCGTTCTGTTGTTGTTGATCGGTGAGTTGTTGTTGGTGGATTGTGTTTTGATTTTGATTTGAAATCGGATGCGAATCTGAACGACTTTGTCTCCTGGGCTGTCGCTAGTTGGATGGTCACTCTACTTCGATTATAGTGATCTTAATCTGTAGGACTTCGTTGGAGCTGCTTCTGCTGCTGCTGCTGAGGCTGCGGCAGCGGCTACAGATGATGTTTCAGTTCTTCGGAAGCGAAATAAATGCGTTAAAGCGCCCTAAGTGATCAATGTGCAGATGCCAATAAATCGATACGATATTTTGCAATTACAGTGATTTCTTTTTTTTCGTTTTTGTTGTTGCTTGTTGTGGTTGTGTTCGACGTGTTCAGAGCGTTGTGTTTTGCGGGCTAAGAAAGAAAGATTAATCAATCGGCACGCCGGTTTACATACCTACATAGTGTTTGACTTACTTGGGGGCTACTTTAATTCCAGAGGTTCTCGCGAAACAAAGGAGCTGTACGCCCCTTTTTGGAGGCACTAAAATATATATCTGTCTACTCCACTCGCCGTGGAATAACTTGGCGCATTTGTAAATGTGAAATTGTGGAAAAAATTTACATAAATGTGCAGAGCATCGTCCCGTTATTGAGAGTTTAAGTGTTTCGGCTGCACTGAAGATAGCCCATACCGAGATTGTGAATTAAGAGATATTGTCGTGGCTTTCCGCGAGTCGGACTGATTTATGGATACACATGCATTTTAATTGGATATGCATGTTTGGAGGCACTCTACATTTTACACAGTTGCTGAAAGTATTGTATTATATCTCTGCGCTTGGTACGTTTGTGGCAAACTAAAGTAGCACGTAAATATTACTTAAGTGATAGAACAGCTTCCTGGTTGTTCCTCCGCGGGCTGAAAGTTTAATGATTAAAACAAGATTGTGAGGCATTTGACGTTGCTTATACGTAAAGTGACGCAAGTAATTTGTAACTACACTTTTTTTTTCAACTAAAGTGCATATCTGGTGGTGAAAAGTGACACAAGAGATAAATTGGATCATTTTGCAGATGGAAATTAAAGTTGTAAACAAGTGACAGAGAATTACGAATAAAACTAGAGGTCTTACAACATTTTGGATACAAAAACACGAACCCAATGGTAAGATACTTATTGACAATTGAAATTTTGTGTTTTTTTGCTTATTTTGAACGTAAGGATCTATCGCATATTTGGTGGTTTACATTACATTAATTTACAATGCTATCAACAATTTTCAGTCAAAAATTCAGACATTCTAAACTTACAGTGTTGTGCACAACATACCGGATTTTTATCGAACAATTTTCGTTGGTGAATTTTAGGGAACAGAAAGAATCTAAGTAAAATCTGTTGTCAATTTAAGAAAACTTCTTGTATAAGTGTATAAATAAAAGAAAAAAAAGGTTTTGCGATAATACGTTTTATTATATGTACAAAAAAAAAATTAACTTAACTCGGTAACGGCCTGTGCAAAACATACCGGATTTTTGTTATACTTAATATTTTGTCCAGTAACTTTTGTTTTCAAGACCTCCTTGCATATTTTAAGCATGGACGCCACTAGATTCTCAAAAATTTCTTTTGGAATGTTCTTCCATTCATACTTTAGTGACGCCATAAGTGCGATTTTGGATGTGTGCTTCTTTGACCCTACACGTCTTTTTAAAATGGCCCACAAGCTCTCGATAGGGCTTAGACCGGGCGATTGAGAGGGCCATTCCAACACATCAACATTTTTCTGCGCAAACCATTCCTTAACCAACTTTGATGAATGTTTTGGATCATTATCATGTTGATAAACCCAACGCAGTGGCATCTCCTCCTCAGTGTATGGTAGCATTACGGATTCCAGTATATCCCTATACTGCAAACGATCCATAATACCACTAATCTCATGTATTGGTCCACATTCCGCACTAGAAAAATATCCCTACACCATAATTGAGCCACCTCCATGCTCCACTTATGGACGACAATGGCGTGGCTGAAGACGTGTCTTCTTCTTTCATCTAACTTAAATACTTTCATCGGAAGCAATCAAGTTGAACTTACTCTCGTCGCTAAAGAGTACAGCTTTCCACTTCATTGTTGACCAATTCAAATCGTTTCTTGGGAATTCCAGTCTAAGAAACGGTTGGCGTTAGCAAAGTAATCAAAGACTTACTATAGGAATAATATGGTAACTTTTTTGTCTATGCTTAGCAGTAAGTAGAGGCTTTTTCGTTAGTCAAAAAGAACAAAAAACAGCTTGTCCCAAACGCCTGCGCATGGTGCTTGCTTCAATTGAAAGATTGAGCTCACTAACAATCTTTCTTGAAGGTAAGAAAGCATCGTTAATAATCATTTTCTTAATTTGCCGATCGGTTCGGAGTGTAGTTTTTCTGGGACGTCCTCCACAGTGAATGGTTTCAACCGGTTTTCCATTCCGAAACTTTTTTAAAATGTCACACACTGTCGATGATGGCATTTTATACTTTTTGGCTATGGATTTTTGTTTTAGCCCTGCCCTAAAATCCGCTACCACCTGATTTTTAACCACACCACTCTATTTATTTTTAGCCATTTTATTAGTGAACAAATTGGAGACACCTGACCTTTGTTAAGTCTATAACTCACTTCAAATGACAGCCAAAACCACTATCAGCAATTTAAAGAGCAAGAAAATATGGTACTCGTACTTTTGAAAATCCGGTATGTTTTGCACAGGCATGGCATTAAGTTGAGCTACGGTTTTTGGCAAAACTCTAAAAATAATGATAGCAATGCCTTGTTTTTTTCTATTTTTAAACTTATTCAATAGTTTTTTTTTAAATTGCCAAACAAATGTACCTACTGTGTCCCTGTCCCCTAGAATTCTTCAATGAAAAATTATCAGGAAAAATCCGGTATGTTTTGCACAACACTGTTTGTATGTCTAAGGACTCTGACAAAACTTCAAGCCCATATAGAGGGTTTGCTTTCTTGGTATAAATTTTTCCATGTTCACTCTTGAATAGTGACAGACTTGTATTAAAGGCGATACCCATGTACGTTGGTTTTGAATGTTAGCTGGTTATAGTGATTTGGACGTACAGAGCTTGGTATGGTCTCCCACATTCCTTTTGATCTGCTAAGGAAAAAATCTTGCTATTCCAATTTATTCCGGATTCGTAGCAAAACATGTATAAGAGTTAAAGAGTTGAAAGGGTAAAATAATACCGGTAATGTCATTGGAGCGCTGGTGGTGGAAATATGGTGAAATCGAGCAGCTGCTGATAATTTTTTGTGGGATCACCGATCAGATGACGATATTGCTCGTTAACATTTTGGACCTCATTGAAATGTATGGTCACTTCAAAGTATATATGTTGACATGCATTCGCATATGCATATCTGTTCGGCATATGGTGTTGTTGCTTTTCTTCAGTCAAAAAGTGAGAACGTGTGACGCAACAAATATGGAAAGAACAGAAAGTTGGAGTAATTTACTTTACTTTAGATGGCCAGGCTCACTCCACAGTCTGGAGTTCATCTGTACCTGAATCTTAAGTTTTCTGCTAATTACACATTAAATTAGTTGAGGTCGTTTCCCACTTAAGCGCACAAACTAATGAGAGTTCTGTACTTCCGGGATGGAGAGATATTTAACATACTTTAGCCATCAAAGACGATAGATTCTATTCAATCTGACAAGGTTAATGTTGTTGAATAGTATACCATACACAGCATAGCATTTAAAAGCAAAGTTCCTGCAACCGCGCCTTTTTCGTTTTCCATAAGAGGGATTTATTTCTCAGTTGCTTTCGTAGTCCAAAGAAATGGTTCATGTGGTTGTATCATTTTTTGAATATCCTGGAGAGACCAAGTTGATAAAGTCATTTACCACCTCAAATCAAATCTGTAGCTTTTTCCTTACTTGTTATAGACACTATCTACAATCTGCATATATATATACTTCTAGGTTTTTTTTTGCTGATTTTTTCGTATTCCTGCATAGGCAGACGAGTTTGACTAAGGCAAAACTTGACATGGTTTAATGAATTTGTGGTAAGAGACTGTTTTATAGTAGCCAACTCGATGCGAGGGTGATCTGCTACATGACCCTTAATCGTCGTATGCTTGTGTTTGTAGGTCCCGTGTGGTTCAACGTGAGAGCAAGTTTATTGGAAAGATTCGGGTGTTTGAGAGGGCTTGCTCGCTTATACAGAACACCAGAGTCTGAGTACATAAAATTCTATCCTAATGAGGTCTTGTACAATAGAGGGAACCTAATAAGATTGAGCAATTTCTTTATTAAATTGACTCGAAGGCACATTGCAAGAGCAATGACCTCGTCGAACAATCTGATCTCCGGCGCTTACTACCCCAATTATATGTATCATGAGAGAGTACGCTTGGACGGCATTGTTCCTCCAGAAGCGTTCCTCTACCTCGATATGAAAGGCCTGATTCAGGTCATATTAGCGGTGCCGCTAATCTTCCACGTCGCTCGAACAGCAGCGGACAGGCGACTCAACTACGACAGTATGGCGGTAGTGAGTCGCGACGTGAGGGATGTTGCTCGATAGCACCAACAATTTTGGTGGCTTGTTAAAGGTGAGTAAGCTTCACGGACAAGATAGCTTCACTAGGAAGCAAATTTGGTTAGCCTAGTATTTTAGCCGTGACCGGTTTATATAGATATCTACCCTAACATAAGGAAAAAAACTAAAAACTTAAAAAAAAAACATTCAAAAAAAAATAAAAAAAAATATAAAAGAACAAAGAGGTGGGTAGCACCTTCTCTAAAAGAAGGGGTAATTCATCAAAAAAAAAATAAAATTTTTTGTGATATATACAATAATCTAGAATAAGTGGGTTAAGTAGGTTAAGATTTATTTATATACAGCAGAGCCTCGATAATCCGAACACCCAAAATTTATACCATGTTCGGGTTAGCGAATCGTTCAGATTATAGTATGCAGACATTTTAAATTCATTTTTCGAAACAAAGCAAAGTTTTCCATAACTTAAAATATATTTTAATAATGTAAAAAATGTTATATATGTAATAAATATTAGAGTGTAATGCAATTTATGTAATTAAGTGCAATTTTTAAAGAATTCCAATATATGTAGTGCTTTGACGAGTGGTATTTAGCGACATAGAAAACGCTTTATCCCTTATTTTACGTAATAACATGTTTTCTGGAATCGAAATATCGACTTCATCCGCCCATTCTAAGCAAACATTTAAGGCAAACACAGCTTGAGTATGTGAAATAGTTGCAACTAGTTCCAATGACTCCAATTCTTCTTTGCTTTCGATGTCCTGCTGATTCATTACTTGTCTTACTATGTCTTCATCAGTTAACGGCTCCTGGCAGTCAATATCATCATTTCTTAACAAGAAATTGTTAGTGTCTACTTCTGAAAAGCCTCTGTTACAAAAAATCCTTAATGGGAGATCATCTTGGCTAGACATTTCCTCTGATTCAAATAACAAAGGCCACAGAGGCTTCCAAGATTTTGAAGTAAAATTTGAAGACAATTGCTGCCAACTTTGAGCCAATGAAACACTGCATCTTTCATTGTGGTCTTTGTAAGCAGTTCAGATACAACGCATTCTGGATCAAATTCTTGCTGGCTAAAAATTTGCAATAGGAGTTTTTTCTTCTACGTCACTTTAATGTTTTGAATCACAATTTGGTCCATGGGCTGAAGAAGAGCTGTGCAATTAGGTGGCATGTACAAAACAGTGAAATGTTCGTCGATTGATTGCAGATCTTCTTCAAGTGGATGCGATGGTGCATTATCAAGAAGTAAAAGTGCTCTTAGCACTATATTTTTTTCAATAAAGATTTCTTTACTTCGGGAATGAAATGTCCTTTTAGCCAATCTAAAAATATTGGTTTTGTAACCCAAGCATTTCTTTGACCTGTGTAATGGACTGGCAACTTTTTGGCTGTTGCAAATGCACGTGGCTGTTGTTATTTTCCAACAACCAGCAAAGGTAGTTTGCGAGTTCTGGTTGTGTTTGCGTATGGCATACTTTAGAACCTGGAGCCCTACTCTCTGACTTAGACGCTAGGGTTTTATCTGATATCATTTTCCATTACAAGCCTGATTCGTCAGCATTATAGATTTGATCTGCAATCAGATCATTTTCGCTACAAACGTCCATAATTTTTTCCTAGAATGGCTTCATAGCTGCTTCATTATTCGAGAATTTCTCACCGGTTAGTTTTAGTTGGCCTATACCACACCTTTTCTTAAAATTATTTAGCCATCCTCTATTGGCAACAAACTTTCCTTTTTCAAGTCTTTCTTGGAAAAATTTTCCCTTTTCCATCAATACTTCATCTGACAAAAGGATGTTCCTTCTTCGGTGCTCTAAAAACCACGTAAATAAAGCATCTCCAAGCTGGGAGTTTTCAGGAGCTTTTAAGGTTTTTCTGGTGCCTGGACCCTTTTCTGTCTTCATTACAAATGATTTTATTTTTTCCTCCATGCTTTTAATGTCAAAAGTAGTAGATTTTTCAACGTTATACTGCATTGCAAGACCTAATAACGAGATACCTTGCAAAGGATATGGTCGAAGAAACACCACGCAACGGTGTTAAATAAAACAACAAACTGACTGTAAAAAATGTGAGTCCGATTCAATATATAAAACAGTTTTTACTGTCTTCACTTTTAAAGACAATTGATAACTGATGACTTATGACTTAAGATCCTCCCTATTTATATTCATCTCTAGCAGCTGTCCACCCACGCCTACGCAGTTAGCCTGTAGTCATCCCTTTGAACTACTGCGCAACAAAAAATTTACGACCTCCCTTTGTTGTTGACGAGATGATTGACAGCTAAAGGGTTGTACTATAATGGTCCTGGATTGAAATGTCATCTTCCACGATTTATGTTCCAAATGTTTATATCTGCGTATTATTGGGATTTTTGATGTGAAGTGATACCATTCCTCGTCATCGTTCTCCGGTACATCTGTCTAACCTGTACGTCAACTTAAAGTTACTGGAAAAAGTAGGGCCCGTTGCATATAATCGTAAGCTGCAAAATAGGGGAAGAAATACGTTGCAGTTCATGTGCTTCGGGCCTAAGGGAACAGACTTAGTATTGTCTGGTGTGTGTGGCACTGGGAGTGACAGTACACTTAAGTTAAATCAATTCTTCGAATTTTCGCTCTCGTTCCCGGGCCCAGGGCGGTCGTTCGGATTACTGAGGCGCTCGGATTAGCGAGTGTTCGGATTATCGAGGCCCTGCTGTATAGATAGTTTGTAAGTTTTAGTTTTAAGTTTTTATAAAAAAAAGTCCATATACTAAGTTTTTCACTTAACAAAAATTGTTTTTTAAATTTAAGTTTGAACAAATAAAGAAAAAAACTAAAATAAATAATAACTGCACTAAACGTCGAAGGACATATTTTAAGTATTAGGTTTAACTTAGTTAGGAGCAGTAAGTTAAAAAACGAAATCAAAGGAGGAAAATCTACGTTAACAATTTAATTAAACTTTAATCTGGAAAATGTGATTTCCACCAAAAAAAATGTGGTGTTCCGTTTTTTCTCTTTTTAACTTAACTCTTTCTTTGTCAAAAGTCATAAATGTGTCTGCTTCCCGAGAGGTTTTCTTTTCCTTTTCTTTTCTTTGTTGTTTCCTTTTTCTGGTGCTGCCAAGTTTTCGTAGCACTGCCCCCCTCTTAAAGCATCGCAGCTCCATCCGAAGATTTTTCCACAACTTCGATTGTATAGGGTGCTAGACGATTGACATGAATGACC
Organism: Volucella zonaria; assembly: GCA_963966105.1. Taxonomy (NCBI): domain Eukaryota; kingdom Metazoa; phylum Arthropoda; class Insecta; order Diptera; family Syrphidae; genus Volucella; species Volucella zonaria. Next base: position 143,486,899 of record OZ014531.1, on the reverse strand, counting down.
CGATGCTTGCGGCTGTGCTCTCCTTGGATAAGGTAGACGAGGTCGTTCAATTTCTTAACGACGGTGAAAGGCCCCTCCCAATTTCGCTGCGATATACAATATTATAAGTTAATTGAGCTAATTTTTGAGCTTTTTTTTTGTCTAGTATGTAAGAGTGAATGAATGAATGAACATAAAAATGCATTGAAAATGAAATGAAATGATTGTGGTATCGATTTCAAGTTCCCGGGTTGTTTTCCAAGGTCTGCTGTAAGGTGAGCATCCGTTCGATGGTGGACTTACTAAGTCTAAAGCCATTCTAAAAGGGACCAAGCAGAAAATTTATGTAAGGGCTAATCCAAAATCAATCTCTGAAGTGAAAAATATTTTTAAAAAAAACCAAAAACATTAAATTTTTGCACAAAATACATACTTTTATTAACATCTAAATTATTTTTCTACATAGTCTCCCTTTAAATCTATACATTTTTGGTAACGTGGGACGAGCTTTTCTTATACCCTCCTTAAAAAATGGCAGCGCCAGTGCGTTGAGGCATTGATTCACACCGTTCATAAGTTCCTCATTACTTCCAAAATGTTGAGATGCAATGAGTGATTTCAATTTTCGGAAAAGGTGATAATCACTTGGTGCCAAATCAGGACTGTATGGATCAAAAATATCCCAATTGAACTCCTCCACTAAAGTTTTTGTGCGTGCAGCAGTGTGTAGTCATGCGTTGTTATGCAGAAGCACCACACCTTTGGTAAGCATTCCTCGTCTTTTGCTCTTACGTAGAGTTTCACAGTAAACCGCTGCATTTATTGTGTTTTCAGGTTCCATAATATGCCTTTACTGTCCCACAAAACTGTGGCTATCATTTTTCGATAGGAAAAATTTTGTTTGAATTTGTTTGGCCTGTTTGGGGAATGAGTGTGCATCCATTGCTTTGACTGTTCTTTGCTTTCTAAGTTTATAGTACATACTGGACCCAAGTCTCATCTCCAGTCACAATCTGTTGTAAAAATTCTTCACCTTAAATTTCTAAACGTTCGAAAAATGCTTTTCCTGAATTGACACTTTGGGTCTTGTGGACATCTGTGAGCTGTTTTGGGACCCAACGGGCACAGAACTTGTGGTAGCCCAAGTTTTCAGACACGATTCCGTATAGAGTAGTTCGAAAAATTTCGGAAAATCTTGTCGCAGGATCTGAAATCGTAAAACGCCTGTTTTCTCGAACAAATTGGTCAACTTGGTGAACCACGTCTTGATTCATGATCGATTTGCGCCCTTGGCCTCCTTCATTGTGCACATCTGTGCGTCCGTTTTTAAATTGTCTACACCAGTCACGTACCGAACTATCACTCATCACCGTATTGCTGTAAACAGCGCATAACCGACGATAAATTTGAGCTTCGCCATTTCCTTCGGCTTGCAAAAAACGAATTACACTTCGTACCTCACAGGCGGCGGGAGATAAAATTGTATTCCCAATGTTAAAACGGAAATTATTGGAAAAATACTGAACGAAAACGGTCGAAACTTGGCATATTATTAAAGAATAATGTACTGGTTGCGACATGCAGAAACACGTCACCGAAGTGCACGTATGCAATGAGTTGTAACACATCGGAGGTTGATTTTGGAATAGCCCTCGTATAATATGTTGTACGTGAGTTGATTTGTGTGGAGAATCCTTTTAATGTGAATCATGTAAATGATGCCAAAATTCTATTAAAACTTTCTATTGAATCAATACCTGCTACTTTAAATAACTCGGGAAGAGGCGAAAATGCTTCAGCAGCATTATTAGTCTTAAATTTAAATATTGCAATTCAGAGCATTTCTTGGTCTTGGTCTTGTAGATTATCTCCTCATAATCTCCATCGAGCGCTATCCTACTATTTTGTTTCATTTTAAAGAAGCCTGCTTTGCTCACACATTACGCGAGCAGCTCACGTTATTTTTTGCTTTACTGTTAGCCTCTTGAACAAAATAGAACCATCCATTAAGGATCCAAACATTCCATTTGAACAGCCGAAAGTCGTTGTTTATTTTTCATGTTAGTTCATCCATATGTGAGGGTGATTTCTTCTGAGCAGCATTTACTATTGTACATGATCGGGAAGTTAACCCGTTAGCACAACCCCCTTATCTTTCAGAGGATAGTTCCCGTAGCCCAGACCATTTCGGTATGAGCAATATCGCTGGTTCGCTGAAATCTGCCCCGTCACCATTTCTATTTCGATATTTCGGTTAGATGCCAAAAAGTGCTCATGTAATCTGAATTCCGAAAACATCGAAGTAGGTTAACTGATCTTATTGCAGGATCTTCTGCCGAAACGTTCGTTTTATGCTTAGTCTCTATCATGTATATGCACTGTAGTTCATCCGGCTGTGTTTGCAAAGACCCGAGTTTTCATTTATATTTAAACGTTCAGACTCAGAGTTAGAGTAAGATAAACACCACATCTTCGATGACCTTCCTTTCCCTTTCTTTACCCAATCTAACTGGCTATCGACTATAGGAAAGTTGAAAGTTGTAGTGGGCAGCCGAAAAATTATAGTGAGAGTGAAGGCATTATTAATAAAAATTAAAAACCGTCTAATACACTGGACGAGCTCTACGAAAAACTTGGAAGTATGGAAGGAAGTTTAGAAAGTTTTCGAGCCATAAGATATGTCCAAAGTTGCGGATTTAGCAGGTCTTTGCATCCCCTTGGAAGAAAATAAAGGACATATCTAACACAAGTGCAATGGGTCTATAAGAAGAGACAGAAGAAAATACGAGAATACTAAATTATTCAAGGATATGGGCAAGAGTTTTTCTTTGTGGAAACTCGACATTCAGACAGAAACTCATCCATTCTACTAACTTTAGGTGTGTTTTGTTGAACTTTCTTATCTTTCCAATCAGGAGGAGTAATTGCTGATAGAATGCGTACATTACCAGCACCCATCACATTATCGTTTTTTACCTGTAGCTTTCTGCCACCATAAACCTGGCAAAGGTAGTGTCCAGTGATATTATCATCATTCCCACAGCAAGCATTGCAGAAGGTGGTATCATTTCCGTCTGGCACAATTAAGTGATTAGCTGAAGGGTGAGGCCCCGCTCTATCCTAACTGTCAGAAGACGGTCTTAACGTAGGCTTAGATCCTGGAAAGCTCTTTTCTGAAACGTGCCTTCTAAATTTATTGGGGATCTAATTTCTCGTGATGACCTATTTTGACCTGTACCCAGACAAGTCTCAGTTAAATCCAACCTCCCTAGAAAGTGCAAAAAAGCCTTGCATTCTTGAATTAGCTTGGAAGTGGTGAGCGTGATCAATGCCTTAAGTGCTGCTCCGCTATCGCTATAGCACTCTCGATGCGCAAGATAAATGAAGCTCTAGTTCGAGTTATACCATACACTACTTTCACTTTAAATGGAAGAGCATTACACCCTTTTAGCATGGGTGGCCGTGGCTGAAGTGGTAGTTTATTGGCTTTCCAATCGAAAGGTTCGGCGATAAATCTAAACCGCGCCCGAAAGCATTTTTTTTTTTAGTAACTAAAATCATGTAAGATGAGTGGTTCGTTGCAATTTTGAGAGGATGCACCAGAAGATCATTTCGTGCGCTAACCGTAGACTATTCATAGCATAAAGTAAAGATGTGACCAGAGTGCACCATACTAGTAAAGGACGTTGCCTTCGGCAACACCTGCTTACATACGCCGTCGCATAACAAAGTCAGTAATCGCAACCAAGGGGTCGTTCGCTTCTTTAATCCGCAAATTTAACGCTATGTTGTCTGCCCGAGTTGCACATCTCGTTAAAGGCCGTGTTGTCGAAAGCACTCTCAATTCGCAGCGATTGTTCTTGTCAAGTGCGGCTTCGCTCAACAGTCAACAGGAATGTTGTATTTTAAACAAGAGATGTATTCCTAAAGCAGTTTTGCGTTTGAAGCTCAACCGTTCTTTCCATGCTCTTCAACATGAAAGAAGCCGTACTGCTCTTGGCGAGCATGTAACCAGTTTTTTCGATTTTCGTTATAAAGACTGCTCTTATTATTCACTATGGTTTCGGTAGATTGGATAGCAAGCATCAAAGAAAGCCATAATATGTATATTTGACAGCGTCATCATATCCGATGATATGAGCTGGTTGCGAGCCGGTTCTGACCAGATTACTTTTGAAGTGAGAGTCAAATATGAGATATAAGGTCTCTGCTTTTGACCCAGTATATACTCGTATGTCGTCTGCATTTCTGAGTGTTTCCAGTCTGGCTAGTTTGTTCCTTTTGAGGACTTTAATCAACTTTTCGGAAAAGTTTTTTTTATTGGAGCATTCAGCTTCTTATATTCATTTTGATTTGATCCGTGAATCCATATTCGTGTTTAGAGGTCCTTTAAAATGACTTGTTAGATTTTTAGGTTTCCTTACGTAGTCCTTGCAAATCTGCGTTTCGCCATAAAACGTGCAACTTGAAAAAGTTTTTACTGCCTTTAGTGGTGGTAGTACTAGTGGGTAAATAAGCTGACGGACCATAACCATTCTCCATTTATTTTCTAGCTTATGTCTGCTTTAAATAATTCCTGGTTGCAAAATTGCCCATATTTTGATGATAAGAGTGAATCCGGAACTAAAAAAAATCACGGTAACTTGTCATATAACGCTGTGAGACCTCTTTTATTCGAAACTTTCTAACGTAAGGTGCAGTATCAGGCTTGGAATGTTAAAGGTTGATCTGAGTAAATAGATAGAAAGGTACTAGGAACGTTGTCTCTTGTCCGCACTCATTTGGAAATAAAGTGGAAATTAACACTTTCAAGGTGCACATACGGACGTGAGTCATAGCTCAAAATGAGAGAAGAGCCGTCTTTGACTTTCCGATTCTGGCTCTCTTTGTTACAATAAATTCTCCACTTTCCAGTGTTTAGGATTGTGGGTATGAAGTCGTCAGCACATCTTCCAGGAGTTTGCTGAATCACTTCACCAGAAGAGTTCGCTTTTCCATATCGCAGTACTCGGCTTAAATGCAAACATTTGAACAGTTGATCAACACTCAGTGCCGTTTAGACTTTTGTCAATGTTTGTCTTTCCAATTTGAAGCGTTGAAAAGGTGATGGCGGCATTCTTATACGTAAGCCGGTCTCGTCATTTTTGGAATTTTCTTGGAAGTAGATTTTCGGAAGAAATTTTATTCACCTACTACAATATTTCCTGGTCACAGCATACGCTTAAGAGGAACAATGTGCGGAAATATAACCAGGATTGTTTCTCAGAGTGGATTTGTCTTTGTATATTGAGCCTCCGGCATCCATGACTCGGCCACGATCGAAAAGATCACGATTTACGTCTAGTTATAGTCTGTAGCAAACTTAATCAATATAATCTCTGTTGTTCCACAAGACAGCCAAATAAGATCTCTCAATTCTGCTCTGATTATTATTGTTGGCAATCTTATTCTTAGGGAATCAGGCCTAAACGGATGACAGGACGAACCCAAAACCATTCTCGATCATAGTAAGATATTGTATTATTGTAACATGCGTCTACTATGAGTACATTTACTTGAATTAAATGTCATCAAATGGAAATAAGTACCTTTCGCTCGCTAGGATCCATCCGTTCCGATAGAACTGCATGGGAACTAATGCGTTTTCCGTAGCAGAGATACACCACCTTGATCAAAAAGTTTCCGGGGGGCATCACCGTGTGGCGCTCCCATTGTGCTGGTTTGAGTTCTGTTTTTTTTTGTTAAGTTGGTAAATCTGTTGTTGACATTCCCTCTAAATCTTAGCATCATAGCTTGATATTTGCAAAAGTTACGTGGCCAAGAGTACATCTAACTCTGTGTGTGTTGGCGATTTTTTACAATTTTAGAAATGGGTTTAAATTTGCAACAACGAACTTGTATTATTCGTAAATTTTGCGTAAAAAAAGGACTTAATGGTGCGAGAACGTTAGAAAAGTGTTTCGGCAACGATTCTCTAAAGAAAACGGTCGTTTACCAGTGGCACGAGCGGTTCAAAAGTGGTCGTGAGTCAATCGAAGATGATGAAAGCAGAGGTAGACAATCCACATCGAAAACCGACGAAGACATTGATGAAGTAAAAGAAATGATGGTCAATAACCGCAAATTAACCATCAGAGAGATAGCGGAGGACTTGAAAATTGCCTATGGATCCGTCCAAGACATTTTGGTTAATGATTTGGGTTTCCGTCGTGTAGCAGGAAAGTTGGTGCCAAAAGACCTCAATTTCATGCAAAAAAGAGACCGTGTTGACGTCACAAAAGAGGTGATTTGCCAGGCTGAATCCGATCCCACATTCATCAAAAGGATCATTACTGGAGACGAGACGTGGGTTTATGAGTACGACACGCAACCCAGACATCAGGCAAGTGAATGGCGTTCACCAAATGAGCCTAGACCAAAAAAACCACGTCGTTTTCAGTCAAAAAAGAAGGCAACGCTCACGGTTTTCATGGATTACAACGGTGTTGTGCATCATGAATTTTTGCCAGAAGGCCAAAGTATTATTTGGGAGTTGTGAGACGTTTGCGTGAAGCAATTCGCCGAAAGAGACCAGAATTGTGGGCAGAAAACTCGTGGATTTTGCACCATGATAACGCACCGTCGCACAATGCCATCATTATTCGTAATTTTTTGCAACAAATACCATCCAACAGCCACTGAATTTACCTGATTTGGCTTGATGTGACTTCTTTCTGTTCAATCGAGTTAAAAAACCACTACGGGGAACGTGTTTCAGCAGCCGAGAGGAAGTAATGGAAAAATCGCAGAAAGCACTAATGGACATACCGAAAACTGAATATAAAAAATGTTTCGAGGATTGGATCAAGCGCTGGTATAAGTGTGTAGCAGTCGATGGGGATTACTTGGAAGGAGATTTAGATGAATAAACTTGTATTTTTAATTTTGTGAATAAGTTGTAGATGGTAAGATTTGACACACCCTTCCTAATTCTGAAGTGAAGACTACTTTTGGTCGTTTCCAGTTTAAAGAAATACCTATATATATCACAGAGCAATTTTAATGTCAGTACACTGTAGTAGTGAGCAGGATTCTTTGTGGAATTATCCACACTCTTTCTAACAGATTGCTTTAATCTTGCTTTCTCTAAAATCTATTCAAGTTCTACACAAAATCATTCCAAACTCATGGTAAGCAGAGTATGGAACAAACTATAAAGCCATAACCTATCCCTAGGCTAAATTTCTAAATCCTCAAGCAACCTAGATACTTTCATGTCTAAGTGTACATGTATAGGTACAGCTATGAATGGAAACAAAGTAATGAACACGTACATTAATAATATGATCCGATTAAAAACAAAACGAGGGACGATGCAGCAGATATTCGTAACTCTTTTGTCTTTCAATTTATCTCCTGCGTATCTTGTTGACCTCAGTTTGGTAGAATACCTCTCTTAGTAATTTGCAGTAAAACTTGAAGAAAAAGAAAAACCGTCCATTAAACATGGCATCGAAAGAACCTTCTTCGCTATTCAACGCACATCTGTGCGCAAAGCGTGAAATTTTTAAGCCATCCCCTTGAAATAGTATCTGAAATCTGAATCTCTGTTCCCACAACCATCTACCGCTGCAGACAGTCGTATGAAAGTTAATAAAAAAAAAACTTGGCGCAGCAAAACATACAAGTACTCGTAAAATTCTCTTGGTCTTGCTAAATGCTCTCTGGTATTTCAACCTTAGCCTAGGATGTGCATAAAATAGAATTAGGGTAAATTGCAGCCGAAATACCACTAAGAAAATTATAGCTGCAAATCAAGTCGCAAACGATTAAACATCGCAATAGACGCGCAGCAGACCCACAGAAGGCCCGCAGAAGACTTGTATGTCTGTTGGAATGGCAACAGTTCAAGTCCAAGACATCTCACAAGGTTCGTCTTCATCACAATCAGAAAACAGAAGCGGCAAGAAGCAATAGATGGACATCAAACAAATGCCACACAACAGCCACCTCTGAAGAAAAACCCGGAGAACTCGACATCTAGAACCCAGAACATACACTACCAAGTGGCAGAACATCATCAGCTGCATCCACCATAGTCGGGGTAGGAATAGAAATGGGAATAGGAATCAGAAACAGAATCAATTTATTACCATGGAAACTACGGCAATAAATTTCGTTTAATATTTATTTTATTCGCAAATCGGAGTTGAATCCGAGTCGTTGAAATAAACACAGGGAATGCCCGATGAGGAGAGGCTTCGACATGGTCTTCGTCATCGTCGTCGACATCGTCATCGCAAGGTGAACCTTTTGGATGAACGGATGTGCTATTGGGTTTTTGTTTGTGATGATGACGCTCCTCGCAACGACACGACAATGATGGATTTAATGTTAAAGATTGTCAGCGGTGAAAAGTGCCATTTGAGGAGAAGGACCAGGGAGTTTGGACCTTAGACCTAGACCCTTTTGTTTGGTTGAGATGGTCTGGACAGTGAACATTCTATGGCTGCCATTTGAATTCATTTGTTGTAACGTTTACTAAGAGATTTGATTTTACTGTCCATCTGGATGGTGATTCGCCCTTTACTAAAGAGGACCTAAAGAATTCTTGTGAAAAAAATTCTTCGAGATGGATTCCTTCAATGAGATTTCTTCTTAATTGAATATTTGTTCTTGTAATTAAATTTAATGGACTTGTTAGGATGTCTTAAAAATATTTTATCAAACGACTGTGTTCAAGCTACTCGTATTGTGTTCGGGTGACTAGTTGATAGAATGCAAATTGTAGCCTGCGGCAAAGAGCTTAGGATAACATTCTTGAATATGTAGGCATGCCAGTTGTCCTAATCGGTTTACTTTTAACAAATTAAGATACAGGGCGTTTAAAAAAAAATATAAAATATGTGTATGTACAATCTCGCAAGTAACTTTGAGGTGTATTAAATGGTCTGTAAGACTAAATCTTTATATTTCTACCACAGCACTCCTGGACAAAACAATTTAATGAGAGTATAAGAGTCTGCTAGCACAAGCATTAGCGCTATTATGGCTTTCCTCGACGCTGTGAGCGCCATTCTCTGCAGCGACTCCATTTCTTATAAAGTGTCTTCCAGAAGACCATGTGGTAGAATCGCTTCACAATAACTGGGTACAGGCTGTATCCACTGTATCCATCGAAAGCCGATTAAGCGCTTTCTGCAATTTAGAAGGCCCAACTCAATTGCGAATCTAAGATTGCTTCAGGATTGCTCTTTTCTTAGTAAGAAGAATGAGCTCTATTCTTGAGGGGTTAATTTCTAGATTTTGACCAAATTATTTACAAGTACTAGTGAATAACTGAGTGCTAATCTTATTGCTGGAAGAATTTTTTCATCGTCGGCATAAATCATGATGCCGAAGCCATTTCCTCTGCCGTTTTCAAAATTTCATTCACTAAATAGAAACAAGTGATAAGAGGACGCTGCCTGTAAGTTGTCTTTCTGCAACACAAATCTCAAAACTTAAGGACAGGTCGGTACAGAGTTGAGCTGCTTATGATGTTATCAGAACTTGCTTGGTCGATACCTTCTTCGATGTCAAGGAACGCCCTGTATATCAAATCATTGTCGATGAAGTTATTTCCTACTTGTAAACTACTACATATATGAGAAGCTATACCACACACATCTATTCTCCTCTATCGTAAAGTCGGCGACTTTGTGATTTTCCCGCCAATCTTTCAGAATTGCTATTTTAAAAATAAGCTGTGAAAAATGTCCACCAACATAATAGATCCACCAACATAAAAATGATTTCTTCCGCTGACTGACAAGGCAAGATTTTTCAAATCACAAGATCTATTACTCTCATATTTGAATAGGGCTCAGCTAATTTTGATTAATTGGCTTTTGGTGAATGTCTCGGTGCTAGTGTTTTTGAGTTCCAGAGTGAAAATAATCCAACGATGGTCAGAAAGCTACGTCTTGTCAGATACCTTCCAGCTAAATAACTCATCGGAGTTAGAATAAGAGATAAACATAACGGCCATTGCTACAAAGTGAAGCAGTGTGATGTAGTGTAGTGACACAGTTTTCACTGGAGTTACAGTCAGCCATGATACAAGTAACATCTCTTCGCTTTATTATGTACGTTGCAAGTTTTGGTGTTATTGTTTTGGAAGCAGGGGGCTTGATGCAGTTTTCCCGAAAAGCAGTCATCTAAACCAACAAATGGCTTTGAGTATATGATTTATAATACAAAGTCAAGCTGAGAATACTTACCAAAGGTGTGCGCTCGGAAACCACTTATCCAACCCAGTGAGACTGTACATAGTTTTTTTTTAATAAAAAAAAGTTACGTATTTATGCGAAAACTTTGACGATAAGCCCTACGTTTTATCAAAAGAACGTTTTATTAGAAGACCGTCAGTATTTTGAAAATGTTCGATTCGATTCGGGAGAATGAGATAGTATCCAATCCTTGTTAGCACAAGTTCGAATAATAAAGTCACACTACTGTTCCTTTTCAAGACAGCAACATTCATTTAGAGCAAATTTTTATTTTGAGAGCGTAAACTAATTGATATCAGTGTGCTTTTGGACTAATTCTGCCTTGTTTATTCTCAAAACCATTCCTTCCAATTGGGCAAAGGAAAGTTAGCACGGCTTGGAGCTTAATTGATACGCCGACAAACCAGCTCCATGTAGTACAAGTTTAGTGCTCGATATTTACATGGTCTAGCACCAAACCAATTCCGATATCGTTCGTTTTATGGATTTATGTCGCTTGGTCAACTACAGCATATGTTTCAGTGAGCATATATTTTGATGCATCACATTCCAAAGACCTTCTCTTAACAAAATTAACGCAAAACATCGTCATCGACTGTCACAATCGACAGTTATAGTTTTAGGATAGTTAGGGACTTTATCTACTTTGGCTCGCTGTTAAGTCTTCTAATGGCACCTCATTATAGTCCGATTGCTACCCTCCTTATTTCTCTCTCTTTCAACTATAAGTCATAAACCGATCCATTTACCATTGCCAACCTATTTGGCACCTTTTTTTAAACAATCTTTCACCAACGACTCCTTTGTACCAGATCCAACCTATTTTAATTACGTACTTAATTTTTCCAATGGCCCACTTCTCTCTCACACTTTGGTCTCGTCTTATATCGAATATAAGTTACACCAATTAATAACGAATTCACTCTCGGCCCAGATGGCCTCCCTGTAATATTTCTTAAAAAATGTTCTTCCTCTCTTTCCCTAGCTCTTTCTAATCTCTTTCGTCTATCCATTTCACGAGGAGAATTTCCTCAGGCTTAGAAAACCTGCTTCATAACTCCGATCCACAAACAAGGATCAAAGAACGAAATATGTAACAAACAATCGCACAATCGCTAAAGTCTGCCTTATTCCCAAACCCTTCGAAAGTATTTTGTATGAAGCTCTAAGCTACCACTGCAAATCACTTATTTCCCTTAGACAACATGGCTTCCTCTAGGGTAGGTCAACCGCCACAAATCTCGTTGAATTCGTATTACTTGCCATCTCTGCCCTAGAGGATGGCAAAGAAGTCACTACATCGACCGATTTTAGCAACGCTTTCGATAAAATCTCTCATCGGTTAATACTCTTCAAATTGTCTGCTCTCGGCTTTGAACCTATACTATTAAAATGGATAAATGATCTCGATGGTATCATCAAACACTCAAATTTTTCAAAACCATTTCCTCTCTCATATCCCCAAATGCCAATCCATCATCTTTTCACATAAGCGGCACCAATCTCCTTTCCGACTCTACCTACTCCACAACCAACTTATCTCCTCCCTTCAGTCTCTTCGCTACCACGGAATTTTGTGTGATAAAGAGCTCAACTTCCGTTGGTATATGGATGGGATATTCCTTAAAGTCAACTCTGCACTAGGTTTTGTAAAACGCTGGTTCAAAGAATTCACCAACCCATACGTGACTAGGCCCCTCTACATTACCTTTTCGCCCGGTCCTAGAGTACGCCAGTCAAGTGTGGTCGCCATATCATTGTTTTCATATCTCGAGAATCGAAAGCATCCAGCGCCGTTTCTTCGATTTCTCTTCAAGGTATGCCCTGAGATGATCCTTTTATTCTGCCCCCTCTCACAACCGTCTCAACCTTATTAACTTACTCGTAAATACCCTTGAGAAACGTAGAGATTCAGCCGATTTTCTCTTCATTCATCGACTCCTTTCAGTTCGCGTTGAATGCGCCTTCCTTCACAACTCTATTTTCCTCAACACTAACCCTCGTAATCTATGTACCGCTCGTCTCTTCTATCGGCCAACCCACCACACCTCCTATGGTGCGAAGGAACCAATCTCCCGTATTCTACGAAAAATCAATTTAATCAACCTACCGTCTTTGACTTCCACCGCACCACTTCCTACCTCAAATCCGTTCTCCTTCAGCACTCCAACCAACCTTAATTTTAAATTTAAGTTTAAGTTTAATTTTAAGTTACAGCTTGTATTAAGCCGAATAAATGGCGGCCTTCGCCTCCACCAAAATTAATTAAATCATTAAAAACTAAACCAGAGGCCGCACTTTTCAATACCTTGTAGAGAAACACTAAGAAATTTCTATATACGACCCTAATCCAAGTCCAAGTACTGCTTTACAGCGAAGAAGCATAGATGTTGACGACGGCGGAAAAACATACACCTTCGAATGTGTAGCGAATAGATACTATGTAAGCTGGTGGCTGTTGTGTTTCAAAGGACTTGTCTTGATAGTCTAATATTCTTTATTCAAGAGTCCAAATAGGACTTCCTCTAAGAAACTACCAAAGAGTGAGACCTACCACGCTAGCTGATTGTGTATCAGTGGCTACCACGAGGAAATATTATTATTGATGTTGTGATGGTTTTTTTTCATCATATGCGCTCCATTTTTTCTCTAAACTCACTCATACTCGTACAATCTTTTGACGAGATGTCATATTTGCGCTTCAGATTTTCTAACATTTATTCATATAATGCTATAGGCTTCAACAGCGTTTAAAAATCATCCAACATTTCTTATCAAAATTCATGGTCGGTTACGGCTATGTTACGTGCGTTAACTCCAACTTTCGATCGTTATAATCGAACCATTAACCGGCCAATTGAGAGAATTGTGAACACATTCGAATCGATTTATTCACTCCATAATGTTGCCATGCCAGTAAGATTCCGAAACGCCAGAAGTGAAGGGAACATTGCGGCTGTAAGCAAGTTGGGAAGTTATGACGGCAATCAATCGGCTTCGCGCCGTTCACAACAGCTGGACATCTCTCGAAGGTCTCTGTATTGAGAGAGCTAAAGTCAAATGACCGTCATGCACGTTAGACTTTCGCTAATTGGGCTGTACCAAAGATGGAAGAAGATCCGGATTTTCAGCGAAAAATCATACTCAGCGACAAGACACATCTTTGGTAGATAGAATGGTTTTTTTAATGGCTCATTTTGACTTTTTTGCTTTTTAGCTCTTAAACGAATAAAGATATCGTGACAGTTTCTTTTTTTGCGTAAAGGAAATTACCGGGACTAGGCAATTAGTGAATTTTGAGAAAAAGGCGTTCCAAAGTATTTCAGTATCTTCTGCTGAAATACGATTTTCTCACCACAGGGGGGTAAACATAATATTTTACTTGAAAAATGTTCAAAGGTCCATTATTGAAGTTATAGCAGGGTGCCCAAAAGTTAATCCGAGCAAAATAATAGAGTAAAAGTAAATTGACCAAAAATTTTGAAAAAAAAATCGGATGTTTTTTTTTTATAAATTAACGCGCGTTCAAGGGGTTAAGGTACCCGTAAAATGTTTGCACACAGCGCGGGCGACGGAAATTTAGGGAGGAAAGAAGGATAGGTACCGATGTACGTTGGTTTTATATGTCGGAATGTTACAATGACTAGGATATAGAGAGCTCGGAAGGGCATTCCACAAGCGAGTTGTTCGACTTAGGAACGAATCACGATATTTGAGAGTACGTCCGAAAGTGGGCTTGAGGATATACTGATGAGCATTCATAGCGAGACGTGGAGCACTGGTCGTGGAAATAGCGTAAAACAAAGTGAGGCGCGAGGCATTTCGTCGGTGTTCGAGGGTTTCCATTGCCTGAGTGATATTGGTATCGGCTATGAGTTATGCAGAGATGTTTTAGGCGCACCTGACCAGATGTGAGCATTATACTCCAATTTTGGGCCTTATATATTGCGACCAGATCAGAGCGGGTAAAGTATTTCTTACATCGCTTGAGGAAACCTAGATATTTTGCAGCATTTTTGACGATACCGAATAAGTGGTCATTCCAACGTAAGTTGTCATTGACACACATACCGAGAATGGAAAGTTTTTCGGTTTCGACTATGTAAGTGCCATTCATGGACAATGGCTGGGTATTTAAATTTCGCTTTAACGACAGCAGGCAGCATTGTATTTTGGAAGCATTAAATTCCACTCCGTTGATAGTTCCTCAATTGGTTATGCTATCGATATCGGAGTTTAATGAGCTTAACATACGCTGCCGTTCCCGTTCTACACACAAAGAGCAGGGACGTGAGTCCGGAAACGAATATGGAAAACAGAGAGTACTGTCGTCAGCAAAGGAATATATTGGGTTAGAAGTAGCAGACAAGAGATCGTTGGTGAAAATTAATAAGAGTGTCGGAGACAGAACGGAGCCCTGGGGCACACCAGCATTTATTTTGTGAATATCAGACTTGAAACCAACCGAGACAAATTGAATTGAACGTTCCGAAGGGTAATTTCTAATCCATTGAAGAAGAGAGTCGTTGATCCCAAGAGCATGCATTTTCGCCAAGAGAGCCTGATGCCAAACTCTGTCAAATGCCTTAGAAATATCAAGTGAAACTATCTTGCTTTCACCAGATTGATGTACGCTTTGGTTCCACTTTTCGGTGAGACATGCTATCAGTCCACTTGTTCCTACGAAAACTATATTGCCGGTCATTGAGAAGTGTTCGTGTTTCGAGATATTTCATGAGCTCACGGTTTATCAGTGTTTCCATAATCTAGGTGAGAAGGGACGTAAGTGCAATTGGTCTGTAGGAGGAGGGAGAGGACGGGACGGGCTGGACAAATGCTGTTTTCCATCTTTTCGCAGAGAGTGCTAAAGAGTAGGATTGATGAAAAAGCTTACGCAGTGGTTTTGCCAGCGTGGAAGAACACCTCTTCAGAAGAAGGGCAGATATACCGTCTGGACCAGTGGATTTATGTACATATCTCTAAGAACTCTTGCTACTACACGAGTGGATTCGTCCCATTGAGGATTCGACGCACTCAAGTGTAGGCGGAGACAGAGTACACTCCGGGAGTGTTAAGCTGGCCGCAAAGTGTGCAGAAAGCTGATTGACCTTGTCCAAAGAACTGACAGCTGGAATGTCATTATAATTGAGCGTTAGAATGGAGGAAGAAGAAAAATTTCTAATATACCTTCGGGACATTGTAGTATTTTCTGCCTGAACTCTTGTCGTATTTTAATTTTACACGCTTGAGAAAGACGTTGCAGCCATTCCTGGCTCGTTTAAACTTTTTCCGGTTTTCCTCTGTCGGATTGGTCTTGAAGGCCCGAAAAAAAACTTCTCTAATCCTGACAGCCTTTTTACCACTCGAGTCATACCATGCCTTTTCGTTTGGTCTGATACTCTTCATCCGATGAGGGATAAAGCAAATCATTCCAAAGAGAATAGTTTCTGTGATCATGTCAGCAGCGGCATCCACGTCGTTATCGATTAAACATAACGGCCAGTTAAATTTCCTAAAGAAGATGTTAAGCCTGCTCCAGTTGGCTTTCTCGTATTGCCATACGGTTCTTTTAGGAAACTTTCCTCTCGTTGTGTGGTCGGTATACGGGAAATTAATCTAGATGGGAGAGCACGTCAACGGAGTACTTATCAGGATGAGAAGTTAAAAACAAGTCCAGGGTGATGGCGGTATGACTATCAACGTCTGGTATTCGCGTGGGCTCATTTACAAGCTGCGTTAAGTTGTTTTCCGCAGCGAAGATCTTAACACACCGTCCTTCGGGTGTTGTTTGTCCAGAATATCGAAGCCACCCGGAATTGTGTATATTGAAATCGCCTGTAATAACAGTTTCAGTGCGAGGATACATGGATGCAATTCTTTGAATAGAGTCAGAGAGCGCATCAAACTCATTAAAAGTCGAATTGCTGTCCAGTTTGGTGCTTCTGTAAATACTGTGGATAACTTGCTCACGAATATGGAATTTTAATCACATGAAATTGAATTCCAGATTGGAACAAGGACTACATTGCGGTGGAGTTTGGTAAGCTACATCACTATGCACGTAAATGGCGAGACCGCGATGAGAAAAGAATAGTGGCACTAGTTCGCAGCCAGGTAGCTTCAGATCACAGTGATCTGAGAGGTGTGGGCGGGGATCTACCTGTGTTTCACAAAGTGCCAAAACAGCTGGCCTGAATTTACAAATGTGAACGTACACAGAAAAGTGATTACTTTTTAGCCCGCGTATGTTCGCAATGTCCACCCTAAATTCCCGAGTCATTATAGGAAAATAAAAACAAATACAAAAAACGCAAACACCGACGATGCTAAGCAAGGCTGCGAAGTGAAAATTGTTGTAGGTGTTATGCCCTTACATGGACACATCCTTGAAACCTTTCACGTATTTTGATATCTATATTTTTTGTGGTCTATATTTTTGGATTCCTAAGCTTCATCTGGCAATTCTCCAAGTGGTAACGAATGATGCTCAATTATATTTTGACTATGAGCCAACATTTTATGAAGTGTAGGTGTGAGTTGTTTTTCAAGATATTTCTGCTTTAATAACTTTGCTGTTTTCTTGGCACACTCCCCAAACTTAAAAGTGTTAACCTTTTCCCTGCATTTCCAAATTTTTAAGTATTACATCAAACCCTAGTTATGCTAGCTATTGCCCCTGATTCTTGAAAAAATCTGCTCGAAGTATTTCCATCATTGGTATTTCCAAATCCCTGTTTTGGTCTATCAACATCGTGCCCAATCTCATTTCGAAATTGCTGTTGGATCTCTTGTTTTCTTATTTTTCCACTTCCTTGATTCCAATAGACTTGTCAATATTTTCTTCCTCTTGTCGAAGTGTATAAGCAAGTTTCAAAATAAATTCCATGCACCTGATTCTTGCAAGTAGTGGAGAGAATCCATATTCGTAGTCATGTTCGCCATCATTTGACATATCTTGATTGTGTGACAATATTTTGGAACAAAACCAACAACAAGTGTTTACTTATTACAAGAAAAATTAAAATTGGCAGACCTCTTCAAAGGGATGCAAGTTTACTAAGTTTATAAGTATATACAATATTTACAATATGAGTATATAGGAAGTAGTTTTCTGTTGAGTTTAAGTTGGACGCTTTCGGACTTCTTTTTAAAACTAAACCTAAATCTAATCTAAAAAGTGCACCCGAAATAGTATTTAAAAAAACAAAAAATATTAAATTAAATATTTTTAAAAAATTTATAGAAAAAACCGCGTCCAATTTGGATTTTACAAATTAGTAAGTACATCACACAAATCGAAAAAGAAATGATTTTTTGAAAGGCTTTGCCTAAAATAAAATTTACTCAACTTTTATTGCCTCTACAAGCAAAACTGTTGATCCAGACGAAATAATTTTTTCGACTACAAGGGCTCCAAACACTTGTTGGTCGAGTAAACTTAAAAATTTTGCATTATAGATCCACCCGAAAACTGAATTATGCAAGTACTTTTGCCTAAATGAGCCACTATGCGCCGCACTTCTTTCGAGTTGATGTCAGCGAGTCTGTTAGAGTCAGTAAAGGCCGCTATCACTCTATGTTAAATTTTTTTTGGGATAAATTATAACTGGAAGACATGGAGGATATGTGGTTTCAACAGAAGGGTGCTACATGGTCAATGCCCCGCCAAAATTGAATACGAAATCCAGTGATTGTCTCGTCCTGCCAATTCGCCGCCTGACTCCTGCGACTTAACACTTATGTATAAACTCTTTTCTTCGGAACTTTTTTTTTTATAATTAGGGCGCACTTAAGGCATCTTAGGTAGGTACCCTTAAAGCGTTAGCACATAACATGTGGGAAAGAAAGATAGGCAGGGGAAAAAAAGAGATACCGATGTACCTTGGTCTTATATGCCCTATCTAACAAAGAAAACACAAAAAGAATGCGGAAAAATGTGTTTATTTCTATACGTAATATCCTTTTAGTTCAATACCCTTCTCCCAGCGATGTTCAATAGCTTCGTTACCCTGTTTATAGTGAGAATCGTCGAACTCCTTAAAATAGCGATCAACCGCAGACTCTACCTCTTTACTGTTGGCAAATCTTTTAGCAACGAGCCATTTTTTCAAATTTGGAAATAGAAAATCCGAGCCGGCTAAATCTGGCGAATAGGGTGCATGAGGAAACAATTCGAACTTTAACTCATTGAAAATCACGCCATTGCGATGACGGATGAGTGAACCTGTGCATTGCCTTGATGAAACAAAACCTTTTTCTTAGCCAAATGCTGCCGTTTTTGCTTGATTTCATCTTTCAAACGCTGCAATAAATTCGTATAATACACGCCGTTGATTGTTTTTCCTTTCCGAAGATAATCAATGAAAATTATACCACGCGCATAGCATAAAACTGACGCCATGACCTTGCTTGCAGATGGAACTGTCTTCGCCTTTTTTGGAGCCAATTCTCCCCTTTGAGTCCATTGTTTTGACTGTACCTTCGCATCGGGTGTGAAGTGAACGACCCATGTTTCATCCATGGTTATGAATCGACGAAAAAACTCGGCTCTATTGCTGTGAAAGTTTGCCAAACGCTCGAATGAAACATCCTCACGACGCTGTTTTTGTTCCATTGTGTGTAATGTCCAATTTTTCAGCCAACATGCGATTTTTGAAATGCCTACCACATCTGCTAGTTTACACACTTTCCATCGATGGTCATCCAAAACTATTTTGTGGATTTTTTTCAAAATTTCTGGTGAACTCACCTCATTTGGTCGATCACTGCGATGCTCGTCTTGGCAACTCATACGGCTTCGCTTAAACTCTGACACCCAATATTTTATTGTTGTAACGAAGGAGCAGACTGCCCCAGAGTAGAATCCAGTTCCATTTTGATGTTGGTTGGATTGAGACCTTTTTAAACAACAACCGCCATCTGTACGTCAGGTCGGGTGCTTCTGGGACTACCCTCGTATAATGACTAGGAAATAAAGAGTTCGGTGGGGTATTCCAGAGTAGGTCCGAAAGCGGGCTTGGTTAACGGTTTAAAGGATCGAAATGCTGCAGGTTATTTTTGTGAAGCACTGGTAGAACACTGAAAATATCGACAGGGCAAGGTTAGATAAGATACTCGTACATTACACTCGAGAGTGTCAATTGACTCTGAGATATTAGCATCACTTATGAGTCTTATTGTACGGTTTTGAATCCTATCTAGCAGGTGCAGAGGGATTTTAGGGGCACCTGACCAAATGTGGGCGTTGTACTCCAATTTTGGGCGGATAAAGCATTTCTTAAACCGCTTGACGAAACCTTCACATTTCACAGCATTTTTGGTGACATCGAAGAATATGTGCTCATTCCAGTGTATGTTTTCACTGACACACATACCGAGAAGGAAAAGCTTCTAGGTTTTATCGAAGCAAGTGCCATTCATGGATAATGGCCCTGTGCTTGGATTCCACTTTAACGACAGCAGACAGCATTGTGTTTTGGAAGCATTAAATTCTACTCTGTTAGTGGTTCCCTAATTAGTTATGCTGTTGATATTAGAATTTAATGATTTAATGTCAGGCCACTTTAGAGGCCGTAAAAACAAGCCTTTTTGTGATTTTCTTTCCAGGAAAAATATAAACCTAATCGAGTTTACAAAGGTAGAAGTTTATTGTGCTTATGATTGACTGTGAAACATAATTTTTATAGAATAATTTATTTAAAAATGGTGCCTGTGCAGCATTTCTCAGTTGACCTCTCTTTTTTGGAAAGGTCTACGATCGTAACAACAGTTTCTGTAAATTTTGAATTTTTTTGATGTATTGATTTTTGGCCGAATGGCGCACTTCTAAAGTCGAACTTGCAAAATTCGCAGAAAAATCGGCAGAAAATTGTTAATAACAAATGAACTATGCCATATAAAAAAAAGCCTATGTATTTATTTAGAGAACGTACAATATTTTTAAAGATCTAGTTAAAATTTAAATTGAATTGGTTAAAAGTTATGGGTGCGGCTAACTTCAAAAACGCAGTTTTGAGTTTAGCTCGCTGCGTACCTGGCGGCCTTGTAGTATACTTTGAAAAACAAGTACTTTGTGATATTCTCCGGCCATAATCTTTTGGGATATTATTTTTAAGGTCCTAAAGGACCGTTGAAAGCAATAAAAAAAATCGATTTTTTGAAAATCTTAGAGTGGCCTAATCCCTTTACATACGCTGGCGTTCCGATTCTACAGCCGAAGAGTAGGGACGTGAGTCGGGTAACGAATATGAAAAGCAGAGAGTACTGTCATCAGTAATGGGCTGTATTGGATTAAAAGTAGCAGAGAAGAGGTGGTTGATGAAAATAAGAAAGAGTTTCGGAGACAGAACGGAGCATTGGTGCACACCAGCATTTATTTTGTGAATATCAGACTTGAAACCAACGGAGACAACTTGAATTGAACGTTCCGAAAGGTAATTTCTAATCCACTGAGGAAGAGAGTCATCGATCTCAAAAGCACGCATTTCGACAATAGAGCCTGATGCCAAACTCTGTCAAATGCCTTACACATATCAAGTGCAACTATCTTACTTTCGCCAGATTGATGTACGCTTTGGTTCCACTTTTCGGTGAGACATGCAATCAGATCACCAGTGGACCTGTTGTTACGAAAACCATAATGCCGATCATTGAGAAGTTTTCGTTTTTCGAGATATGTATATCATGAGCTGACGGTTTATCAGCATTTTCATGATCTTGGAAAGACGGGACATAAGTGCAATGGGTCCGTAGGAGGAGAGAGAAGAAGATTCGCCTTTCTTACGGACGGGCTGGACAAATGCTGTTTTCCATATGCTCGGAAAGAGTCCTAAAGAGTAGATTGGCATCCAACATTTACCGGGGTGACTAAATTCTTAGTGGAAGTTGGCTTGTTGTTGATTTCAGTCAATTGCCCCATCTTACTTCATTTTCGTTAACTGAAAAATGAATGTCTTTCGGGCGAGATTGGGACTCGGACACCGAACTTTCCGATTTGGAAGCCAGTCCACTACCACTTAAGCCACGGCCAGCCATTGTTGTATTTTCGCCTCAGCTTTTGGTCGTATTGAAATTTCACACGCTTAGGAAAGACGTTGCAGTCATTCCTGGTTCGTTTAAACTTTTTTCGGGTTTTCTCTGTCGGGTTGGTCTTGAAGAACCGAGAAAACATTTCCCTAACCCTGACAGCCTCTTTACACCTCGAGTCGTACCATGCCTTTTCTTTTGGTCTGATACTCTTAATCCGATGAGGGATAAAGGATCGCATTCCAAAGAGAATAGTGTCTGCGATTACATCAGCAGCGGCATCCACGTATTTATCGAGGAAACATAACGACCAGTTAAAATTCCTAAAGAAGATGTTAAGAACCGCTCCAATTGGTTTTCTCGTATTGCCATACGCGAAATCTTTTCTCTAACTGTGTGGTCGGTGTGCCAGAAATTAGCTGATATGACGCAATGGGCCGAGAGCCTATAGTGGAGAGAACATCAACGGTGTACGTATCAGGGTGAGAAATTAAAAGCAAGTCCAGCGTGGACTCATTTACAAGCTGGGTCATGTTGTCTCAATACATCTTCCTTCGGGTGTTGTCTGCCCAGAGTACACGTACACCCAACAATTACCGAAAGGCCTTACAAGACGAAAAATGTAATTTATCGTAGGTGAGGCATATAAAGATGATTCTAGTAGCGAGCATGGTTTCGGCATCCGTTGTTTGTTGATAAAGGGTTTTCTCTATCAAAACAAGATATCAATACAGTGGCAATAGTTTGGTAATCTGAGCTTTATTAATCTTCAAACGATTTCTCCACCACTATCTACTTTCTACGGCCTCAGAAATCTTTATTAAATTGACACTGCTCAGTTACAATGCAATGTGTCCTGTTTTTGGTGTACCTTACATTTTGTTTCTTTAGCCCTCGAGCCATTAGGAAATCCAAAAGTACGAGTTTCCTTTCAATAGCTGCTGTGCATTTTCCTTTAAACAAATATTTCCATTTACAGTTAATAGTACCGCCAGAAGACTTGTCTTAATTATGGAGTGAATTCAAATTACCCACACCCCATCGACGCTAATGTGATTAATTGATTTCAGCAACATTTCGGCTGAATGCCACCATAGATGGATTATGGTTCCGAACTGCAATCGTGGAACCAAAGAATGCTTCCTGATTAATTATCATGAATCAGAAATACTGCTCCCAACTATGATGCAGCATTTTTAAAACCAAAAAAGAAGCAAACCTGTTAGATTCCCGCAAGCATAACATACACGCACCAGGTTCTCTGGAACTTCTTCATTCCATCATTTTTCTTTAATTTATGATAAAAATAAAAATATGTCAACAACAAGATTCTCCCTGTTCGTAAATAAAATCAAAGATTAAAAGAAAACAAAAAATAGAAAACCGATGCGGACACAATGTTCCTGCTCTCCGTGATTTTCTTTGTGACGCTCACCTGTTTTATTTGGGTTTGGTCCAGCCGGACCCAGTCAGCGAGTGGTGATCGAAAAACCAGATTCAGGCAGGCCGTCCTCGATGGCGGCGGCTTCATTTAATCATCGATTACTGGCCTTAAATGTTTTTCGTTCTTTATGTTCTCCATTTGGAGGGATCTTAAATCATTCTTCGAACTTGGGACCAATCTTTGGAGTGGAGTTTTGGAATGGGTTCTGGTTTTTTTTTTCTTTTCTGAAGAAAATGATTCCAAAAAATTACGTTGTGCTCAATGACCTTGTTAAAAGGCACTTTTGGGCATGAGTGCACATGGAAAAAAAATAAAATTGATCATCATTCCGATAAATGCCAGATTTAATTACATAACCCTTTTACTGGGAAATAAGCCATCGCCCCGCCACCACCGCAGGTCCGACCGTGATCCAAGCATTGGAATTCGAAGATTCCCTTTGTGATAAATCAGAAATAAAATGATTGTAATCACAGTGATTTTAGACAAATAGCTTTGGCTTGACGCAACTATTCGTATTTAGTTTGGGGGTAATGACAGTACTGACAGAGCCAAATGAACGCCAAGTTGTTTTCTGGATTCATAAAATTGTCAGCTTGGATAAAGGCTGTTAAAATTAATGGTCCTGTGGGTGTTTAATTGGTCTAAAATTTAGATTGCTTTATCTCATTTTATGCTTGGGGAATGTATTGCTCTTGACCTGTGATTTGGATAATTTGTTAAGCAAGTAGAACCGATCATAATCATGGGTGAATAATGCTTATGTTGAAAGTAACATGTTGAATAGTTTGAAGTATTCGAGATTTGTTTAGGAAGATAAACCGTCAGATGCGGGGAATTGAGATTCTTCATCAGACAAAAAACTATTTACGCCATGTTCAGAGCTTCTCAGGAATGTAACGACTTTTTGTTATACGCTTGATTGCAGAGCAAATCATCTATAGAATTTTTGAAACAAAACTTAAAACAAAGCTTAACGTTAACATTTGCCGACTTTAATTAATCACATTTTGATTTTAATCATCCACAATTCATTCACACTCAATTCTTCCTCAACTAGTTACAGGCACATCTTATTAGGCTGTCCCTATCTTCCGTCTGTCTGAGCAAGCGCATTCCATTGCATAGTGGACTACAAAATCGAGTTGCCCTCCCCTAGGTAAGTAACTTACTTAGGTGGCGCTACAGTTCGGGGTGAACCTGTTTCTACACCATAAAGTAGGACTGGGATGATCAAGGTCTTACATTGAATCTCTTTATGTTTTCGGGATAGGGCCTCAATTGCCTTCTTAGCTCAAAGAAACAACGATTGGCAACAGTTATTCTCGTTTTATTTCTACCGTGGTATTGTCGGTAGAATTCAAAGCTGTTCCAAGGTACACAAAGTCCTGAACTACGCCGAAATTATAGCTGTCGACTGTGACGTTCTGTCCAATTCGTCGGGGATGTGTTCCCCTTCTTGTTGACAGTATATACTGGGTTTTGCCCTCATTTATCGCTAAACCCAATTTGGCAGCTTCTAAATTAATATTATCTAACGCACCCGTGACAGCTCGATGAGTTCTGCCAATTATGTCGATATCATCGGCGTATGCTAGTAGTTGCACAGACTTTTGAAAGATTGTGCCTCCAGTGTTTGCGTGTGCGTTCGGCACAATTTTTTCAAGTTGTATGTTAAGGAATTCACATTACAGCGAGTTGCCTTGTCTAAAACATTTGTTAACATCAAAGGTATCGGTTAAGTCGTTATTGATCTTGACAGAGCAGAGAGCGTACTCAATTGACATTCTGTCAGGGACGTGAATACTAGACATGGCTCTACATAGCTCGTCTCTATAAATGCTGTTATAAACGGCCATAGAATCGATAAAAAGACGGTGGGTATCGGTTTGCACTTCTTGAGTGTTTTTTCAGGACTTGCCGGATTGTGAAAATTTGGTCGATTGTGGACTTTCCTGGTCTGAAACTGATAGGAACCAATCAGGTTGTTGGGTGGCAGATAAGATCATGTATCCTACGTTAAGGAGACTTATACCTCTATATGTAGTTGACGCAGTTGAGGGTGCCTCCTTTTTTGTGGATCGGGGATACGGTGCTGAAATTCTATTCATCTGGCACCCACTTTTCTGATCAGATCTGAGTTGGTGCATGCTCTCCACCACGTCAGGCCCAGCTGATTTGATGGATTCTAGCTTAGATAATGCTAACCTTACTACATTTTGGTCAGGTTTTCAGAAGTTTTGGCTAACATCGTCTGGGTTGAATGGTCTGTTCTGCCTTACGGCGGCATGTTGGGCCTCCTCGCCGTCAGTCTGCAAAAAAAGTTTTTCCATATTCTCAGCACTGACTCTGACTCTCTACTACGCTCAATATCTTTGAAAGCGTCCTTTTCTTCTATTGGGGAGGTCAATATTTTTCCCTTCTCTTCTGCTCGTAGCGCTCACGAGCAGCTCTTGTCCTTAGTTTCGTTGTCACTTAGTGAACTTCTTGTTTAGTTCCATCTGTTTACAGGCATTCTTCATCAAACCAGGGATTTCTTTGTGGTGTTCGGGTGAAACCCAGCACATCAGTTGCTGGCGGCATATGAGACTTTGAGAGATCTCGGGATATGCACTCGGCGAAGATTCTGGCGATCTCTTCTGATTGCTGCTTTACTACGTTGTATTGCATCTTCTCACATCAGTTCTTCTTTGTTGTGGCGCTTGGGAGATCCGTGTTCGTACTTTAGCTGCAAAAAGGTGGTGATTCGAGTTGCTGTTGGCTGCCCGGAACTTTCGGACGTCCAGAATACAGGAGGCATACCTTATGTCTATCGCAAAATGATCAATTCGATTTTGCGTTTGATGATCCGGAGTTCGCCAAGTTCCCTTGTGTATGTTGAGATGAGGAAATCGTGTGCTTCCTATAGTAATATTTGGCCCCGCCGCAAAGTTAAACAGCTTAATGTCGTATAAGCTATGCTTACCTATCCTGTCTCACAAGGCGATCTTAACGTCATACTTCGGACATTACTCATATGTCTTGTTGCTGGGGTCGTCAACGGTGAGTCCATTTTTATCCGAGACCATTAGCTGGTTCGCCAAATCTTTTAATCTCTTCCGTTAAGGATTGTGAGCCCAGTATAATGCTATTGGCAGGCATGCCCTTGCCATTTAAGCTTGCATGAGTAAAGGTTTGCTCATGCAGTTATAGGGCACTGCCATTTAGAGGTGCTTCTGGCCCAATCCAAGTTATAGGACACTTAACAGTTTCCCGATCAATAGCTACGCGAGTCCCTGACTAATGCCATGATAAATCAATATTCGTGTTTTCTGTGTTAATGCTAAAGGTATAATCATCTGGAGTTATTAATTTGAGATGCGCTGAAAGATGCACAAACATGAGTCGAGGGGATACTTTCTAGCCGCGCTAAATTACCAACTTTCTCGCCTTCCTAGCAATGTTATATTGAGTAAAAAAGACTTTGAAACGCCTAATGCCTTTTTTACTTGCTTATGACTCGACGTTTTCGATCATCTAGGCCTATAAACCTTGACGAGAGTAGGCAAATGTCGTCAGCATAGATCAGCTGTTTCAGGTAATATGTCATTGTCTATTGGATCACTCTGCTTCACTTAGACAGTGCCAGTTAGTTAAGAGCTCTTGTTATCACAAAAAAAGGAAACGGTGATAAATTGGGCTTTGTTGCATTCCGCCTTGGATTTAGAAACGTCTGATAAATTTCCGTTATGTACAACACAACGCTTGCATGTAGGTCTAACAATAGCGATGTATTGTATTAGTCAGAAACACCGTCGCTGCGCATATCTCATCATACGAACTCTCGATCCAAGCTTTCGACAATCTCTAAAACAATTTGATCCGCAAGCTGTTAATGTAAATGGATGCAGGAAGACCTAGATCAAATTGTTCAACATTCTCTGCAGAATTATCCTCTATTTTAGAAAACCTAAGATGCTTACCATCAGGTTTCCAAGTAAGAGTCTTTGGGTGTTGCAGTAGTATTGAAAGTAACGTTGTCTGGCTGGAACACATATCTATTCGATTGTAGAATGCAGACGATATTAAAGTATCCTTGATTAATAGAATCACAGCTAATATCTCTTCCATAATTCGATCGGGGGAAACCGCATAGTGTGAATGCCTGAAAAGACAAGCAGCGAGGAAGTTTGATAAGTCCACCACCAACTTGATATTCACGTGACGTTAGTAGATCAAGAAAACCATGGAACTCCAAATCGATACAAAAAATCTGACTCGAAACGATAATCGCAAGGATTATGCGAATATTCGTCGGGAGAGACTTCAAAATACTCTAACGGGCACAAAGTGATAAGCGATGATCTTACCTTGGAAATAGCTTAAAGTTGACTCCCAGTTGCTACCTGAAGAAAAATTAATGGCGGCTTTTTGTAGTAAGTAAGACAGTAGATACTTATTTAAATGTATAAGATAAGAAATTCTTCAGACAAAGTTTAGTCCTGTGCAAGTAAAATGAATTACAATCCTTCAGCATTAATATCAAAGGACTCCATTTAGAAGCTTTTCCGAACTACAAGTATTAGTTTCTTAACTTGTACATATTGAATTGGAATAATCAAAGACAGACGAGGGCGGTTGAATGATCCCCTTAAGTTACGAGTAGCATAGATAAATTGCCAGTGATGAAGGACTGAGAAGAATAGAAATTTTTTTTAAAAGTTTCGCTTTTTGAATAACATGACAGATGGCAAATTAAAATGACAATGATTAATTCAATTTCGAATCAAGTCTTATATTCAGCACCAAGCGTTCTGGAATGGAAAATTATTTTAACAAAACAAGAACAGCATTTAACTCGCACATTTGCTATTTCCAAGACTTGAGGGCGGAACTGAAATTTGAAAGTCAAATTGCCGCAAAAATGTTGTGGTTTCGCACCTTCATTTACATACAATTTTGCGCCTTTGAGGTAAAACTAGTTTGCGATTTCAATATCCAGTGAATTTAAATTCCTTTTTCATAGACCTTCATCCATTTAAACAGATAAATTTTGATTGGGATTTTTCGTGTTTTAATTACTTAGATCGAGCATTATGTTTTTTGGAAAGTCTGTGTGTGTTGAAGGCCTGATCGATCTTGATATTCAAGTTTGAATGCTCCGATTCTGTGGAAAAAAAGTCTTAAAAAACTTGTTTCACAACCGTCACGACGACTCGATCGATTCTTTAATATATGTAGAAGGCATCTATTGTCGATATCCACTGAAGAAAACATCGCCATAATTACTGTGAGTTGG
This sequence comes from Volucella zonaria, assembly GCA_963966105.1. Lineage (NCBI taxonomy): Eukaryota > Metazoa > Arthropoda > Insecta > Diptera > Syrphidae > Volucella > Volucella zonaria. Next base: position 143,458,923 of record OZ014531.1, on the reverse strand, counting down.
TATTCATCTAATTTGTTGTATCTGTATCTCTATTGATTGAGCAAATCTGTTTCATAGGTAACGTAAATCAAATCATCATTGAAACCCAAAAAATTGAACTGTCTTCAGCAAGATAAATATTTAACAGCACAGCCAGATATACCACCTTGATCAAAAAGTTCCCGGGGAACACCACTGTGTGGCGCTCCCATTGTGCCGATTTGAGTTCTGTTTTTTTTTGTTAACTTGATAAATCTGTTGTAGATATTCCCTTTAAATCATAGCATTATAGCTTGACATAGCTTGATCCGTAAAAAACGGATTTAATGGTGCGCGAACGTTGGAAATGTTGGAAAAGTGTTTCGGCAACGATTCTCTAAAGAAAACGGTCGTTTACCAGTGGCACAAGCGGTTCAAAAATGGTCGTGAGTCAATCGATGATGATGAACGCAGTGGCAAACCATCGATATCGAAAACCGACAAAAACATTGATGAAGTAAAAGAAATGTTGGTCAATAACCGCAAATTAACCATCAGAGAGATAGCGAAGGACTTGAACATTGCCTATGGATCCGTCCAAGATATTTTGGTTAATGATTTGAGTTTTCGTCATGTAGCAGCAAAGTTGGTACCAAAAGACCTCAATTTCATGCAAAAAAGAGACCGTGTTGACGTCGCAAAAGAGATGATTTGCGAAACTGAATCCGATCCCACATTCATCAAAAGGATCATTACTGGAGACGAGACGTGGGTTTATGAGTACGAAATGCAATCCAGACATCGGGCAAGTGAATGGCGTGCACCAAATGAGCCTAGACCAAAAAAAGCACGTCGTTTACAGTCAAAAAAGAAGGCAATGCTCACGGTTTTTATGGATTGGAACCGTCTAGTGCATCATGAATTTTTGCTAGAAGGTCAGACAGTAAACCAAGAGTATTATTTGGGCGTTATGAGACGTTTGCGTGAAGCAATTCGCCGAAAGGGCGAATGGTGTCCTGTATAAGCGAAGACAAGCCCTAAGGCAAGCCCTCTCAAACACCCGAATTTTTCCAATAAATTTGGTCTCACGTTGAACCATACAGCACAACCAAATACCAGCATAGGCCAGATAAGGGCCATGTAGCAGATCACCTTCAATTCGCATCGAGTTGCCTGCTATAAAACAGTCCCTTTGTAAGCCCAAAAGCACCTTTGGCTCTGGCCAGAGCAACTACATATATGTTTGTTAAAAAGTAGATACGTATTGATGTAGCCAGATTCCAAGGTATCTGACTATATTTCAACAAGCAAGTTGCTGCCCGTGCTGTCCCACGATCGAAAATTTCCGCTAATTCTTTCTGGTGTCCCTAGAGGCTCCGACTGATTTTCAATTTTCAGTATATTAATGACCTCAATCTTTGGACCTGAAGTGAACCGGAAGTATGTTGAAGTGAACCTATCAGATCACTAGTGTAAATATTGTATAGGATTGGCGAATTTATCGCACCTTGTTGCTGACCGTTTTTAATGTGAAATGTTCGAGCAGAAGTCACATCGCCATTTCTCACGATGAACTGGCTATCTGTGAGCATATTGAAAGAATATACAGAAGTGGTTTACTAATGGCCAGCCTGTTTAGTTTGAAGAAGTGGCACTCTAGCCATACGGTATAGGCAGGCCCCAGTGCACTGGTTCTTGCCTGTGTTCCATTGGATATCAGAAACCAGTTTAGATGCGGCAGGAATGACATGTTGTCCCGCCTTGAAACTCAATTGCTTATCCGGAACTTTATGTTTTTCCTCAACCCACTTAGTCAGGACTCTATTATTCACTTCCTCGAACACCTTACTGATATTTGGAAGATGTCTGATCGACCGGAGATTCGCCGGATTGGAAGTATCGTTATCCTTTTTGGGGATGGGGTGTACCACTGTTTCCAATGCGCTGTATAGTGGACATTATTCATTGCGTTATTAAACAGGGTGGCATAAATGCCCACCACTTCTAGAGAGAGTGTCGAGGCAAAATGTTCGGTATCGGCGATGACATTATTTGCCATATTCTCGTCACCGAACTGACTGAAATCCGAGCTCTCGAATCGCCAGTTCACTATTTCATTTCGAAGGTAGAAATCGTGCACAAGGACTCTATTTTTCAGGTCGTGGTTCGGGCAAATGATATCATTCGCCTTGCACACTTCCCGAAAAGTCGCTCCTATAGCCTCTACATTTTTCTGCGGATCTTCGATCACAAAGAAGTTGTCATCATCAACAGCCTCATTTGGATCAATACCAACTGCTAAAAGTATGTGTTCATTGTCCGTAGTTAGGGGATTTTAAGACACGAAAGGTCGTTTTGATCTTTCCTCCGAAATATTTTATTTATTTGCGGGAACATATTCGGGTTACTGGTGTTTACATCTCTATACTTTATTGTCCCAACACAAATTTACAAAATTTCTGTAATTCTCCTTTATTCATGTTTGGAGGTTTTTAATCGACGACTTCAGTGCCATGTCATAAGCTGTCTGTACAAGGTTTTTAGTCTTGACAGCAGTTTACCTTTATGTTGGCGCAGTACGTCAATAGTTGCGTTGCGGAATAAGTTTTCGTTGTCAGTGTGTTGATACCGGGGTATCGTTTTGCCCATTGTTCGTTTAATTGTCTCGTCCATTAGTTTTAGATGTCTGTGAATCTCCTCGTTTGGCAGATGTCTGTTGCACGGTGGGTAGAGCGAATTCGAGGAGAATGCTCTCGTCAGTGTTCTTGAGAAGTGTGTCCAACGCACCCTACTATAATTTTAGGAATCTATTTGAACGAACTCTTCGTTGTGAACAGTTATTTAGGTGCTGAGACTGCTGTGATCACTGTCATACACAAATGTGCGTTTACAGTTTATAGTAGTGCACGTCCGTTCTATTCATGTGTCGAACAGCATTAGATCGCAATAAGACCCGTGTATAGGAAACGACGGACTATCCGTCGCCTTAAGGCCGAGTCTGTACATTACACTGTACTGACTCCATCAATTGAATAGTAGGTTTGGTGTATTATTTCCCCAATCTCTATGTTTGGCGTTAAAATCTCCGCCGATAACAAAATAATTCTCCTCCAATTCCAGCCTTAGGAACCGAAAAAGTGTCTGGAGCTCTGAGATGAATAAGGTGGGTTAAGTAACCTTAGGTGCATAAAAATAAACCATGCACAGCTGCTTTCCACTACGGAGAGAGATATACACGACGCATGCTTCCAGCACCTGAAACCTACGTATTACACGACTGTATAATCTTTTAAAACCCAGCTTTTTTCTTACAAAGATCGCAACGCCTCTTCTTTGAATGGAGTTGGGTCGGTTTCTTCGTACTATAATATCTTATATCTTCTGTGCCTCATTTGTGTCTTATGGTAAGCTTAGTTTCGCTTACCAAAAGCATATTAGATGTCTGATCTTTAAGCAACTTAAATAATGTGGGTGCTCCTTCGAGCTTAATCAGTGAATTAACATTCACTGCAAGGACCTTCAGGGTATGCTCCGCCATGTACGTACCCATTACGACTCGAGCTGAGTTAGGCCCAGCAGCAGCACGCATTTTTCTCTATTTTATTTTATTTAATTTATAAAACTTTGTAATGAAATATATGCTTAGCTTTTACAATTTAATATAAAGTTGTATCTTACTTGTACAATGAACTTTTATAATAAATACGATTATGTGCCTTACAATAAAATACAATAAAACACGTTCATACCATTGCCCGTGTCCAAAAATAGAGCTCAGATAAATGTAATTCTTAACTACCTCAAGTTTTGTTAATTACGAGTATCATATAATTTACGTTTAATAAAAATTGTGCTGGTTATACTCTTTCGAAGATACTATGTACTTCGTGTTGTTCCTTATATTATCAGACACAGCTTCGCCAAATACACCATATAGGAAGCTGTTGTTTTCTAATTGTATGGGTTCTCATTAAGCCCAGATATTATTTTCCCTACATTAGCAGGATGAGGTAGGTGGAAGGTTTGCTCCGACAGTTTAATATTTTTTGAATAATTTGGCGCTGTTTGCAACGTCTGCATTTATTACAATTGCAGACTAAGTTGATCGTTTCTCCCAGATCATAAAATTAGAAAAGTGCATTGCTTAGATTGCTTAGTATTCAGTCGAGCAGTAAGTGGATATATTATACAAGTATTAATGTGTAGAATCCTCGTGCTAGTGGCCATAATTCGTACACCTTCTGCGGAATCAATCGATCTACATCCGTTCCCTTGATTGTGCTTTTAAATTTTCAGACAATCAGATCTGGATGCAGGAAATACTCGTAACTTATCTGTTTTCATATGTGACACGTTATTAGTTTACTAATTAGTTTTACATTAACTAGATCTTTGACAGTAGATACCTTCGTCATAGAATAGACTGTCTAGATATTAGTATGAACAATCAACATAAGTATATGAACTAGAAGTGCAATATTAAAGCTGATTGGTCATTCTTTCCGTTGGAAACCGGACGAGATATGCATATTACAAGAAGAAACCGTAGGATAACTGGAAATACTTTGCCGATACCCTACAATTACGAGTCTATGCGGACAAGACTTAATGATGCTAACAATAAATAGCACAAACTCGAATAATAATTAACATATCTTGGATGGAATAATTTGAAGAAACTGCTTTTCTGCTTTACTAAATAAACACGCAATATTGCTTTTTTAACTCTTACCCGGCTAAGTGAATTACACAACCCAGTAGTGGAGTCTACTAACTGAATCCTAAAATAGTTTTAGTCCTAATCACATTTTATACATGTCTACAGCAAACAGACTACTCCACTAACAAGATCGAGTAAATAAATTATATAATGAAAACATCGGCTTGGCTTAGCTGCTGTTCTGATGCAGATTTTGTGCGCAAATGCCTCTATATCTGTGGTGACGTGATATAAATAACCATCCCACAAGTTCTTCGCTCAATCACACGCTGATTGAAACACTGCACGCAATCATTGCAACAGCATGTTGGTCGTTAGCCCATCAGCACTTCTTCACCCGCCCAGGCGATTCTTCTTATTTGTCATGTGCGCTTAGTTAGCGCAGAACCTCAATATACAGCCAAGCCTCTGAGTTGCTTGCATTCATCTAAATCTGATGAAAGGACTGACTGTGTACGAATACTTCATTCCGTCATTAGTTAACAGAAGCAGATCTTGATTCCAATCCAATTCCATTCAAGTTGAATGACACTTTCATCACAGAGTGCGCTTAGTCAGTGTATCCATAGCGTAATGATGTTGCCGGGTAATTATGTTGCCAATATGGATGAGATCTGTGTATCTAGACACACTTATCAAATAGCTACACACTATCACGATACTTTCACATCTCGACGATGTCGTATGAATACCAAGAACAGTTTTCAGTTCTGTCAATCAGTTCGGCTTCGCTTAAGCAATTGACTTGGAATTGTAAGTGCCATAGACGTCTGTAGTTCCACATCGGGATCTCGGAGCTTTATGTCTATGGGCGAGATCTAATTGAATAGATGAATTAGAAGCAGAATGACCGCTTTCTTTCAATGTACGAGTACCAGTACTAGTTGTTGTTGATGATGTTGTAAGACTGATGTAATTGGTGTTGGAAACCGATGGTTGGAACCCGCTGATACTATGCATAGAATCTATTCTAGTGCTATTAAGTAGTTGGCTGTTAATTGAATGGAGCGGTGTGCCATGAAAAGTAAGTAATTAGACGAACTGGAGCAATGAACAAAAGGTCTTACGAGTCAATTTAGTTGGAGAAGTTACTTAACGATATGTTGCAATACTTCAAAGTTACCAGAATCTGTTGCATTCATAAGCTCTATGTATTTATGGTTAAATGTGCGGCTATACCAATGATATTTTAAAAAGTGACTTTTAGAAATTATCCAAAATAAAATATTCCGAATATTTGTATTCCTTCAATATATGAGGTATACTTTTACATTATTGTTAGCTGCTTCCTATTAACAAGTCTTTGGTTTCTTAGGAGCTTTAAAGGACTTCGTCACATCAATACAACCCCTCGAGGGCTGCCTTTTACTAGTAGCTGAATATCATTCAATAAATAAGCATTCGGACTGTCCTATAGTCCTGTTTAGAGAAACATGAAACATGGCGTTCGCGCTTGTACCGGTGTTTCTATTAAGAACTATGCATGTTTGTTTTTTAAGAAAATATAAACTATTTGAGGTATTGAAAAACTTTTATTTCCCTTAAATAACATCCCATAACAATGGGTGGAACTCGAGTTCATTCATGTGTCCAGTAGCAGCGATCAATTCGCTGGAACCAATTTTCGAACACTCTTCCACACATTTATGCAGATAGTCCGGCAATTTCGCGTTCAATATTGGTTCTGAGCACGTCTAACGTCTCTGGCTTGTTAGCATAAACTTGATGTTGCCTTAAAGAAAAAAGGCCAGAGGTGTGAAATCACATGAATAAGGCGGCTAATTGACTGGTTCATTTCTAGAGGTAACACGCTCACCAAACTTTGACTTCAATAGCTGGATTGTTTGGCCCGCTGTGTTGCAAGTGGGGCCGTCCTGTTGAAACCACATCTCACCATTCTTGTGTTTACGCAATTGCGATCGAAAATAACGTTCCAACAAGTCCTGATAACTGCCAGGGGGGGGGGGGGGGCGTTAATGATGTCGCCGGCATGAAAAACACATCAAAACCTACATTTTAGTCGATGTAGTTTCATATCATGAAGCACACGTGTGTTTGCAGTCGTCGAATAGCGCATATTTTATTTATTGACAAAACCATTTAGCCTGGAATGAGGTTCATCGCTTTATTTCCAGAGACCAATTTGGAAAAGTTCGACGGTTCGAACGGTAATCTGGCTTCAGTTCTTGAGTCAAATTGATCTTATATGGGTGTAAGCCGAGATCTTTCGCAAAATTTGCCACAATGTTGTTTCAGCGATGTCAATTCCTGCAAACCGCGTGGAATAGATCGATTTGGGTCAACAGATGCACTTACGGCCTTAATATTTTCAGCACTCCTTGCACTTTTTTATCTCACGGAAATTGGCTTTAGGCCACCGAACCATGACTAAGCGGTAGACATTAGCAAGCAAAATTGTAATGACAGTTTACAAAAAAGCATTAAGGGTGTGTTCACAAAAATGTATGTAAATGATGACTTTTAAGATTTTTGCTGGTATACCAACTGGTCTAAGTAGTAAAAACATCTTTGAATTGGTCAAAATGGAGGCACTTATTAACTGACGCAATAAATAATGTGGATACATTATTATTTTAATTATTTCTATTAACTACGAGAATGCTTCAATAAGGCCGTGACGTTTTGTTATATTTCTTAACATAGCCTTCTTTGAACTCAATACAATTCGTACAACGTTTTTCGATTTTGTTGCAGATTTTTCGAGGTCCTGAAAATAGAAGTTTTGTTTTCACTATTTCATCATTGGAGCCTAATCTCTTTCCATCGAATCGTTTGGAAACAAAAAATAGTCACTGGGGGCTAAGTCAAGAGAATATGACAGATGTAGAGCAATGGCACGTATGCACCGCTGCATTGTCTAGATTCCACATTTTTTAATTTTTATTTATTTATAAAATTCTTGTCCATTTAACAATGGAGCTTTTTAGATTGTGCAACTGGGCAAAAAGATTACAAAGAACATGAAAAACAACAACATGTTAGGAAACTTATATTGAGAAAGAAAAAGTAAGAAGAAAAGGTTAATGGGGGATATAGAAAAGAACTAAGACAATTTAGGAAAAAGGACATAAAGATATATTCGTAGGTATTTTCCATCAAGAAGCTTTCATTTGCAAATGGAGTTGGTATCCGGCTCTTTTGTCGAAAATACGTGCTTTTGGGATCGAAGACTCTCTTCTTCAATGGATTAGAAATTACCTTTCGGAACATGCAATTCAAGTTGTCTTGGACGGTTTCAAGTCTGATATTCACAAAATAAATGGGCGTGTGCCCCAGGGCTCCGTTCTGTCTCCGACACTCTTTTTAATATTCATCAACGATCACTTGTCTGCTACTTCTAATCCAATATATTCCTATGCTGACGACAGTACGCTCTGCTTTTCATATTCGTTCCCGTACTTACGTTCCTGCTCTTCGGCTGTAGAACGGGAAAGGCTCATTAAATTTCAATATTAACAGCATAAACAATTGGGCAATTATCAACCGAGTGGAATTTAATGCTTCCAAAACTCAATGCTGTCTACTGTCATTAGAGCGAAATTTAAACACCCAGCCAGTATCCATGAATGGCACTTACATCGTCGAAACCGAAGAACTTTCCATTCTCGGTATGTGTGTCAATGACAACTTACGTTGGATTGACTACATATTCGATGTCGCCAAAAATGCTGCGAAATATTTAAGCTTCCTCAATCGATGTAAGAAATACTTTTTCCCTTCTGATCTGGCCTCAATATACAAAGGCATTCATCCGCCCAAAATTGGAGTACATGCTCACATCTGATCAGGTGCGTCTAAAACATCTCTGCATCTGCTAGACCGGACTCAAAACCGTGCGATAAAATTCATAGCTGATACCAATATCACTCAGTCAATGGACACCCTCGAATATCGACGTATTGTCTCCTGCCTCACTCTGTTTTATCGCTATTTCCACCACCAGTGGTCCCGCCACTAGCATTCTGCCCCTTCAAACTTTTAACCGTAACACCTGCCTCGCTATCAATGCTCATCAGTATACCCTTAAGCCCACTTTCGGACGTACTGTTAAATATCCTGATTTGTTCCTAAGAAGTACAACTCGCTAATGGAATGCTCTGCCTAGCTCTTTATTTCCTAGTCATTATAGCCTTCAAACATTTAAAACCAACGTTCACCAGTACCTCTCTTTCAAACCTCCCTGATTTTCCCTCGCCAGCGCTGTATGCAAGCATTTTAAGGGTACCTAAATCCCTAGAATGCGCGCAAATTATATAAAAAAAAATTGATTGTCCTACAACACCTGATCTGACGTATAGATGGCGGTTGTTGTTTAAAAAGAATGATGATTGTTGAAAGAACCTACCTTATAAAGCTTACACACGTTGTTCAGTATTTAGTTCGGCAGCCATCAATAGTGAACTCTCTCAATGAATTTTTAAATATGGGAAAAAATTGGTCATAGTTATGTAATACAATATTTTCATTTCAAAGGCCTCAATCCACCCAACATCAGAACGGAACTGGATTCTACTCAGAGTTGTGGTGGCAGAGTTTAAACAAAGCCTTTTTTCAAAAAGGTCCCTTAGTTCTTCCAGTTTCGTAACTTTCCAATCAAGTGTCGGAAGGGTCGGGTTGCTGAGCCTGATGGTCTCCAGAATGCTTTCTGGGCAGGAGGGTTCGGCTGGGACTCAGGTGCGGATTCTAGGTCTGCTTGGTATATTCTCCTTAGCCACAACTTTGAGTTTTGCACCTGACCAAATTCCTGCTAATCCACCTATGGCTTTGGTGTAAAGATCGAGGGATCTTTGATCGGCACATGCGATAGGTTTGATGTGGCCCTGGTGCCAGCCAGGTTCGCTTGTGATGGGTGGTGGTGCAGGGTTTTTCCGCCTGATTGCCAGGAAGTTGCCCAAAAGCTTGAATTTGAACTACTGCCACCGTTCAGGTGTTATCGATCCGCCGGTGTCATTTTTGTCGATTACCGCGATCGTTATTGCATTTTTAAGGACTTCGCTAAAAGACCTCAGAGATGTAATGTTTCAAGGCCCAAAGGTTTTGGCGTTATTACTTTTGGGTCTTTTGGGAACCGGAACGGTTTTCTCCTACGATCTCTGGCGCTAGGAGGAGCCCATTAGCGTTTTGGGAGTAGTGCGCAATCCGTCGTTTAGGATGTTGTTAGCCCACTCAATCTTGCTCTTTATGTCCGCATTCCTCTCAACCTCCGGAGTGGATCCGAAGGTTTTGATACTGTGTAAAGCATCTCGGTGTCTTATGCAGAGTGCGTTAGATGGAGTTTGCTGATGCAGCTGAGTCCATGATTCCTCCTTTGAATGAGGAGTTCTAGTAGCAGTTTATGGCAAGACACGGTCTTGCTGCTGCTAGAGGTATGGGAACCGATAGGACCATGGCTTGTCACAGTTTTACCACTCCTTGAAAATTTGATTTTAGGCTCGTGCACCATATGGAAAAATCTCAAAAGTTTTACCATTAGTCTGTACTTGGTTGCAAACCCGCACCGATATTATTCTGTTTTTGAGTTTCGATGAACCTCGGCTCTCTTCAGGTCATTCCAAGTATCTCAATGCCTCTTCAATTGTTACCTATCTACTTTTGGGACTTATTCTTATTCCGCCGATTCGGTACTATTGTCTGGAGTGAATTACGAGGGCTTAACTGCAGTTCTAACATCGGTAAACTATATGCGCCGCGCCGGCTCATAGTTGGTATTTTGTGTTTTTCGAAACACTAATTTTATTTCCAGAGCATTGCTCTGCCGTTCAAATTGCTTGAAAAAATCGCCAAGCCAGGACTTTCCACAAGATTCTGTGTTTTCTTATACCCTCCAGTAAATTCTCTAGTGTCAGCATAATTGCTCTTACTATGCCGCGCGTTGATGTATCTGAGCTTAATATATGTTTTACACAGCTCAATCTTTATTGTTAGCTCGCACTGAGTACGGTTTGTCAACTGCTTAGTTTAAATTTTTACTAAAATGCGCTCTTCGATGTGCGAAATCATTTTTTAAAAATGAAAAAATTATTTCCATGAACAGATCCTTAACTGGTTACCCTTTCTATACTTGCTGTTAGTAGCAATACAGATATTTCAGACAAGTCAACCTAATTGGTTCTCTTGGTGAATCTTTGTGGGTGCTTCATGTATTGTCACCAACTTTCTAAAAAGAAAATTGATGTGCCACAACTAGTAGGACGCTGCCTTACACAGAAGCACCACGGCAAGGTGATGAGTCGTTTTCGGTAGAGTGTGTCCATCACCAAAGTTCGACTTAACTTACCTTGTCAATTATTTAGACGAGTCCCCTTAAAATGCAACTGAACTCACTGAATTTGTCTATGAACAAGGATCTCTTATGGTCATTAGTTTGGCTGCAGTCTACTATGCTGCTGTCAAAACCCACAGCGACATGTCGTGTACTGGTACCCCCTCCCACAAAATACAACACTTTGGAATTCCTTTTTTAAGTAAAGAAAATCCCCATTGAAGGTCCTTTTAAAGAGAACTCAATATTATAGCGCTGCACTAGCCACCGTGCGCGCTTTTCATTTTCCTTCAAAGTGCATCACGTTACGCGGCATTTTCCTCAAACATAATCGCTCCCAAGGAGTGGTACCGATTTTCTGAGTAATTAGTGTCAAGTGCAAATACTTTTGCCTCACTCCTGTTACAGTATCGTTGTTGCTGTTATTGTTGTTGTTTATGATACCCAAGTTGATTATGCTGCTTCAGCGTTCACTGCAACCTAATGGTTCGTTTACATTTCTACTTAGAGGTTGCTTAACTGGATGTGGAAGTGCTGCTGTTGTTTTTATTGCAGCAATCCGGTCGTACGTATGTATGTATTGTACAAAGCAAGCTACTCCTTGTTGCTCATCCTGTTGTGCTTAAAGAGTTGAGTATGCCTGTGGGCACTTCTAACCCAAGAGGAGAAGTTAAAGCCAAACCAAGTCATAGCCATAGCCAAAGTAAACTGGTTGGAATGGTAACATTTCAGAACAATTCTGACGCAATCCTTCCCTTCTTTCAACTCCTTCAGATAAGTGTTAGGACAAAGGTTTTCTTACAGCAGCCTGGACGAGTTGTAGATACGAGTACGACTACCATGCGATGGTTTATCTTCGTGAGTGTATTTTAATTGCAATTAAATGGAATAAAACTGCACAGCAAGAAAAAGCGTTAGATACAGTGTTTGACTTTGGCGAGAATGGCGTGTTTAGAGTGGAAAAGGTTGAGGAACTGAAGAGTTTTTCAGGTTCTGCGAATAGCTAAGTGACAGAACGTGGGTGTGATTTCCGTAAATGGTTTTGGACATTCGTTAAATATGAGTAACAATGAATTTTAGTCTTTATCTTTTTAATCTCCGTTGGAATGTTGTAATTATTACTAACTGATGAGGATTAATTACGCACTAAAAACGTCTTGTTCTCGATTTTCTTAGCAAAGTTAATGATCACTGGTTGAACTTAGTTGATTGTATACCTGGTTAAATAGAATAGTACTCGTAATGTAGTCACAAATCAAACTGGAACCAACTTAAGAGTATAAACGTGTTGTTTTAGAAGCTGATCCGTGGGTGGTCTTTTCGAGATGAGTTTTCCTTAAAATGTCATGCTGTTTGCTCTACTGGATACTGGATTGTTTGCTCTAAGCCTTGCATTGTTGCATTGTGAGTATTTTTACTTATCAGCTGATACTCAGCAGGCCTAATACATCCAGAAAACCATTGCCATCTTCCTGAGCTTTTAAGTACGTTACACGATAACACGTAATTACTAAGTACCATCAAAGGACCTGTGTTTCGTGAAGTCCATATGAATGTTATTATGTGCTTGAACTTAGGCTATTCTGCATCCGTTTGCCAATCGAATCTGCCAAATACTTCACCGTATCACAACTCATTTAAGTAAGCATACAATTTATCCAGTAGTTCTGTTCAATGAAGAGTTCCAATTCTAAACAGCAGCGCCTTAACTAGCGCGTTTAGTTCTGCTAGACTTCTCCCTAATATGAGGTTTGAATTCCTCATTCAGTTTCAAGTTTGGTAAGATTATACTATACAATCCATTCTTTATGCCTGATTTGAGCGAATGGCGTATTATCCACCGCCACTTCAAGCTTGTGACATCTATACATTGTCGACGTTTATTGGTAAGGTCGATATGCACGGATTTAATTTCAAGCTTGATGCGCCACTTAGCTGTACAGCGTTGTATTTCAGCTATTGGTATTTGTAACCTTCCTGTTGACTCAGTATTATTGTCGCCAATAGCCAAAATTGCAGCATCATCAGCAAATGTAGTAACAATATTTTCGTTCAAGGCCGGTAGGTCACTAGTATATAGGAGAAAGAAAATTGGTCCCAAGACACTACCTTGAGGCACGCCCGCTTGGATTTTCTTCAGTTCAGAATAAGCGTCCTCTTGTTTGACTCTGTTGTAACTCTCTGATATGTATGATTCGAGGATTTTCGAGTATTTTACAGGAAGGAACATTTTGAGTTTATGGTTCAGTCCCTCATGCCAAACTTTATCGAAAGCTCCAGGAAAATTGCTGAGCATACTTTTTTTTTCTTCTAATGATTTTTTAATGATATTAGTGATTCTATGAACCCAATCAATAGTAGGGTGTTGATTCCGGAAGCCAAATTGATGATCCGGAATAAGATGATCCGGAATATGATGTGGTTTCATGGGATACTTCCCATAATAATTGTACATGTTGTAAAGGGTGCTTTAACCAGATTAGTTATTTTAACCCATGCTTTCCTTGGTAGTTCTTTAAGTATTTGCCCAGTGATCAGGTCAAAACCAGGAGCTTTTTTCGGGTTCATGTTATTTTTAATTTTTTTTTTGACTTCAGTTAGAGTGACTAATGGTATTTCCATAACTCTTGTTCAATAATGTTAGGTAATAAAATGTTGTCACCCACTGTATTAGGTTGAAAAATCTCTTCAAGATGCTCAGCAAATCTGGATGCTTTCTGTTCATTATTTCTAGCCCGGCTTCCATCCATTTTTTTAATTGGTGGAGTTTGCATGATAGGCCTCTTCAGACTTTTGGTCGACTTCCAGAGTGAACATTCAGTACTGGAGTCATTTGTGAGCTCACGGAGAAATGCACTTATAGTATCATTCTTAAGTTCTTAACTGAGCTGAGACGTTAAATTATTAAGTCTAGTTTTGACTTGTGGGGCTCTGGCTTGACGCCATTTTTTTCTCGCTTTCCTTTTTTCCGAAATAAGTTCTAGTATTTCTTTAGGATAATTATTACCTTTCAGTTTTCTACTAACTTCTGGTGTATTTTGACATGCTGAATACTGGATGTTATTGATCAGCTTTTCCACCTTGCAGTCTAGCTGTTCTTCGGATTGTAATGGGACTGCTAATTCAATTCTTACATCAAGCATAATTCTGAATCTTTCCCAATCCGTACATTTGCTAGTCAGATTTGGATTATTTGGCTTTGTAATAACGTGTTCGCTTAGAGTTAGGACAATAGGCGAATGATTCGAGTTTAGCTCTGAGTTATCCTCTATTTGTATGTAATTGCTCGAAACGTTTTTGATGATAAAGAAATCAATCCGATCGGGAATCTTGTTGATATAGTTTCGCATCCATATGGTATGCCTGAAGCGCTTTTAATAACTCTCTTCCTTTATTTGTGATGACTCTCGATCCACAGTGTGTGGGTTAAGCATTGTAATCTCCACCAATGATGAATCGATTTCCAATGCTTCTAAAGAATTCTCTTTATCTTTCATACTTAATGTTGTGTTTCGGAGGGCTACACGAGTTAACCACTGCGATGTTACCATTATGTTTAACATTAACTGCAATCGCTTGGATATCTTCTGCTCTAAATTTCATTTCCTCATCATGGGAGAGATTTTCTTTGATTATTACCGCACTTCCTCCCTTAGCAGCGTAGCGTATAGCGTGGTAAACTCTATAACCTCTAAATCTAATAAAGGATTATTTTGTAAAATGAGTTTCTGACATCAGACATACATCGATTTTATTTATGTCTAACATTGCCTGTAGTTCATGTTGATGGTTGAGCAACCCATTTGCATTCCATAACATAATTATAATTGTCTTAGGCATTTTTTTAACTTTTTTGTTTTTGGTTTTGTTTGTGGTTTTTTGGTACTGCCCTCAATTTTTGTTGACCCTTTTAACCATTTTAGAGAAGGAGTCTTCTAGTTTGATAATTTTATCAAGGATAAGTTCATGGTTTTGGTTAATATTGCGCTGTATGTTAGTTTGGTATTTATACCCTATACTTCAGTGCCTTACTGACAAATTTTACAGGCAGCAATTTGTGATGGCATAGGAGCTCTCTTAGACTCTCGAATTATTGTTAGGATTTCCAGACAAGAGTGATGACTATTCGAGAAGTAACTGAACAGTTACTGGCACATCGTGATATCGCCATTTACACCGTTAGCCAGCTGAATAGCAATAAAAGTATTGCACTTGAATCTACAATATCGAGACTAAAATAGTTAAGAACTGTTGCGCATCTCTGAAAGACATATAGAAAAAGTCCGTAGTTATTTATTCTAGGTGATTGGATGTAGAGATATTTCTGGTTTTGAAGCAGACGAAACAATATAAAGGAAGGACCCAACATACCATAATAAACGGTAGCACACAAAATCTTTGAGCTAGAACTACGTAAGACTTAAAATACGAGTAGTAACGTGAAATTGATACATGTAGTCACTCCAGGCACACTGCGCTTGGAGTAAGTCGGTGTACGGCAAGTAACCTGCTAATCACCCATAAACACCCTATAAGGCTGGGTAAAATGAACATGCGACTGAGCTGAAGATTCTTACAATTCGATTGTATCATAGCTTCAGGTACATGAATGGAGAAAAACTACAATTGAGTCCCTTCACAAAGCACATAGAAAAAAAGTTGCTCATTTGGAAGCACAATAAGCCTAGATTTATCTAGGCGAACCTAAGCGAATACTATGGATAGCCACTTAACTCAACCTTAATCTTATTTTATTTAACGAATTCTAGACTTCTGGATTTTCGCTCATTTCGGTGTTACTCGTAAGTTATGTTTTCACCTTCAATCTTTGATTGTCCATATTAAATGTCGTTTATCAACAACAGATATATAAATATTTTTAGTTGGCATGGTGTATACAAGAGAGTATAATTTGAAATCCTGTTTATTTAAAATTTAGAGCTAGGTTAGGTTAGGTTAGGTTAAACAGGGGTATGATGGATATGCCATCACGCAGACAAAAGGCAACAAAATGGACCCATTGCAATCCCTGTGGAACCAGTTGAATTTATCTACGACTGTCAAAAAATTAGACAAACACCCTGGTGAAACACCCAATTTCCCTGCAAGAGCTAAGAAGGCCTTTGAAGTTCGTCTCGTCTATTTCCTCTAGGTGTTCGAAAAAGTATTTCCCTAAGAACTTTCTTCGGCTACGCGATATTGCCTCGCATTCACACAGTATATCACCTTGATCAAAAAGTTCCCGCACCACACCACTGTGTGGCGGTCCCATTGTTCCGATTGATTTGAGTTCTGTTTTTTGGTAAGTTGGTAAATCTCTTGTTGACATTCCCTCTAAATCTTAGCATCATAGCTTGACATTTGCAAAAGTTACGTAGCTAAGAGTACATCTAAATCTGGCGATTTTTTACAATTTTAGAAATGGATTTAAATTTGCAACAACGAACTTGTATTACTCGTAAATTTTTGCTTAAAAAAACGGATTTAATGGTGTGCGAACGTTGGAAATGTTGGAAAAGTGTTTCGGCAACAATTCTCTAAAGAAAACGGTCGTTTACCAGTGGCACGAGCGAGTGACATCGAAAACCAACGAAAACATTAATGAAGTAAAAGAAATGTTGGTCAATAACCGCAAATTAACCATCAGAGAGATAGCGGAGGACTTGAACATTGTCTTTGGATCCGTCCAAGACATTTTGGTTAATGATTTGAGTTTCCGTCGTGTAGCAGCAAAGTTGGTACCAAAAGACCTCAATTTCATGCAAAAGAGAGACCGTGTTGACGTCGCAAAAGAGATGATTTGCGAGGCTGAATCCGATCCCACATTCATCAAAAGGATCATTACTGGAGACGAGACGTGGGTTTATGAGTACGACACGCAATCCAGACATCAGGCAAGTGAAGGCAATGCTCACGGTTTTCATGGATTTTGCACCATGATAACGTACCGTCGCACAGTGCCATCATTATTCGTAATTTTTTGACGAAAAATGCAACAAATACCATCCAATAGCCACCAAATTCACCTGATTTGGCCCCTGTGACTTCTTTCTGTTCAATCGAGTTAAAAAACCACTACGGGGAACGCGTTTCAGCAACTGAGAGGAAGTAATGGAAAAATCACAGGAAGCACTGGGGGACATACCGAAAACCGAATATAAAAAATGTTTCGAGAATTGGATCAAGCGCTGGCATAAGTGCGTTGCAGTCGATGGGGATTACTTTGAAGGGGAAAATATAGATTTAGATGAATAAACTTGTGTTTTTAATTTCCTGAATAAATACCGAAAAATTTTGGATCAAGGTGGTATGTGTTATGTCAATAGTTTGCAGATCACCGCAGAATCTGCAAATATCCGTATCTGAAAAGTTGAGTATCTTTGCGTAATGCCGCAGGAGGCAGTGTCCTGTCAGAATTCCTATTACTGTCCTAAGTTTGTCACTGTTTAATTTTATTAACTTCCTAGATCTTTTGCCGAAAAGTGGCCAGAGAGCCTTGGATACCCTGTGTCCTTCAAGACTTGGCCACCTTAGATTGGTAGTTTTTGTGATTTTTTCCTCGATACTGCCCCTCATTATGCAAAAGGGAGGTTTGATGTTGGAAACCTCACTATTGTCGAGTAGCCCTATTTATCATTTTTTTTAATACCGCAGTGTCTTGGTACCCATCACAGTCTTACCCGATTCTGACCCTGACTGTATCGAGTTGACGTTGGTTGATTTCATTACCTTGAGTGCGGTCTGGCTATCGATGTATTGTAGATAGCGATATCTCTTTCGGATACCGATCTCATCTGCCTTAGCTCAGACGTCCTGAGGACAGGCAGAACCTCTGATTGGAAAACACTGCTTGCTTCCGGTAGTCTTATAGACACTTTTAGTTCTGGGTCTTCTGAGAAGATATCAGAACCTGTTCCTTCCCCTGTTTTTGAGCCATCTGTGAAAATTACAATTTCCTTTGACCTGATTATTGCATTTTTTTCTCAGTCCTCCCTATCCGGATAAATTATATTGTACGGGATGTCGAAATCGACCAGGGAGGGAATTTCATCCGTTAGAATTGGATTGCCTGCTAGTAGCTCCGTTAGGACCATGAAATGTCCGAAACTACTGCTCTTGAAGTAACCCAGGTTAGTAAGTCGTCTCGCATTGTTGGCAGAAAGTTTTTTTATCTGCAAATCAAGCGGTGTTAGGTGCAAAAAGGTGTACACTGCTGCCGTAGGGGTGGTACGGAGCGCACCTGTAATGGCTATGGAAGTCGTTCTTTGAACCGCCGCTAATTTTCCGTAAATCATTTTCTGGTTTGTTGTTTTCTACCATACTAGTGCAACGTAAGTATGGGTGTTACCACCACCGTATACAGCCAGGACGTCATAGCAGGTCTTAATCCCCAAATTTTTATAACTGTTCTTTTGCAGATAAAAAGAGCATTATATGCCTTTTTGGTTCTTTCCGCTACATTAAGATTCCAATTCAGTTTTTAGTCCAGATACATCGCCCTGTCCGAAAGGGAGAGTTCCACTCCGTTGAGTTTTGGCAGTTTGAGTTGCAGTATCTTGTACTTTCTGGTAAAAGGAACCAGTTCCTTTTTTGAAGGGTTGACCTTGAGACCACAGCTTTTTTACCAAGTGCTGATCGTCTTCATGGTAACCTCTATATTGTCGGTTAAAAAATTTAAGAATTTACCCTTCAGTATTATGACCACGTTATCTGCATATCCCGTGGCACTTATACCCATTGTACTAAACTTGGTCATTGATAACCAGCACCCACAGGAGTGGCGATATAACTTCCCCCTGAGGGATTTCCCTGGTTGCGGACATTGTAACCGAGCTTTGCCCAAGCATGTTTCAAATCCAGTTTGTGATCCGCCATCGTAAATTACCCACCACCTCGTGCATGGCGGTTTCTACAGATTTTTCTTTCATATATTTGTGCTGTGACTCCGTCAAAAAGCCATTACTGCATCTATTCCTAATGTGAATCTCCAATAGTCGCGCTAGGGTTTTAGGCATAATTGATGACAGACTTATTGGTCTGAAATCTTTTGCTGTTATATGCCCCTGTTTGCCAGGTTTAGATATAAAGACCACCTTAATTTCCCTCCAAGCTATTGGTATTTACCCTGTTTTTAAGCTGTATTTTCCATAATTTTCTGGATTGCTACCTCCGGTGCTTTCTGTAGCATAATCGGTAGAATGCCAACCGGGACGGGAGATTTCTACGGCTTAAGGGACCGAATTGCCCAACAATCTAGGGCTAAATGTATTTATTCCCTTATCTGCTTTTGAAAGCTATCAATGCTTTCCGCTTTGGTTTTCTTAAGAGATTTTTATGGGCTAAGTAGCTGGGCTTGTTTTATGTTCCCTCCATTTATTGAGTTGGTCCGGAGTCGGAACTCGGAATCATTTGTTTTGGATTTGTTGTCTCTTGTCACAAATATTTTCCGTAGCAGGGTGGCAGATGGCTTGGCAGCTTGCAGCTTGGAGCTTGCTGCCTCTTCCACCTCCGGCATCAATGTTGTGATGTGTCTTTTCTTTACACGTCAACAGTCGACTTCTTCCAGCGATTGTCCTTATTAATGCACTCAGCTGGCTAATCCAATCGGTTTTGAATGCTCCTAATAACGTTTTTGTGTTAGCAAATTCTAGCAACTACTGCTGACGGATTCTATAGAACATATTCCCAGATGGTTTCTGAAATTGTATTGGGCGTCTGGATGATATTTTTTAAAAGTTGGGAGTCCTTTGCCTTCCAAATGATCACAGCTGATCTGAATTCAGAGATTATAATTAAGTAAGAGGCCTGCAATAATTAGGCGACTTACTCGTAGTTAAGATGTTCGTCATTCTTATTTCTACTTTTGAAGGCATTTGCCAGCATCGATGCTTACTCCTGTACTAAGTCATTGCGGTCGCAGGATTTGTATGCAGCGCTGGGGAAAGAGAATTTTTCGTTCTACGAGTACCTCGCTCACTTACATTGAAGGATGGAAACTTTTTGCGCAACTACTCTGTCTCCAAAAGGCTTTTAACATATCGGGCTACGCCGTTTGGGATGGGAAAGATATTCGGTTCTTCTTTGATAATTTTTTTTTTAACATGTTAATAGAAATTTTGGGTTTGGATTTGGATACTGTCATATCAATACAGCACAAAATTAACTCTACACTTATTAATTCGTTCTTGTATCGCTTTCCGATTCATCTCACTCTTAGTCCTTCAGCAACAGCAACATTTCTTTCAATTAAGTCAAAACATAGTTATATTTCCTCTCAAGTCGCAATATCCACCATTTAATTGTGTAGAGTCCAAATAGGATTGTTAATAACTCCAACTTTTTGAGAAGTTATAGATTTTATATCACACTTGTATGTATCTTTCTGCTGTGATGTGAAAGCCTTAAGTCAAGGTACAAGCAAGATACGGTGTATTAAAAACGGTGAAAAAGGATACGCCCTGTCTCACTATCTGCTAGCAGCACTTGTTGAACGTAAGATAGGTGTTACCAGGAAACGAATTCATTTATGCCTGTTGAAATATTCTGAATATATTTACTTAAAATATCTCATTTTATTCGCCGGCCTTAGAAAACCTGAATAACAGGCACCATTTAAAGTTAATCTCATACCTTTTCGGAAAAATTTCACAACTAAAATGTTTATCATGCAGAAAGTGTGGTTTTCCTACAACAGTTAGCAATTGATGAAATTCAAGATTCAAGAAAGTAAAAAATAAAAAATTCCCATATTCTATGAGCATATCGATGCGATTAAAACTCCGCATCTACGTACTTTAGATGATTTCCATTTAAGTGCACCGTCTTGCGTCCATATTCATAACCAAATGGCAAACCAGTTTGGTCTTACTACTTGTATTCATATCTACCCGTATACCATATATTGCACCTCATGCGACTGCCAACATGAAGATTAAATTAAATTAGATAACGACGTAGTCGTACACTTTATGGTGTATGTCTATGGAAATTAATGATTAAAACGGTTTTTCAGTTTATGTAATAGTTTATTAATCATTTTAAATGCCACCCTCCAATTTCCAGACTTTAGTTCTCCAGACACTTAATGTTTCTACTTCGATCCCATCAAGTGCGGCTCTAGCACCTTTCCTGAAATATAGCCATCAGCTGAAAGGAGAAGAAAAAGTTTTTACCAAGTAGGAGAGTACCTACATAGTTTATGTGATTTATTTGCAAGGACTAACAGGCTTTTTTTTAGGTAAATTGCATTTTAATTTATCGCTTTTCAGTGCAAGACCTGAGACCACCCTCCCATTACTTAATGGTGATGGGGCAGCAAGGAATTTCACTAAAGCAATATCTTCTATCTTATTACAGAATAATTAAAAATATTCTTTAATGCTACAAGTACATGGGTAAAAAGGAAGGTTAGCTTGACTTGACTTGACTCTTCACCTTGTTGCAGGAACTAGAAACTTGATTCGACGGTTTGAAGTGTTGCCGTTAAGCAGAAGTTGATTAGCATGTATGGGTACAAGGCAGGAGCCGATAGGTTGTATCGTAAAAAGTATGTCGTATGTAGTGCCTTTTGGGGACATGAACGTGTACCCAGATATTATGTACGCGTACCTGCAGTACTTAGAACGTGAATTATGAGATCGATCTAATTACATGAACATTTCTTTCCTGAATGGCATTATGTTCATGTTCTCGAGTGTCCAATTTTCGACATATTTGACATGAGGTGTTTTTCTTTGCTGTTAGTACTCGTACTTTGCCTTTGAGTTATTCCTATAAATTCTTTTTGTCAAAAAGTCACAGGCGGGCTTGCAACATTTATAATGAGCGAGCGTCGATGCTCTGGACTAGTGTCTTCCAATTGCGAAAAGCTTCTTCTAGAAAAAAGTTGCTTCGAATTTAGCCAAACCTAGGCTATTCTGTAACTATGGATGTACATCATTTTAACCAAAGGTACCTGAAGTGTATTTTCAAAGAACAATTCTTTGTGCTCAAGACAGCAGTTTTTCCTGACTATTCGGTGACAGAGAATCGTGCTAATAGAGAAATCGGTAGCATAGTGTGTAAATCATGGATATGGAATAAAAGTCTGATCCGTTATCAGAAGAATTGCATTGGTATAGTCCTTTTCGCCTACCTTGTCACTTCCAGCCTTAAATCTACATAACATTATTGAATAATGTCTACAGCACAGCATTGCAGTATCAGACCGACTAAGAAGTTTCTGAGTTCAGGACGAGGTTACTTTAAACTTGCTGGTTTCTACGATTAGCAATGGCATTACTATGGATTTTAGCTCAACAATGACAATGCCCTTTACGGTCTCCTGCAACGAGAGGCCGACCTACCATCATAAAAAAATCAGTGTGCAGCTTCAAAGTGAAAATGTGTTTCAGAGATGATTAATTGGTCCCGCTATTCACAGTATATAGCTAAGCGACCTTCAGAGTCAAATACTCGAAATTAATAAGCTTTGAAAATCCAAGAGTAAGAACGCACAGCCATTCCTGGTGAAGACCTATTTTTCTGGATAAAAAGATGATGGTTAGCGCCTTATTTGTTTCAGCGTTCCTGGTGTGGTAAAGAATTTCCTATGCGGCATGGAAACCTTCCGCATTCGCCAATGCGTGATAGTGCATCTGCAACCACGTAGACCAGGTCTGTCGAGAATTGAGAGATATAGTCGAGTTGTCGTCGCTGTCTGTCGGAGGTGTTGATAAGCTTCTGAGTGAAAGCGTGCGTCAGCGCCTTGTTGTCGGTGCTGATTTTGAAAGGTCGGCATTTCAAGTGGTGGCGAAAATGTTTGACTGCTGCAAAAATGGCGAGAAGCTCGCGGTCATAAGTGCTGTAGCGCTTTTTAGTGTCGCTCAGTTTCCTTGAAAAGAATCCCATTACTTTCACGATGTCATCTTCCACTTGCTCCAAGGCTGCTCCAATGCAGGTTGTCGACGCATCGGTGAGTAATATGAGTTTGGAAGTCGGCGATGGGAACGAAACTTGTGTTACATTGCTGAGGCGCTGCTTGAGCTGGTGGAAATTTTGCTCTGTTTCTGTAGTCCATTCCACTGTAGTCTTGTCGTTTTTTATGGAATGGGTAATGTACCGGTGCAGTTATGCAGGACCTTTAATAATTGAAGAGGCGTTCCGGCGTTGGCGAATATCCCTTAGCTCTGATTTTATAACCCAGAAAGTCGACCTGGTTTTGGTTGAAGATGCATTTACTTACGTTGACCGACAGTGAATGGTCTTATATTCTTTGAAATACTTGGCAGAGGTGGTCTTGATGCTACTGTTCATTTTCTGACATAACTAGGATGTCATCAATGTAAACGAAAATGAAACCAAGACCCCGAAAGACTGTGTCGATGTAATGCTGAAAAGTTTGAGTCGCGTTCTTCAAGCCAAAGGGCATGACCAGATACTCGTAGAGTCCCCGAGTGGTGGTGATAGCCGTCTCTTTGATATCTTCCTCAAACATGGGCACCTGGTAGTATGCTCTTTCCAGGTCTAAGGTCGAAAACATAGATTTTCCATGAAGTAGGGAGAAAAGGGTTTGAATGAGTGGTGGTGGGTATTTATAGGGCACTGTGATCGCGTTTAGCTTCTGATAGCCCCACAGAGTCTTCAACCTAAGAACTTCTTTTGCACGAGGTGAATCGGTCGACAGGTTTGAATCCCGGCTTTTCCTGCAGCGGCCTTAGCCAACTTCCTGCATTTCGCAAGAACCCGATGTCCTCGTGTGATGATCCTGTGGGCGAAATCCTTCTTTTTGAGAGTGGCCGAAATGTTGGTGGAAGGCTTTGTGATGCTGATAAATTCTTCTAGTAGCTCCGAACAAGATATTCCTTGGTGCACTGTTGAGATGTTGGTAATTGGCACTTTGGAGAAGTTCCTTTCGATGTTAGTGATGTTGTTGAATCTATGATTCTTTGATTTTAAAAATGGACAAGCAAGTTGTATATTGGAGGAAGTCAGCTCCTAGGGTGGGTGAAGGGACATCGGCTACAATAAACGTCAATCTCGACGGAGATTGAAGTTGGGAGACAATTTCTGGCAACCGTATCTATGTGTAAAAGGATGATGCATTTTCAGCGAAGTGAACAAATTGCGCAGGCCATTAAAGAAACAACTGCGCCAGAGTCCACTAAAAACTTCAGACACGTCGTTTAATCGAAGATGAACAGTCGAGGCTCTAATGGTTGAGGATTGGGAAGGTCGCCGTCAGACACAGCCCCTAGTGCTGAAGGCGATTGCTGTTTTCTTGCAGTTTTCTTCGTGTGTTTTCACCGAACCTTCCATGTTAGCAACAGCACTCGCTGCGATAGGGGGAAAGGTTGTTGTGGAAGGTTCTGGTCATGGACCTACCGCGCCTTCCTTGCAGTCTGCGAGTCTTCAATTCCACAAATATGTGGATCAAAGCTTCTTCGACATGAGTCATCTTTGACCGTAGGACTGCAACTTCAGAGCGCAGAGCCGAAATTTCACATGGCCATGGATCTCGGCGAGAGGGTGTTGATGTAACCGGCGGGATAGAAATTTTAAGGAATGCGATCAGCCATATTCGCTAACTGGTTAAGACTCAAATCATCTAAGATAGCTAGAAAAGGTTGCAGATCTGGTGAGAGCTTCTCTATCCAAAGCTCATGATTGGCCGCATCCGTTAGATTCGGTGATTGCTTGTCCTCCATGTTGTCCTGCGCTGATTCCTTCTTGGTCTGCAATCGAATTTTCTTGTCGGTGGTGTAGTTGGGTTCTGGAACTGCTTTAGAGTGTTCACATTCTATTTGAGGGTTAATGTTCCTTAAACTGGGTTTTATTGAATGTACGTTGAGCGTTATTTACACACAAATGAACAAAGATTATTATTATATTATAAAACTAAATACATTAAATGATTATTCACAACGATTAAATTATTACAGTTTGGTTTGGAGAAAGACTGATTAGCACAAAGGACAAAAACCCTATCTGGAATTGGTAATTTGTATATAAAATGTAAATTATGGGAACAAAGGATTTGGTAAAAGGAATTTGTTAGCAAGGGTTTTGTTTTTGTTTAGGATTTCATGGTCGATCTTGCGAAAAGGGATTTGTTATCAAGGGTTTTGTTAATATATGTAGGATATCGTGATTAGAATTTTGTGGGAAAGGATTTCTACATTTGTGGAGTGGTAGCGAGGATTTGCTGGCTCAGTCTGGTGATGATTTTTTCTAATCTTAAATAAGTGTGTGAGTGTTTTTGAAATGGTTGGTGGCGCAGACGTAGATTTCTTGTTCTTTTTTGCCAAAAGATGGCATTGTGGTGTATGAAGCTTGCCACATATACTCATAAAGTAATTTCGTTGTTTTCCCAATAGAGGACTAAATTGGTTTTTTTTTCCCCAGCCAACTTCACACTTAAGCCGCATAATCATTATCATTTCGACAGCTGATATAGAAAGAAAGGCTTGCTTGTGAAAAAGATCGATTGCTTCCACGCAATAGTTTTTGGTTGGTGCCCTTTCAAATATGGAAAGTGAAAAGCAGCGTTTTCGGCATATTTCACTTATTTACTATCGAAAAGGTAAAAATGATGTTCAAGCAAGAAACAAATTATCCGATGTATGGAGAAGATGCATTAAGAGAGCTCCAGTGCCAAACTGGTTTGCAAAATTTCGATCCGGCAATTTTGATGTTGAAGATGCAGCACGTTCTGGAAGTTGAAGTTGAAGCTAATGAAGACACAATATAGGCATTAATTGATGCATACTGGCGACTAACAGCTCGTGAGATCGCTGAGCGATTAAATTTATCGAATTTGACCATTCATGATCATTTGAAACGCCTAGGTTTAATCACAAAGCTCGACATATGGGTTCCTCTTGTTTGATTTGCCTCTCAAATCATCATCATCATCACGGGACGAGAAATGGGTTATCTACAACAATGTTAAATGGAAGAGATCATGGAGTAAAAAAGAAGAACTGGCTCAAACCACTTCGAAAGCCGATAATCTTTAAAAAAATTGATGCTATCTGTTTGGAGGGATTTGAAAGGAATCGCTTTTTTAACGTACAGCATAACGATCAATTCTAAAGTGTACTGTCATCAGCTCGACAAATTGAATGATTCACTTAAATAGAAAACGCCAGAATTGATTAATAGAAAAGGCGTAGTGCTCCACCAAGATAATGCGAGACCTCATGCAAGTTTGGTAACTCGCCAAAGGCTTTCACAGCTGCAATATTTTTTAGACAGTAAAATCTTTACACCAAATGAGGTGGTTAAAAATCACCTGGATCAGTTTTTTCCCAGCAAAGAACAGCAATGATAGTTCGATTATTCTATTCTATAGCAGTTAAGGTTATGGATGTGACGTAGCTTCTCAAACTCCAACACAGTGTGGTCTCTGTTCTTTGAAACTGGAGATCTCAGTAAATTCAATTCCGGTGCCACTCTGGAAGGAAAACACCCGAAACAGGAAGGTTAAGAATTTCGCTGCCATATAGTTAGAGGAAAAATTCCTTAGACACCCAGTGGCAATATGAGAAGGCTTAGTAGATTCATTGGGACTTTTGACTGGCTATCATAATATATTTCTTCGATTCTGACATTGACCGAACTTCTAACATGTATTCGTAAGTATTTTAACTCCCCGTAATTGGTATCTAACATCGGTTGTAGTGGATACTGAGGCCATTTAATAAGCTACTGCACAATTTTATGCGATATTTTCTGCATATTCTCCAAAGAATAATGACATCCTGGCTCTAGTTTATACACATATACGAGTACGGAACCTCTAATAAAAAGTAAGAGTAACTTGCATACCAAAGGTAACTGCTCACTCGCACTTGTGGGTGGCCGTGGCTCAAGTGTAGTGTATTGACTTCCCAATCGGACAATTCGGGGTTCAATACCAGCCGTGGCTAAAAGTTTTTTTTTCAGGCAACTAAAATCTCGTGAGATGAATGGTTGCCTAAATACAGCATCAATTCGCACTAAAAATTTAGTCTCCCCATTAAAGGTTGGACGCCACCCTTGGAGCGAAACATATTTCTTTCTGTCCCATTTTCCGTAAAACTTAACACATGCTTTGGTGTCATATGTGTAGTCATACCTACTTGAGTGTTAAATACTTTAAAAAGAAAAAAAAAACAGACATATCAGTTTTATTTTCTTTCTGCTAAAAAGCATAACATGCGAAACAAGTTGTTGGCCATCTGGAATCGTGACTGAAATCCTTTTTCCGGGTGGTAAATCCGGTGAATATGTAGAGGCAAGAGTGTCGGGTACCCACAGTAATTGTGCATGTTGTTTAACTCTTTCGTTGTTTAACGTTTCGGTCTAAAACCTCCTAGCTTTTGGCAAGTTTCGGGGCTTGTCTTCGGATTTACACGTCAATGATAAGATCAGTTCTGTTCCATGCGTCAGTTGTATTACCTTCTGAAAGTGCGTCTTACAGGTGGATTAGATTGAAAGTACATACTTAACACTGCTGGTGATGGTCTTCGAAATATATTCATTGGATTAGAGGTTTCCATAAAGAACTCCGACTATGGTTATGAAATCAGCACCAAGAAACACTAAGCGTGCTTGTATGTTCTATGTTCTTTGGCGGTGTTTTGTTTGTCGGTGTTCTGTTTGTCGGTTTGTGTAGATTCGCTAAGGGCTTGTGCAGCACCTCCTTTTAATTTTGGTACGAAACTCAATGTTACTCTCATGTGATATACGAATAATTGTCTCTTGGTGCTGAGCCAGATAAATGATGATACAGATGGTGGTTAACTTGAGACCTTTACAATGCCGTCTATATTCTGTCTGGATATTCTGTTGAATACGCACATATATTACTGTTTTAACTGAGTACTAGTGTGTACCTTTTATCATTACAAAAGTTTTTTATTGCATTGATGCATTTAATTATACCAAATCGGATACAAATGAATTCATGTTACATAGGTAAATACTTCTTTAGGTGAATAAATCTTTGAACAAATAAAATAACTTAAGATGAGTTGGAAAGTAGTCAAGTTAATTTTTCATGAACATTCCAGTAAACCATATTTGTGCTTCAAATTTCATATATCAATCCTGATACTTCTAGTTTAGTGCAAGATCACTCTAACATATTCATTATTAACGAAAATTGCATGGCTTCTTTGAAACTTAATGGATACCACATTCCTTTGAAGCAGCTCAGGCTTCATGATTTTTTGGTTCATTTCCTTGACCAGCAACATATTGTGCGCTACATGAAAATATTGCAACCAACCGATGCCGCCGAGCCAGAGATATTGGATATGCTACCGCTGTTATGATTTAATGGGTTTCATGTGGTCCCGTGAGACTACAGTTGAAATTCAAAGTAAATAGATACTCGTGCTCCTGTCGTATTGAGGTACTCATAGAATACACAAAAAATGCACTCATATGTTCCGTTAGTAGAAATGAAAAATTGAGGTAGTTACTAGTTAATAAGGTGTGGTCCACTCATTAATTAGCAAAATGCGGATAGTGTTGCGTTGGAGATTGAAATTAATGGAAATTGTATTCGGCAACTAGATTTGGTCATGCAAGATATAATGAGAGTAAAAGATAGTAACACGTTACAGACAGACATAACTGAACATGTTGTTAGTTTATACATGCAATCAAAATTCCTCTAAATGTTTGCTGCATGCAGTGCAAAACTTGCACACTCTTCATGGGTGGTATCCATCCAAACAAATTAGAGTTAAATGCTCACATACGTGTACTATTTGGTTTTAGATTGTAAGTTGTGGTATAATTGGAAAATTGCTTACGCGTTGGCGGACTCAAATTAGTTTATTTATCTACGGTTTTTATTACATTTTACTTTCAATTACATATATGATTTTTTTTTTTAATTTTTTATTTTTTAATCACTGGTTATGCATAATGATTGATTGATTTGACTGGTTAATTTTGAAAATCGTCACATGGATCACCCTCCGTTGCATGTTATATGTATATTTGTTTAGTCTACAGTCCGGGGTAAATTTGGGGCTTGCGAGTTTCATACAAAGTTTAATTTAATGTAATTTACATGAAAGTGCACCGAATTATCTAAGCCCATTTTCAACATCCAAAGTTTCAGTAAAATTGTTCCGACCTTGAAGAGCCGCGAGCATGCTCTATAGCCTTTATAGGGATGCTAAATACTGATATGGCTCTATGTATAGATATATTGTAGATGCAGCAAATGCGCCCTTGAAATCGATAAGGAAGTGATGAGTATCGCTATGAACTGTTTTTTTTTTGGCTCTCTCTAGGGTATTATTTCAGGCGTTCTCAAAATATGCTCAACAATATCTTAAACTTAATGTTAAGGAGACAGATGCTTCTAGAGTTGAAACAGTTTAGAGGGTCTACTTTCCTGTGGATCGGACCTACGATACTGAGGTTCCATTCATCTCCAGCTGCTATAAATAACTCAATCCGGCAAGGATGACAGCGGAGTTTAGGTCATCTCAATTCCCTTGCTTATCTCTATAGCCTTCTGGTTTGGTGTTGTTGGCTTGAACGGTATTTTTTGCTATTAGTAAAAGTTCCGATCGTCATTCCGGGAGTAGCACGTTTCCATTTTCTCGATCGCTAGCGTCATGCTCCTTTTTACCAGATAAACCGCAATTTCCCCTCCTCATTTGCTTATAGAGCGCACGCTTCGATCTAGTCCATCTATACAACAACGCTACATAGGTGAGTTCTTTTGGTACTTCAGATTATATGCACTCATTATCAAACACTCAGGTTGTAAAAGTGTTGACAGAAGATTTATGGATATGAGATCGGCATGGATCCGATCTTCTGCATTATTTCTCCGGCGTTGTGGCACCTGAGATATCTGTGGACATACATTGGTCCAGAAAAATAAAAAGATTTTATTTTATGAAGAAATGCTTACCTGCTCCACGTTGTTTGCTATGGATTTTTTTTCGACAGGTTTGCAACTTATTGCAGCTCATGAAGATATTACGTAGAATTACGATATTACAACAAAAAGGAACTACTGTGAGAAGATATTACGTAGAAAAGCAGCAATCGCAAGAGATCGCCAGAATCTTCAACGAATTCGTATCGGAAAATCTCTCAACAGCATATGGCTAGTAACTAGTACCGAAACTAGTGGCAATGCTGCCAACGTTCCATCAGAGACGCCGCAACTGATGTGCTAGATTTCACTCGACCATCGCCAAGAAATTCCTCGTTTAATGAAGAATGGCGCAAGCATATGCAGCTAAACAAGAAGCCTACAAAGCGGTGCTGCAAAAAAGGACGAGAGCTGTTCGTGAGCTTTACGAGCAAAAGAGAGAAGAATATCGGCTTCTCCAAAAGAAGAAAAAAGAGCGCGGGAAGCGTTTTTAGACCAGCGAAGTCCGCAATGGACCAAATCGCCAACCCTCGCCTTCAAAATACCCCAGACAGAGAAATCCAACGGATTTGCATCCGGAAAATTTGCAATCCATTGTGCCGAAGAAATGAAGTGTGGAACATTGTTTTTTAACCAATCTTGGTTGACGCACGCTTTGTGAGACAGTGCCGAGTCTTGTTGAAATGTCCACGGTCTCCGACTGAAATGATTGTTTGCTCAAGGCTTAAATACTGCCTCTAAGATGATCCAAAATACGTCCAAAAATACGAGCGGAGAGCGACCATCGGCGGTTATGGCGGCCCAAACCATCACCATCGGTGCTGCCAGCTTTCTGGTGGCCGTCCGAAGGTGTAAATTTTCGAAGGACCTCTCTGGCAAGTAAACTCGGTCATTTTGTTTGTTGATATATTGTTGCGGTGTAAAATGCTTTTTGGAACTTCAATGGCTGGAGCCCAAGCTCATTTTTCAGTATGTGTTGCATCCATTCCAACGATATGTTGAGCTCACGAGCCATTTTCCAGCCAAATATAAAACAATCACACTATCACGTTTAAATTCCATCGCGGATAAAAATTTTTCAACACAACTGAGACGCAAATCGTCTAAAAGGCTTGTAAATAATAAAATTATCTGTCATGTGTCAAAATTTGAGCTCACTGTGATAAACGGTTTGGAAATTATAGCAGTCTGAAGTTGGTTGCAGTTCGAGTCATTCAGGGTGTAGTTGCACTTATCTTCGAGTCTCCCTTTGTTCATCAGCCTTGATGACGTGGAACTTTATTGTCTTGGCCCGTTATGGTATTTTGAGGTTTATTTCTATTTAGCCAAGTAGGACAACAAAATCTTTGTTTAGTGTCCTACTCAATTTTTAATTTTTATCTTTTAATTGGAAAAGTTGTTTTGCCTTTTGGCTTCCCAATCGGTTTCTGAAGAAATATATCGTCGATACTAATAAACTGCAAGACAGTAGAACCGCATCGGATATTTAAACGAAAAATAATTACATCCACTCCCTAAAGCCAATCGATTTAACGAATAAAACAATATTATCAAGTAGTTCGCTCAGAGGTAACCTTATGATTAAGGATGCATAATTATTCACTTGCGGGACACACATTTAAAGTTGTATCTTTTTCAGTACAACTGCAATCATAGGTGTTTCATTTAAAACAATCCCTCGATGTTCTTATAATCCAGCAAAGGAAAAGTTTCCACCTCCGGTCTCAAAAATATGGATAGAGATTTCCTCCTTCGTTTGTAAAATGGAAGAAGAACTACGAGGAGCTAAGTACCACAAAAACCATATAATCAGTTTGTGGTATAATAACTCCACATCCATAAACATATCATTTAGTTAAAACCAAGCCTAAGTCCTTCGAGGCATAGATAGTGCCCCATCTCCAGCTGCATCTCCATCGAATCATCTATATGTTCATATGTATGTACGGGTACATCCAGCTTCAGCTTTAGCTCTAGATCCGCATCCACATACAGTAGCGTTACAAAAGTGTAAGTGTACACGCAGCCCCAGTCAGTGAAGCAGTGTAGCGTGCATTAGTTTCGTGGTAATCCTCTGCTATAGAAACGAGAAAAGTCTGTGTCTGTTTGCCAACAAATGAATGGCACAGGGGATGCCAAAGGAATACTCTCAAAGACGGGGGACTTATCTCTTTAAATCTATGACAGGCTGCACAATGCTTAACACATTTTGGTTGGAGAGCTTAGACCGTTCGAGTGTAGTACGAGTATGTGATATTTTATTTGTATACAAAGAATCTGTTCTATGACTTATGTAATACGAAATCCAAATTCAGGGTTATAGACGTATCTATACCTTGAAGCTGGCATGCCCAGTCAAGTCTATTCATTTTGAGGATTTCCTTTTCCTCAATGGAGCTACCTGCAAAGGTACGTAAACAGCATGTGGCCGAAAGCCGGCGGTGGCGGCTGATGTCCGCCGACATCAGAGAAACAGTTCCGCACAAGTAATGGTTTACATTGCGCGATCTTGACTTACGAGTATCTATTTGTAGTCAGATGAATCTGTACCGAGTCATATTTGGATATTTAATTCAATTGACGTCTGTCCAATATGCTGCGGTACAATTGAAAAGCTTAACGAACAGCAGTGGCGGTGAAGTTTGAAAAGCCACTCGAACCAAATTATCTATCGAAATCTGACAACGAACAAATCATGACAGTAGGATTGGAAATACGGATAACAGGCAATGCTCGTCGTACTTGGTCAAGGAAGCAATTAGTTGCATAGTGATTTGTAGTTTCATGCAATCAGCGACAAACGAAAAGTGGCGGACTCATTTGAATACTATGTAGTAAAGTTTTGCATTATTGCTTCATTCATTGAAAATACAGGGTGATACCAACCGGATAAAAGGTATATGCGCGCTCCTAATTTGAAGTACTGTGCATGACTCTTTCCATATCCCTGCATTCTTAATGACACTCACACCATGAAGAGGACCTAGCTTAAAGTTAGTCCGTAGAATAGTACACACAACGTGTGAATGTGGCAGTCAGATTATATCGAAATAGAGCGGCGCCAAGTGGCACGAGTCGCAAATAGCGATCTGCAAAATATTTGTGTATACCACCTTGATCAAAAATTTTGCGGAATTTATTCAGAAAATTAAAAATACAATTTTATTCATCTAAATCCATATTGTGCCCTTCAAATTGATCCCCATCGACTGCAACACACTTATGCCAGCGCTTGATCCAATCCTCGAAACATTTTTTATATTCGGTTTTCGGTATGTCCATCAGTGCATCCTGCGATTTTTCCATTACTTCCTCTCGGCTGCTGAAACGCGTTCCCCGCAGTGCTTTTTTGACTCGATTGAACAGAAAGAAGTCACAGGGAGCCAAATCAGGTGAATTCGGTGGCTGTTGGATGGTATTTGTTGGATTTTTCGTCAAAAAATTACGAATAATGATGGCACTTTACGACAGCGACGGTGCGTTATCATGGTGCAAAATCCACGAGTTTTCTGCCCACAATTCTGGTCCCTTTCGGCGAATTGCTTCACGCAAACGTCTCATAACGCCCAAATAATACTCTTGGTTTACTGTCTGACCTTCTAGCAAAAATTCATGATGCACTACACCGTTCCAATCCATAAAAACCGTGAGCATTGCCTTCGTTTTTGACTGTAAACGACGTGGTTTTTTTGGTCTAGGCTCATTTGGTGAACGCCATTCACTTGCCTGATGTCTGGATTGCGTGTCGCACTCATAAACCCACGTCTCGTCTCCAGTAATGATCCTTTTGATGAATGTGGGATCGGATTCAGCCTCGCAAATCATCTCTTTTGCGACGTCAACACGGTCTCTCTTTTGCATGAAATTGAGGTCTTTTAGTATCAACTTTGCTGCTACACGACGGAAACTCAAATCATTAACCAAAATGTCTTGGACGGATCCATAGGCAATGTTCAAGTCCTCCGCTATCTCTCTGATGGTTAATTTGCGGTTATTGACCAACATTTCTTTTACTTCATCAATGTTTTCGTCGGTTTTCGATGTCGATGGTCTGCCACTGCATTCATCATCTTCGATTGACTCACAATCACTTTGAACCGCTCGTGCCACTGGTAAATGACCATTTTCTTTAGAGACTCGTTGCCGAAACACTTTTCTAACATTTCCAACATTCGCGCACCATTAAATTCGTTTTTTACGCAAAATTTACGAGTAATACTATACAAGTTAGTTGTTGCAAATTTACTCGTAAATCCATTTCTAAAATTGTAAAAAATCGCCAACACACTCAAAGATAGATGTACTCTTGGCTACGTAACTTTTGCAAATCTCTAGCTATGATGCTAAAATTTAGAGGTTATATTAACAATAGATTTACCAACTTACCAAAAAAAACAGAACTCAAATCGGAACAATTGGAGCGCCACACGGTGGTGTGGTGCGGGAACTTTTTGATCAAGGCGGTATACAAAATGAAAACTAATAAATATTTTCGAACACATTTTTTTCTATTCATGGGGTCACTCAGTGGCTACAAATTGTAGAACTTATTCGAAAGCGAAAGGTCCAATTTGCCTTCCAGCAACGGCGAAGTCGGTCTGGCCATTCATCGAATGCAGTATGCACCTCATGCATGGGAAAGTTTCCAACTGCTCGGACACAAAAGACTCAATACTTGGTTGTCGAGTAGGGCAAGGCATTACCTTCAGAATAGGCTAGAGTTTTTGTACTCTGATGGATTGAGGTATTGGTAACCCAGATGGCTAATCATCCGTGGAAATTGGTTTTTGAGCCATATTTAAGATATTTTTGCCTTATGAGCTGGAGCGTAGTCTTCTTGAAAAGTCCACGGTTCATTTGCGAATAGGAGTTTTTTTTTAGGGGCTCCACAACGTTCTCTAAACCGTCCACTTGATGCGCCAGTGACTTACGTTTCTATTTCAATGCTCCTGTGAGTAAGTGATTCGTGTAGCTGTCTTATGCGCTGAGACCCAAATCACGTTTTAAGACTCGGCGACGTCTCCCTGATATCTATCTTCCGAGTTTGACTTTCTGCTTGCGCAGCGGATTTCCTTGAACTCGATTATCCACAGCTTTGATGACTTGTGGTGTTCGCACAGCACGCGTACGGCTAGATTTTGCACGGTCGACTATTTCACCAGTATCCTGAAATAACTTCCCGGTGGGATACACAAAGTTTCGCGTGATTTTCAGTAGCCGCAACATTTGAAAGATTTCGCCATTTTCGTAGCCGCATTTTTGCAGGCCAATTACAACAGCAGGCCAATTTTCGAGCGAGTCTCATTCAAAAACCAACTGGACTTAA
The DNA here is from genome assembly GCA_963966105.1 of Volucella zonaria. Lineage (NCBI taxonomy): Eukaryota > Metazoa > Arthropoda > Insecta > Diptera > Syrphidae > Volucella > Volucella zonaria. The sequence continues at coordinate 143,423,765 of OZ014531.1, read as the reverse complement.
ACGTTTTTACGCGGGATAGTAAGTAGTAGGTAGATAGTTATGTCTGTTGGGTATTGGACCCTAAGCCATAATTGAGGCTATCGCGGAATATTGATGCCAGGACTCCAGTGAGATGAACCGGTGGGGTTGAGGAAATCGGTAGTCTTGCAGAATTTAATATCTGAATTGCCTGTGTAAGCAATTATTCCAATATGTACATTAATATTTTAGCACAAGTGTAATAGTTCAATTTATACGAAACAATCTGTAACATCAGATACCATCCGATCGTGTGATCTGCTCGAAACCGTGATATTCCAATGAATTCACCATATAAAAACACGAGTTCTAACAATATAGGCTGGCTCTTGTTTTTTTGATTTCTGCTAATAAAGCCAGCTAACACACTTATTATTGTCTTTTTCTCCGCTAGCAAGCTCCCCCCACTCCTGCGAAGTCTTTACGGAATGGTTTACAATAAGTGTTATTCCTTGGTTTTGCTAGAGTCTAACATTGGCAGAGATAGGTTTTTCTTTACAAGCGCAGCAGTGCACACAATTTGGCAATTTGTGTGGCAATGTATATATGTATGTGTTATACAAGCCCTCAATCTCAATACGACCTATTTTTGTAATGGCAATTATATGTCGTAATATTGTAAGTAGGTCGTATTTTCCAATTCACTTGTGTTTTCCAGCTATGATTGAATACCTAATCAAAGAAAATGCTAAAAGATCATACTCCTTTCGGCATCAGTCCTAGAGAGAACTTCTTCCGCAAGTGAACTAGATAAAGTTGCTCCTCGTCTAAGTAACTACTGAGTGGAGAAACTGTCACTCACTGATAGCTAGAAACTCTGTCTCAAATACACCAACGTGCTCAGGAGGGTGCTGAGGGTTAGAATCATTTACTTAAGCTAATGGGACAGCTGATCCTATGCCACACTTTATCTTGAAGACTGCTTCGTATCTGAATGTGATTGTTTCCTTTTTCAATTTGCATTTTGAGAGAAAAGTTGTTATTGAAATATAATTTGGCTATTACGTGGTAAGCGCGTTCGAGCTGTTTGGGTAGTAGCTGTCAGGTCTTGTTGTTTTGATGTCCAGCTGTCGGAGTCTCTCGGGATTTATGTTTGAAATGTATGGTATGTCAAGAAGTAGGGAGTGAAGGAACATATTGAGTGCGGCGGTAGGAGACCATCGGTGGCCAGACTAATCAGCCGCTGGATTTTGCCAAGCTTGATATTATTGTATGTGTGTTCTACTAAGCGCGAGTCACCACACTAGCAACGCATTGGATGATAAGATGAACTACGTATATGCAAGTTCACTTCCTGCCAAAACTTTTACTACAAAATAATGCACGCCTGCCTTGGTGACCGAAACTTAAATAGATTTAGTTTACTCAGTGTAAAGGGCTCATTCTAAAAGGTGGCGCAAAAGTTATCATCCGATCTTCTTTGGCTGTAATTTTTTTTCTGAATGAAAAACTTTAAACCAGCTTTTGGATTATGTTTACTTGACGTCTTACATTTTTTTCCTATTAAGTCGAAAAAATGATATCGGATAAGTGGTTGCCGCCAGAATTGATAACTATTCGGGCCAGAACAGCACACTATGCAGTAACTTTGAGCTGGTGTAATGGGTTATAAGTACGTAGATTTTTAGTGCTCCAAAAGCTATAATTTTGCTTATTCATATATCCCCAGAGATGGAAATGGGCCTCGTCGCTCTTATAATTTTCGATGAAAGGTTGTCTCCCTCGTGGTCGAGATTCAGGATAGCTTGAGCGTAGGTTACACGAGCTTGGCTGTCAACACCTAACAGCTGATGCCCTGTCTGCACTTTGTAAGAAAATATCTTACACCAAATTTCTCTGTAAAGACCGCCGATTGATGCCCAATTGCATGGCACGCCGTCTGGTCGATACTCCGGGGTCCTCAGCGACTTCAACCACAGCTGCGATTTCTCAACAGAACGGCTGCTCCAGGGCAGCTCAGACCTGACAGCATCTCGTGTTGTCCCATAATCTTCTAGGCGAGCGGCTAAACGTCGTAGTGTTTACCCAGTTGGTGTCAGACGACCGGGAAATCTGAGCCGAAATTCACGCTGCGCCAACACCACAGACGAATTATTCCGCAAAAGAATCGCAACAATTATTCCGCGTTCTTTAGCAGTAATATGGATTCATGTCTTGTTGACGTGCATTTTGTATCTGTTTACTTTACAAATGTTAAAGCTGAATTGACATTTGCCGCCATTTTCAAAAATTATAGCATCTTTGTACGTTTATATTGTTTGCAGGCTCCCGATTTCCTATCTTTCTAAGAAGATTTAATAGAGTTTGCTATTTCTGGCGTGATATCTTGTGTACTAGAACTTGTTGCTTCGGCGTGGTCTGTAAAGCCAGGCAGCACCTTCTCTTGACCAAGTGGTTGAGAATTGTTCTGTAACTTTTCTCTCCATCCGTTAGGTTTGTCCTCGTCCAAAGAAAGCACACTGCCATCTAGTCCTTTCACTGCTGCTTCTTTCATGATTGCTTTATCTATAAAAGTATTGATACAGCCTTTCAGTGATTTTCGGCTACTACTCCAGTTTCTTGCTTCTATGGTGATACTGTCACCGAATTACATATTTGCGCAAAAGAGGGTCTTTATCTATTCTATATTAGCGTCGTACCTGGGGTTTTAGGTATAGATAGGTGGCTACCTGATGATGATGGTAGTTGCAATTATTTTCATATAAACTCGGCGGTTGTTTGGTACATCTAGAATGTACCACAATTTTAAATCAACCTACCTTCTTCAAGCAGCTTGAAGAAAACATCCGCTAATGCAATTCGAGTTGGTTAAACTCTCTTCCGACAAGAGCAAAGTTTTCCCTTCCTGCAATTTTTCGGCTGAAGCACTGGTGCCGTATGGTCATTTTATTCCTTCAAGGTGCAGTCTTTTCACCAGATCGATGTTGCGGTACAACTGGTATAGTTTTCGTTAACCCGTCTTAACACACATGGAACCAACGGTCACACAAAGGTACCTCCACTTAAAGAAGCTATGTGCGCATTTATTAGGTTGAGAGAGTGTCAATGCTTCTATAACGTATAATAGTCCGACTCAATATGCGAACGACCAAAATACTGGTTGCGTGCCTTTCATCTGTCGTAATGTGATCAATCTGGCTGCTCTTTTTTTTTGATCACGAAACCGCCTTGTGCATTTGTGGATCCTAGAGTACATATTTTTAAAAGATTTAAAAGTGTAAAAACGGCACGCAATATACTAAAAAATGTAAAAAAATGCGTATTTTTTGTTTTGCGTAAAAAATTTATGGGGAGGGTGCGTATAGGTGAGCTAAGATTCTAGTTCACTAACTAGCCAATGCGTCTACTAACATAATGCACAAAACTTTAGGTCAATCGGACAATTAGTCTCTGAGAAATCTTGCTTATCGATTCAGAAAAGGTAATTTTGAGAAAAATGCGTTCGAAAATTCTTTTCGTTAAAAAATATAATTTTGCCTAGTGAGTTCATTCTTTAATCCTAGATTTCGTTACCAGGACCAAACATTCAATCGAATGCCTCTTTCTGCTCCTCAGGAGCTTTTTTTTTAACAATACGAACTTCTTCGGTCGCTTGTTTACTTCTTTCTATGCCAAACGTACCCGATTCTCGTCGCGTCTCATAGTGTAGGCGTATGCTGCCAATTTCAATTTCTAGTATCTCCATCATTTTCAATAAGGTGGGAGAATCTTTATTAAGAATGCAAGCAGCGATCCAGGATACTATTTCAACAATCTTTTTGGTACAGAAAGTGTGTGTGTATTTATTCCAAGTCACCTTTCTAGCAACTCGTCTTCGGTTAAACTTTCAAAAACGGGTTTCAGAATATCTTGTACTGCGAAAGATCTGCTTTGTGTGCGTAGGGTCCTTTTCGGAGTGCCCTTTCAGCATTCAGGTGCTGTAACATCGCACCATTTTAAGGATAAGGAGGAGGAATAACGGTTTCGGATTCAGGAAATATTTAGAAAACCGGTTTTAAAAAAACAAAAACATAAGAACAACTCCTTCAGAAAGGAGTGACAGAGTTCACGCTACGCAGGTGCATTTATTTAGGTACCACACTTTTGTAGATTCGTAGTACTTGTCTTCTCCATTTTATTGTATTTCCTGGAAGGCATCTCAACTTCAGGCCCACCTTGTCTGTTCAGAGTTCTTGCATTCGAAGTACATTGTTGTTCTCGTCACTTTAGACAAATCTTGAATCAGTTTTATACGAGAACGTTGTTTTTTTTATCACATACGAGTATGTAGGCATTTTCTTTCACATTGGCTGCGAGACCTAAACGCTTGCATGCTTTGTGGGTCAATACCGGCGTTTATTGCTCACGTAGGATTATACCACAACCGGTGTGTCGTCCAGAAGTTAAACTTCACCCGAACGAGGAAGAATAGGTGTAAGTGTTCAACTTTAAGCTCTTAGATAACTTGATATGCTCTCATTGCCTTGGAATACTAAGAGGTGATGATGCGATCTTATAGTTCTTACTAAATATGACAAACCTGATTTCGAGTTGATTGACTCCTCACAGAGGTTCAAGAAATTTTTACATCTTGCTTGCCCAAGAGTATTTGATGATCACCAAGATATTGTTCCACTATCTTCTACGCCAAATGGATTGCTATCTACTCCTTTGTTGTATATGTATAATGTATATTATGTACTTATGAAATGCAAGAAAAATAAATATATTTAATTTGTTGTCATTTGCATAAATAAATAGTTCAAGCATGTTCGTAAGCTATTGCATAGGTATAGTAAAATATATCCCCCTCTGATGTTTCCAAAAAAAATTTCCAACAAAAATCACTTTAAATTTAATTATCTGCAAATGCAATTTCGTAAATTTCAATTTCAACAGAAGCACATTATAAATTCACCACTCTTTTATTTTATATTCTGACGGAAGCAGTTCCTCTGCCAGGTACGGATATAGTTGGGATTCCGTGTGCCCAGAATTGACTGCAGGGAACACCCTTCACTTTGTCGATAAATTAAATTTCGAGCCAATTTGGTTGCCATAATAGCAAAAACCACCATTAACCACAATCAGTCAATTATCAATTTCCCTTTGTGTGCTTTCATCGTAAGGACCAGCAGGGTTATAGGGAATAGCATAGCTTTAGAAGTGTTAACCACAAATTGGTTTGTCGTCAAAGTAATTTCTCTGCAGTTCTATCATAAATTGTTAAGAAGGGGGTGGATAAGAATAAACCAGGAGCGATGATGGAGATTTGGGTGAGATTGCAAATTATTATCGACACCCCCTAATGTGATTCCCCCGGTGTCAGGCGTAGATGGATCTCCAATGCTTCTTATGATGTCTGATAGTTCTCAATGTTTCATTATGGGCTTGGAGGAGGCAATATCGATTGGTAGTAGTTCATAAAATTTCCGAATTAGAAAATTAGCTTCCTTTTTGCTACTATAGCCGACGCACGATCCGTCGAGGTGAACTTTATACGTGCTGACAGAATTCGCAACCGTTGTCAGATTCTCATCAACTCCGACTTTCTAACAGAAATCAGAATGTAATTGTTTTTGAAAATTCATCAGCATGATCTGAATAGGCCACCTCTCGGCAGAAGTGTTGCCACCCATACAATGTAACATAGACAGCGCAGTCGTGGTATTTTTGTATGTTTTAAAAAAAATCGTTTCATTTATTCGGGCTGTACCGCAGATTTTGTAAACGATGACTTTTAACATTTCCAATATCCTATTATCGTCGCTTGTCATCATCCACGATTCCGTTGGGCATATTTTGTTTCGAGCAATCATGTTTCACCTAGGACCATTGCTTGCGCTACTCCCCATCTATTTTGAACAATTTTCGCAGTCGCCAGGCCAGGAGTTTGCCCAAAGATAAGCCAATTTTCATTTCTTAGCTTCAGCATTAAATTTTCGAAAGTGTATCGAGCCTGAAGAATGGAGTAGAAGTAAATCTTTAGAAAAAAAAGAACATACAAAGGCTTCCAGTGAAAAGGAACACACAGCAGTTCTAAAGAAGAGATAATAAAAAACAGGCAGGGAATTGCAGATGTATAACATTTAAACAATAACATATTTACAGCATTTGCTGAACGTGCATAATGTTGAGGCAATACTCGTAAGTTCGGAAGAAGAGCGCCGCACCTTAAGTACAGAAGATTTTAATGAAGCTGCTAAAAAGATGAAGAATAACAAAGCGTGGACAAAAATATGATAGAAGTCTGGCAACTCAGCTGTATAGCAGAAAACCGATTTTATGACCATAAGGACCACAGAGATATATATATCTTTGCTAAATGTGATATAGTGGCATTCAGCGGAATATGTGAATGTCTTAAGGGTATCTTCAACATAGTAATGGGCAAGGACAAGGGCAGGGGCTAATGTGACTTTTGGATGGACATAGTTTTCACACTGACACAAATTCAGGAGACGACTAACGAATTTCCATCGACTTTAAAGCTGTGTATAAATGCAGCGGTATTAATCATCGGAGGTCTATAAGCCGATGACCAAATTCGGTTAAAACTAATCGTGCTATGTGGAACACCTTACACACACCACACTTACTTAGATCGCGCTACAGTCTGGAGGGGATCAGGCCCACAGCTGACATGATTTTTAACCTAGTATGGCCTTTTGCCAGCTGCCTCCAATTGTGCACACAAAGTTGGCTGAGGTTCCCTTCCACTTATAAGCACCACCTAAAATAAAGCCATCCTATAGGTTAGGTTAGGTTAAACAGGGGTATGAAGGATATGCCATCACACAGACACCAGGCACCAAAACGTGTCCATCGCGATCCCTGTAGAATCAGTTAGATTTGTCCTTAAATTGCAAAAACTTAAACAATTTCCCTGCTCATCCGCTTCTTCATTGCATTCAATACCACAGCGTCCTGGCATCCAGCACACTCGTACCCGGTTCTGAGCGTATAGTACCTTGGGCACTGTGCGATAGCCCCTAACTGTCTCAGAATTAACGTTGGTTGATTCCATTGCCTTGAGTGCGGCCTGGCTAACGATGTAGATAGCGATATCTCTTTCGGATACCCATCTCATCTGCATTAGCTCAGCCGCCGTGAGGACAGCCAGAGCCTCTGATTGGAAGACACTGTTTGCGTCCGGCAGTCTTATAGACGCTCTTAGTTCTGGGTCTTCTGAGAGGATGCCAGAACCATCTGTGAAAATAGTAATTTCATTTGACCTAATTATTGCATTTTTTTCCCAGTCCTCCATCTGCGGATACGTTACGATATATCATACGGAATGTCGAAGTCGATTAAGGAAGGAATTTCACCCGTTAGAATTGGATTGTCTGGCAGTAACTCCGCCAGAACCGTGAAATGCCCAAAACTACTGCTCTTGAAGTGACCCAGATTAGTGAGTTGTATCGCACTGTTTCCAGCAAGTTCTTTTATCTGTAAATCAAGTAGTGTTAGGTGCAAAGAGGTATCCAATGCTGCCGTATGGGTGGTACGGAGCGCTCCTGTAATGGCTATGGAAGCCATTCTTTGAACCGCCGCTAATTTTCCGTAAATCGTTTTCTTGTTTATTGTTTTCCATCATACTAGTGCGCCGTATGTAAGTATGGGTCTTACCACCTCCGTATACAGCCAGTACACAATGCATTTTTTAAGCCCCAAATTCTTCTTGCTGTTCCTTTGCAGATAAAAAGAGCATTATATGCCTTTTTGGTTCTTTCCGCTACATTAAGATTCCACTTCAGTTTTTTGTCCAGAAATACACCCAGTTTTGGGAGTTTGAATTGCGTTAGCCTGTACTTTTTGGTAAAAAGAACCAGTTCCGTTTTGGGAGGGTTGGCAGTGAGAACACAGCTTTTTGCCCAAGTGCTGGTCGTCTTCAGGGCAAACTGCATAATGTCGCTTAAAATATTTAAGAATTTACCCTGCAGTATTATGACCACGTTATTGCAAAATATAATCCCGTGGCACTTATACCCATTATTGTACTAAGCTTTTCGAGGAAGCCATTGATAACAGGCACTCACAGGAGTGACGATATAACTCCCCCCTGAGGGATTCTCCTGGTTGCGGACATTGTAACCGAGCTTTGCTCAATGGAACAGTTTATTTTCCTGTCTGCTTGCAAGCATGTTGCAAACCCAGTTTTTAATGCCCTGTTCAATGTTAGCGTTTACTAGAGCATTTTTAATGGCAGTGCACCCAACGTTATTGATTGTTCCTTCAATATCGAGCAAGGCCGCCATCGTAAATTACCCACCACCTCGTGTATAGCGGTTTCTACAGATTTTTCTTTCATATATTTGTGCTGTGACTCATTCAAAAAGCCATTACTGTATCTGTTCCTAATGTGAATCTCCAATAATCGCTCTGGGCTTTTAAGCATAAACGACGACAGACTTATTGGTCTCAAATCTTTTTCTGTTATATGCCCTTGTTTGCCAGCTTTAGGTATAAAAACCGCCTTAACTTCCTTCCAAGTTTTTTTTTAGATTTTGTGTAAGAATTTCTATAATTTTTTGGATTGCTACTTTCAGTGCTTTCGTCGTCCTATACTTCTACTGCATTGTCCTTCTGGCTTGGAGTCGAAGACTTTCCAGTCCATCATGATGGTGTCTATGAGCTCAAGTTTACCTAGCCATTGAAGCCGTGCTATCCGAGTTTTCGAGGTCGGCATCGCTGTATAGCCCGTACACTTGGCTGTTGAAATGACGATGTCGCACACCTAATGCTGGGAAAAAAACGCTCTTTTAGAGCTATTCCTCAGAGCTAAGACAAATATGGGCGTGATTCCGGAAAGGATAAGCTCTCATTTGAATTTTTCGGTCTACGACTGGTAGTCTACTAAGGTAGGTGTTTTCGTGAAAGACACGACGATATCAACATGTATATGTTCGTATCCAAGCGCCTATCTCTTACGTCAATCGATGTTGGTCTTATAAAACAAAACCCGGTGCAAGCTGCCAACAAGGAAGCATCTGTCTGGCGCGTAGAACAAAATATTGACATAGACAGTAGACGCCACAAGTAACACCCTAGTGGAGTTTCAACGAAGTTTTACCTTAAAAAGCCGTGTACAATTGTGTTTACAAAAAGGAAATGAGCTAATAACTTAGAGATAAAACTGGGTGATTGAGGATAAGAGAGAAATCCGAGAATATGCGAGGATGGGAATGGAAGAGAAAATATAACCCCGATAGATCATAGATTGAACAAGTTGTGATTTTGGCAACATCAAGCGCGTGTCTTTGAAACGGGATGCTAGAGCACTTAGTCTAGAGAAATGCAGATACTCTACATGGGTCGAGATTTCGATAAATTAGCAAGTAAGACCTTAGCACTACATTGTGAGTGGTGGCTCTACACTTATAATGAGGGAATATCTTCTCTTTATGAGCCTCTGAGATCTAGAGAAGAAAAGTCTTTCGAAAAGACGTTGTAGCAATGTTTGGAAATGAGAGTATTTTCGGTAAAATTTGAGCATATTTTGGACGTTCGAACGAATTTATTGTACTTATTCATATACGAGCACGTACCACTATATTCTTGCAAGTAGAGTATGGATCTTGACATATCCGATGAATAAATAATGAGAACCTGGAGAAATGTCGCTTATGGCAAACATATACCAAAATCCGTCTGGGAATTCCTGGTATTCCAAGGAAAGTTGTAGCTAATATAATAACACTTAACCGATATACTCGTAGCTACCTGGAGATTGATAAAAATATTCCCTACTAAGGCATGCCCTTCATTTCATAAAATTAATTTTTATAACTGCCACTTGCCCTCATCGTGTACCAAACGATCTTGGTTAAGTGCATATTTCGATCAGATAATTGTGTATCTTCTGAATGTGCTCAGCTTTCTCAGTAAGTCCCTTATTATATGGACTCTGGAGTCAACAAGAGGAAAAAAATCAAAAATGCTGCTGTCCGTCCGTTTGTTTCAACAACTTTTCTTACCGCATTAATCACATTGCCTCTATTGTATCTTAACGAAATTCTTTTGTCTTTCATTGCGTCAGTTGAAACATATGCCAACCGATTCTCAAAAACCGTGACATTGTCAACTCCAGATGGGTTCGTAAATAACAAAGTTTCATTTTACGATGGCTCAGAAAATCGTCATAAAAACGCTTCTGTTTGAATCTCCTCTGACATTGACATTTATTTCTGTCCCACTGTAGTAGCGTTCATAGGTTTTTTGGCATTCAATTGATCTGCTCGCATAAAACTACAAATCAAACTTTCAATCATCAGACAAAGTATTTCTCCACCCTGCAGATTCTCCACATGTGTCAAGAAACTTTCAAGAAGGGTCTGCCTGGCTGTCTGTAAGGATTCGCCCTCTGACCATCACCTTCAATTTTTTCTTCTTCTGTTTCTCTGAATGCCCTCATTTTCCTCAATCAGTGTGCAGTAAAGTATGACCAACATCCTTTCTAGTTGCATCGTAAAAGTTTTCATCGCCCATAAAGGACGTCGTAAAGTGTCGGCAATGATCGTTTATGGCCGACGAAAATGTGGTATTAAACAGTTCCTTTGACTTCAGTTGGAGTTTTCCTGAAACTTTTCCCTTGTTCCTTTGCAACATTGCGAATCTTTTGGCCACCCCCAACAGGGTATGCATACATGAATGAGGGTTAGCCTATGTGTCTGCTTATGTTTGTGTGGTTGTCCTTTGCTAGGCAATAAAAAATCCTTTTTTCCCAAAAATTTCAATTTGATTTGACAAAGTGCTTACAAAGGAGGCGATGTGTTCGATTGGGAGGAAGGATGTCCTTCGAGGAGTGCTTAGACTTTTCATTACTATTATCGATCTCATGAACATTCATGAGGTGGATGTTGCTGCCGATGTCCTTGGGTTGGGTGTAACCATGTAGAGATTGATTTTAATGAAGCACATATTATTGGTGGCGTGGTAAACGAAAACGGTACGAATTCAAGTAATTTTTATTGACGCTGTCACATCTGTCAACGCATCGATTGCCAAATAAATATGAGGGGAGTTTTGGTCACTTGGCAATAAAGGAAATACCACATTAGCAAATTAAAGAGACGAGATGCATTAAAGAAATGTACATACTCGTATGTATCGTACATTTGTATGTTTGAATTAAATTACTTTAAAATGCACCACCACAATAGATATTCGTTTGGGTCTCTTGTGTTTCCTATTGTTAAGAAAATTTTCTAAGCTTAATCGTAGCACATTTAACAGGTTTCGAGGGGTGTGTTTCATATTTCTTGAATTTTGTAATCCGTACTATTGAGCAATACTCCACTTTTCCGACGAAAAACTACAAATGTGTGAAAATATTGTTGAAGATTCAAGTTCTTCAATTCAGCGTTACTCACAGGTTTGGCATTGTTCGTTGAAACAAAAGGTGATAGGTTTCAGAATCTCCTTGATAGAAGCCGCTAAAACAGCATTGGCGACAACCTCTGGTCGCGTATAGATACATAGTGACAGTACTGACCATTATAGTCACTAAGCAGGGAAAACAGACTTGGGTGTGGATTTGTTGATGACGTGAGAATTTCAATGCAGTGGTCCTTAGAACAGCTTATACTTGTACATCGATTCTAGAGATCTGCCTGCTGGGAAATTATAAACTACACGTTAATTGTACTCAGGACCGCCTGGCAAGAAATGTTGTCGAATCTTCATCAATGGCTCCAAAACCACTCAATGATGCGACACTGACATGATAATAAACTACGCTTGCTTATGATACTTACTTACTTAGATGGCGCTTCATATAACTTAACTTATAAGCGTCCTTAAATAGCGCTGTGTTTGGTTAAGTATCTTCAGTGCTTACAGTGCTACAGCAAAGGCCTTCCCCACTTTATTTTCTTTCTCTACCTGGGACGTGCAAAATATTCAATTCACAGCACTGCTTTCCATTGCTCTACTTCTCGCAGCCATCTTCAACGTACGGATTTTCATTATTAAAACTCTTCCTTTGTCAAGTCTGTTAAGTTAGAAAAATCACTTGAAGAATGTTGCATTCAAAACAAACAAGGTTACGAGCACATTTATTCACCTTCGTTAACGTTTATGCGCCATAAAGCAAGACTGGGATGATAAATCTGCTAAGTGTTTTCGACTAGTAGTTATATTCTAGAGCCAACAAAATATCGATTGGTATGTTTAGCATTTAATTTGATTACTGACGAGATGTCACGACTGGATTTATGTACTAAGAGGGCCTAGGTAGACTAGAATCCTAACTTCGGTTTCAATACCTACAAACGCACCACCGGTAGCTCATGAAGTCTATGCCATCGGAGTCTGCAAGAGTCAGAGTTGTGCGTCTTTAGGAAAATTGTGTCTCTGCTAAGGACTCGCGAGTTTCGCTCAAGATTCGTATTATCAATGAAAGTATTCATGGCGCTAAAACGATCCATTGTTCGACTTATTTGCTCAAATGGGCGATTATATTGACTGTAAAATGGATGTAGGGTACGTTAAGTTTCGCGAACTGAACCACGATTTTCGAAATAAATTTGCACAATCTGCAAATTTTATTCTGGCATATGTTTACTCAAGATGAAACGGCAAGCCAAAATGCACAAACCACCTTTGAGCCGTTTAGTTTAATTGGCTGTCACTGCAAAAAGTGCTCCCAATTCAAAAAGTAAGCCTTTTAAAGAACACCTATTACTATGTACTCTCCGGAATGAAGATTGAAGACGCCGAATCCTATGAATTTCAAGAATATTGAAAATGTGACTGACTATCTGTCGCGGACAATTAATGAATTTAAAGCATAATCGGCAGCTAAAACTTGTAGGTGATAAAAGTCTTGCATAATTCGTATCGGCTCATAACTTCTAGAAATGAAGTCTTATAAACTAACTTAAAACCGACAATTGCTAACCATAATTCCTAAGAGCTAAGAATAAAATTATGTAGTTAATCACTAAAGTCATAATATTCCACATAGCACTGAAAGTTATACAAGAACTACAGATATTAGTTCAAGTACATCACAAGATTTTTCAAAACAAATTTAATTACAGGACAACCGGTGAACTTAACGAACTGTAAAACAACATCAACTTAGTAAAAAAATCATCATAAATCGACGACAACTAGGAAGTGTCAATAAACAACAATGTTCCGACTGAAACCAAGAAATATTGCAATAAGATATTTTAAAAGAACATCTCATGACATTATTAAAAGCAATAAATATTGAGACATAAAAATAGCTCTTGGGATAAGTGCTAAATTCACCAATTCCTTTCTCCAATTCCCCAGCGTCTCCTACATGTGCCTTTTAAGAAGGACTTCGAGAAGTCTATATTAGTTTTAAAGGTTCAGCGACCTGCATCTGTGATACTGGTGAATGAACATTCTGACAATCTATACCGCTTTAGCAGAAATCCGAGGTTGTATAGGGTATATCGCTGCGCTTTGCTGGGGAAAGGTGAACTACTTATCAACAATATACATATCTAAATGTTATCGAGTATGTTGAATTTTTATAAGCTGTTGGATGCTTCTGGCTTTCCAAAGCAAAAGGTTCGGTGTTCGAGTCCTGGATGATTCTGATAGGTCTTTCGATTAAATGCCGGTTACCACCATAGGAGCATAAAAATAACAGAGCGCAAACATCCTCCTTTCTCTCTCTATCCATTTTTGTAAGAAAAGTAACATCTAAAGAATATTTGTTATACGACAGTTAAACATTTAATTATATTTAACTATAATTATATTTAATCTACTTCAACTATTACTCTCATGCAAAAGAAAAATGCCGACCCTTCGGGCACAAAATTGAATATAAGGCTTCACCGTTCTATCTACATATGTACTTTCTCTATTTACATAATAAGTTGATATAACTAGTTTTCGTTGGATAATTACAAAAATAAAGGAAACTTGGTGAAATTATGACGGGGTCAATACCGAAATCCTTAAAAAAAAAAATCTTAATCAGCTTTGATTGAAATCTACCTGCTAATTAAGAGCCTTACCGATAGTTGAGTATAAAAGTGCAACTATCTTGCACATCGTCATTATTTCAATATTGAAACTGATAAACGGTACACGAGTTACCATCATGTATTCTGACGAAAATCAAAACGAAGTATTTTCTGACAGTATCGTAGTGCCAGCCATTCTTAAACTACCAAGCTTATCAACACAGTGGACGCAGTTCCTAGAGGACATAACTTGGTCAAAAACCAAAAGATATGAACGGACTAAGAGGAACTCTGAGACGATAACCGAATTTATACAACGCTTTCCCGTACATCACGAAGAACAAAGCCAAGGATGACGATTTAACATTATTCTGGCCAGCATTCTTTTATCTTTTTATATAAAATTACATATATTACTTAAATTTACGAGAAGAATAAAATCTTTAATACATTAACATGAAATAATTACCTTATGAGTCCCATCATTACAAATAAGATTATACCCATTTTCATTTAGTCGACATTCCACCCTATTGCTGTGAATTAAGTTTATTATTTTCAAGGCTATTGTCCATAAATTCACATGTTTGTGTTGATCATGTAAGAGATCAGTCTATTTGGAAAATATATTGTGTCAAACACCACCACCTGACAAAAAATATCCGAATAAAGTAATTTTTCACAAAGAATAAATCGGATAGCTTTCTAGCTACCTAAAACGAGGTCCTCCTCTATTTTGTTGTCCCTCCGGGTTGGAATCGATGATCCTTCGAAGTGATGTTCATTCGATCTACATGTCCTAGCAATTTTATGCGATTAATATACACTTTTTTGACCGATTCAATATCACTGAATAGCTGTTGGATATCTTTCTCAGAAGCCGACCAAAAATCACCCGAAGAATTCTGCGTTCGAAATGGCCAGAGATATTTTCATCCACACTCACCATGCTTCGGCGTCGCAAAACAGGGTTGAAATGATGAGGGTCTTGGATAGAGCTTCCTTAGTGGTCTTTCTTGATAATGCCTTATTTGCTGTCCTAGGCCAACGAAACAGCGATTGGCAGAAGTAACTGTTCGTTTTGTTTTGATAGCTCCGAAAAGTTACTTTCGGCTCAAGTTTTTAGATTTCAGATGTCATTTTCATCAACATCGAGTGCAAAGTTCTATCTTTTGTATTGTATTAAAGCGTGGAATCCTTAATCAGCACTTGATTTATCGTCAGCAGTGTGTACAAAAATTCTACATCGGCACTCACCGCTCATTGAACGATTTCATGGAAATGATTGAGCAATTGACAGTTTCGTTTGTTTATTGAGGATAATAATGCGAACATCCCTAACTTTGTGAATATTAAAATGGTGATTTCAAATAACTATTACTTTGTGGTGAGAAAAGATGTTAATTGCTTCAGATGTATTATAACGTCTAGAAACGAAACCATCTACAAGTGTATTGAAATCAAGTCTTACAGACAGCTTTTACTTAATCCTTAGACTTTGGACATCATTCGGCAATTGGAGGGCTAAAACCGACGAGATCCAAAGAAACGTTGTCGTATCCGTAGTAGATAAGCCATTTGTCCCATGCAACGCATAGGCAGTGCTCTATCACCTAGTCTGTAAAGCTATATTAAGAAATTCCTTCAGTGGAATAAAGCCAGATCAGAGTACATACTCGTGGTAGCTTTTAATGTAATAGCAAGCCACGAAGATCAGGTTTTTGTTATTATTCATTGCTCTTGTGGCGTCAGTTTGATCAGAAAATTGTCAACCTTCTTTAGTTGGGTCTCATTGAATGTACTTAGGCTCTGGCATTCTGTGTACCTGGAAATAGTTGCCAAACAGTCGAGACATTTCCATTTTATACGGCGCTACATTGAACCACAACATTAGTAGATTGACTACTGTGAAATAGCCTCTTTATCAGGGCCAAATCCTTGCTGGTTCTAGCAATACAAGCATTTATATATGTATTTAAGTCCGTCCTTCAACAATAATGGTAATCCGTGATGTCTAATTATGGCTAATTTATTATTATTATTTCGGATATACCTATAACTATAATGGAATTCTAAACAAGATTCACGCTTCACAATGCTGCTGATTATCCCGATTTTAGGATTTGGTTTGCACGGTACTAAATCGCGTACTCTAATAATAGCACGATGGATAGAACCTACAACATCACTCGTGTAGATGTAAAAAACTAGTCGGAGGAATCACCACATCCTGTTGCAAACCTTTTCAAATGTCAAAAACGTTTCGATATTTCACAGTTTGCAAAGGGATATTACTATCAAAAATAACAAGAATGCTATCGAAGATCCCATCAAAAGGTAACTTTTGTAGTCAACAAATTCCATTTTCACCTATGCTTGTTACAGTCAATTGGGCGTTCCTAATCATTTCTCAATAATTTTTAACTGTAGAAAGGACATTTGCGATGAGAGAGGAGATACTACCTTTCACTTTTTCGCTACAAATTGCGTAGAAGATTTCGAGATAAGAAACAACTGGAATGCTGATCTCTATTTTGACGTATCCCTTCATGCGGAATTCCTATAATTTTAAAATTCTTGATGCAGTATGTACGAGTATTATCTATATTTATTGAAAATTTGTCAATTTACCAGCAAAGCTGGTGGTTTTAAGCTAATCATAATTAATTTCTGTTATATTCATCTTTCTTTTTGTAATAAAATAAATCAACGGATTATTGCGCAATAATTACAATCTGAGGATGGCCTAACATACGAGTAATTACTCTGTGATTAGTCCCAAAAATCTATAACAAAGGGTCTTAACTAGCTTTGGTTTAAATCTACCTGCTAATTAAGATGCTTACCGATAGTTGAGTATAAGAATGCAAATATCTTGCACATCATCATTATTTCAAAATTGAAAGTGATAAACGGAGCACGTGAAACCATCATGTATTCGGACGAAAATCAAAACGAAGTGTTTTCCGACAGTATTGTGGTGCCAGCCATTCTTAAACTTCCAAGCTTATCAACACAGTGGACGCAGTTCCTAGATGACTTAACTTGTTCAAAAACCAGAAGATGCGAACGGACCAAAAGGAATTCTGAGACAATAGCCGAATTCATACAACGCTTTCCCGTACATCATGAAGAACAAATCCAAGGATAACAATTTAACATTTTTCGGACCAGCAATTCTTATAATATCTTTCTATATAATTGTGGGATCATAATTAAATTTACGAGAAGAATAATATCTTTAATAAATTGAATTAATTATGTTTTTTCTTTTCTTTGGGGTAGTATCATAAAATATGGTACATGTAGGTTATTTTCATTTCATCGTCCTCCTTATCCACTTACTTAATTTGAGGTAATTTTTTTCGACATTAATATCTAAAATTTAATATGTTTGGATTGTTCATTAAATAATTTCGAAAAACTATATATTTAAAAACTATTCTCTCAAACGCAAACAAATTTAAAATCCCAATTTCACAAAATCAAACTCCATATTTCATCAATCAATCCGCGCCTAGGCGAGTTGCCTTGGTTTCTGCACTACTTGCAGTATAAATCTATAACAAATCCTATGCAAAATTGCTGAGTGCTGGAATTTTAACCAATCGAGTCCTGGAAACCATTCAGTACTAGCAGCATTAAGTGTAGACGATGGTGTACTGCAAGCAAGCCATCAGATCGAACGCGTTTCAATCTGATTTGATGAATGATGCCTACAACCTCATGCAGCATAACACTAGTTACAAAACTCTACAGAGAATGGTCGATGCTATTCAAATACTGTGCAAGTCAAGGAGTTGGAGGAAACGCGGATCTGTGAATTTTTGCACTATCCTTAAGAAGGGAAACCCTATGAATTTTTTGATGAAAGTTTCCGATCTACGAGTAACATACAGTTGCACCTTTTTTAATAGCAAAAAGCGTAAAAACCATTTAGTTGTACTACAGAAATTGCAACATGGCGCATAACCCAAAACGATTTCATTGACTCATTGTCTCTTATTTTGATGACAATTAATCGCCATTTAACAACGCTTATCCTTTCTTTATCGGTCTACCTACTACCACCATTGTAATAGTCCTCAGACCTTGAATGTTGAAAGCCATCTTTCGTCAAATGCAGGCCTAAAACGGAAGAGCTCCGAGCAACGTCGACGTACCCGATGTAGATAAGCCATTTGTCGCAGGAAACGCGGTAACGGTCCTACATCACCTAGTTTTTAACGCTAGTGCGTCTATATTTAGCAATGCCTTCAGTGGAATAAAGCCAGATCGGAAGAAATTCTCATGGTACCTTTTACTGGAACTAATAGCAAGGCGCGAAAATCGGGTTCTTGTCGCTACACATTGCTCTTGTGGCTTGTCTTGGAATCACTTTGATCAGAAAATTATCAACCTTGTTTAATTGGGTTTCATCAAAAGTAGATGAGGTAGTATTGTATGTACCCAGGCCCTAGCATTCTCTTTAGCCGGAGACCTAGGTTAGTTCCTAAGGGACTGCTTGCAAAATAGCCGAGTCATTTCCATGTTGTATGGCGATATATTTAATCACAACACTAGCGCGACATACAGTACAATATTACCCTTACCCTTAAATCAGATTGACTACTGTGAAATTGTCACCTTGTCGAAACTAAATCTTTGCTGGTTTTAGCAACACAAGCATATATTTGTATCCATGGCATCTAACCGTTCAACACCAATGGCAATCCGTACTATCCAATAATGGCTATCTTATTACATGTTAATTTCTAATGTACCTATAATCTTCCTTAATGGAGCTCTAAATAAGGTTGCTTCGACCTTTAAAAATTGATTGTGATTTTCCAATCATTTCAATATCCTTTCATATGATCAAAAGCACACTTCGTAATGCTACTGATTACCCCGATTTTAGGATTTGATTTGTACTGCACTAAGTCGTGCACTCAAACAATAGTACGGTTACACATCGCTAGTGTAAATGCAAAAAAAAAGTCAGAAGAATCACCACACCTTCGAAAATGTGAAAATATCGAAATTGTATCGAATTGTTTGGGTCCCAGATCAGAATAAAAATGTGGGAAATGAGATCCCATAATCCTTTTCAGTGCCTAAAATAGCATTGTGATGTGAAAACTCTATATCTTCTCGATCAGGTTCACATTGTCAGTCAGGTCTCTTTCATGAACAATTCCTTGCCTTTTCTAAACACCTTAGTGCCTAAGGCTTAAATTATACAAACCTTTATCCTTTCTCATTTATTACTTAGTAAAGCCGGAGAAAACAACAGCAGGGGTGTCAGAAAGCTTCCAAAATATGCTGTCATTACCTATTCTTAACATAAGCATAACTTATACTGCAATTGCGCTCCTTTTGGAGTTCATCGACTTCCGATTCATAATGTCAATCTTGAATAACACGATCTCTCTATTTAGATGGAGGTATCTAGCATCATGTTACCGCCGTCCAAGAAATGCGATGGGTTGGGCCGGACAAAATGAGGATGAAAAACTACAACATCTACTACAGCGATTGTTAGCGACGGCAAAAGCAGGGCCGTCGTTGCTGGATGCGGATTTGTTGTTAGAGGCAGCTTTAGGCCGTGGAGTTCCGGAATGTAACGAGCGTCTCGTAACAATTCGTATTAAATCTTACTTTGCCAACATTAGCGGTATATGCGCGCACGCCCCACTAGAGGTGAAAGATGAGAACACCAGACATAGCTACTACGAGCTCTTGGAAAAGACTTACGAGCAGTGCCCCAGCTATGATATTAAAACTGTCTTAGGTGACTTTAATGCAAAGCTAGGAAGAGAGGGCTTCTTTGGTAGTACTGTCGGAAAGTATAGCCTGCGCGACACGACCTTCGATAACGGATTCAGGCTAATCGCTCTTGCGGAGGGGCGAAACATTGTCGTAGTTAACACGCGGTTCCCAAATCTTGATATTCATAAGGGGATTTGGAGATCTTATGATCCATCAACCGTGAAACAAGTTAGCCGCAAAGCACTCCTCCAGCATTACGGATGTTCGAACGTTCCGAGGGGCAAACATCGACACTGACTATTACATTGTTGTAGACAAGGTATAGTTGCAGATATCTCGAAGTTTGACGTCGGACTGCTACAATCGCAAGAGATTGCCCAACCATTTCCCGATCGAGTCCACACCCATGAGCTCCAAATCGATACACACCGCCTATTCATCGATTTTAAGGCCGCGTATGGCAGCATCGATAGAGACGAGCTGTATCTAATTTTGGCATTTCTGCCAAACTCACCCGCTTGTGCAGGATGTTGATGGAGAATGCAAGCTGCTCCATCAGGGTCGATAAAGAACTCGCCGAGACCTTTGATGCAAAAACAGGATTTAGACAAAGTGATGCGTTGTCATGTGATTACTTAACATCATTTTTGAAAGAATACTGCAAGATTCACGCGACAACATAAGAAGCAGAATCTTTAAAAAGCTCGTCCAATTACTCGCATGCGCCGATGATATTCACATAATCGGAAGAACGCAGCATGATGTTAGTGGCGCTTTCGCGAGTAGTGAGGCGGAAGTGGCGAAGATGGGTGTGACTGTCAATTAGAGCTAGACCCAGTATATGTTAAGAACCTTGTCTAGCTAGGCTCCGCTATCAATTTAGACAACAGCAACAGCGCTAAGATCAAACGAAAAATAACTCTTGCCAATCGCTGCTTCTTTGGACTTAGAAAACAATTAGCTAGCAAAGCTAGTGACCCTATGTTAGACCTTAATATTTCCAGTCCTGCTCTATGGCGCAGAGGAATTGGCTTTATCAAAAATGGGTGAGGCTACTCTTGGCTGCTTTCAAAGGAAAATTCTTCTGCAAAACGGTGAGTGGAGGAGGAGATACAACGACGAACTGTACGGGATGTACAGCGACATTGACTTAGCCAGTAGAGTGAAGATTTAACGACTGATGTGGTTGGGTTATGTAGAGTGGATGGACACCAATGCTCCTGGCCGAAAAGTCTTCGAATTCGCATTCAAGTGGAAGGGGACCTCAATCAACTTAGCGTTTGAAACTGAAAGCAACTAGCTAAAGAGCGGGCTGGAGACGATTGTGGGTTGAGGCCTAGGTACACCCCGGACTGTAATGTCTGGCGACCTTTGCCTCTTTAGTCGACAATGATCTTCTAGTTCGAGAATACTAGCGGCAATCTTCATAGATTCACTATGCTACTCATTATGTTGCTCTTCTGTACGAGGCTATTTTTTGCTTTGAAGCAGTGGGCAGTTTTACTAGGCCACATTAGGTTACTAGGTGATAAGTCTCTTATTAGCTGATACTAAACCTTTATTGGCGTATGCAGCTTGTCAATTGCACTTTTCCGCTAGAGAATTCTGAAAAATTTCTTAGACGTCATCGCCGAGAGTTGCGTCATTAAGTGAACTTACACACAACATGAGATGCTAAACGTGAAGACTGAAGCAGGCTTGATATAGCCACGGCTTCGTAACAGATCAAAGCAGTCAAATTCTGAATAAAGTCTATTAATCCTGTTGGTTTTAGAATTAAAAATATATTCGCACCTATCATAGATACTACAGAGATACGAGTAGTAAACGTTTTAACAAACAAACCTATGTTCAAAAATTAACTTGTAAAGCGAGCCGCTCGTTAATTTGAAAGCGTCTTTGAGTCAATTTTCTTGGCAAGTTTTCTTACTATCATAGAACAATAGACTTGGTAACCCCTTCTTTTCTTCTTAGATTGACCCCCAGGCGGTATTATTGGTTATTTCAAGGGTTGTAATGTTGCAAATATTTTTCCTAGAGAGGTGACAGAAAATCTATCTCATTACTTACTTACCGTAACAGTTTCTGCCTAAGACAGAGCAGCCTTCCACACTTTTCACAATTTCAATTGTCCCGACCAAGAGCTCTGGCATCCGCGATAGCTTCATACTTAACACTTAGGTTCGGTCCTCCATGTCGTCTCGAACCTAGGGGCTATATTTCGAAGTTCCTCTTTGATGAAGCATTATTGCCCATCCCCTTGCTGTGAACGAGCCAGTGTAGTTTCTATCCATATCAAATTACACCTTTTAGAATTCGCGGTTAATTTTTCTATCAAAAGTGTTTAATATCTGAACTGCTTTCTTGGTTATTGCTCAGCACTCGGCTCTATGTAGCAAAATTGGCATGATCAGCCTAAAAGCCTCTATGACGGCGCATTGCAAGCGACCATTGATGTCGATGTCGTCTACGTATCCCTGCTGCTGGGTACTCGTACATTTATTGAAGGTACAATAGTACCTTCCGAGATACCACCTACCCTACGCACTATATGCTCCTGTACTAGGCTGAAAAATTCACATGACTGCTCATCACCTTGCCGAAATTCGATACACATTCGGAATACTGGTTCGTGTCGATTATCGTGTTGCAGAAAGGCCTAAAACGTTGAGACAATACGTAGGATAGGATTTTATGCGGCATTAAGCAGAGATTTCCTCGATAGCGATCGCCTTTGTTCAAGATGGGGCATATAGAGCTGCTGGTCCAGTAATCGGGCATGCTTTCATATGTCACATTAGCACTGAAGAATTCCCGAAAAGTGTCGCACTTGCATAAAGTTGGCCTATACTCTTTCGGACTCGGAATAAGTTTTTTAGATGAATCGCATTTTAAAAACTTTGATCGTTTCAGTTGCAAAGAAAATTTAAAAACTCATAAAGTGGAGAGTTTTCATAAGAAATTGTCACAAAATCTACTACAATTCCAGAAAGAGAGTGAATCCCAAATGCGCCTGTCTTTATGAAACCATATTCTCTTCAATGTGAGAGAGAGAAAAATTATTTGTTTCTTCAACTTCATAGCATGCTTCTAGGCGGCAAGTAAGATTCCATTTCTCAGTTCAGTTTCAGTTGCGGTTTGCTTTACTCGTTCGAAGGATGTGTTGCTTGTCGCTTGTTTTCCTTCTCCATTTCCGTTCGAATTTATCCTAAGGATCCGTGCGCAAATTTCTCCCAATCCTTCCCCGTATTGCGAATGAAAGTGAAAACGCAGAAACTTGTGAATTGTGACTAGTGAAAGTTGAATTCTTCGCTGTGCATTCAAAAGTGTTCATTGCTGTATTTTTATTTAGTCCTTTGTGAGTTCGGAAATTCTTGAATTTAGGAGAAACAAAAAAAAAAAAAATACATACATACGAGCATATATGTATATTTCCACCCTTTGCCTGAATAATTTAGCACGTGTGTAAAAAATAGAGTTATTTGCTAGAATCCTTACAACAGGCTGATTAATATTCATCACCCCATTATCCCGTAACGACTCATTTTGAATCCTTCTCCTGCGTCTTGAGCCTGCGAAGACTTATTACCTGCCATCCAGAATAAGCCATACGACTTACACCTCAACGTAAGTATGTGAGAATACCTAGCCATACCTTTTGAATTTTTTACGAAAAATCAAGACAAGAAACCAAAAAGCAAAAAAAAAAAAAAACATCTCAAATAAATGTCGAAATGGAGTATTCGTAGGTACTTGGGGTAAATATGCAAATCATACTAAACGACCTTCAATTTTTCATTACCCTATAACCCACATCCCCCGAACGGTAGTGCCTACATTTAACCCCCGGAGTTCTTTCGGGTTCAGCACTTACCCTTCGGCTTAAAATAAGGTGTCAAAACTCAACAGTATGCTTTAGAAGGTCCTCTAATTAAATGCATAACTGCTCAGAGGGTAGGTACATAAATGGAAGGGCAAAGAAGGATATGGAAACTTTCGACTGCTGTGTCTCTGGTGCTGCTTCTGCTTCTACTCCACCTACATTGGGGGGTGGATTTTCATATGGAAAGCCAGGAGCCACTTAAATAAAAGGCATTTTGCATATTCATGGAAAGTGGAAAGTGAACAACTTTGGGGTACTTTTGGGAGAAAAGTGAACGAATCACGACCACCATAGACGCTATGACGGTGACAACGGTGACTGCTATAGCAGCGGCATCCTTTGCACGTGGAGGACTCGCATGGTAGTCCCAGTAAAGTCGCAGGATGTGGAATTTTGAGACAATTCCAACTACACGTCGGACGGAATTCCCTTGCCTGATTATGTCGCGATTTTTCGTCTGGTTCAATGTTTGCGTTTAGTCTGGTATTCGCATTCGCATTCGCATTCGTAAATCTGGCAATGGGACGATGCAAAATGCACTCATTTCTGTTGCGGTTCTGAAATTGTAGTTAATTTGCATTTCAAGTTGGCTTTGGGGTTGACTGCACAAAAAAAGCGGGCGCTAGACAGGAATTTTCCTGATTCGATTGTGTACGCCTTTCTTCTGTGGCAGAAGATGAATTGCAATGCAATAGGATGGTGCTGGCGAAGAAGCTGTTGTTGCTTACTTTTGAAATCCTATTATGGTTGGCAATCGTCCCAGACATGAGTTGTCTACCTAGGGATGCGGATGCCAAAATTCTCTTTACCATTTTATAATATTTTGTGCAGATTATGCAATGTGGGAATTCGTTTTGGTTTAGGATCGCCTTGGACGAATTCCAGTGTGGTGCAATGGAGGGGGCTTTGGCTTCCCTGTAAGAGGCAACCGAGGAATGGTGTTTTAAAAGGTTTTAACACCTTATTCGCTTAGGAGTTCATGCATTTCGATGATTGTTTTGTGAAATACCAATCGATTCATTTGGTATGGAATATTGAGATCGTTTTCGATGTTTAAGGGGTAGAGGATGAGTTAAAAACTTGAATTTTGTAAAGACAGTATACAGCTGACAATGGTTATTTGGAATTTAAATGTACGAATAAAGTGGTAGAAAAGGCATTATAAGAAGATCGTGTTGGATGATCTTCTTTAATTTTAGATAATGCTTTGTTCCCGAAACTCATTTTGAAACGATGCATGGCAAGAATTCTCTCAATTGACATCTCATACATCTTGAAAAATCCTCCGCACGATCTAGGAGTTTTCGCATCATCTATTCCAGTATTTTCAGTATTTCTACTGCAGATTTTCTCGCGTTTTCAGTCTGCGGTTTAAAAGTTGTACGAGCTTTACTACGTCTAGTAAGAGTTTACTTATGACTTTCGTAGAGTCAGTGCGGTCAGTATTGGAACTTCGGTTGATTTATAGATTTATCCGAAAGTGGTCTACTTTTAAGTTTCTCTTTGAATGAGAGTACATTTTTCCGTGTACATTTATGCTATCTGACAGGTCAGGGTAAACGACGCTTGACTATCTACATCACTTGGCATGTAGTCATGACTAAAGTTCTTTATTGTCAAAAACAAATTCATACTCGATCACTCCTTCTTCTTCACACTCTTACGAATGTTTCTATTGCCTGTTTTGCTCACCAAGCATAATATTTGTTGGAAGAACTTTTTAGAATATACTTATCCTTACTTACTTAGTTGGACGGCGGTACAGTCCGGGTGGATCAGGGCTTCAGCTAACAACCCCGTCCAGCTAGCGTGATCTTTTGTCAGCTACCTGAAGTTGAATGGGGTAGCCTTCCACTTGTTTGCACCATCTAAGATGAAGTCGCCCTCTAATGCGTTGTACCTCTGGGTTGTAGTCGAAAACTTTCCGGGTGAGGAACTCAATGATGTTCATGCATTCAAGGTGACCTAGCCATTAAGCCAAGTTATCCGAGCTTTTCTTACGAGGCGACATCGCCGTTACAACGCCTTCTCCTTTCTCCATGGATGCAAACGAGACCGAAAATTACCCGAAGAACTGTTTTCTCGAATCGCGCGGGAGCATTTTCATCCACTGCAACGCTTCTGTGCCGTAATGCTGGACTGGTATGATCAACATAATATCATTTTGGTTACTCGAAAGAGGGCATGGCTACTGAAATGCCTTCTAAGCCTAAAGAAGCAGTGATTAGCAAGAGTGATTCTTCGCACGGTTTCCGCGCTGGTGTCGTTATCGGAGTAAAGTCCCTTACCACCTCAAAGTTGTAGTTGCCTTCCGTGGCGTTTGCTCTTATGTGTCCTCTTGTTCACTTTATTAACAACATATACTTTATTTTTATTTCGTTAACCAGTAAACCTATCTTTAAAATTTCTACTTCAATAGTCGCAAGCGCTTCAATTACAGCCCGCTGTGTTCTTCCCTCTATGCCAATATAGTCTACATATGAAAGTAACAGAACAGACTTTGGAAAGGTTGCGCCTCTGGAGTTGACTCGTGTGTTTGGAACAATTTTTTCAAAAACGATGTTGAAAACATCACATGACAACACATCGCCTTGTTTATGTGTCTTTTCTGACAGTGAAGGTATCGCTTTTGTCATTACCAGCTTTGACGGAGCAGAATGCATTCTCCATCGTCATCTTGCATAGTCGAATACGCCTAGCAGGGATGCCAAAACTAAACATGGCTCTGTATATTGTAGTTCATCTCTATAGATGTGTCATATGCGGCTTTGGAATCGATGAAGAGATGGTGTGTATCGATTTCGAACTCTTGGGTTTTGTCTAAAATCTGCCGTAATGTGAAATATATATTTTCCTGCCCTAAAACCAGACTAATAGGGGCCGGTTAGACTGTCGTCGATGGGTTTTAGGGTTCGCATAATATTTACGGCAGTCAGGATTTTATATATGCGATGTTGAGAAGACTTGTTCCTCTGTCGTTTCTACGAGTTTCTATTTCTTTTTATAGATGACGTTGTTAGCTATTGTAGAAGTGAAGATAGGTAAACCGTCATCCAGAGTTAGCATTTAGTGGAAGTTTACTAGTATGGCGGAAATCCCACGGTTGCGGTATCATGGCTCCAAACATGCAATAAGCTCTAATTATACAAATAAATAGGTTAGGTTAGGTTAAAGGTTAAACAGGGTGTGATGGATATGCCATCATGCAGACATCAGGCACCAAAACGGGCCTATCGCGATCCCTGTGGACCCAGTTGAATTTGCCTTCAAATGGAAAAAACCTAAACAATCGCCCTGGTAAAACACCCAATTTTGTTGCAAAAGCAAAGAAGGCCTTTGAAGTTCATGTCGTCTATTTCTTCTAGGTTTTCGAAAAAGTATTCCCCTAAAAATTTTCTTCGAATACGCGATATTGCCTCGCATTCACACAGTATGTGTGTTATGTACTCAATAGCTTGCAGATCACCGCAGAATCTGCAGACATTCGTATTTGACAATTTGGGTCGCTTTGCGCGTTGCTGCAGGAGACAGTGTTCTATCAGGATTGCTATTACTGTCCTAAGCTTATCCCTGTTTAATTTTATTAACTTCCTAGACCTTTTGCAGTCAGAAAGCGGTCTAAGAGCCTTAGGTTGGCAGTCTTTGTGATGTTTTCTTCGATAGTGCCCCTCACTATGCAAAGCGGTGATTTGATGTTGGCAACCTCACTATTTTCGAGTAGCCCTCCTTTTATTGTAAGGTTCATTTCCTTTAATACCGCAGTTTCATGGAACCCAGCACAGTCTTACCCGGTTCTGACTGCATAGTGCCTTGAGCACTGTGCGACAGTCCCTGACGGTATCAGAGTTGACGTTGGTTGATTCCATTGCCATCAGCCGCTCTGACGACAGCCAAAACCTCTGATTGGAAGACACTACTTGCGTCCGGTAGTTTTATAGACACTCTTAGCTCTGGGTCTTCTGAGAAGATACCAGAACCTGTTCCTTCCTCTGTGTTTGAGCCATCTGTGAAAATTGCAATTTCATTCGACCTGATTATCAGTCCTCCCTATCCGGATAAATTATATTGTACGGGATGTCGAAGTCGACCAGGGAAGGAATTTCATCCGTTAGAATTGGATTGCCTGCCAGTAGCCCCGTTAGGACCATGAAATATCCGAAACTACTGCTCTTGAGGTAACCCAGATTAGTCAGTCGTATCGCACTGTTGCCAGCAAGTTTTTTGTTCTATAAATCAAGCGGTGCTAAGTGCAAAAAGGTGTCCAATGCTGTCGTAGGGGTGGTATGGAGTGCACCTGTAATGGCTATGGAAGCCGTTCTTTGAACCGCCGCTAATTTTCCGTAAATCATTTTCTTGTTTATTGTTTTCCACCATACTAGTGCGCCGTATGTAAATATGGGTGTTACCACCACCGTATACAGCCAGGACGCCATAGCAGGTCTTAAGCCCCAAATTTTTCTTTTGCAGATAAGTACAGCATTATATGCCTATTTGGTTCTTTCCGCTACATTAAGATTCCAATTTAGTTTTTAGTCCAGATACATCGCACTGTCCGAAAGGGAGAGTTCCACTCCGTTGAGTTTTGGCAGTTTGAGTTGCAGTATCTTGTACTTTCTGGTAAAAGGAACCAGTTCCTTTTTTGAAGGGTTGATCTTGAGACCACAGCTTTTTTCCCAAGTGCTGATCGTCTTCAGGGTAACCTCTATATTGTCGCTTAAAATATTTAAGTATTTTCTCTGCACTATTATGACCACGTCATCTGCGTCTGCCGTGGCACTTATACCCATTGTACTAAGCTTTTTAAGGATGTAATTGATAACCAGTACCCACAAGAGTGGAGATATGACTCCACCCTGAGGGGTTCTCCTGGTTACGAGGAAGACTCAATAGGTGAAACAATTAAATCGTTGGTCTTCAAGCCAATTCCAAGATGATCCGGAATTTCATAGTGAAACTGTGTTCAGCGATGAAGCTCACTTTCGGCCCAGTGGATAAGTCAATAAGTAAAAATTTGGTACAATCCGCAAGTGGCTTTCAGACTCCATTACATCCATAAATAAGTATGTGATTTGGTTTGTACACTGACGGAGGAGAACGCGTTATACTGAATGAATATTTGTTTCCAAACACCGATGTGGTGGTACAATATGTGGCCCCATCAGGTTGGGGCAACGTGTCACGTTTGGTGAGACAGTGATTTCACGATTGTAACCTGCAAATTGGTTACCAAGATCTTGCGATCTAAAGCCATTTAATTATTTTCGGTGGGGGTATGTGAAGTAGCTTGTTTACGGCCCACATGCTTGATAAATTGGTCAAAACTTTGACCATCAGGATATCGCGGTACGTATATGCCCGAAATTTTAAACGTTAAGGAATTATCTTTTCAATAAAAGCATTTTCTATATACATATGTATCGGACCTCTTGTTTTGCCCTTAATCTTGTTGTCATTGAGTGGATACAGTGCCTTTAATAGTAAATTTGCATTTATTATACTTGCGCTTTACGATTTATAAGCGTTTAATCCAAGTAAGACAAACAAGATATTTCACCTGGTCAGTCCATTCGATCGATGAGCCATAGATATGTTACTTTACAGACTTTGAGGAAGATTTTAGTGTTTTTTTGTAAAAAAAATTCCGTTTGAGTTGTGTGAAGTTGATTTGTTAATTTGAATTTTTCAGGCTTACACGAAGGTTTAATTTTTTCTAACAAAGCATGGCGTGAATAATAATTAATAATGAGCATGCAAATCAAGTAGATGGTTAAATTTGGAAAAATTAGCTATGTGCAGGTTGTAGAAGAGGAGTGCCTGCACGAACCCCTGGGGCACAACCGTCTTAATTGGGTAGCAAGATAAATCTATCGGATAAACATTTATTTCTTTTTTGGGTAATAAGCGCAGCGCGCCTTTGAGCAAATCTAAAATGCTTGAACGCATTGCAATTTATAATGACTAGGAAATAAGAAGTTCGGCAGGACCTTCCATAAGCGAGTTTTTGAAAGAATCACGGTATTTCAGACTATGTCTGAATATGGACTTTTGACGGGCTTCGACGAATTTTCATAGCGACATGAACGTTACTGTTGAAGGTTGGAAGAGACGAAAACGATCACCTTTCAAAGAGAGCTGGTAGCTGTAAGTTTGCAAGGAGAGGACTACTACTGGCAATTTTATTGAAGTATTTGTGGTGGAAATAACGATGGAACAAAAAGAAGATACATATACATATGTGGGTAATGTCAATTGACTAGGAAATATTAGCGTAACTTATAAGACTTATCGCTCGCTTTTGAACCCTATGTAATAATAGATAGGGAGCATTTTTTCGAGAATCGGATCAGGTATGCAGGTTAGCATTGTAGTCATAATGAGTCAATAGGCCTAAGTGTGTTGCTCTATCCAACAGCCCCTCTTACCTAAGTTATTGCATTATTTGCTGCCTGAATTGTTTATTGTATTAAACTGGATTGGTCTTGTGAGACTGAAAAAATTGTTTTCTAAGTCAGATAGGGTTTTTAACACTGGAGTCGGAAATATTTTTCTTTTCTTTGGTAATGAGGCAAGGGCGATTTTATTTCAAAGCGAGGAGTTGTGGCTATGCTAGCAGCTGTATCCACGTCGTTAGGATCAGTCAAAATTCCAATTTAAATTTCAAAGACTGCTCCAATTAGTTTTCTCGTATTGCCATGCGGTCCTTTTTTGAGTCTTTTCTTTTACTGTGTGGAATTAACTAATATGACAATGAAAAGCTAATATAGTTCGATAGCCCTAGAAGGTAGAAGTTCAGAGTGTCAAAGAAATTCAGAATTATGGGGGCATGTTAAAATTTCACCCAAAATCGAGTTCGGTATTAGGGGATACCAGAATAAACAAATCTTTAGAATGGAGTCACATAGCATAGACAACTCGTTAAAAGTCGAGTTAATAAACGGAACAGTAGTAGGAGATAGAATTTTAACCAAGTGAATTGGAACAGACATCAAATTGTGGTAGACTTTGGAAAGCTACATTACTAGATGGCGCGGCGGTTATGAAATAATAATAGCCCTAGCTTTTATACATACAAGCTGAATTAAAAGTAATTTATGGCATCTGAAGGTAGTTCTACCTTATTTTCAGTAAGTGGAAAAAAAAAACTGGTCTGCTTGTATTTGCAAACATGAACATACGCAGACACACTCTTCTTTTGTAGCCGATTGTAATCTGGTGTTTGAATTTTTCTTTTATCCAGACCAATCGTT
Source organism: Volucella zonaria (assembly GCA_963966105.1). Taxonomy (NCBI): domain Eukaryota; kingdom Metazoa; phylum Arthropoda; class Insecta; order Diptera; family Syrphidae; genus Volucella; species Volucella zonaria. The sequence goes on along the minus strand of OZ014531.1, from coordinate 143,392,935 downwards.
AGCGTTCCTTAGGGGCTCCAGCAACCCTGAACTACATCCCTTTTCTTTTATTTGAAAGGTTCTTGACAATGGAATTATTCATATCGGTGACTATTTGATCTTTCATAATACGTGGCTTTTTTATATCAGGGCAGTTATCAGATATTCTAGTGCCTGTATTCCACTTCGTGAATAAGACCACTGCTGTCGGCCCCTAGAAAGTTTATTCATTCCCACAGATGGCATTTTTTCCGAATCCTGATGAACAAGTGATGCCTCAAATGCTTTTATATACAGGGTGTCCCCTAATTCGTCAACGATAATTTCCGAAATGGTTCCTGGGTTAATTCTATGAAAAAAATCGTTCTACAGTAAGGGCCTGCTGCAGGTTTTCCCAAGTATCATAAAATCTGTGGGTTTTTCTGCAAACTTGATGTTGATTTTTTTTTATTATTTTGAGACATTCATAAGAAAAAAATAGTAAAACGCTATGTTAATTAGGCATTTTCTGGAGAAAAGCGACCTCAAAGTCAAATATTAGCATGGGCAATGAAAATGGAACAGGTTTAGAAATTGGATATCTAAAGACTCAAATAAGATATCAACTTTGTTTAAACGCCGTTATAAAGACTAGAATTTCTTCAAAAATAAAGCTCTACACGAAGTTTCTACCATTAGTACTAACAGGGCAATTTCCGTTAACATGGGTCAGGGTACACCAAAGTAAGCCTTTTCTTAAATCCTCAATAAATGCTGTCAACATTCTAGATAGACCCTTACTGTAGAACAATTTTTTTCTTAGAATATACCCAGGAATCATTTCCCAAATTATCGCTGACAAATTAGGGGACACCCTGTATATGAGCTTAAATGCGCCCTTGGATGCGTTTGCAGATTTAAATGTGCAGTAAGATTCAGCATTCAGAGCTATATTGTATGTGTATAGGTACTACATACTAGATAGTCACCGTGGGAAGAAAATATGATCAAGTAAATCACGGAGACTAAATGAGCACAAATTTACCTCGAGATGAAAGATGAGAACGATTGAAGACTTTTCAGGAAAAAGATCGGATTGAATCAACAATTTTCACCATAGTCAATAAGTCGCGATATACGAGTATGTAACTATAGAGTTTTTCAATAAGGACTTTAAATTTTTCCTTTAAAGACTGTTCATTTTTTTGTTTGACCTCAATAGCTCGGATGTTTGTCCCGCTCTGTAGCAAGATGCATTGTCCTGTTGAAACCACATCTCACCAATGTTGAGTGCACGCAATTGCGGCCAAAAATAATCTTCCAACATGTTCCTATAACTGCAAAGTGCACCCAACATCACCATTGAAAAAATACGGCCCAATGACGCCGCCGGCATGAAAACCACCTTAAACAGTTAATTTTTGTGGATGTACATAGTGTCTCTGGGTTTGTAGCTGTCCAATAGCGCTTATTTTATTGACAAAGCCATTTAGGCAAAAATAAACTTCATCGCTGATACTTTGCAATGAAATTCCGAATCCAATTTGAGAAAGTTCGGCTGAACCATGACTAAATGCTACGAGTAGACATTGAGAAACAAACTAGTAATGACAGATCACAAAAAATCAATAGTCCTTAATGAAAAACCCGGTACTACATAGTGGCTCTAGTCCGTAAAACTTAAAAGTAACAGATTAATTTATCAGGAAATGTTTTACATGTCAAAAATTGTTTGTTCATGTGAGCTACAGAAAATTTGTGAAAAAATGTTGTGAGCATACTTGAAAAAAGATAAGCAAAGATGGTAACATGGATCAAAAGTAGCGTCATAATGTGAACTGACTGCCATTTTGTAATAAATGAAAAAAATTGGGCTCTGTATTCACGAAAAGTTTACTTAAAGGTGTCAAATTTATGGCATTAACTATGTTGAAGAAATGACATCGGTCAAATGACCAAAATGATCTGAGTTAATGCACATTTGTGCTCATTTTGCGGCATTTTAAATTGTTGATCGCAAAATATCTGGCCCCAAATTGGTGATTTCTTCCTCAATGTTGGCCTTCAAGGTTGGCAAGGTTTGTGGTTTATTGTAGTAAATGAGATTTCAAAAAGCTCCAAAAGAAGAAGTCTGGCGTCGTCGATCTGGCCGATCAGTTCAAATAGCCAACACGATAAATCACAAGGCTTGAAAATCGGTGATTCAAAACCTATATCGTTAACCGAGCTGTGTGAGCGGTTGTTCCATCCTGCTGGAATCCACAATGCTCGAGACCCAATTGAGTAACTTGGTTCAAAAAAAACTCATTTAACATCTGTCTGTAGCGTTCATCAGTTATGGTTACGGTGGTGCCGTCTGGGTCCTCAAAAAAATAAAAGTCAAGCAAATGCCGCACCAAATATTCACTTTGAAGTGATGCAATCGCTCTCTTGCATTTGATGTGTATTCTCCGTGGCCCAGAAACGTAAATTTTGTTTATTCACATAACCACTTAACTGGAAATGGCTTCGCCGCTCATTATGATTTTGGATACGAAATCATTGTCTCCTTGCACCTGGCTTAACAGAGCATGGGACTAAGTTAACCTCAGCAGGTAGCAATTGACGAAGAGTTTGCACTTTATAAGGGAACATCTTCAATTTCTTTCACTAGAATTCGACACAACGAACGTCTGCTGATACCAAATTGTGTGCATCGTTGTCTGGGCGATGTGTATGAACTCTATGGACTCTGTGGACGCCCTTGGCCACAGAAGTGATATTTTGGGTCGAACGAGCAATACGGGGCTGGCCACTTCTTGAAACAGATGGTCAGCTGAACGCTTCATTGTTCGCGCACACGGTGCAGGAAGCCGATTAAAACGACTACGAAATTCACACTGTAGTTGTACTGTACTGTAATAATATATAAACCCTCGGGGGGCATAGAGCGTCAACAACGTCTGTGCCCAATCTTGTTCGGAGTTCTGCAATGCGTTTGAGCTCTCTTCAACTCATTCCTAAAGAGCTCGATTCCTCCTCGACCGTTCTGCGCCATATATGTCTCGGCCGCCCCCCTGTTCTGCCTGCTTGGGTAAACGGATTCCACTGCATGGCGTACTTCGCAATTTAACTGTTTTCGCATCATAGGGTGTGTCCAATTAATTGCCTTCTTCTCCTCTTCATAGTAATGTTTATAGGTTTTTGGCCAGTTCTCCGATAAAGCTATGCAATAGAGGGCCAAAAAACCCTCAAGTTGATTCTTAGGCAAATATGTGCGAAGGTTTGTAGTTTGCATGTGGTAGTGGTGTCCACCTTCCAAGCACTGCACCCATAAAGCTGTACTGGTTCTACGTTGGAGCGGAACAGTCGTTGCTTCGTTCTTAAGCTGAAGGCATTGCTTTTCCAAATTTTGGATAGTATTCCGAACGCAGCTTTCGCCTTCCCGATTCTGTTACACACATTCAGTTCGGTGCCGAGAGCGCACTTCCTAAGTATAGAAAGTTGTCGACTTTCTCGACCTCCTATCCGGCAATATTAAGTTGAGTGCGGGTGTTGAAAGTGCTAAAGGCTTTCTTTTTTGCTGTATTTATTTTGAGCCCCACTTTATTCGTCTCAGCTTCTACATACATTGTGGGCCATCAAGGGAAGGTCCATTACCCGATGTGAAAGTAACTAACATCGTCAGCGTAATCAAGGTTTTTAAGGTAATTATACTTTGAAGTTGCCTTCCGTCTATACTGCATTTAGTACATCGCCGATAGCCACCAAAAACAGCATTGGAGACAGTATACACCCCTGACGTACTCCACTTTGGACTTCAAAATCCTCAGACATCTTACCATTGTACAAAACGAGACACTTACCACCTTCGTATGTAGCTTTAATAATACCTATGAGTTTTCCTGAGATGATTCTCCTGCGTAAGGCCAACTATATAGCATCTCGATTCAAACTGTCGAAAGCCTTCTTGAAGTCGATGAACACTAAATGTAGTGAAGACCTACGCTCCACGTATTGCTCTATAGCGATCCGTGAAGTGTTGATGTTGTCGATGCAGGAGAATCCAGCCTGTTCGACGTCGAGAGTTGAATGTAAATATTCTCTGATTCATTCCAGAATTACTCTAGCCATTATTTTGGCTACGGCTGGTAGCCAAAACTTTCCAGACTCCATCAGGTTTCCCTTTTTTGGTAGCTTGATAACCAACCCTCTTTTCCACTCCTGCGGAAATTCTTCACTATCCCACGCTCTGCATATGAGTGGCTATAGCAGATCAGCCGACGAATTTGGTGACGCTTGGTAAAGTTCGACCTGATTGCTGTCATTATTTCGGTTACTGTGAACCCCGATGCGAATTCGGGATTCCTCCAACTGGAACGCGAGTTCACATGATATAATATCGACATCCTGGCTCGTTGCTGGGGAATACCAGTCCCCAACAAAAAGCACTGTCAGGCTCTACTCTGGCAAGCCAGCTGGAAGTACTCGGAGGTCTGGAGCAGAATTAATGCTAATTCCAACTGCGCGTAGAAGCCTCGTATCCGGGATACCTCATAGTGATCGGATATTGACGGCTAGATTTCAGAATCGAGTAAAAAAAGTCACCATCATACAGTGTTATGCTCCACCTGAAGACGCGGCTGAGGATGAAAAGGGCGATTTTTACAACCAATTAGGCGTCGCCAACAATCAAAAGCCTAATGGGGACATCGTAGTGGTGATGGGGTATTTCAATGCAGTTTGTGGTCTTCTACAATACAAATCGCCTAGTCATTGGAGTTACGCTGTTTAGGCACAACACCTGCCACAAGATCAGCTGGGCAGCGAACATCCAACCAGATAGATCACATTGCAATCAGCCGTCGCTTTAGAAAATGTCTTCTAGACATCTGAAATAGACGGGGACAAGAACGACATAGGACAAGAACGCGATTACCATCTTATGTCAGCTCATATACGCGTTCGTACTGCATCCCTCAACAGCAACGGCTCAAACTTGCTTAAAACAACCAGGTTCAATACCGACAAGCCCAAGGATCCGCAAGTACGCCAACAGTTCAAGCACCACCTTGCCTTAGAAGCAGAAGCAATCAGCATCACAACGCAGAATAGCGTGGAATACCACTGGAATGCTGTGAAAAATGTGTTTGCAACTGGGGCAACTACCTATGTTGGTAAAATGCAGACACGTCACCACACATGGCTTTCAGCTGAAATCTGGACATGGATCGATGAGCATACAGCAATCAAAGCTCGGATAGCAGCCGCCTCAGCAGTAGGGAAAACCGAGCTGGAAGTTCAATATCGTGTGAAGGAAAAGGAAATGCAGCATAGCGTAAGACGTGAGAAGTGTCAGTACATCGACACACTAGCATCAAGGGCGGAAGAAGCAGCAAGAAGGTGCGACAGTAGCGCTGTCTATAAAATCATCAAAGGAGTTCCAAACAACATCCAGTGAAAGGTGTTCGGATGAGGAACAAGTCACTAGATGGGGAGAACATTTTGCTACAGTCATAGACAATTAAACGATGGCTCTATGATCTCGAATTCAATTGAGCTTTCCGAGGCAACAAATTCCCGGATTTGTACTGTAATAAGCAGTAACAATAATTCCGCGTTCTTTTTGTGGTCAACTAATTCTTTATCTGCGTAGAACATAAATGTCAAAGCACATTGACACTTGACGTTATTTGCAAAAATTATGGCGCATTCACATTATGAAATTACTTTTGCCCCACCTTGTACAATCTATCCCAACATCACCGCTGATATTGTAAGTAGCACATCTCGAATTAAATTATTTTGCTCATCAAAGAAAATTATGTTTTCAGGCGGGAAGTGTTAAAGTCAAACAGGATTTTCTAAAAGAGCGATTTTATTCGTTATACTAGAAATATCTGTGTTATATTCTATCCTTCATTCTGACCTTGTGCTTAATTATCTTGGTATTTCAGAAAGCCCATATATCTATTTGAAGCCCTCTCAGTGCAATATGTTGAGTGTACTTCAATTTGAATCTCTAAAAGAAGGGACTCATACAGTGGCTGATAAATAGGACAAAAAATTTAAAGCACGCATTCAGAAATAAAAGAAAAGATACATAAATCGAAAATACAACGAAGAAAGAAAGCAATTCTTTCTCTACTACGCCCACAAATGTCTGGGGTGCATACCCTCAAAACTCTCAATATCTCTCTCCACATCTCTAAGTGCAATGTTGACTGTCCTGGTCCCGGCCTCGTTGCTAGTCCTGATGCTGATCCTGGGGTTGACTTTAATTAAAAATTTCCACTTTTATGGATGGGATGTGACTGATGAGCGTTAGACTTTCACCCACCCTGTTCCTGTCCTCGCCACCCCATATTGGTCGCACATAGAAACATCATTATACGAGTATTCATCCTCTTTTGCCTTTCTTCGTTTAACTTGGCTTTTTTGTTTTGTTATTTATTTTATTTTGTTTCTAAGATCACGAATTAAGATTACGGATTGCTTTTAATTTTGAAGAAGGCGGTCTTTCTGTCGGCCATTCAGTACGGTTTTACAATTTATGAGTTACGAGTTACGAGTTACAAGTTACGTTGCTCCCCTCTTCCCAAATGGCAGCGACGCAATTATTCTTTTCAATTTAGAGCAATAATTCATTACTTTTATGACCCAAGGATGGTGCTGGGCAAAGAGATGTCGTTAGTTGTTTAGGGGGGTGAAGCTTCTATTCAGTACTCGGTCTTGGGTATACTGATGGAACGTGCGGACTTTCCACCTGGGAAATGATAAACGCTTGGGAATAATTGGTAATAAGCATGTCGTTGGCGTGGTGGGCTTATGCCACGATGTGTTGAAAAACCAAGATCGATGGCGTGTGTAAGTGTTTTTATTTTTATAAAAAAGAGGTCTGTCTTCCAATGTTATTTATGGTTGGAGGAAGAAGAGCAATGGGTTTGAAGTGATTACTGGGATCTGAGAGTTTGATCTAAAAAGTCAGATATAGGTAGAAAATAATTACAACAAATTACAAACTGCCACGCATCCTCCCATATGACCTATTGAAAGGCAAATATTTGAAAATATTTTTCTTTTTAATGAGGATATGTAACTGATGTTTTGTAAGCCGGGAGAAGGCCTATAGTAATTCACTCTAGATATTAGGTTGTTTTGCCTTTCTATGGCTTAATGTGGGTCATACATACTGAAGTTTGTATACAACATATCTCAGCACTACCTAGCCTTTTCATAACTGCTCTAACTTCTAATCAACTATCAAATCCACATTTCTTGATCTTGATTTATAGTAATTGCGTAAAATCTTGAACTTTTCTATCAATTAAACTTGCTTGGATATCTAGCTTATAGAGAAAATATGAAGAGATATGCATGCAAACAAAGTTGATGTGTGGTTGTATTTTTTAACTACTTGACTTCTTTGACCTGGGCATCGACCAGTTGACCTCTCCGATGTCACCTTAGATGTGCTTTTATTTCAGCTGAGTCGTACCTCTAAGTTTTATTCAAAAACCCTTTAGGTAGGAGCATTAGTGTCAGTGTACCCTATATGTCGTAGGCATTTCAGATTACACAAACGTATTTTCTATTTCCATTTTTTATACTTCGCAATTTTCCATCAATATAAATGGGACAATATTTGCACGAATAACTATTCTTTCAAAGGAGTCAAGGAAACTTTTCGCCTGAATAAGGGTCAATGCTGCTGTAAACGGTAAGATCTTATAAATCACTTGGTCTTCCTTGGTGCCTTGTTTTATATTACTGCGATGTTTAAAGGTTATGTGCAGTCGCTGCTAGTTTCAATGGAGCAACGTGCATTCTCTATTGTCACTGTATTGTACGTAGACGTATAAATTTTGTCGGGCTGTTGATAGATGGGATTCGATTTGGGGCTGTACTATTAAGCTGCCAAATTTTTTGTTCTCATCTGCTAGTTTTAATAGTGGCTTTTTGTTTCTGAGCTGGGGTGTGGCTATCCTGACTTCGTGATGGTCGGGTGAACCAAATCCTTGGCTTTGTCACTATCAGCAGTGGGTCATCTCGGCCGGCTTCTTATTGGGCCTTAAGTTCTTGACTGTTGACTTTTGATAATTTTTTCCATCGGCCGCTTCTTTTGGTCCTTTTTTTATATTGTAGAGCAGACGGCGATCTTTCTTTTTTATCTGGTTGTAGAGCACGTGAGTTGTTCTCGTCCTCCTGTGAAAAACCTCTATATGTGAGTCCTTTTGTGCTACGTTTCCTTGCCAGCATTCGCCATCAAACCACAAGTTACGTTGTAAAAGCTGAGTAAAATCCACCACTCAAGAGGCAGCGTTTTTGATGGTCCGATGGCAATGATACCACTGGTCTTCTACATTTAATACATATCTGTAATTTTTGCTACAACTAAGCCCGAAATTAATCCTATGTTCGGGGCTCGGAAGATTCCAATACCTCTACAACATTGGATGCATATGAAATGCAATATGGACTCCGATTTGCAGTGAATTCTTGTATGCTCTCACTCATGACTACACTGTCAAAGCCTTCCTTTTGCGTTTAAGTGTTCTAAAACGATTTCGGTTCAATTTTTAGAACATTGCTCGCAGATTTTGTCAGGGAGCTTGTTGAAGCAATAATTGGTAATGCCGTCCTTGTCATATGTGGGTGCGCATACACTGCTAATGTTGGTAAATTCAGTCTTTTTTTATGTGAAATGTTAACAGGCGCTCGCTGCCATGCATGCAGTTCAAGAATCCTTCCTAAAATCTGCATCTGTTATATCCCAATGTATGTTCGCAGGCGTAACAGTCATGCATTCTCATTTTGTATAATCTATTTCACTGCATTTCTGTAATAGCAGTGAGGTCCGCTTTATAGCGATCGAGGAGCACCGATTTTCTAGGCTAAGTCTTCGTTGGACCTACTCTAGGGTGCGCAATATTATTCGCTCCGTCGCAAGTTGAGAACAAATGTTGATTTAGTCCTCGTTTTGTTTCAGATTTCAAGCCAGACTCCTTTTTGAATGGACTCCCATATTAAGCACGGCCCGGTGCACTATCTACTCCAGAAATTAAAAAAAATTAAATGTTACTTAAAAAGTCTATATAGTGCGCGTTGCTTAATCTCTATTTCAGTGTTTTACGACCTATTGCAGTTGGATTAGATTCACGGATACTCTAGATTCGGTTATAGTCTTGTAGAGTTTAAAAAATGGCTATAAGATTGATAAAAAGATAGTTAGTATTTATGAATCGCTTCCACCACCTCAGCAGTTGGGCTGCAGTAAAAATGAGGTCAGTAAAGTTTGTTATTTATTAAAACTCTCTAAAAAAGTGCTATTTGATTTAATAGTTAATTTTGACTCGAATTTTGATGAACTTCTCTAAGACTCTAAGTTTGAAGATTTATCGGAGTATTCTGATGTATTGCAAAAAGGCTTGAGATGTCCACGTAGAGCATTTAACATATGTATTATCCCCTATACTTCCGTGGCTAGATTGCTTTTATTTTTCGGAAGCCTGTGTTTTATTTTCGAAGCTATCTGAGGAGTGCTTGCCTTTCTTGGAGAATTTATCTGATGTTTTATATTTCCAAATACGTACTCGTATTTTATGCAACGGTGCTGCCGTGCTTTTGAAGTTCGCTTCTTTTATGGGCTGCTCTAAGTAGCTTTTTTACAAATACAATCAAGTTCTAGTGCCTTTTTATAATTGACTGTATTCATCATTAAGATAATTTGTGCCCGCGAGAAATGTTTTTTAATTGCTGGTTCAACGGAATTTTTATTATTTTCAACACTGCATTTAGCCATCTTAATGAAAGTGCGGAGTCTTTGATTTTTTAGACGATTCCATTTGATGGCGACTAATTACCAGTTCCTTATAACTACAGGTTTTCTTTCCATGAAAAGTTGATTTGCTTTTTATAGTCGAACTCTAGAACACGATTACCTACGAGTATATACAATTACGGACTTAACCATGATATCACTATTGTTCTCAGAAGTTCCACTGAATCCTATCGAAGGTTTCAGTATTGACCGAACTTTAATTATTTTTAGCCCCGTTTACCAGAAAGTTTTTTCTAGATCATCTTCTTTGCTACGAGTAAAAGATAACTAGTTAACATAATATTGAATTTAACGCAGATTCTTGAAAAGTAAACTTAGTAATACAATTGATTTAACTTGGAAATTTTTTGGTCATTATTTCTAAAGTTTGAAGTAATAATGTGATGTAAACGCTTTGCCCAGGCAGAAATGTCAAGTCTTACTCCTCAGTTGCTACTATTTGGATGGTTTTATTATATGGATTCCGTTCGGCTTCTTAGTTTACTGTCGTTTAAGATGTTAGGCTTGGCAATTGAGATGCAATTTATACCGTAAGGAATTGGGATTGAGATATATTTCTTTTTGTACAAATCACAAGCCGTAGCCTTCTTCTATTACACTGAACACTTGATCTAATATCTAAGACTACACTGGTCAACAGAGAAAAAAAACTCAGACGCGAGTTTGCAAAAGCTCTCCAGATTTATTCTACAATATTACGTCTGTGCTGAATTTATACCTAATTCGCGGAAACGTAATATAACATTTTTGATAGAAAAGTTCTGCTTATCTAACTGCCTCCGCGGCATTAGATATCCTGTTTCACCTGACACCCCTCTATATCTTCAGCAGGCAAGTAGCTGCGACAGCATCAAAGCGACAAATAATTTATTTTGCCACGCTAATATTCTTAATATATTAGGAATCCTCACAGAGAACATCGATTACACTATACCTAAACCTTGGCTGGATAAAGACTTCCATGTAAGCATCTCCTCTAGATCATTCTGGGAGGAAGATACTTTCATGGAGGACAAGTCAATCTACTTTTAAATAGACGGATCAAAAACCGATAGCGGGGTTAGTGGCAGTGTTTTCTCAGATAAGCTAAATCTATGTCTCTCTTTCCGTTTTCCAAATCACTGTAGTGTGTCCCAGGCGGAAATTTTGGCGATTAAAGAAGCTTTGTTCTGGCTGAAGAAAAGCGTATTTAATATCTTATCTTTTCGGACAGCCAGGCCGCTATCAAGTCTCATTGAAGTCTAAAACCGCTCTTGAATGCCGATCATCTCTTACGGAGATGGGAGGGCAGTTTAACTTTCACCTGGGTGCCGGGCCACAGAGACATTCCAGGGAATTGTAGGGCCGACGAACTCGCCAAAATTGGAACCGCCCTACCTGTTCTACCGAAAAGGGTAGCATAGGTATACCAACCGCTACGTGCAAATCAATATGAAAACTGGATGCTAATAAAAGAACATACCTTAGGTGGACTGTTGGACCAACATGTCTAGCGACCAAACAGATCTGGCCAAAGCTGGATTTGAATCGTTTAAGAGTCTGATTCCTCTAAATAGGAAATATCTCAGCGCCGACATAGGTGTCATCACTGAACACTGCCTTATAGGCAAGCATGCAAGAAGGCTTGGCGCTTTTACAAACGATTTCTTTAGAAGCTGCATGGACGAGGAGAAAGAGGAGACAATTCTCCACTCTCCCCCAGAGAGAAAAACTTTACTTAGCAGCTTTCTTATACTCTTTCTTAAACGATCTAAGAAATATAGAGATAAACAGTTTCTTACGCTTCATCATAAGCTCAAACTGGTTCCATGAGTAAGAGGATCATATATCCACGTGGCATCACTATGGTGGCCCATAAATAAAACAGGATAAACCTTGGGCACCATATAAATGCTGTCTCAGGTGTAATAGGCTTGGTTTAACGGATCCCTTCCAACAATGCCTTTATGGAGGGAGCCCCAGAATCACGAGGATTGTTACATTTGCTGCATTAAGGTTAGGGGATATTCTCGAAAATCGAAGAATTCCTTTGTGTATGCAAATGTATCGTCGATGAAAAAACCAGAACCACTTGGAACTTCCAGTTCCAAGGCCACTTAATCAGAGACCTTTCGCTCTCCAAACAAAAGGCTCAAAGTTGAAGCAATGGAATATGCACAAGCCTGCGATAAAAAGAACAGTACATCGTACGAGAGAAATAGAAATGGTTCCTTATTTTTCAAAAGAAGACAAATTGGTTTATTGTTGTTACTAGGCTTTGAACATATACCAAAAGAATGGCGACTCTTCATCGACGCGTCAAAAGCAAGTTTAAAAGCTGTGTTACTTCATAATGGAAATAAGTTCAACACCTCCCGCACATGGTGCTAACTTGAAAGAAACATATGACGTTATGAAATTTATTTTAGATAAAATCAGTTACAACATTTACAACTGGAGCATATGTGCCGATTTAAAAGTGATTACACTTTGGCTTGACCTACAGTTTGGTTACACTAAATTCTGTTGTTTTTTGTGTGAGGAAGAAGTAAGTAAGAACAGATTGGCGTACTTACTCGGACACCTGTCATTAGTAGAGTCACAACGTGTCATTCTACCACCACTTCATATTAAATTAGGATTGATAAAAAATATGTCAAAGCGGTGATAAAAGACGGGCGAACCAGGCTTTAATTTTTTGAACGAAAAGTTCCCATCACTCAGTGAGGCAAAAATAAAAGAAGGTATTTTCGTGAGTCCAGATATAAGGAAGCTTATAAGGGATCCATCATTCATTTCTACTCTGAATTCGGTAGAAAAAGACGCCTGGAGATCTGTCGTGAAAGTCAGGGAAAAGTTTCTTGGAAACCCTAGGGCTCCTGATTACGCTCTTGACGTGAAACAAATGTTGGACTCTTTAAAAAAAAAAATAGGATGTATTGTAGCATGTCGTTAAAAATTCACTTTTTGCATTGTCATCTAAATTTATTCCCAGAAAATATGGATGATGTTACCGATGAACAAGATGAACGGTTCCATCAAGATATTACTCTAATAGAAAGACGGTACCAAGGAAAATAGAAACCATCTGTGCTGGCAGATTAATGTTGGTCACTTATAAGAGAGACTCCGAGATCTTTCTACAAAAATAATGTAAGCGGTTCCAGAAAATCTTCAACATTTTGTAAATTTTAATACCTTATCGTATTGTTTAGGTGTATTTGTATAATTAAAATAAAAGCCTTTCTCAAGAAATTCTGATGTGATCCAGAAGTTTTAGTAAGGCTTCTAGATTCTAGTCTTTGAAAATATTTTTTTTATTGGCCACTGCTATTTTTTGGCCGTGTCATTGTTTATAATTTGTTCTTCATATCTTAGCCTTCTTATATATCGGTTACATAACTTTTGGCGTGATGAGGTGCAATTAACTCTTTTCTTAATTGTTGCAAATAATCTTGACTAGAAACATCACTCTGATCGAAACTGTGATTTTGATTATGTTTTATTCAGTTCCCCTATTCACACAAGTGTTGCTGTCTATCTGGTCATACAGTTGTAAATTTTCGTTTGATCTCAGTGCAAATGTCATTCCCTGATAGAAAAGCAGAGCCAAGGTTATTTTAGTTCTTTATTATTGTACCTCATACCTCCTTTAACGACTAAAACATCAAAAGTATTGGGCCTTGTTCGAGTAATAGGTAACCTCTATAGCCATCCTCTAGCCTCTATAGCGTGAACCAGCAGACTTATTGGACTTGAGTTTGCACTAAGGCTTTAGAATGTGGACAGAATATTTGACTTTTTTTTGTCTAAATTGAATGCTTTATACTGCGTAGTAGCGGTGTTTTTGTTTAGTGAAATACACATATGGTCTGCAAAAGCGTTTTTTAATTGTTCTCCGCGGATGAAGCTGGAGATGGACTTAGCTATTATTCCTTCAAAAATTAAGAAGAAATGAAAGTGAAAAACACTTTCGAGCATCTGGCAATCCTTATGAAGTCAAATTCTTGTTTATAGGGAACAAATCGTTCTAAAACTTAGCCAACGCTTGACTGAATACAATTCTCTTCCACCAAATAAGCACAGCACGCTTTTGGATTAAAATTTTCCATTTCAATTGCGGGCTTCGAAATAAAAAAAAAAAAACAAAATTCACTTCAAAACATAAAGGACATAACGAAGAAAGGAGAAGGGTTTTTTTTTGTGGTAGAAACAAACGTCCTTTTTATTACCACTCTCCATAATTTTCCATGGTGGGTAGCAGTTGTCGCAGTCGTTACCAATAAAGAATTCCATATATAACAAGCGTGTGACATATTTTTTCACAGATTGTCCCATTCTGTAGTTGAAAATGGAAAGGATAATGAAACTGAACGTAAGATAAAATGAAAGAAACCGTAATCAGGACATCCCACTGAGTACAAAAGCACTAAAATACTTTTTGCACACTTTCCAGGGCAAAAGGGAGGAAAAATGACAAATCCACATTTTTCCCTCAGAGACTCTATATGACAGGGAATAATGTACGATGTACGATGTACATACATATATACATCCATACATAGATCTCTTCTATCTAACCCTAAACTGACTTCGTTTACCTTTTACGAAATTTCACCAAAAAAATAAAATAAAGATGACTTACATTATTCATCCGTAGGATCACATCCCACCGAGTGCCGACGAACGACGACGACGACGTCGTCGTTGTTGGAATTATGATGGAATAATGGAAACGCTGGTTATCCTTGGAAGTTGGTGTGTACTCGTACATTGCTGGTCTTGGCTTTGTAAACATGACTCGGTCATGGCTCCATGGTGTCTATCCGGTCCCACACAGGCAATGCTGCCATTTGTAACTTGTATGCAGCAGCGTCATAAAGTTCCAAAAAGTGTGAATTGTTTTATGGCGTAGTGGCAGTTGAAGGACATCTTACTTAACGAAGCAAAAATCTGAACTTTTTACGAGTTTAATGGCGGTGTTTGTTTGTCTTTTTTAGAGACTTTGTTCAACATAAAATGATTACGAAATAAGAAGCTGAGGTGATGGGATAAATAGTTTAAAACTACGAAAATTATAGCAGACAAGAATGAAATTTACAATTTAAGCTGTGAACGTTTTAACAAGTCAGGGTAGGTAGGTAGTATAAATCCACACTCACCATATCCTATGAAAGCAACTATAAAGCTATACAGAGTTATGTATACTGTTGCAAGCCTGCCAAGTTCGTTCATAAATATCGTCAGCAATTTCATTAAAGCCTTTGATATCCAATAAGCTCTGTGTAATACAAGGGATACGTTGTTGTGACTTGTTCTTAATAATACTCGTACTTGAGTAATCACAAGACACAAACAGCATGGAAGGGACAATCTTTCAAAAGCATTTGCAATTACTTGGATACCCTGATGACTTCGACGTAATTGGTTGAACTCAGCGAACTGTTACCAATACATTAGCGGATGCACGGCAATGTAAAACGAAGACGAAACTAGGTACATGTTGTCAAATGATACTCAACGCCAAAATCGGCAGCTGCAACTTTCATTTAGTAAGAGATTTTATCCATCTCTGCCGAGTAGTTTCACAATATGTGATCGCATTTGACGTCCAGATGAAAACTATTCCACTCCTGCTGCTTTTTTTTAACTTTGCTGCTGGTTGTTCTTAACTGCCATTATATTGTAAGGTGTTTCTTCTTTTACCCAAGTGATTTGGCTGCCCACTCCTTTATATTTATGCCTCTGGTCATTTAAATTTCTCACACGTCAGCCGGGAATTTTGCGACTTCTTTAACTTCAGTGGCGACAGACATTGCTCGAATCATGTTCTTGATATAATCTTTGTTGGACCTTGCTTTCAACTGTACGAGTATTTGCATTATTCTGATATCTTTGTGAGTCGTAGACGATATGCTGTTGATTACTTCAAGAGCTTAAAAGTTCCTCGTATACGATGTCATATTATGCGATCTGAAAATGAACTTTGGTTATCTGAAATTAGTTGAAATTAGACCCAGCCCGGGTTAAGGAATGTTAAAGTTTTAGAGCAATATAAGGTCCCTTGTGATCGAGGAGAAAAGCTCACTCAATTCATCGAATCAATTGGAGTTTCCTAATGAACGAGTACCACGGAGTTTTCTTTTCTAAGAGAGAGCAGGGCATGTAGGTACGGAGAAGGTTCTGCTTTTCTGTAGAAATCGTTTAGATATGTGCCAGGTCCTGTTGCATACCTTGATAGTACCAAATGAAGTAGGTACCTACTATAGCGCTAATATGCTTAGAAAATTTTAGATCCAACTTTGGCCAAATCAATTTTTTTGCTAGATATATTGAGCCGTTTGTTCGTACAAGTGTATTGCTTTCGGTAGAAACTAGATATTAAAAGAGTTTGCATCGATCGCTATACTTTAGCTACCCATATCCGCTGACAAGTTGATCATTATAGGATACATTATAGGATGAACTTATGCGCCCGCATTAAACAGAGATGAATATGGAACTGCCCAATCTCATTTATTTAGGTGGCGTTACAGTTCAGGGTGAACGTGGGTCTCAACTAACAAGTCTCTCCAATTAGTCTGGGCTTTAGCTAATCGCATACTCCAAATCGGTCGAGGTCCCGTTCTACTTTCTACTTGTGCGCGACACCTAAGGTGAGGTCTTACTCTATTGTAAGATAAAGTAGGACTGGAATGATCTAGGTCTTAGTTTTTCAGGATACGGCCTTACTACTCAATTGCGTTCTTAGCCCAAAGAGGCAAGAGTGATTCTAGTGAGATATTGTTGGCAGAATTCACAACAGATCTAAGGTAGACGAAGTCTTGAACTACCTTTAAATTATAACTGTCGACTGTGGCGTTCTGTCCAATTTGCCGATGTTATGTTCTCCTTCTTGTTGACAGTATATACAGGGCTTTGCCCTTATTTATCGCTAAACCCATTTTGGCAGCTTCCATTTTAATACTATCGAACGCACCAGTGACAGCACGATGAATTCTGCCAATTATGTCGATATCATCGGAGGGCTTTGGTAGATGAAAGGGTTCACTTGTGGGTTCCACACAGAAGTTGTCACATGATAGCCCGTCACCTTATCTAAAAGATTATTAGACATCAAAGGTCGTTACCGATTGATCTCAATCGCTATTCTGCATAGATGGACGAGTTTGGTAGAGATGCAGAAACTAGATATGGCTCTATATAACTCGTCTCTATAAATGCTGTCATATGCCGTCGTAAAATCGTTGAAAAGATGGGGGGTGTCGATTTGGACTTCTTGAGTTTTTTCCAGGATCTGCGGGAGTGTGAAGATTTGGTCGATTGTGGATCTTTCTGGTCTGAAACCGCACTGATAGGGCCCAATCAGTTTGTTGGCGAAGGGTTTCAGACGTTTTCCCACATTGTGTAGAAGTCTGGTATCCGATGTTGAAGAGATTTATACCTCTATAGTGGGCCCAGTTGGGTGGTCAAAAAGGTGGTGAATGCGATCATATGAGAACATAAGCGTTTTTATTCTAGCCTCAAACCATGAACTCCTACCACTCCTGCGGATTTGTGGTAAGCGGCAGTCTTAAGAAAGAAGTCTTTCAACACGTGAGTGAATGCCTTATAAAAAATCCGTATTAAAGCTAAATTCGCTAACATTAGCCTTTTATGCGCTCACGCCCCAACAGAGGAAAAGGACGATGCTACCAAAGACAGTTTCTACAAGCTCCTTGACAAAACCTACGAGCAATGCCCGATGTATGACGTCAATATCGTCCAAAGCGACTTTAATGCCAAAATTGAAAATGAGGACATCTTTGGCAGCACAACCGGAAGACATAGCCTACACGACAGGACGTCTGGAATGGACTTAGGCTAATCGATTTCGCTGCGGGACGTAACGTTACTATACTGTTTCCTCACCATGGCGGCCACCAAATCAGCAAACTGTCAACCAGAATGATCATGTTGCTATCGACGTGAGGCACTTCTAAAGTATTTTAGATGTCCGAACATTCCGAGCAGCCAACATAGACTTGGACCACTGCTGCTTCAGCCAAGGTACGTCTATGGATATCTCAGATGCCAGAGCAACAGGGAAATACTATGAGGAGATTTAAAGTTGAACGGTTGCAATCGCAAGAAGCCACCAGAACCTTGGCCGATCGCGTATCAATCAAAATCTCGATAAGTCCTTTGCAGCTGGAATCAGGTGTTGAAGACGATCGGAAATGCCGTAAGTGACGTGCTGGGTTTCACCCGTCCACCGCCGCGAAAGCCTTGGTTTCATGAAAAGTGCCGGCAATCACATGCAGCAAAACAACATGGCTACAAAGCGGAGCTCCGCAGAAGGACGAGAGCGGCTCGTGACCTCTACGAGCTAAGGAGGAGGGAAGAACATTCGCTTCTCCGGAGAGAAAAGAAAGGAAACCCTCTAAACTGCGCTATTTATAGAGGGATCAGTCTCCTAAACATCGCATATAAGATCTTGTCTGCCTTATTGTACGAGCGCCTGAAACCATCTGATTGGACCCTATCAGTGCAGTTTTATGCCCTGGCTAAAAAACTGCGCATTGGGCGTTTGAAATGGCTGGTGCCTGTAGAGTGAATGAACACCATCGCTGCAGCGCGCAGAATCTTCGACTCTAATCCGGAGGGAGAATGCAGTAGAGCAAGGCCTCGCCTTAGGTGGCTAGCGCAAGTGGAAATGGACCTCAACCAATTTGGAGTGCGCAACTGGAGACAGTTCGCCAAGGATCGCGCTAATTGGAGAGGCTTATTGGTTGAGGCCCAGGTCCACCACGGACTGTAGCACCGCCTAAGTCAATAAGTAAGTAAGTGAGCCCAGTTGGAGTAATCTCCGTTTTTTGTTAATCTAAAAGGTGATAATAAAGAAAGACGGAATGAGAGACCAACAACTACCCTGCCTGGGAAAATTCTATTCTAATAATAATTCTATTCTAATAAATTCTATTCTATTTACGTATTACGTAACGTAATTCTAATAACGTAATTAGAAATGATTCACGTAATAAACTCTCTATTGACGGATCAGACGTAATGTGGATTTCGTGTATATGAAACTTTTCTGCTAAAAAATCATTTTTATAAATTATAAAAAACCTAGCTCTAAAGAGGATATTCATGGCTAACCTCTGGCATATATGAGGCTCAATGCTATACTAGGAGATCTGATACAACTAGAGCTAAAAGATGTTATCATCTCTTTTTCCACTTAGTATCTTAGGACTATTCTGTATATTAATTGTACATTTCTGGAAAGACATGGTCATCGAGGAACGTCCTATAGATTTACAATATACGAGTATACATTTT
Source organism: Volucella zonaria (assembly GCA_963966105.1). Lineage (NCBI taxonomy): Eukaryota > Metazoa > Arthropoda > Insecta > Diptera > Syrphidae > Volucella > Volucella zonaria. The sequence continues at coordinate 143,373,854 of OZ014531.1, read as the reverse complement.
CGTCACCACATCATCTGGACATTTTTTCATCGCATGTAATAGGAATTACACCACCATGTCCGAGAACACAGCAGGTTATGCAGTCTTAGGTTATATTTTTCTATGGTGGAAACCGATTATACTGGCGTTTGACTGTCAATAAAAAAGGTAATACTAGCGTGCGATGGTGTCGTAAATCAGGTTTTAAGTACAATCCGTAATGCAGGTTGAATGACATTGCCCGTGCACATACTTTGACAATTATTTGACAACGAACTGCAACTGCTTCGAAAATATAAAGTTGCTATGCTCGAGTATCTAGGTTTGACTAGTTTTTGAGCTGGATATACACAGAATATGTCAAATCTTCAAGGACGGCTCCAAAAATAATCAAAAATGTGGAGTTGACATTTCCGTAGAGGTCGATAATCTTTTAAATTACTCCTCGCTTGGCTTACATTTGCATGTCTTTTAAGCGGTTTCATAAAGAATTTTCATAGTCTTGAACTATGAATGTACGAGGGTTGGCTGAAAAGTTTTGGACCGGAATGTAAAGATAGCGGTGCTCGTCAATAAAAGCTAGTGAATGCTAGTTGTGCATCTTTTGACAGTTACTTACCGAAGTTTCAGTCATTTTGGACGCGCAGTTTTTAGTTAACAGTCGTTTGAGTGAGTCGATGTGAGTGTTTTTTGTGAAAATGGAAAAAATTGAGTATCGAGCCGTTATTAAATTCTTGTTTTTGAAAGGCAATACCCCTACGCAAATCAAAAATAAGTTGGACTCTCTATATGGGGACTCTGCATCATCATTTACCACAGTGAAATTTTGGGCAGCTGAATTTAAACGCGGCCGTAAGAGGTTGGGAGATGATGAACGTTCGGGACGTCCAAAAACTGCAACCACTGACGATAACATTGCTAAAGTTCACCAAATGGTGTTAGAGGACCGCCGAATTCAAGTGAGACTACTATCTCTCTTACTTGAATTCGGCGGTTATGAAAATATCCAAAGAACGTGTTTGTTACATATTAAATCAAGATTTAGGCATGAGAAAGCTGTTCGCGAGTTGTGTGCAGCGTGTTCGAATGAACATTTCCAACGCTCTGTTGGCGCAGTTTAGGAGCAATAAATCCGAGTTTTGTCGCCGATTAATTACTGTAGATGAAACTTGGATACACCATTATACGCCCGAAATAAAAATTCAGTCAAAACAGTGGACTGCAAAGAGCGAGCGGGCTCTAAGAAAAGCAAAAACTGTTTTGTCAGCTGGGAAAGTGATGGCGATTGTTTTTTGGGATAGTAAAGGAGTTGTTTTAATCGATTACCTTCAAAAAGGAAAAACCATTACAGGAGCATACTACGCATCATTACTTGCCAAGCTGAAGGCAGAAATTGCGGAAAAATAGCCACATTTGCAGAAAAAGAAAATCCTGTTTCACCAAGTCTCACACCTCAGCGGTTGCCATGGCGAAAATCCATGAATTACGGTTTGAACTGCTTGACCATTCGCCTTATTCACCAGATCTAGCCCCAAGCGGCTTTCTGTTTCCTCATCTAAAAACTGCGCTCGGAGGACAGAGATTTTCGTCAAATGAGGAGGAAATCACCTTCGTGAACAATTATTTTGCATAGAAAAACGCCAAGTACTATTTGGATTGGTTAGAGAGATGGAAGCATCGCTGAGAGAAGTGTGTACAGTTACAAGGAGACTATATGGAAAAATAAAAAAAAAATTTTGAGAAAAATATTTTGTATCATTTTTCGGTCCGAAACTTTTCAGACAACCCTCGTATATTGTGATGAATAAGATAGAATTGTAATGCACCTTTCTAGAATGATTAGTTCGAAAATGTAATATGTTTCTGAACGAAGTCAAAAAGCTCTATTCATTGAGTCTTATCTGGGTGTCAAGTCAGAAATCGTGAATCTTGAAATTAGGACCTCAGATTGGCGGGAACTTCTTCTATATTTGATACATGGCTTTGGATAACCAAATAAATGGATTCTGAAAAGAAATTCCATGGTTGTTTTTTGCCAATTTTTTTTGGATACATTGGCCTCATATGCCAAATGTTACATGTGCTATATCAGGATATTCTGTTTCAACTGATTGCCCTACTTTTTAAACAATACACAAAGGCTTAGAAACTCAATATTTTTGACACAAATTTGCATTGGATTTTCAATTAAATCAAACAATGAACACCTGTGATATAGAATGTATCCAACATTGTTTGTTGACACTGGATATGTATATGTATGTAAAAAAAAAACTGCAACCCACAGATTGCATATCTGTCAACAACAAAGGAGCCGAAACTCACGAGTATTTTCCATAATTAATTACGGCCAATTAATGTCCAATGAGCCATGTGTATCGGTAGCAAAATTATTTCGTATTCAGCAGCAGATATGGCCCCGTACTGGTATGCCTGCTGTTCGGAAGTCACCTATCCGCTGCAGTGTATTAATTAAACTGAATAACAAAGTGAAGTTAATTAACCATAGAAACCACACCTCGATTTAATGCTGACTTATCATTAAGGGAAGACAAATGAATTCATTAACAGAGTTTAAGTACGTTCTGGCTGGCTTCGGTCCTTAGTTGTCATTCGCACTTATTCACTCTACAAGGAGAGCTCTAAGATACAGATAGTACTCCTCAGGATAGGGATTACTATTCTAACAAAAAGTTGACCAGTACGACTCATTCATGTGTATAACTAGTAAAACAAAAAAGTTCATGTACATTTGACAGTGTGTTGTTTAAAGTTAAATTGAAAAGTTTATAACGTGTGTTGGACAAAATGCAACTATGTCCGAAGTCAACGTACATGTAGGTACAAGTACCTCCATTCACTTTTCGCAAAATGTATGGTTGACTGCCCGAGACTGCTCCGAAAAAAACTTTCTAAACTTGAAGGCGGACTCTAGTGTCTCATAAGCGTTTTCACATGTTCGTCATTTGTATTCCTGTAATGAAAATGGAAGTACAAGTATCTGTTCAGGGTAGATGGTAAAAAATAAAGCCAAAGACCATGGGATGGTCAGAGGTGGTATACGTGCTGTCATATATAAAACTACCATCACCCTATGGAAAGGAAAGTGAATTAACTTACAAGAAGTGGCTTAGCGGGAAATGTGCACTAAGCAGCTGAAATTAAAACGTGCATATCATAACAGCGGGCGTTGAATTAACTACTAGTTTTGAATTTAGATTGTTTGCTGTTGTGCCGCAGTCGTACTCACCAATACGACTATCTAGAGCGTGATGTGAACGCTATACATATCTTTTGGCTTCATGCTGAGTGAATTTTCCACGCCAATGTTAAAATGTGATTTAATTTGTTTGTTTTTTTCTGTATTCGCACACATATGTATAAAAGCAGGATAAGAAGGTGTCATTAATTATCTTAGACTAGAGTGTTGATACGATAAAAAGCACGGACAGATCGTATTTCCGTTTTTCAATTTTAATATGCAAACATTTCGATAAGTTGTACTCGTATCTCTATTAAGTTAATCATTTTTCTTTTCCAGACCAAAATTTGCTTCATGAGGATGAAAATAAACTAGGAACTGAAGGTAAGTGGTCTAAGGATATTTTAAATTTGAAGTTTTTTATATTCTTCTTTAACCTGAGGAATTATATGAATGAGGACCCCCAATTCGATTGACAACGAGGATTTCAGTCCATCCTTGTATAGACCATGTGAGCCCATTATGACACTACAAGGATCTTTAATTTGACAAATCTTATTGAACCAACTGAATAACTAAAAGATAGCTGATATTAAAAAAATTCAGCTCCCAAGTTTTCCTGTACCTAGAGGCAATCACAATTAAATACAGAAGAAATTATATTTTACCCTCCCGAGAAATCTCTTGAAAAGACGGCTTCATCTAAAGTCACTGTAGGGACCCTTATTGTAGATCTCATTTGTGATCACTTACGCAGGATCATAAAATTGTTTTTACTTTAGCTTAGTGCTTGATTCCATGTTTAGCAAAGCTGACTAATTGCATACAAGCTTAATGTTCATTAACATATGTTCTGGATATCCAGATTCTTAATGTAACTTCTGAATTCTTAAGATTGTATCCACTTTGGAGCTACTATGGACAGGGAGCTATCATAAATTGGAAAATGTTAAATTAACAAGGCGCATAGTGTCCTTTATAATTGCAAAATTTATAGGAACGATAGGAAAAGAACAGCAGGGAAAGTCTACCCAGGTATGCTTCGAACCACTTCTACGGATACACTTGACGGCTTTTTGCACCTTGTAGCTAGGGCTCATCATTTTATACTATTTCAAATGATCATTAGACACAAGGCAACAACAAGGCGAAATGGAATTACGAGGGCGGGTCAATAAGTCCGTGACTTTTGGATTAAAACACAGATTTTTTGATAAAAAAATAATTTTATTTTTCAACGTAGTCTCCCTTGAGCTCTATACACTTTGTCCAACGCTTCTCCAATTTTTTTATCCCTTCCAAAAAAAATGATTTGTCGAGGTCATCAAAATAGGCCTTTGTTTGCGAGATGACTTCATCATTGGAGTCAAATCTTTTTCCACCAAGCCATTTCTTCAGGTTTGGGAACAAGAAGTAGTCGCTCGGAGCCAAATCTGGAGAATAGGGTGGATGAGGGAGCAATTCATAGCCCAATTCATGGATTTTTGCCATGGCAACTGCACATGTGTGCACCCTTGCATTGTCTTGGTGGAAAAGAACTTTTTTCTTGGCCAAATGAGGTCGTTTTTTTTTCAAATCGTCATTGAATCGGTCCAATAAGTTGGCATAATATTCCCCATTGATTGTTCTTCCCTTTTGAAGGTAGTCAATGTGGATTATCCCGCGTGCATCCCAAAAAACAGTCGCCATAACTTTATTGGCTGACAAACCCACCTTGGCCTTCTTTGGCGCCGATTCACCCTTAGAAACCCACTGTTTTGACTGTTGTTTGTTCTCTGGTGTGTTGTGATGGATCCATGTTTCGTCCACGGTTACAAAACGGCGCAAAAACTCCTCCATATTGCGATTAAACAACGCCAAACCTTCCTGTGAAGTTACACGATTGCGTTTGTGGTCGACTGTGAGCAAACGCGGCACCCATCTTGCGGAAAGCTTTCTCATGCCCAAGTGATCATTCAAAATTGAAACCACTGAGCCATGCGAGATCCCTACGGCTTCCACAATCTCTCGCACTTTCAATCTTCGGTCGGCCAACACCATATCGTGAATTTTTTCGATTGTTTCGGGTGTAGAGACCTCAACTGGGCGTCCAGGACGTTCGGCATCTTCAGTGCTTGTACGGCCACAACGAAATTCAGTAAACCACTTTTTTACCATTGAAATCGATGGTGCAGAGTCCCCATAGTATTTATCAAGCTTAGCCTTGGTCTCGGTAATGGTTTTTTTTCGCAAGAAATAATGCTTAATAAGCACACGAAATTCACTTTTTTCCATTTTCTCCTCAAATTAGTGAGTAGTCTGATAAAAATAGCTGTCAAACACAAACTAACTGACGCAGCAAGTTTAAATTTTGACAGGAGTCAACTGACAGATGCCTGTTGACAGGAGCAGTGTTGCTGTTTCAGTAAAGAGGACAGAAATTCAAAAATGCACAGAATTATTGACCCGCCCTCGTACTATCTACACACATGGATCTAAAACAGCGGAGGGAACGGATTCTATCAGCCTCAGCGCACATCCTGACGTGAAAGTGTCTATACAACTCCCGGATACAAGCAGTGTCTTCCAATCAGAAGAAGGGCGGCAGTGCTAATGTGAATTGAATCGATATCTGGTAAGGATGTCGTCATCTCCATCAACAGCCAAGTTACGACCAATGCATTGGAACCTGCTATCTTTAATTCTGGTGTAGTCAAGGCATTTGCAAGCAGAATCGAATGAGATCATGTTGACTACCAGGACGATGAGGTATAGAAAAAAAATAAGCCAGCTGATGATTTTGAGAGAAGAGGATGGGAGTTATGGTGATCCGATATGGGAAAATCGATGTGGATATAGGCATCACTTTCTGATCGAAAAAGACTTGAAAAAATGAGATCTTAAACTTAGCGAGATGCAACTCAGGATAGTGTAGGGGATCGTACCAATGAGGTTCTTCATTATGAAACTCTTATTTCAACTGGATTTTCGAGCATCGCTATGGACTAGTTTTGGAGCCTTGTGTTGTGTTGGATGCTTCTCTCCTCACATCATCTATCCTAAAGTGGTAGAACTCAATATCAACAGTTTCTTGTCTCCTGTACCTGTAAACTGGTAAATAGTTAAAAGGAGAATGTTGAGTTACTGAAAGCATAAAAATTGTTAGGGATGTGAAGAACATCCAAAAGTATTACTGCTGTGTTTTAAAGTTTGGCCAATACCGAGGTTTGCCGGTATTGACGTGGAGATAAACCCGTACATTATGCAGCCTCGATCACAGACTCCCGGGTTGGCACTCGATATCTCATTTAAGAGATCCCTGCAGGTTTTCAAAATCCTTAATCTGATTATCGCGGGGTCCAAAACTTTAACAGCGGTCTAGTTGTCTAAGTAAGCATTTCCAATTATAAGCTTTGGAGGGTTGTACAATGGAAGTGACTTCGACTTGGGAAACACTAGATTTATCTTTATTCTGAAAGTCCGGTTAATTCGTATGGACTGGCAAATTCCAGTCCAAGTGACATTTAAAACCATAGAAGTCAGTTTCTTGGCAACATAAGGCGAGTCTACTTCGAAAAAATAGCATTAAAATCATGTTACCAGTTTTCATAAGATTTCTGCAATCTTCCATCGAGAGAACAGGGAATAATGCTCCTAGGTCGATTGTGGCCTAATCATCTGGCTTGGTCGCTAAACTGCTGCAACATAAATCCAGAAGAATGAGTTTGGGATGGTTTCCACCACCGTCGTGGGTGATGGAAATATTGTGATGTAGGCTGTTCTCTGGATCTTAGTGAAGTTTGAACGTTAGTAGTGCTTCACTAAGTACTCCCACTAGAATATCATCCCGTACATGGGAATGTGTCTCATAACTGCCAAATAAACTGAATTTATTACATCCAGTTCATAGGTTCAAGTGGTGCTGAACGCCTTTTTAGAAGTACAGTTGTAGTTTCCATTTCAGTTTGAAATTCAGAATAAAACCTAGAAATTGTGTTGTCTAAATATGTAGTCTAAGCTCAGTACACCCAATTTAGTTTGGGCTTAAAGATCGGGATGAATTTTTCCCTGGTGGAGAGAAATATCTTCATCCTCGAAGGTATGATCCTAAGTCGTATAAGTACTGATGGGCATGGAAATATCCCTGGCAGCAGTGACCCTGTTATAGCTTTCGCTTTCGAATTAAGTGGCCTTTCACCATTTTTTTATGAATATAAACCCATGACTGATACGTAAAAATTTCTAAAACCTTTGTTGCCGTCGTAAACCTCTGATTTCATTTGCAGTTGCAAGCTTATAGTTTACGTAGGTTTGCTTTTTTTTAGGCCTGTTAAGCATGTATATAAGATACGAATAATATCAGAATAAAATAACAAGAGCAGAAGGAATTTTTCTTTTTTATTTTTGAACTGCATTCTAGAATGAAGCCATACTTTGCTATTTGAGATTGACTTATGCCATAGCACAGTTTATGTGATTTTGCTTTCAGTAAGTTCCGAAAATATATATTTTGATTTTTTTTCTGATATTTGTATCATTATGTAAAATATTTGATAATTCCTAAGCTTGAACGATTTAAAACGAGCTTTTTTTAAAAAAAAGGCAATGAAAAATCATGCCATTGCATCTTTAACTGCAGAACTGTATTTTGGCATGTTTCATTGAATTTGCATAACTTTTTACCCATTTAAAAATAAATATACCGCACAATTTCGTCTTCTTCTTCTTCCATACAACCGACAATCAGCCTTGCTTGTCTTCAAAATGCCCATCGGGCAATAACATCAGTTATAGATATTAATCGCGGATTCATTCACTCGACATGACCTAGCCAATACAGCTGCTGGATTTAAATTTAGATATCACAATATCACCATACATCTCATGTTTTCAACTTAAACAGGTTATGCAGATTGGACTGTGTATCTTAGATAGAATTTTTCCCTCGAAATCTCTTAACACCCAACGGTTTTCGTCATTATTTGCGATTCGGAGGCAAACAATAGGATGGGGAAATCTAAAAATTTCTAGAGCATTTTTTTTGTACATCTTTTGGTTTGCAAACTGAATCCGAAGTAGCAGTTATTGGAAAAATATACCTATTCCATGTTAGACTGGAACGCTGCTGTTTTTGTTTTTCGTTTGTATCTATGATATTCTTAATGTTGTCCGACATACACGAGCTTTTTGTTTATTTTGTTTAGAACTATAAGAGTATATTTATTTGATAACTAAATCCTAATATTGCCTAGTCTGGAGGAAAATGCCAAACAAAATTTACTTGCTTTCAACAAGCTGTCAAAATTCCTGGTGAACGACATCCCTCTTATCGAGATTCCCTACTGCCCTACTTAACCGGATACGCTCCGCGCTGCCGGGTGCGATGTCTCTGTTGTAATTTAGTCACCGTATTCCAGTTGTTCAAGCGAGGTGGAACGTTAGCAACACCGCAAGTCGCTTCTGTGTTAGCCCTTTTATATTTAAATAGAGGAACGCTTCTTGGGGAATTAGGCCCTTTAATCGCACGCTCTTAATATAGAAAATTGGACTAGGAAATTAAACTTATTCGTCAAGGTTATTGCTCCTGCAATGTGTCTTCGAATCAGTTTAATGGTGAAGTTGTGCACTCTTATTGTACAGAGCCTCATAGGAATATAATTTTATGTACTCTAACTGTGATATTCTTGATAAGCGAAGGCAAGCCCTTTGTAAGGATAAAAACACATTTGGGTTTAACCAAAACAACACCAATATCTTTGTTAAATTTCAATCTACATAATATAGCCAGATCCTAAGTAATTCAGTAATCAACTTTCACCAGTTATTTCTGGTATTCGTAGAGGCCCCAGACGAAGGCGTTCTAAACAGAATAGTTTTCGTTTAGTCAAATCCAAGTTACGTTGGAAGAGCATATACTAGATGGAGTGAAAAGTAACTTCCTTGGGAATGAAAAATGTTTTTTTTTATTTTATTCAATATAGTCCCCTTTTAGTTTGATAGACTTATTCCAGCGATTTTCCAACTTCTTGATCCCGTCCGAAAAGTAATTTTCCGGAAGGCCTGCAAAATACTCCTCCGTGGCGAGGATGATTTCCTCGCGTAAGCTGAATTTTTTATTGATGAGCCATCTTTTGAGGTTTGGGAAGAGACAATAGTCCGAGGGATCCAAATCCAGTTATCAATCGACGCCAAGAGTCCGCTCGATTTCGCATCAGCAAGTCCAAACACTCTTTCGAAGTGCTCTCGCGTTCGTCTTTTTGGTCAGGAGTGAGCATGCGCGGCACCCAGCGGCAGGATAACTTGTTCATATGCAGAATATTGCCCAAGATATGGAGTGTGCGCTCAGTACTAATCTCTGTAGTATCTGCTAGCTCGTGCACCCTCACTTTCCGGTCAGCCAACACCATTCCATGTATTTTTTTGAGGGCCTGCCGCTGCGGACTTGATCGGTAGTGGAGTTGCGGCCACCACGAAACTCTCGAAACCAATATTTGACGGTGTAATCTGACGGAGCATTAGCCCCATAATATTTATCCAACTTTTCTTTTGCTTCTCAAAAAATGAGAACGAAAATCGTTTTTGTCCATATTCAACATGATGCCAAACACGTCAACAACAATCAGCTGTCAAAACAAAACTGAAGACAGTATCGCACTGAAATTTGGCATGTCTGCCTAAATATGAACGGAATTCAAGGCACCATAACCTTTTTTGCAGTAGCAGCGCATTCTGGCGGTCAAGGAGGTTACTTTTCTAGTATATGATTTTAAACCTGAACTATACGCGATCAAGTCGTACGCTATGGCATGGTGAAGTGACCACACAAGATCATGTTGAATAGGATCGGCGAATTAACCTCACCTTGTTGCAGACCGTTTTTAATGTCAAATGTTTCAGCGGCAGCCACATCGACACACTTCACGATGAACTGCGTACTGGTGAGCATATTACAAAGAATGTATAGAGCAGTGGTTCACTTATACCCAGTTTGTTCAATACTCAATCAAGCAAGCACCAGCGCATTATGTTTTTCTTTTATTCCACTGGATATCAGAAGCAAGCTAGTAAGCTTAAAGTGGATTTTACAGATTTACGGGGTTAGACCACTATAGAGGCCGTAAAAATAGGTTTTTTTGTGATTTTTTTTTCACGAAAAATATAAAATAAATCGAGTTCACAAGGGTGGAAGTTTATTGTACATATAATTGACTGTAAAACATAATTTTTATAGAATAATTTACTACATTTAAAAATGGCAGCGTTTCTCAGATGACCTCTGTTTTTTGGAAAGCAGCTCCTGTAAATTTTGAATTATGATGAGTCACTAAATTTTTTTTATTGTACAACAGCTAGAGAAGTACGTAGGATTTTTTTGATATATTGGTTTTAGGCGGAATTTCGTTAGGCGCAGAGCGGCCTAACCCCTTAATTAGTGCACAGAGTATAAATCAAGTAAAAGTGTTTTCTATTCCTCTTTTTCGTTTAACATGGCGAGGTATTTCATTCTAAGTTTTTGGAATGACATACGAGTCATTATTAGGTCTCATTGTTAAAGCAAATTATCATACGGAAACTTTCGAGAATTGCGACAAATAGAAGATGTTTTTTATACGCGACCCCCCTCACATTTTGGTAGCAGATTGATAAACGATTGTTTGCTGGGTTATGGAGCGTGTTAAGAACGATAATAGTTTTTAAAGCTGGAGCGCATTTTTTGGAGATGCAAGAGCCGTTTGGAAGAGACAAGAGAGGCGTATGAGGAGAGATCGTTATCGACGTCTGTAGAAGAGATATTGAAGTTGGTGTGAAAATCGGCAGAAATTCATCGAAGATCTTTGGGATCAGTGGTGAGTCCTTCCTGTTGGATTGAAACCATGCGATTTGTACGAGTTGTGTCATGGATGCAGATATAATCGGGCTTATCGTGCAAGTAACCAGTGTAAAGTCGCGTGTGTTGATATAGCCGAGAGTCCCTCAGGCAGGAAAGGACATAACGACCGTCATCTTTATGCTGTTTTGGGTGGATGACATGAGGAGGGGAAAGCGCTTGGGGTTATCTGTAGGGTTGCGGTTTTCAGGGGGCTTGGGTTGGTTGGGAGACCTAGATGTATGAGCGGAGTTAACGCTAGACTTAAGGGTCCTTTTGTACTGGCGATGTGATTATCTGGCATTTATCTATGGTGATTTTAAAGTTCACAAGCCAGATTGAGTATGTGGTTACAGATAAGTCGAGAATAAATATTACACACTCAGACTTGTTGTAGTTGTCGAGTTTTTGAAAACATTGTTTCCACTTGTAGAATACTCTTCAACCTAGCAAAAAGCACAAGAAAAGTAACTGACTAGGCCTCATACAAAGAATCCCTCAAAATATACAAAAAAAAAAAAACCTGAGGAAGGCAAAGCGACAATCCTGCAGATCATTCTGTGACAAATTCACAGAAACCTCAGAGGCATCGCGGCTAAGAAAAATCCTCTCTACACAACCAATGATGCCTAGCTGTTTGAAAAAAAACCGATGATTATTGGACAGCCTCAAATGATGAATCACTCAACCTGCTACTGGACACCCACTTTCCAGATAGCTCCCAATTCGCGCCCAGTAGCAACACAAACTGGACTACTGTAAGCTTCAAACCTTACAAGCCCGTTGGTCCGGACGGTATAATACCTGCCGAGCTACAAAGGTCCTTAGATATTATCCTGCCTACGCTAGATAATATCATTAGGAGCTGTGTAGAACTGATTCACATTCCATTGTCATGGGGGCCTCTGCTAAAAGATGTGGCAGCAGAGGTACGCCGCCAGGCGGTGTTCACTCTTCCATTCTCTGGAACTTAGTGGTTAATGAACTGCTGATTTACTTAGAAGAGGGTTGTAGCAGGGTGATTGCCTACGCAGATGACGTTGTTATAGAAATCTCAGGTAAGCATCTTAACATCATTAAGGAACTCCTTCAACTAAATCTTAACAGATTAACCCGTTGGACAGATCACTGTGGATTGGGAGTAAACCCCCATAAAACTGATCTTGTCCTCTTTTCGAGGAAATACAAAATTCCAATTATAGACCCTCCCTCAATAAACGGTACCAGTTTAGCCTTTTCCGATACAGCAAAATATCTGGGTCTCATTTTTGACAGGAAACTAAAGTGGAAACCTCATATTCAAGAAGGAGTCAAGAAAGCTACAGTAGCCATTGGGAATAAATAAGACCTTCAATCGCCCATAACCCACTGGGTTTACATCTCGGTCATAAGACCGATACTCACCTACAGGGTTGCTGCCCGGTGGACGGCCTTAGACAATGCAGTAAACTGCAGCAAACTAAGCCGAGTCCAAAGAACACTCCTTCTGCGGCATTAGACATTCTGTTTCACTTGACACAACTCAATATCTTCAGCAGGCAAGTAGCTGCAAGTGCTGCTATTCGCCTTAAAGCGACTACACAGTGGGCAAATGATTAATTTGGTCATACTAACATTTTTAGTGCATTAGGAATCCTCACAGAGAACATCGATTACACCGTACCGGAACTTTGGTTTGACAAAGACTTCCATGTAAGCTTCCCCTCTACAACCTGGGAGGAAGATGCTTTCATGGGGGCAAGCCAATCCACTTCTACACAGATGAATATAAAACCGATAGCGGGGTTGGCGGCGGTGTTTTCTCAGATAAGTTAAATCTAAGCCTCTCCTTCCGTCTTCCAAATCACTAGCGTGTTTCAGGCGGAAATTTTGGCGATTAAAGATGCTCTGCCCTGGCTGATGAAAAGACGTAATATCTGCAAAGGATAGCCGCATTTTTCGGATACTCAGGCCGCTATCAAGCCCCTGGACTTAGTCTCACTAAATTCTAAAACCGCCCTTGAATGCCGATCATCTCTTTTGGAGATGGCAGAGCAGTTCAACCTTCACTTTTGCTGGGTGTCGGGCCACAGAGACATTCCAGAGAATTGTGGCGCCGGTGAACTCACCAAAATTGGAACCACTCTATCTATTCTACCGGGAAAGGTAGCATAGCTATACCAATCGCTATGTGCAAGTTAAAATTAAAGCTGGATTCCAATAAAAGAACAGATCTTAGGTGGACTGTTGGACCAACAACTCTAGCGGCCAAACAGTTCTGGCCAAACCTGGATCTGAATCGCTCTAAGAGTCTGATCCTTCTAAATAGGAAACAGCTCAGCGCCATCATAGGTGTCATCACCGGACACTGCCTCATAAGCATGCAAGAAGGCATGGCGCTTTTACAAACGATTTCTGTAGAAGCTGCATGGACGAGGACTCTGTACATGTCCAGCTCTCCCCCAGAGAAGAAAACTTCACTTAGAAGCTTTCTCTACAATGACCTAAACGATCTAAAGGATATAGACGTAAACAGTCTACTACGGTTCATCGTAAGCTCAAACTGGTTCCATTAGCAAGAGGATCATAGATCTATGTGACATTACAATGGGCCAATAGGCCTAAGTGGGTTGGTGTTTCCACTCTTATTACCTACCTGCCCTACCTTCCATTCTGAGGATATGCAGGAAGTACCAAATCGAGAAATTGTCGCCTCGGGTTTCGGTGGAGGATGAGATGTTGGAAGGTACAGTGACAGAGTATTTCAGCTATTAGGAATGTGTTATACATTGCGTTAGATAGGGGCTGGAGATGTACAGGAAGATCGTCAATTTTGGTGAGCGTCGTCAAGAAGTAACGTCGTTACCTACTATATTAATTTCGGTTATAACGCTAGCTAATAACGGATCTGGTGGATTAGCACTTGATGTTGATGAGCCTTGGAAATAGATACCAAGGTCGGATCTTTAGGCACTTAGAGTGTCAGAAAAGACGGAACACAGGAATTAAGGGTAGATTTCACGCTGTTACCAATTACGTTTTTAAGTGTACTAATATTAATATTGTCTGTGGGCTTTGGAAGGTCGAGGATGTTTGTCAACTGTTTTCCGAGAAATTTACGCTCTGTTTTAATGAGGTTGTTTGATTGTTCTACGTCACTTTAAAGATCTTCAAGACTTCTCATAACATCATCAATTTTGGAGAACTAGTTTTGTAGTCTCTTGAAACAGAGTACGTTTTCAGAGCTAATATTATTTATTGATTCGCTGAGGCATTTTATGGCGAGCATATTGATATCTCTACACTCTGAGGGGTATGGCGGTACAAATACCTATATATGGGACGAATAAAATGCGAATTGGCTTAGATTGCGAGTACGAAGGCGAGCATTGAAAAAAGGTATAAAGAAATTAAAAGTAAAACTTGTTTAATTCGAAAAAGCGAGGGTAAGAAATAGAATAGTGCACGTCCGTTTGATTGGAAAGGCAAAACTAAACTAAACATATTTTCCATAATGATATTTCCGAAATTTCTACCAACCTCTAGGCTCGTGTTCTAGTGGTTTGGTTACGGCGTTTGTAGGTCTTAAAATTTCAACTAGGCGGTGCTGTAGATTTAACATTCTACCAATATGTGTCTTGGTTGCATTTCCCCGTACCAGTATCGTATATCTAATACGCGATTCTGCCAGCGAGTAGTGCACCCGCTTTTATACTTCGAAACTTGAATACTATTTAATATAAATTTAATATAAACCATCGCAAAAAGTAGGCTTTTTGCTCACGCCATAGGGAACTCTCATCATTCATTCTGTTCACTACTTTAAGGTTCACTGAAAGTTTCCTTTGGCTTAAAAGACGTTCATATTTGCATCAGCTTTTTTGTTGCAGCATTAGTAATGTCCAGTGGCTTATTAAAATTAAATACTATTTGACCTAATTTGGAACCTTGCGGGACACCAAATGCATTTAGCATTTCTTTACTTACGGTTTTAGTCACTTTTACTTTAATCGAGTTTTCGATCCAGTTTGCCAGCACTCGTCTAACGCCAACTTTATTGATAATTTCAATTAACATCGAAGGTTATTCTAGGGTCAACAAACATCACAAGCACATGTTAAGTCCCACATTAACCGTATTGGTAAACTCTCCTAATGATAGTCATGTACTTTGATTTTTTTAAAAACCTCGTACTGGTTTGTGTGTAATATAGTACGTCTTATTACGAAATTGTTAAGACGATTAATAATAACTTCCTCCAAACACTTTTAACAGCTAACAATATTGATATTTGCCGGTAATTCTCTGTGTTCTTTTTTGCATCTGCCTTGTAAATTGGCCGAATAATCGACGTTCTTATTAATCATGGGCTTGTGTTATACTTCGATTGTCGTTTGTATGACTGGAGCATGAAAGCGTGCATTTAGTTTTAGATCAATCTAGGACAGACGACACAACTTTTGAAATATTTCTTGCTTACTGGCTTCCTCTATGCATGTAAATACTCTGCTAGAGTTGCAAATTCTAGTGATGTGATGTTTTGGTATGACATATGATATATGTGGGTTGTCATCATCGACAACTTCTCCTGTATCTATAGCTACAGTTTGTGGTATTTTTTATTTTTTAAATCAGCGCCTTCAAGGAGTTATTAGTACCCTTAAAATGTTTTTACACACCGCGGGCATAGGAAAATTAGGGAGGATACAACGAGAGGTACGTTGGTTTTAAATGTCTGATTGCCATAATGACAAGGAAATAAAGAGCTCGGCAAGGCATTCGAGTTATACGGGATGGGAAAGAATCACGATATTTTAGAGTACGTCCGAAAGTGGGCATGAGGGTATTTAAGTGGAATGCCACTTTGATTTTTCCTTCCGAGTTATTTTATTTATTCGGGTTGCTGGTATATCCTGTCCAGATTTTATGGCTTCAATGAAAACTTATCGAGACTCTGTAATTTATTTTGAATATTTGGAGATTTATCATAACTAGAATAGTTATGTGCGCCAATAAACGCTCAGTTCAAGGTTCTTAATTTCGTCAGTCTACTTTTGTATATATCCATCATTCTTACTTTATATTGTTTGGACGGATTTGATGCAAGACAAGTTTTCTACTGCACGAAGGTCTTTCTCTATTAGCAGATGCATTGGCACCTCATTCTCTTCACAAATTTTATTAAAAGCATGTTTTTTCATTGCGGTTTTTCATTTTTTGTGCTTAGTAACTTCTATTTTGTTATCTAGTACCACCATGCTGTTTTGTGCAGTATGACTTTGTCGGTACCTTCATCTCATACCTGAATGTCTCTGACAAAATATTCTAGGTCCCCTTATTAGTTAGTCTCAGCAATCTGCAGAAAATTCTTTAATATCGTTCTGCAATACTGCATCGATTTTGCTGTCAGATAAATTTACTTTTTATGCATCAAAACCTTTGATGTTATCGAGAGAGAAGTAATAAAGTCTCTGCAAGATAGTCATGCCGTATTTACGATCCATTAATTACGATGCATAAAATCCGACAACCCACGTTGGAAAATTTCTTATTAATTCCAATTTATTTTTAAGAGCCTACCTGTCAAACCTGAGTACGAAAATACAAATGTATCTATGTCGCTTTCTTTATTCTGTTTATTTTTTGCTCAGCCTGAACTTTCGCGCAAATATGGAACAATCTATTAAACAAATATATTAATAAAACAAATCCTATTGCCTTTACTTAATATGATTAAGATTGACAACCATAATCCGTTTCTCAAACAACAAAATGTAAAATCCGTGATTCATTACCTAAATGTATCTAGACCAATCTATTCTTCATTTAATTCCAAATGGCCAAAAGCCATTTATACTTTCTGTTTCTGTTTCTGTTTCTGTAAAACACTCGTATGGCAAACAGCCATGGTTATTAGAAAATTTCGCATAAAATTTGAATGCTTCAAGACATTCGAAAATTTATTATTTCCTAATGCAAATATCTGTTCCAATTCGATTTATCATGTAGACACTACTCGTACAACGGCCGATCGTGCACGCTGCAACTTTCACACGACATTAAGTTATCAAGTCAGAAGAAAGGCCGACAAAAATAAACGACAAAAAAAAAAAAAAAAAAAATAAATAAATAAATAAATAAAAATCGACAACAAAAAACCCGACAAATTCTCTGACATATTTGCATTATTTGTTTCCAAAACACACTACGGCCACGATCGCACGCAATCATCCAGATATCGCGCATTCTTGGATTGTAGAAGACACATACTCATACGAATATATTTACAACCTGTTAACCCAAGTCAATGGTATACACTTGATCCCCTGCGCTTTCCTGACAATGGGTTCGAGTACGAGTATCTCAACATTGCTGCTGTTGGCTTATAGTGGTTGTGTGGTGTGGTGATGTTTAGATGGAACCAGTCTCTGCTTGTACGTCGTTGAATCGGATCTCCTCTGCCAAATGTCGGCAGTTAGCACACGATTATCTTCGTTTTTGTTTTGACTATCTCTTCTGAAGTTACCACTAGCACTAGCACTAGCACTAGCACCAGTAAACACTATCTCACCTGTATTTGAGTTGAGTATCTTGTATCTGAAAAACTTCAGGTGAACGCCATCACCATCGCCATGCACTTCTCGTTTGACTGGGCGCAGCCAAGCAACAGTCTCTCTGGCATTCTTCTCTCACATTTCAGTCGACTCTCAAACGTCGCCGTGTACGGATACCGCAGATGAACAGATTAACAATCGTCAGTTAAAACAGTTATTTTTCGAAAAAGATCTGGCGCGGACTTACTCATATTCATTGCGATTTCAATAATGTCAAATAGAACACTGAGTCAATTTAAACCTGTCAGGGGTCGCGCAACATTACTCGCGTGTAAACACTGGTGGAACGTGTGCTTCATGCATAATGATCAATTGAAATATTTTCAAAAAATCTACGGTAAACCTTTGACCATTTCGGAATGTGACAGTAAATCTCAGTGTGAAAGCTTGTCGTATCAAGGTGGCAGTTTAACCCAGACACCATCGTTATTCCCAAAGAATATGCCCAGCATTCGTCGAAAGGGCAAAGCCACCGCTAAAGGCGGTAACTCACAGTCATCTCTGTCGTCACAATCGCCAAGGAACTCACCGCGATCGGTAAAATCTCGAAGCCATCGCCATAGACGGTCACACAGTGAGGCGAGTACCAACAATAGTCGACCGAGTAGTCAGCCGAGCAGCCGGGCCAACAGCTGCTCCAACAGTTGTTCCAATAGTCGTCCAAGCAGCCGTGGTAGTTGTTCCGAGCGTACCGTTCCAAATGCCAAAGTTGCAATTCTAGATGATACATTCCTTTCGTCGGGTGTGTCCTGTTCGGGTGAGACTCAGTCGGATCAAAGTGTTTGCAATGATGATGGGCTCTGGCAGCATGGTGACGTCATCCGAAGAGATAGCACCCCAATTGGGGTGCTAGACAAAAGTGTCGAAATCAAAGTGGCTGTTAGTCGTATGAAGAGTCCACCCGCTGACGTTCGCGAAAATGTTCGCGTGTGCGATAAAATCAGACGTTTCGGTGAGCACGATTTACGAAATTTGTTTGTGCGGCGTAATCGGAGCGGTTTGTGGGTTCAGAAAAATTTGAGTCTGGATGTTAACGACACGGAGTTGCAACTAAGCGATATTGAGGAGCAACTGGCAACAGTCAATGGTCAGCAACAATGTGGATTAGTTGCAGACTGTTTTGACGACGAATCATCGTAAGTGCATTGTTAGAGTTATTTTTTTTTTTTTCGAAACAATAATATTGAGAATTTCGAGCAGATATGCTCGGTAGGCTGGTCTGATAGGCTGTAGTGGTAGATCGGTATATAGACAGATTGTGTAGATGAAGTGTGTGACTTTTGGAAGATCATTCAAAATCATTTGATCTTTAAAATTGCTAACACAAGCCTCATAAGACTAGAAGTGAACATTTTGTGTGCCCTTCATCATTTTGAAGAACAAGGGAATCATCGTTGCTATCAATGCCAAAGTGAAGCTTTTAAATTCCTAGAGCTGGCTTTTACGAATGATATAATTTTCTATCCAAGTCACAATAATCCCAACACAAAAATGTTGCCTTGATTAGTGCTAATTCTAACAGATTCAGTAATTGTAAGAAGATGTTGATTTCTCGTTATTAGGACTTCATCTTTAAGTTCTTCCGATTTTAGTTTTGTTTACTCGGACGTGAGCTGATCTTTTACGTGAGCACCTTAGTACTGCTGTCTTGAATCTTGAAAACAGAGAGGATCTGTATTGTAGCCTTTCATCGATATTGCTCGTATAAGTAAAGTATTATTTTGGACTATTCATTATAATGATTTCTTATTTTACAATATATACGTCGTGGTGTTAAAATTGTGTCTAGTCGTCCTGGCGTGATATTTTAGGTTGAAAAAGAGTTTCCAAGTTTATTGGGTTAATTTTAAACTAGGACAAAGCCTTCGTCTATCGACATTCTTTCGGAGTTTCTGCGCTGGAACACTGATTTCCGTTTGCTGAATAAATTCTAACCGATTAGTATGAAAGCTTTTGATAACGTCCTCATATGATGCATTCAGTGTGTCTTGTGTCCTCAAATTTGTATCTGCTCGCTCGTAAAAGTCCTGCCATATACTTTCTGAAAACATCTTCAGATCTACTGATCAGTGCTTGACCAATATTCTTGATGTATATGCCAATATGTATAAACAACCAAGTCAAGAGCGGGATTGTTAAATAGTGCCAAACCTACATCTCGGAGACTGATTGATGAACTGGCTAGACTTGTATCCTTAGGTTAATATTTGTTGGCAGTTTAACAACATTAAGCCAACAATGTCTTTTGCTAAACAAATGATACATTCTTAAAGGCCTTTTTAGGCCAACTCTCAGACATTTTGCCCTACATAATCGATCCTAGGCGATCAAGAATGCTGACCAACTTAGGAACGAAAAGACAGCGGTCACTTGGAATATAACTGAATCCCCTAACAAACTGACAGATACTACAATATGACTTAATTTATTTTTACAAATTTGAAAAACTAAACTTTCTGTTTCCTTGTATCGGTTTCGGCCACTGCCGGATCTGAACTCCACTCGAAGACTTCCGCCTTAAAATACGAGAACCAAATTCTTGTAGTCAAATTTGCCAGAATGCACTAGACTTTAAGACCTTTGCGGATTTTTTGGAAACTATGGTCGGGTGATTTGGGACTATATACGATGTGCGTTTGGAATTTTTCCATCTTCTACGGTTTTTATTTCCATCGATTAAAGGACCTGCTGAGATAAGATATTACCTCCTCCATCTGTAGGAAACTCTGAAAGATTAGTCATTTTAATGTTCTTGACGCATCTGTTTGGACTACAAAAAGTGAAGCTAATGTCACCTAAAATCTAAGGATGCTTGCCTAGAACTGACCTTGCATTCACGAGATCAGATGAGTTTCCTAGCTGCTTTTTTTTCTTTAAAGTTAATCAAAGGCCTAGCAAAGGCAATACAATTTAGTATGAATCATCGGAAGCCGAAAAGTCGTAACGTACCCCAATGTTTTGCAATGCTAATATCCCCAACTTTCACTGAGCATTTTTTTGGATCATACAAACAACATACATACAGAAACATATTCAACTAATAACTATTTACCTTATTCACTGAGAAGGCCTTATAATCCGTGTAGCCTCCCCAGCCGGCATTGAAAACTGGTTGGATTATAATTCGATTTGCATGCCCCATTAATATGAGATCTTAGTCTGTGATATAAATCTTCCTTCTGGGACTGATTCGAAGCTTGCTTAGCTGAATCGCTGTGGTAAACACGACCTTATTATTGCTTGTGTTAGGTTAATGCCCCTATATGATCCATGCAGTAGAGCACAGAGAGTTATACTGTGCTAGTCTAGGTTTCCACTCAAGCAAACAAAGTTTCATCGTCAACATTTTCGGCTAGAAAAGCTGTTACCAAATTAAATCTTATACGGGTTCCTCAAAAGTAGCAATCTTCAGTGAATGTATTTCCAATTCAACTGAACTTAACTTCATAATGTAATACGGGAGAATAGAATAGAGCGTTAAATAGAAAATTCACTGAATGCTCTTGACTTGAAGAGCTTTACTCGCTACAATAAACGAAATGCATCCATCTTCAACACTAGGTCTAACATTATTACCGACGTCAGACTGCTATGTTGAGATTTTATTCATCTTCTTGATCAGAATAGCAGTTACTGTCAATATCAAATAATTGTGTCTGTCAGTGAAGCGCTTGTGGTTTTTGATATCAATTGCGACCATACTGCTACTTTTTCGCCCGTTTCCATGGCTGATTTCGATTCGGGCCTTGTAATCTTCGCGTCTGCTTTTTACGTGCAGGTGCGAACTGATTACAATATTTAAACAGTACAATTTCCCCATTGCTTTAATCGGGTGCTTTTTCTTCAGGAGTAGAGAACGTTCCTGAAACCAGTTCTTATTCTGGCCCAGAAATTGTTATCTTTTATATTATATAATAACTGAATGTCATTAGCAGAGATATTGTCTTTACTATTAGTCCATTCAGCATAACATCTATTCCAGTACAAGAATAATGTAATTATAAGGTACCATATCGACGATTGTATTGTAGAACTCTGTCCCATCATTGAACATGACCGCGGATTGATTTCCCTGCACTCTGCTATAAGTGATCTTAGGCAAACCATTCAAAAGTTGTTTTTTCCACCAACTATCCAGACTATCTATGAAGCCAGCAATGAGTAAAAGGCATGTCCCTGACGTATACCTTTTCCAGCCAAGAAATCTTTGACTGTTTAAAAAAGATTATGCTTTTATTCTTTGCAACATTGAATTTGTTGCAGGATTCAGATTAGCTCGACTTTTTGTTTTCAAAAATCTAAATTCTGATACAAGATTTTTCTAGGACATGCTAAGCATTTGAAGTATCTCCTTTACACTTCTTTGATTTAGAACAACAATCGATACGACTGTCCTTAATGCCAGCATACAACTTAATGAGACGATGCCTTTTAGATAGTACACTCGAGACGACCCATTGATACCCCGTGCTTCGTGTTTTGTGGAAGCTTGTTACTTCACTAGTGCCTAGGAAGTATTTGATTCGATGATGAAAATCAGTCCGCTAGACAAGCTCCCCCAGTTGTTCTAGTGCTTCTGCCCATTACGATTAATGATGTCTTTTCTTGAAACTTCAATATTTGTAGCAGTTTCATACATATCTTGTTTTTGCTACCAAGAGATCTACAATATAAACACTAGACCTGGCAGCTCTTTTGGGCACGAATCTGATCTGCAGCGGATCTTATTTTATCGGTTTTATCTTATTTTATCGTTTTTTTAATGATGTCAAAGCCAATAAAACTGTATCTTCTTTATTGTTCAACTCAGTCACGCTCTTGTAATAAAGACTGAACTGGAAATTGCGGTCAACAACGAAACCAACATTAAAGGTATACTGGGACGAGTGAACCCATAGCAGATAATATCTCACACATCGGGATTAGAGGCTAACTTTGTGAGGAGCTAGTAGTGCTTCCTATGAAGTCTTTCTGTAGTTTCTAGTTTAAACTACTCATCGCTTTGTGAAAGATGTTATCACATGACGAATTTATTTCATAAAACCAGTTCTTAAGAGCCACCAACTACATAGACCCCCTTTAGCAACCAGAACCACCAGAGTCGCTAGAGCCAATATTTGTAGAACATATATATATCAGTGGGGTAATTAAAAACTGGCGATTTGAAAATGTTATTTTTCGTGAATGCGATCGTTATAAAGGGTGACCAGATAGCAATGATAGTTTTTCCAACTGTTATGTTTCAGCAGCTGTTAAAGTTATCAACGACATCCAGGTAAGGTTTGCCATTTCATCATACATCGTTTTACGCTTGCCGAATGTGCAGAAATTATTAAAAAAATATTATCGTAATTCCAGCTCACTTGTAAATACACAACGTGAACTTCGTCGTGAGATGGGTCGTCATCATGGCTTCAGTGTGCAGGCAATTCGTTCACTGTGCAGGCATGAGTACAATCTTTCGGATCTTAAGCCACCAACCGGGCAGAGATTGGTACGAAATGAAGAAAACATAGCCGCGTAGCGGCCAGTGTCGAAGAAGGCCCAGAAATGTCAATTCGGCGCCGATCAGCTGAATTGGGCATCGCCAGAGAGTCAAGCCGCCTTATTTCGCGGTTGGATTTAGGCTTACATCCGTATAAGATTGTGGTGATGCAGGAATTGAAGCCGGACGACCATGATTTCGCTAATTGGGAGCTGGAAATGTTGGCCGGAGATCCGGATTTTGGCCTAGGTATCATCTTCTCGGACGAGACCCGGCTATGTCAGCAAGCACAATTGCCATTATTGGAGTGAACATAATCCACAAGTGTTTGGCCAAGCATCAATGCATCCACAAAGATTAACTGCTTGGTGCGGTATATGGCATGGTGGTATCATCGGACTTTATTTCTTTTGAAATCAGGAAGGAGACACCATTACCGTCAATGGTCTCAGGTATAGGGTTAACCGACTTTCTGCGGTCAGGGCTCTACAACATCGATATATACGAGCTCTGGTTCCAAAAAGAGGGCGCTACATGCCATACAAGCGACGCAACGCTCGATGTTGTGACGGAGAAATATGGCGACCGGGTCATCACAAAGCCAGCGTTCATTAATTGGCCGCCGCGATCATGCGATTTGACATCACCCGATTATTTTCCCTACGGCTACGCCAAGTCGTTAGTCTACGCTCACAAGCCAACCACTTCCCGCTATTGCCCGAACCGAGTCATCAAAATTTAGACCGACCGCTTGAAGCACTGCCAGCGTGAACGTGGCTTCAAAATAAAGCCTGAATTTAAATTTATTTTCCTATCGTTCTTCTCTGGTCACCCTATACGTATGTACTCGTACGTACGAAAATTGGCTTTAGGGTTAATCAAAGAATTCTAAAGAGTCGATAGTTTGGCTAAGACCAAGAAATTTAAAAATGATTTCAAAGATTCAAGATTGCACAGTTTTTGATTTGCCTGTGTTATTGTTATTCAATTTTCATTCGGATAGCTTACAAGAGCTCGTTTATTCAATTATGTCCATTTTCTGACTCTGCTATTTGCCTTCCTAATGGAAATAAGAATCACTCATCTCAACGTAACGTCTCAGATATGAAAGGCATCGTAAATGCTAACCTTTTGACATTTACATTTGTGTTATTCCCATCGTCACTTTGATTACTAAAGAAATTGCCTTGAATCTCAAATCTACTCTTATTTCGTATTCTGTATCCTCTGCCTACGGGAGCATACATCATATTACCGTGGGACATCAGTCTTCTTGTAATTGTTCTCTTTTTCAACCAAAACTATCTCATGCATAGCACAAAGACGAGGATTACATCTCTAGCAACAGCCCACCCAAGTGAGGGATTCGCCTTCCGTTTTTTTTTTTTTGTTGTTGTCTTCACCTTATGCCCACCCTTACCGCACGACAGGTCAATTTGACATATCCATTTAATGCCACAGATTGAACATTAATACCATCATTACAGTCAAGACGTACGGATAGTACAATGATTCCGTAGTGCGGTGCCAGCTAAAGAAAGCCGACAACAAGAATTCCGCGGTTTTGCATAGTACCCAAGTCTCAAGTGAGTGGCCGAAGATTCCACTCACAACATCCGATACTACCTCACACAGTATCCGCAGGGAATTTTGCAGCTACTTGGAACGCATCTATTCTCTTGACGATTGCACGCTGCGTTGCACTACAAGAAACAGCTTCTGTAGGTGCGGACGGTTTCGTATTTTTGTTTTGCAACCGCAAAACCATAAATCATCAAGAGAGAATTGAAGGCACAAAAACAAAGCCTCATCAGGGCTACCGACACTCGGGCTAAATTATAATCATCTACGCCTTGTATGTAGATGATACAAATTAGCCCCCTGAAACGTCATCAAAGGTGGGGCTCTTCAACTCGTATTCCTGCTCGTATCTGTAGAAAATGCACTGCACCCTCAGGCTTTTATGGATATCGACACGACATATTCGTATCCTGGCTACCTAAGTGGTTAGCTATTATGGCGACACTTGGTAATTTACGATCGCAGATTTTACGAGTAGTGCGAGTTTTATGTTTTCATTTTGAAAATCAGGTTGCTGCCAATGGAAATTAGCACCTGTGAAGACATGTTCACGGATACGGATACAAATTTTCTGTAGATGTCGATGTTGATCGATGTTGTAACTATTTATCTTGTCGTTTTTCTGAAGTACACTCGCGTAATTGGAGTCAGACAGGATTAACCAAATTTAATTTTCGATATTCACACTTTCGAAGTAAATTTCAACTGCAAGAGAATTTTATCTTAGACGAAAAGATAAAGAAAAAAATCCTGTTGGAGCAGTCGAGATCAATGGATTGTCTGACCTCCATTGAGTTTTTGAATGGTAATGGTTAGACTTGGGCTTCATGCGCGAGGAATCAGCCGTTCAACTATCGAGCACGTACTGTGGTTTCTTATGCTGAGGCAATTTTTGAATGGAATATTCTGTAATTGAAATGGAAGATTGATAATTTGATGGTGGAATGCAAAATCCGCAGGAAATTAGGAACCGTGGTTTGGTCTGGAATAGAGTTTCGATTTAGATCAGACTCACTGAAGTGAAGGGGAAGCGAATAACAAATTATTTAATGCGTTGGCGGTATTGTTTTTGAATTAAAAAAATAAATTTGATTTAGGTCATAAGACCGGTGACATATGGATCAGAGGAACTTGAGCTTCTCACGTGTGGACTACCACTTTTTTTATCAGGTTACGGGTACTATTTAAAGCTGTTATAATAAATGTTAAAACTGATACTTTGCTTCAAGCACTGCAGAATCTATAAAATTGGCTCCTTACCACGCATTTGTGTACAAATCTTCAGTTATGGGACTATCAGATCTGAGTTTGTTCTGAACTATCTTGAATGTGAAGTGTCTACAATTGAGAAGTTGGTAATCGTTACAGATTTACTGCCAAGGACTTCGATGTAGATAAGTATGCCCCCATAAAGCAGCACAAAGTTTACTCTTTATTCGATTTGAAGATTGAAGCAGCGTATGACACAATATTATGGAGAACTCCATTAATTTTCTCTGGAACTTTCCTGCCAATGCCATCAGTACATCTCACATAAAATAGGTCGTTATGGTTGCATTTCCTAGTTAGGTTGATGGAGCCGCATCACCTGGTGGAACGTGCAACTCTAAGACTAACTCTGTATAACAACTTTGCCCTTACTTAAAGATACTTTTTGAAAAAGGATAGAACCTTCAACCGCTCACCTTTCGCTGAGACCACAGAGATATATCCACAGGTATCTCCATGCTCAAGTAAGTTCTAGGTCTTTTGCCATGTCCCAGAATCTGAACAATTAATGGAAATCCTTAGTTAGGTCTGGTCCTTCATCTACGTGAATTTATTTGTTTTTAATAAATTATTTCTTTAAAAGTGTCACAATGGGTTTTTTTTCCATAGTTTCCAAATAAATTAATGAAGAGGTTATCGTTAACATAATGGCCCAGCAAATCCTCTCCATGACTTATTGAAAAATTCTGAACAATAGGCGATACACGCCCGGTCAATGGACTGACAAATTAATGGCTATACTAAATCAAAATGGAAGCGATTTCATAGTCAGCTAACTAGGTGATGCCATCAAATTAGCCGAGTAGTTTCACTCTCGCTACCAAAATTATATTGAATCTAAAAAAAAAACTAGACCTGATCCCCTCTTTCAAATAGTTCAAATCGCCAGACTACTACTTGGACGTATATGCACTTTGTCAAAATACTGTCACTAGAAGGAACTGATTGGGAAAATGACATTTTTAGGCTACATAATAGAAGTCTCAAGCTAAAGTTTCGGAGAAGAATCAGAGTACTAGTGTAGAGTAATTTAAATCAACAGGAATATCCCAACATTTTTCTAGTCAACATTTTTCGGGTCACTTCGCCAGCTTGCGCTCCATACCGATTTGATTTGTTCGACCGATTCCATTACTCGTACGAATACCATATATCAGAATTGTAAAAGAGAGTTCAAACAAATGCTAATCACTGATAGTCCCAGCACCCACTGTATTTGAAATATTGTCAAGAATTTTCATATTCAAAGGTTTGTCGTGGCAGGTAGCCGAATGATGGTGACTTTCACATTTATTTTATCTGTTTTGTGGTCTATGGTCTGAGAATCAAACCATTGCATCACGCCAAATATAACGTAGCGTCGTAGTAACAGCTTTTCTGAAATTATTTATAGGAATGTCGAAGGCGCTTAAAGTGATCCACTTGCTTAGTCATCGAATACTGAGAGCCAAATTGAATCACGATTCTCCAAATTTTGTCTTAGGCAATATTTTTTATTCAAATCTTTAAAACGACTGTGAATTAATTTAGGACTGTACGACGACTTCTTTGCAACAAGAATGTGGAGAGCGTGGCTAATAACAACATTGGTTTGGTGTGCCAAATTATTTGTCATATCATTGACCTTTCTTATTCCTAGGGAGTTTTGGATGTCATAAGAAGCACCTTCATACACTTTCCAACCTCTAGGGAGTGACTCTTTATCAATAAACTTATCCATCCGGGACTGGCAATATCCTACCGTCTTTAGTGTCTAACATCTATTGCCTAAGGGCTTTCCCCTTGAACAGGAATGAACACACTTTTTTGAACAATGCCAACAAAAAAATTTTTAATTGCATCAAATCGAAATTCTTTCACTAGTCAACACAAGAGTGCTTATTACATATTTCTAAGCCTCATAAGCTTATACCGGAACTAATTACAGTTCTAATGATTACAACTGAAATTCCTGTTGAACTCCCAAAAATTTCTCATGGATGTCTAACAATTTTTCTTGCTTCCCAGAAAACTATAATCTCTCAACATCTCAGAAATTAATTAATTTAGAAAAACTAATTACACAGCATCAAAGGTATCCGTAAATAGGATTTTTTCAAGCGTACATTGAATTCGAAATTAAAACTTCTTCAGATCAAAACCGATTAGGTATTTTACGGCCGAAACGGCAATTTTATTGTAGTTCACCGAATCCACACCATCGCTAATTGGCGCTCTCCATCATTCATATCTTCTTCGTAACCATACTTTATAATTAGTTATTCAGTCCAGAACCGAAACGCGTTAGCACACAAACCCATTGGGAGGAGGGAACACGAAATATAAAACGATCTATAATAATAGTAAAAAAAAAAAAAAATTAAAAAATATTTTTAGTGTGAATTTTATGGACTGAATCGATTGTACTTGGCTGGATGTATCTGTAGATACACGCCAATTAGGGGGAACTAATGGAAGCAACACCGATTTCTACTTAACGTCTCGTGTATCGCGAGCAATCATTGCTCTTTGGACAGATAGAAATTTTTTATAAATAAATTCAATTTCTTGTTGATATGTGCAAATGTTTGTACATAGCATACGAGCATATACATACAACTTTCGAATATTGATTTGGGATTTTTTTAAAATTATCTACAAGTAACAAAAATGCCTAAAGGATTGAACCTAAGTTGAGGTGATGAATGGGAGATAAAAGTCGATTGGATTTTGTGATTTTCCACCAGAACGGTGTGAAAGTCGGTGCGTGGATTTGTAGCGTACGGGTTATCGATAATTTAATTGAAATTAATCGACCTTCGTGAGCTTGGAAATTATTTTTCGACTTCATGTGGGCAGTGGCATTTGCAGAGGTGTGGTTGGTGATATTGAACATGAATACCAACCGTCCGACGGGTTTTAGTTTGGCACGTTGAAATCTAAATCCAATTGCACTTGCTAACCTCAAATGCACAGTCAATACGTGAGTTTGTTGGATTTAGTGGCCCTCTTTTAAAATACTCGTACCTTACCTTGATAGCCTATTACTTGTAATGTAAATTGAGGCCAGCTGCGTGGTTTCACCGAATTAATGTTTTGTCCCTGAATTTATTTCAATGTGTAGATTTGAATGTTTTGACACGAAAGATTTATAAACGTCATGCAATCGAATGCCAGACTGTGTGTCACCTCGTTTTGGAATGTATATCAGTATAATGGTCCATTTAGATCTAATTATTACTTAAAAAATAGGACAATCTACTTGGTTATTTCACTTCCGTAAGAAGATAACTGGTATCTCAACATACATATTTGTACTATCCCGGCATTCTCTAATTACTCTTGGAACAGATCTAGTTGCAGCAACAGCACCATCAATTCAAATCCAATCGAGTACACAATCTAGTGCTCCAATTAGTCTGGAAAAAGATTGAAAAGATTACGATACGATTCTTGTTTGTCTACTTTAGTTGTAGTTGGCATAACAAACGACAACTTTGCTTGGGCTTTGATGTCTATCGAATTCTTGGGAATAATTCGATTTTTTAATCTCATCTTGCTGAGAAAATTTACAAATATTGAGATCGGGAATATTATTATTAGCCTCGATAGTTAATTTCAACCAGATGCAACCGTTCGATGTTTAATAATTTTTTTGAGCGATGTTTAATAATTTTTTTCTTTAGTCGTCGGTAACTGAACTTTTATCTAATATCCTAAATTGGGAGATACTCGTATTTAACTGAATAAGATGTCTTTGGATAGACTTTGGAATTCAAATGGAAGTCAAATCCCGGGAAATAATTGTCTTTTCTTTTTTAGTTTTCAAATGATAGCAATTGCAGAGACTTCAGTTCTTAAGACCTATGAGCTGAAGATTATCGATGTCCGCAAGGAGAAATGACAAGTAAATATTACTGCTCGGCAAGGCACTGCAAGAGAGTATAGATATATGGGGATACGAAACATAACATTTAGAACAAGATTGTCGATTGTGTCAATTTTAAGTTCTATCGCGAAACCTGGAGGTAGACCGATGATTAAGAGGAAATTTTCTTAACTCGATTTTGATTCAGTTTTCCAGGTCCTTGCATAAGTAACTACCAAGGGTTTTCGTTTCTCTATCACCGAGAATAGAACAGACACACAGCATATTAACAGTAGTGTTATGGAGGATCCCGAGGCATTTTTTATGAATATCAATAGCACAGTTTCCAGTGGTAAATAACACAGAACCGACTTCCGTTTTCACCACTAAACTTTATAAGAAAAGCCTATTTTTGTTTATCGTAGATTGGCTGTTTATATAACCTTTGCTTGATGCTTGATGCTTGATGATGCAGATGATATAGCTGCGTTGTACGTTGGACCGTATAGCGACTGTCGGCTTCAAACCACAGTATCATCAGAAGCCGTTAACTTAAATCTACGGCTGCTTCTTCTAGATAATGAGTTGACTTGCCTGACTTAGGGAAACTGCCAAACCTCTGTTTGTTTTCTGAAAGTGCAAGAAATTTTTCGACAAGATTGGGACTTTCAGAGTTGGAGGATCTTTTGGATAAACATGCCTATGATTAGACCCATGCGACACTGCACATTGGTAGATTTGAAATAGGCTTTCACATAAATGTGTATATTCTTGCTTTTAATACCGACCTAATTAACGGCTTGCCTTAGTACATTTGATTTTCTTCGCTTTTCACTCTTTGTGAGGACACTTTTGACCTTTATCTTATGAATATGTCATCTGACGAAATGCCACCAGCATTATGGCTGTTATTAAGTTGGCTTTCCATGCGCTTTGATCTGGAATTGATTAGAATCTAAATCTAATGAGATGTGTACTAAAGGTTGTGAAGCATGACAATAGTTTTTATTCTTTTCTTTTGCCTTTCTCGAGGCTATGATTAACTCGGCTTTAATCGCGTCCACAAAAATCAAACCAATCAAAGAGCAATTGCCTTAATTTGCTGAGTCTTGTCTGCATATCAAGTCGTAAGCCATATCGCATATGGATTTGCTCGTCAACGCTAAGAGAATAATTTCTAAGCATCTGTACCTATGCTACGATTGTCTACGTCCTTAATCGGGGCTTTTCTCATGAGCACATACGGAACGGTTTTTGTGGATGTTTCCAGACCAAACGAAGATTTTTCTCCCTGAGTTTGGAATATGCTTCTTAGTCCGCTTAAGTTTGCGAAGAATTTTCGGCAAAAAGCCTCAGATACTTAGCTTACCGTAAATAGTAAAAGGATTGCTCATTTTCTATGAAAGATTGAGAAATAATATTCATAATATGGTCTTTTTATCTGAGCCGCTGGTCTATCTAATGCTGGATTTTGACTTTCTAATTTCGATCACTTTCAATACCGCTAGTTGCAGTCAGTATCTACAGTCTATTACGAGTAGATGTTGGTTAAAAATTCTCTATAAGTCTATGAGCAGAAAAGAAGAGACGAACAACGGCTGCTCTGGAGGTAAAAGAAAGAGTATGAGAAGCGCGCGGTCAAGGAAATTGGAAGGTGCTACTTCAGGTATGACATTCGGAAGTTTTGCCAAAAGGTAAAAAAACATACCATGGACACAAGTCCCGAACCGAAGCCTGTAGAGACCTACAAAGGAGCATAGTAGAATGGTCATAGTCGATACTGGGAATTTGGAAAGAGCATTCTGTAGACTTCATAACGGCGATGATGAACCAAATACCGCTGTCAGGCAGAATGAACATTTTAACCTGAACGATGTAGACTAATAATTCCATCCACCCGACCTGGATGAAGTGAAAATTGTCATATCGAAGCTTAAGTCTAACAAAGCGACTGGAACTGACGCCTGACTACCGATTTTTTCAAAGCGGCAGATCATGACTTGGTACGGAGCATACACCCACTTATCTATAAAATATGGTCGGACGAAAGTATACCCTATGAATGGAACCCTAGCATTGTTTGTTCGATGCTTAAGAAAGGAGATCTTATGAACTACGCCAATAGTAGAGGCATCAGTCCTCTTAACATCGCCTACCAGATCCTATCTGCCTTATTGTGTTAACGCATGAAGCCGATGGTCAACAATCTGGTTGTCAGTGCGGCACCAGTTAAGTCCACCATCAACCATATATCCACACTAGGACAGATCTTGGAAAAAACTCATGAACTCCAAATCCGTACACACCACCTATTCATCGATTTTAAGGCCGCGTATGACAGCATCTAATAAGACGAGTTATACAGAGCAATGTCTATTTTTGGCATTCCTGACAAACTCATAGATTTGTACCGAATGACGATGTAGGTTTATCAAGGTCGGTAAAGAATTCACCAAAACCTTTGATGTACAATGAAAAAAGGATTTAGACTAGGCGAAGCGGTGTCACGTGCCACCGCAAGAGGCTCAATCGGAAGAAAGCAGCGTGATGTGGCCCTTTGACGAGCATTAAGGTGGAATCGGTGAAAATGGGATTAACGGTCAATGAGGGTAAGACCAGGTATATGCTGTCGACAAGGTGACAGATATAACTTTGAGGCAGTTACGGACTTTGTTTACCAACGACACCAGTGCTGAAATCAAACGAAGCATAACTCTTGTCAATTGCTGTTTCATTGGGCTAAGAAGGCAATGGACTAGCAAAGACCTCTTTCGAAAAAAAAGTGACCTTATATAGGTACGATCTTAATAATCCTAGTGTTGCTTTATGGCGCAGATACATGGAGTCTATCGAAAATGCATGAGGGTGCTCTTGGCTTCTTTGAGAGGAAAATTCTTGGGCGATTTTCGTTTCTATCTGCATAGGCGGTGAATGGAGGAGGAGGTACAAAGACGAACTATTCGGGTTGTATAGCGACTTTGACTTAGGCAGATTGTCCAACAATTGAGGTCTTAGAAAGTCTTCAAAAACCCGCCCCGAGGGACAGCGCAGTAGAGGAAGACCGCATCAAATGGATGCAGACTTCAACTAACTTCGCATCTGAAAGCTGGCTAGAAACGCTTGTTCGTTGAGGCCCCGGTTAACCCCAGGGTACAGCCCAACTTAAGTAAGTAAGTAAATAAATATTGGTTAACACATTTCTATCGAATCAGAGCGGTATTTCTTTTGAAAATATTTAATTTCAATGAATTATATGTTTAAAAAATGCTCCCAACTTCTGCAAACTCTGATTCTCCTTTCATTTGCTAAATACCGCTAATTTTCTTATTTTATTTTGTTGCGCAAATTTTTTAAATACTATTTCAGTAATAAATTTCCCAAAATGACAGGCTGTTTCTCATTTCAAAACCACTCATTTGCCACAAATAACAGATTTACTTTCTGTTTTCGAGTGCGCTCCAATTAACACCAAACGTCAGCGTATGTTATAAAGAAAAGAAAATTGTTATTGCATTACTTCAATTATAATAATTAAAAATAATTGAAGATCTTCTGTAGTTCTTTTAACCGAAAAAAAAAATCCCTTTACCTGGGAGAGAATTCCGCTCCTGAAGAAGAATCACCGAACTGAAACTTCATGCACGATCGCGGCGTGGGAAAATTCAATTAGAATGCTGTTATAATTTTTTTTTTCGGCAGCAAATTGTACGAGGAGGAAGAAGATTCCCGTCGAGCCACACAGGTGGCAAAACCAAAGACGGAAACAACTTCCCTATAAAATTGTTTCGAGGGTAAGAAGAAAACAATTTTCTACAATTGATTGTCATAAAATATCTTCTGAGGAAATTCGAATCCCTACCGTATCCGATCGTTTCCAGAGTTCTTCGAAACACATCGATACAACGAAATCGGGGGCAATTAGTCTAAACCGATACGCTCGAAAGGCTTACGAAAATGATTCAAAATGAAACCGAAACCGAAACCGAAACCGAATTTGGTTTCTTGAGTTTTCCCTCTGATCATTCAATGTTTACGATTAATGATCGCATCATCTGTTATAGGAGGGAGGTTATTCAAGCAAGACAATTCGTTCTTTCAAAAGCCGTCTTCTTTGATATCCCTTCCGTTTCTAAAAAGGTTTCGTCCAACAATAGTAAACATACCATATGCGTGAAGATTGTTCATACAAACAATACATATACCAAGAATTCAGGTGAAAATCGCATCCACAGGTGGCAATCGTTGTTGTCCTTTCGATGACACAACACCGTTCAAGATTACCTCTGATCTGACTATTGTCTTGAATTACCTTGATGCAACGTATTCGTATTCATATCCGTTGTCGTTTTTGTAATTGGATTAAAGTTGAGGTTTCTAGAGAGAGAGTTTATTTTTATTTTTGTTAAAACTTGTTAGTTCCGAGCTACCATAGATCAGATGGCTACTGTACCCTGGTAGGTACTCGTAGTTGATCGCGTTGTTGCGATTGTTTCGGCTCAGGGAAGCGTGGTCAGTAGTCAGTTTGTTCGTACATCATCTGTGCGCAGTCAGTGTTTGTTATGCAGAACACTAAATTGGAACGTTGTCCGACGGGTCTGGGATGAAGTGGCTCTTATAAAAACTGAAGGCATCAGGTGCGCACTTGAAACGTTAGAATCTGAAAGAAGAGGTGAAAATAAGTCATACGTGACAGAACGCAACAAGTAGAAAGGCACAAAAGGCTGAAATAACTTCTGCATTGGCCTGACTAAGTCCGATGGTGTACTGATGATGTACTGATGAAACGTGTGAACACCAGTTGAAGGTTCTTAACAAGAAGATTTGTTCCAGGAAAATGAACAGAAATGCGTGTACCATGACAGTTTTGTGAGTGATGTGAATTTGTTATTTATTTTGGAATGCTACAAAATAAATAAACCAAAAATTACTAAAAAAATGAAATTGTTTGCAAAATGGCTTTCATTTTGCTTTATAAAGAAAAGGTTTGTTTTTGTTAAAAGTTGTAATATAACAAAATTAGCAACAAATAATTTAGGTCGACCAATGATTGTATCGTTGGCTTTAAGTCTTCAACGGAGCTCTTGGCTTGTGATGATACCCATGAAAGGAATACATGTTGATCACATTATCTTAGTCTCATGATTTGATTTTCTTGAATGACTGGTAGTATAGTATGGCACAATGATGGTTTTTAACGTATGATAAAAAATGGTCGTACGAGGCATAGGAGTTTCCTTGTAGACAAGCAGCCAGGTAACAAGGATCCCAATTTTATTAGTCTGAGTCAATGAAACCAAAAAATCATCTGGCGTCTTGCAAGACCTTTTGACCTTGCTTATTTATGGCACAAATCCAATGAGCTTCTTCTCATAGTTTTGAGAGCTTGCATATCTACATATACTACAGTACATGAAATGAATGAATCAATGGAGGGAAATGGCTGAATTGAATAAATTTCTTATCCAACCCTCCGGACACCGGGTCCCTAACAAAGAGTAGCATATTTAACAGAATCACAGAGCTCACTGCAGCGCTAATAATAAAAACAAGTCCTTTCTATTATTGGTTACCTAAGCATTTCATGACTAGCACTTTGGTAGAAGTAAACCTAACGCATAATTGATTGATAACCGACAGGCATTTCACCAAGTCATCGAGGCAACTTTAAATTTTACGAAGTGCGTCATCCTAACAAGAAGTAGAATCAGCTTTTAGGAATAGATACGTGTTAATTCATATCACGAAAGTGTACTGATAGAGTGTTATCAGTATAGATGGATACCTTAAAAGCGGTGAGATGCCGGTATGTTGCATGAGAGACTCAGTGAAACAACTGATTTCAATTAACGACTAATAGAAATCAAAAGGGTATGTGATATTTCTTTATCATGTTCTTCGCGGCAGACAGAAGCGATGGCATCAAAGTTCAGTATTCGAAAAAGATCTGTGATGTAACCGTCTTACCACCGCCGAAAAGTCCAATAATATGAGGCCTAGGGAATACAAGGGAACAGCAAATTTAATGTATGCTGACTAATAGTGAGTGATGGGAAGTCAACTTTTTAATAACAGGATATTGAATTGTGGCTTCCAAGACAATATCTGTGACATTGTAGTTGCCAAGTGGGGTAAAAAAACGATCTGCAAGTTTGGTGGTGTCTCCTTGCAACTTTAACCAAATCTCTGGAGATATATGTACATATGCTTCAGTTTTATGATGCTTGGCGATGTAAGTAACCTTTTTCAGCTCATTGAATACATAGTTTACCCATAGAACCGACATAGTATTCCGTGGCTTGCCAGTATGAGATACGAACCTTATCCAGACATAAATTTTACTTTTGCTACAGCTCCAAATACAACAAAGACAAGTTCATAGATAGATTCATACTCCTCATCATAGTAGACTTTGTTCAACCTTGTGGTGCTGGTAAAGGAAAAGGTTGCATTATACTAATAGAATAAACGGTCTATCTCTTGTCTTGATTAAAGCGATAAGCCGAATTGGTACTCAAATCACCGATAGCCAGACCCCAAAAACACATATTCAAAGTAAAAAGTAACAAAAAAAAATTATCAGCAAGTTTGCAGTAAAACCTGGTGCAATAGTGGTTCTCCAAGAATTAATAATTTTCCTATAATTTTTTAAAATTACATACCTGGCTTTTAAAAAGTTTTGACGCGTACTCATTTGTTTGACTAGCTGTCAAAACAATCATTTCCTTACCCTGTTCCTTAAAAGTTCTCAGAAGAGTTAGGTTTAGGGTATGAAGGCCTATTTGTAAAATATACCTTACAGAAATGGCATAAAAGATTAAAAAAAAAATTAGTTCATCAGTCATTTTTTACGCTAAAATTACAGTTGCTTAGGAACGCTATTTGAAATGTCAGCATTTATAAACCAAGAATACGCAGACATTATTTACGTTTATGGCTATGCAGTGGAAGTTCAACTAGTGCGCGACAAAGATACCATGAACTTTATCCTAAACGACGACTTCCTAATAAAAGAGTATTTATAAATACCTATCGAAGGCTTCGAGAAATGGGATCAGTTTCGAATACACGACCGAATGCGGAAGTAAGAAGAATTTCAGCTGATGAAAGAATACTGGAAGCTGTTACAACTGATCCGTCAATCAGCATCAGACGCATAGCTTTTCATTTTCCAGACTTAAAATTTCTGATGTACGAGTACTGCATGTGCAAGAACTGCATCCCGATGATATGGAAAAGAGACTTGAGTTTTCTAACTGGTTTCTGGAGCAGAGCTTGGATGACAACGAGCTTATTAGCAGAATTCTTTCGACGGTCGAGCCTAGTTTACAAGAGATGGGATCAGAAATTTTCATAATCTTCTTACATGTGCTTGGGAGAATCCACATATAAGGAGACATAAATAATTCCAACATAAATTCATCGTCTATATGTGGCAGGTACAACTGGAAATAACTTAATCGGCCCCTTCAAACTACTACCTAGGCTGAATTCTACATACTATCCGGAGCTTTGGCGAAATTACTTACCAGAACTATTGGAGGACATTCCGCTGATTCAACTAGTTTCATCATATTTCCAACAGGATGGTGCTCCAGCCCACTATGGTCGTGAGGTTAAGAATTGGGTAGATGAAGAGTACGGTAATCGTTGTATAGGAAGAAATGGGCCAGTTCACTGGCCTGCAAGATCTCCTGACCTTACAGTATTGGATTTTTTTGTATGCGGAAGAATTCAATGTTTATTTAAATGAAATAGCAAATTCGAGAAACGGAATAGCGTATTCTCGAAGTGCCATCAAAAGTGAGGCAGCTGTTGGTATCAATAAACATTCACAGTGAAATCCAAAAGCGGGCCCTGCATAAAAGACCAAGGAGGATACTTTGAGCAACTGTTATAACTGATTTAGTGCACACATAAAATAAAAATTATCTAAAACTACATGAAATTAATTTTTATGCATAGCCTTTGGAGCTTAAAGCAAAAAAAAACCCTTT
Source organism: Volucella zonaria (assembly GCA_963966105.1). Classification (NCBI taxonomy): domain Eukaryota; kingdom Metazoa; phylum Arthropoda; class Insecta; order Diptera; family Syrphidae; genus Volucella; species Volucella zonaria. The sequence goes on along the minus strand of OZ014531.1, from coordinate 143,336,058 downwards.
TTTTAAATTTTACCTGTTCCAGGTTTTCCCAAGTATCATAAAACCTATGGGCTCTTCTACAAATTTATTGATGATTTTTTTTATTACTGTTACGTTCATAAGAGAAAAATAGTAAAACGATATGTTTATTACGCATTTTCGGGAGAAAAGTGACCTCAGAATCAAAAATTTGCATGGGCAAAAAAAATGGAACAGACTTAGAAATTGTATATCTTCAGACACAAAAAAGGTATCAACTTCATTTAAACGCAGTTACAAAGACTAGTATTTCTTCCAAAGATCCTGAATGAAGTTTCTACCATTAGTATTACCACAGAGGAAATAACTACGTAGCATAGACAAAATATAATTATAATTAAAAGTAAAGTAAATAAATATATTGGGAAAGTAAGAAAACAAAAATAAGAAAAATCGTATAACAAAACCAAAAAATTACAACAATTGTTTGTAAAACTCTTTGATTTCAATAATTAAAAAGACTACTTTTTCTTTCGATTAGTTTAGATTTGTTAAAAAAAAAAATAAGAAGAAAAACAAAAAAAAAAGAGAAAACAACAAAAAATAATTGTGTAAAGGCAAAATAAATAAAGAGGAAGACGTTTTGTATTAGAGCTTAAATAGTAATTAGTTTTATGTTAATAAGCTTATAAGTTGTACGAGGGTTGTCTGAAACCAAATAAGGATACGAGACATTTTTTCTCAAATTTTTATTTTTTTATTTTTCGCATTGTAACTCTACACTCTTCTCCCAGCGATGCTCCCATCTCTTTAACCCGTCCAAATAGTACTTGTCGTTTTTCTCTGCAAACTAACTGTTCACGAGGGTGATTGCCTCCTCATTTGAAGAAAATCTCTGTCCTCCGAGCGCAGCTTTTAGATGAGGGAATAAAAAGAAGTCGCTTGGGGCTAGATCTGGTGAATAAGGCGGATGGTCAAGCAGTTCAAATCGTAATTCATGGATTTTCGCCATGGCAACCGCTGAGGTGTGAGACTTGATGAAACAGGATTTTCTTTTTCTGTAAATGTGGCCGTTTCTCCGCAATTTGTGCCTTCAGCTTGGCAAGTAATGATGCGTAGTATGATCCTGTAATGGTTTTTCATTTTTGAGGGTAATCTATTAAAACAACTCCTTTATTATCCCAAAAAACAGTCGCCTCACTTTCCCCCGGCTCGCCCTTTGCAGTCCACTATTTTGACTGAATTTTTATTTCGGGCGTACAATGGTGTATCCAAGTTTTATCTACAGTAATTAATCGCCGCCAAAACTCGGATTTATTGCGCCTAAACGCGGCACCCAACGCGCGGACAGCTTTCTCATGCCTAAATTTGATTTAATATGTCCACGTTCTTTGGGCATTTTCATAACCTCTACTATCTCTCTCATTTTAATTCTGCGGTCGTCTAACACCATTTGGTGAATTTTAGCAATGTTATCGTCAGTGGTTGCAGTTTTTGGACGTCCCGAACGTTCATTATCTCCCAACCTCTTACGGCCGCGTTTAAATTCAGCTGCCCAAAATTTCACTGTGGTAGAGAGTCCAACTTATTTTTGATTTGCGTAGGGGTATTACCTTTCAAAAACAAGAATTTAATAACAGCTCGATACTCAATTTTTTCCATTTTCACAAAAAACACTTACATCGACTCACTCAAACGACTGTAAACTAAAAACTGCACGTCCAAAATGACTGAAACTTCGGTAAGTAACTGTCAAACGATGCACAACTAGCACTCACTAGCTTTTATTGACGAGTGCCGCTATCTTTACATTGCGATCGGAAACTTTTCAGACAACCCTCGTATATGTCCCCAATACAAGCCTTTCGGTCAGGATAGCCTGGTTGTTAGGATGTTCAGAAGAGAAGAAGACAAGACTATGTCATGGAGAGATATTAGCAATCAACATTTGTAAAACCGTTTTTGATTGAGCATTTATGTATGTTTGCGTAGAATATTTAATTCAATGCAGTGTGCGTGCTTAGGAATTTTGTACCATACCTACATCAGCGTGTATATTTTAGTCATCTAGCATGATTTCACCCATTGACCTCATCAAAACTAATTCTTCATTAACTATTGTAGATGTAAACCCTCTTCTTATCGCTCAACTTTATCTTTATGATGCCCATTTCGAAATGGTTTAAAATCGTTCCCTCTTTTCTGGGTTTAAGTGATTACATAGTTTTCGCCTATTATTAAAAATAGCCTGTACTCCAGGTATTACTCCTTTCACGAGAATTCTCGATTTCTACGAGCTTGGATATTGTATAGGTCAAATTGTTCATAGTTCATTTGTTATTAACCTTTTTCTGGCGATTTTTCTGCGAATTTTGCAAGTTTGACTTTAGAAGTGCGCCATTCGGCCGAAAATCAATATAACAAAGAAATCCTATGTACTTCTCTAGCTGTTGTACAATAAAAAAAATTTAGTGACAATTCAAAATTTACAGGAGCTGTTGGTACGGCCATAGACCTTTCCAAAAAAGAGAGGTCATCTGAGAAGCACTGCCATTTTTAAATAAATTATTCTATAAAAATTATGTTTTACAGTCACTCGTATATGTACAATAAACTTCTACCCTTGTAAACTCGATTTGTTTAAATTTTTCCTGGAAAAAAATTCACAAAAAGCCTATTTTTACGACCTTTAAGAGTGCCCTAAGCCCTTAGCCTTAACCTTCTTGATTAACTAATAGACTGCTGTACTGAACATCAGGCCTATTAGGGCACTTATCGACTCTTACGCGAGTCACGTACGAGTTGTATGTATCTGCCACGCAGACACTGGCCACTTATTTCAAGAATGCTTATGCGTAAGGACTTGGTTTGTTTTTACTTTATTTAGAATTCATTGTTTTTTTTTTATCAAAAAAGGGTGAGTATATATAAAACTTTATTAAAACTTTGAAATTCTGGTTGTATTCTTATGTCGTACCGACTTCACGATTTCGACTTAAGATAAGTTGGCTACAACACTCCATTAAGGTAATCTTAGACTTTTGCTTCTTTAGACAAACATGCATTTCTAATGAATCAGTCATATACTTAAACATGGGTCTGCACGACATATGACTTTGACAGGCCGCGTGAGTACTGTAAAATTATTAATTCCCAATTTGACGATAACTTAATCGTGAGAAATAGGCCTGTCAAGTGGCCTCCTAGATCGTACAATTTACTATTTTTTATTTCTTATAAATTCATACATTTTCCACAATTGACGCATTTGAAAGTGAGATTGTTGGTAAGTTTTAGCAACATACTCGGCCAACATTGCTCAAGAGATTGACCGAAAATAGCCACAATGACATTGGTTGCTACAAACCTCCAAGAATATCTTCTGGTGAATAAGATCCCAGATATTGTTCCTTGACAATTTTGCTTCACCTCAAATGCTTTAAGATAGTCTTCGAAGTATTTATCTTTAATGCGAAAACAGTGTAAGCAAAAACACAATCTTACAATGGATTAAGTCATGGCTTTAATTTATATCGCTCTTCAACAACATTGCCTACTTAGGTGGAACTTTAAAAGGATTTTATTACAATTCAAATCCCACCAGGTGCCATCTGCACGAGGCTCAACACATTCTACGAGCAAATGACATTCCACAAACCCTTTTGCAAAAGTTGCATTCACTTCAACTTCATCTTCAAACAAGAGATTATCTCATAGTTGGCTTGGTGATGACCATGAACCTGAAACGATGACCTCACCGCCACAGTGGAGTCTTAATGTAATTAATTGCTTGCCAACATCTTCAGAGGCTTATTAAAATTTTTAATCTGTAACCATTGTGAGTAAAAATGAAAAAAAAAAAAAATTATAATTGAGCTCCTTGGTAGGGAGGAAATAATTTTCATATCGACATCGTACTAACGATGGTTTAGATTGTGCAAATCGTTTCATGTTTAATTTAACGATGCTTATCCGTTGATGTTTAGACTCATCGGCGTACATGAGTCTTGTGAGTATGCACGCATATAGATAAACTTTGCCTTCTGACTTGTAAGGCGAAAGGAATTTTTCGTTTTCCCTTCCTCCTGAGATTCCGAGGAATGATAAAATTTATTATGATTTTTTTTTATATTTAACTATAGAACCAATTTTATTACATCACATTTTCCATTAATCACAAATTGTTTATCCCCATACTTTCATTATACATAGTATAACAGTTGGATGGGTTTCTATATGACGTGCATTAAAATGCAAATTAGTAGATACTCGCATTGCTGGGCTTTTAGGATTCTGGAGACACTCGGCGCACAATTATCAAGGTCGGCATCTTTTTAAAATTTCTAACTACAGTGGCTTTAGTGCTAACTGCTTATGGGTCCATACGATCGGCATTCAACGCGATAAACAAATTTTAAAACGATATCATTCCGGTTGCCCTTAACCAATGGAATCTGAAAACCAATTATTTTTCTAAAGAGGTATCCGTACAGATCTACTTTTTTTTTTTCTTAGTCTTCTCTTTAGATAAAAGCATTTTGATAAATTGGTAGCTATACCTTATATCATCGTTTTATTGGTGCCTCCTACTCTTCGGGATTTAATGATTCAAAATAATGGTTATGTTCACTTTATCACATCGTTTTTTTTTGTTCAGAAATGTATATTTGATACGGTATTAAGGTAGTCGCTTCTTTTGAGTTTTTAGTTTTTGAGTCCGAAGGAATTACTTGTAGCCTACTAAGGTTTCTTGAACTAAGATCAGAGAAATGCCTTCAAACAGAATTCTATGTTTTATTACATCTGTGAGATCGAACGAAAGAGTAGTATCTTCTTCAATAGTTTTTAAATGTGTTAAAAAATCTGTTGATGTAACCTGTGGATCAGCCTTCAAAAACAGTCATAGAGTCATAGATGCTAAATTGGGTTCTTAAGGTTTTTACAATTATGAAATTTAAAATTTTCATAATGAGTCGGGTTCGTGGTGGCGTCGTTAAGAGGTCTTTTGTATCAGAGCTATGCATGGTATGTCAAAGAGTTTTTGATTTTAATGTTATCTTCGATGCCATGATTGTGTCTAAAGAATTTGTAGAAATTACATAATCTTCACAATTTTAAAAAGTAATTAACTTAGATTGTGATATATTGGTATTCGTTACGTTTTCCGTTGAGAATTTTAATTCACAAATTTGCTTATTAGATATTACAGACTCACGTCATCACAATTTTTATCTATCATCTCTACACCTCAGGTTAAAGTGTTGTCGCCTGATATACAATATCTAATCCAATGTTGCCTGTAAATGTATGTAACTTACGTAACATTTTGAACTGCGTCTACAGCGTATAGCTCTCTAATTTGCGATATTGCCATCTCCTCTATTTTTTCTTATTAATTAAGACTAAGAGTGTGACAAACTATTTATATTTCTTTTACGAGGCCATATGAACTGACAGAATTGCGTACTTGCAGGACGTCTTTTTTTTTGAGTTAAGAGTTACGAATCCAATATCCCAAAGATTCAGCGAAGTAATAGTTGTCTTGAGTCAATCTTTGACGGATATTCAGCCATTTTCGGAATTAAGACGAGTTCTTTGGCATTTATTCTCATTTAATTTCAGACATAAACAATTTAATCCATGTATTTGGTTTCAACTTAGTTAGCATACCCCTACACTCGAACAGGCTGTTGCATATAGCTCTTACGTGTTACTTACCCCACTCACTATCTGCTTTAGCAATGAAGAAGTCACACTATAGCTTAAAAATTTGGTGCATGTGTTGCATAATTTTGAGAACGAATTCCGAAGCTGAACAGCACATCGAGTATTTTTCTGTGTTGCCCACCGTATGTTATATGGATAAGTTCTTGTGGTATGCTGTAATCAGGCATCGCCTTCTGGAGGTCCAGGCCAAATATATGGTATGCAGTCTAAAGTCGATGAAAGGTGTGATGTATTGACTTGAGGTACGTTGATCTGCCCGTAGACATGCCTAGGTTTGAAGATATGCTTAATAGTCGATTTGCCAATGAGCAAATGGGTTAAAGGCATTCGAGCAATACTCTGGATAGTATTTTATATGACACATATAACAGGGAAATGTCTTTGACGAACATTCGATTTCTTTTTGTGGTTAAAGTCCAAGTTTCAGTTATTGTTTATCTTCACATACCCGATTCACCCCGGGTGCATGCTATCTTCCGAGATTTAGGTAGTTAGTCCAAAGTGATCTCGAGGAGGGTGATGGTATTCCAACCATCTTCATCTTCTTTGTTTCAGATATTCTGATGCGTTATAACCCTAATGTTGCTTACCTTTGAATTGACCAAAATATTAGATTTTTCAACAACATGTGTAGGATTTGTTTTCTTAAATAAAACGAACATTTGTTGAGATATCTCTGCTTTATAAAGTAACACATGGGGATTATTTACGAAACCCAATATTTTCCAAATGACGTTCTCGGATCGGATCCTGGAAACCATGCATCCCGACATTAATTTTTGCAAGAAAATAGTATTTTCGGAAGTGGCTCATTTCCACATTGGCGTCTGCATTAATAAGCAAAATTGCCGCTTCTGGGGCACCCAAAATCCACGAGTGATTCAGGAGAAAGCAATGCGCCTAGAACAAGTAACTTTTTGGTGCGGTTTAAAGACTGGAAGTGTCATAAAGCCGTACATTTTCGAAAATGAGGGCGGAAAAGCCATTAAAATTAATGGAGCGCGCTACCGAGATAGGATATAAATTTTTTTGTGACCGGAGCTCAAGGATATGGATACGGACGACCTTTACTTTCAACAGGATGAGGCTACGTGCCATATGAGTCGCGGGTCCAGTTATTGTGAACGAAGTTTCCTGGGTGTGTAATTTCGGGTTTCGGAGACATCGGAGTTACCACCGATAGACTTCTTTCTTTGGGACTATGTTTAAAGGAAGCTCTAGGTCAACCATCCGTAGACGATTTCAACTCTGAAAGTGAACCTGGAAGCCGCCGAGATAGAGACCCAATTATGTGAAAGAGCGATTGAAAATTTCGAGAAAACGATGAGGGTCTGCAAGCGGAACACAGGCGGTCATTTGACTGATATTGTATTCCATATATAATCCATATGTATCTACTTTATAAAGCAATAAAGGTTTCACAGATATCTCAACAATTGTTTGTTTTACTCAAAAAACAAATCTTGTTGAAACACCCTATATTTTCAGGGTGAACCTTTTGCATCTAAAAGTCTGTACATTTAGTGTGATGGAGTTACAATATTCTTCGTCCGTTTGACTATCTGAAGTTCGCCAAGTTACTTACTGAATCGTTTTGTTTTATGGAAGCTGCGAATTTTGCTAACCTGAAAATCACTGTGTTCGATCTTTATGCTCCAAATTGCCCATGAAAGTTATTTTCCGTATTAATTTAATCACATGAGATTAGTCCACTTGCTGAAATCTTCAGCTTCATTCTTTGGGGTAATCTGTTTTCGGCTCTAAGTTTCTGATCTTCCATCTAAGCCAATCCACATTGGAAGTTTTTTATGGTAGCCGTAGTAAATGCCTATTTTTTTTTCTTAACCTTTAAGTATGGACGTCATTTTTTCCTAACACTGCCTTGGACATGGAAGCTCACAGACTCCTATGTTCACATGCAGTTTTTTTTAGGTTTATGAGAATGAAAAAACGTGATTACTATAAGGGCTGAAACGAATAAAATTTGGAAACTTCAAAGTAAAAAAAAAAATATTTTCATAATTCATGTAATTTTTTTTTTTGCTTTAAAACTCTGTTTTTATTAAATTCATTCACAATTACAAAAAATAAAAAAAATATTTGGGTTCCCATTCTTTCCTCAACTTCTTTCGAATGTCCTTCATAAGGTTGGTGACAGTTACATCCGTGATCTTTTTGGACGCTCTTTTCCATTTAGCACTAAAATCTTTTACGTCCTTTGCATACTGCCCACTTTTCCTCAATTTAGCTTTGACCAAAGCCCAATACCTTTCAATGGGACGGCACTGTGGAACATTGGGTGGATTCATGTCTTTTGGGACAAAGTCGAAATTTTTGGCAACAAGAAAGCTCAACGTAGCATGAGCATAATGAGCTGAAGCTAAATCTGGCCAAAATAATGTTGAACCCTCGTGTTTGTTTAAGAAAGGAATCAACCGTTTTTTTAGGCACTCGCTAATGTACACTTCTTCGTTAATTGTTCCCGTTGTAATAAATGATGAGCTTCTGTGTCCACATTGGCAAATGGCCTGCCAAACGAGATATTTTGACCCGAATTTTTCCTTCCCAATTGATGTTGTTGATTGCGGAAGAATCTCAGATTCAAACGAGTTGTAAAACTGAGCACCTGGAAGAGTAAAAAAGTCGGCTTTGACATAAGTTTCGTCATCCAAAACCAAACACACTTTCTTGTTGCCAATCAACTCGTATAGCTTTCGGGCTCGTGTTTTTATGACTTTTTTTTGCTTTTCAGTAACTTTTGGCGTTTTTTGTTTTTCTCGTGTTTTTAGACCGTTACGTTTTTTAGATCTTTGTACCATTGTTTGGTTGGTATTACATTTCCGACCAACATCTCTGGATGACATAGTGGGTACCATGGAACCCACTATTTTTCTGTCCAAATTTGTATCATGTGCTCCACTTTTAGCTTCACTTTTCTGTTTTCGCTTAACTGTAAACGTCTCAAAATATCGTTTAATAACAGAATCCACTGTACTGCGTGCTATGTTTAAATTTTTTGCGATGAAATGGTTTGGACGCGAAGTATTTTCAAGCCATTTGTCGATGATCTTTTTACGGCGTTCCTCTTGACTCATATTTTATAAATATTTTAACCCGCACCGAACTAAAATCAATAACAAACTGAAACTAGAGAATATACAGGCTAATTTAGGTAGAAAATGGGATTGCAATTTTTACGCATTGGAAGCATAGCCCGTATTAAAATTAACAGATTTTATTCGTTTTAGTCCTTATATAATCAACTTTATATTTATAAAGATATAAATCTGAAAGACTTAATTTTGACAATCAACTTTTTATGGCAAATTTATTGGGAGTTTTTGCACAAAGGACGTGAAGACTGCAGGCATACAGGCTTGCTGCAGTCAATACAGACATGAGTCGTCATCCTGTCTCTTTTTGCAGGACAAATTCTGTATGCCCGCCTAGTTGTCTTATTAGTTACTTGTGGAACGATTTCCCCTTCAACCATATCTTTGCCTAAGACTTGAGTCATCGTCAATTTGAGCTCTCTAGGCAAATTAGCGTTAGTAACACGTCTTTGGATGTGAGGTAGCACTAGAGAAAGGGCTAAATTTTTGAAAATGTCCTCGGTCAACGTTCTTGCCTTGATGCATACTATATAATATATACACATCCATACCGCTGAAGTCAAATATTCTGTAAAATAATATCATGGGCCATCTCCTTGTTCGGCGGTTACTTGAGTGAATGAATCACTTTTAATCAGCCTCGTCTATTCCACCTTTCGTGGAATTGTAGTACATAATGGTTATGATATTTTAATGCTAACATTTTGAAAAATCGTTGGACCAATTTCATCAGAAAAATGCGTTTATCTCGAAATTTTTACCTTTTAGGTTACATTTTTTGTCAAAACTTTTTTCTTCTCTTCATTATCTACGATTTTTATGTATGACTTTTCTACCTACGAATAATAGAAGTTATTGCAAACCACTATTTTATTCAGGCAAATGGGTCACAAAATAAATAGTGTGTTTAAATAAAAAAAATTGACTAAAAGCTGTCAGTAACAAGTAAAACAAAGTTGGAGAACTAAGCCAACGATAATTTTTCCGCAATTTTGTGAAATGTTTTTGATTAATCCGGTGATAACTTTTGAAATGTGCTGATGTTACTTTATTTACTGATTAAGAGTGAACGAGTAAAGTGTTAAAGTAAATTTTCGTTTACGATTTCTGTAATGGGGATGCAGGGATAGCTAGATCAGAGTACCAGTACCGTCTAAGCGATATCCTAGACGGAGGATTCCTTCTAGGCCAACTTTTATCAATGCTTTTCACCGCCTTTCAACCGACGGTTCAGCATATGGGTTATGAAGAGAAAGATTGTCTAAATAACAGCAGCAGAAGAGGAAGAAAGAATTTTAAATGCTTAGAGAATGCAGCCATCTATTAGCATTAGAGGGCTCGCAGAACAGTTGCAAACTCCAAGAACTACAATCCATATAGTTCTTCAAGCCAACCGCGTTTACCCCTTTCGTTATACACCTGTACAGGAACTTTTGCAGGGGACTTCCAAAAAAGGATTGAATTTTGCGAATGGCTGCTGCATTAATAAGATGAGAATGAGCAGTTTATTCAAAAAATTTTATGGACCGACGAAGCCCAGTTTACGAGAAAGGACATTACCAACCAACGAAATTCCCACTATTGGGCATTGTCTAATCCTCACTTAACACGAACAACATTTTCTCAAAGGTAAAGATTCAGTTGAAATGCAGAAGTTTTTCTTAATTGTATACCATTTTACAGAAGCTTTAGCGTGAATATTTGGGCCGGCATATTGGGTAGTACTTTAATCGGGCCATTCATACTTCCACATGTCCTGAATTCAACATTCCATTGTATTTCCGGAACTCCTGGAAAACGTTCCTCTTGCTCAGAGGTAAAGAATGGTTTTCCAACACGATGGAGCTCCTTGCCATTGTAGCAATAATTTTCGTTTTTAAATGAAAAATTTAATGGACGGTGGATTGGCGAATTTGATCCTTTTCCTTGTCCACCTAGATCTCCTGACCTAAGGCCAATGGATTTTTTTTCCTTGGGAGCCATAAAAGGAAGGGTTTATTTCAAGTCGGGAGGAGCTCCAAGAGAGAATAAATACAGTGGCAGAGAAGCTAAGAGGCATTTTACCAAACATTAATTTGCAGTCTGAAATCATCAAACGCGCTAGAACGTGCATCAAAAGGCACGGGCAATATTTCGAAAGTTTACTCTAAAAGCGCTTTGAAATCTTAAAGCGTAATGGTCCTTCTTAGGACCACAAAAACTATTTATAGGGATATTAAATTTATTTTGTTACCTGTTTTCTTGAATAAAATAGTGGTTTTCAATTACTTCGGTTGTTCGTAGGTGGAAAAGTCATACATAAAAATCGTAGATAATGAAGAGAAAAAAAAGTTTTGGCAAAAAAATGTAACCTAAAAGTTGAAAATTTCGAGATAAATGCATTTTCCTGATGAAATTGGTGCAAAGATTTTTCAAAATATTAGCATTAAAATCTCATAATTTTGGCTGGCGTTCAATGAACTCGGCAAAATTTTAGTATTTTATTGCACACTGGAATTTTCTTTCATAAATGTGCACTGCGGTTTCTTAAGCTGAATTCTTTAGAAAGCTACGGTCTTTTAAGAAGTTTTACCTCAAAATCAGAGGTTCCTCACTTAAACGGCCTATAACTTGGAGGGGGGTGAAAATAGACCCCCCTGCGATAGAATTTTTTGTTTGCCATAACTTCAGGAATTTTCAGCTATCAGGACGAAAACCTAAACTGGGACACCTTGTACATGCCGTCCATGCACTGCTTTCTAATTTTTGAATAGCTGCAACAAATTATATTCCAAGAGCGTATTCTTAAACATTCCTTTTCGAATATTCAGATGCAAAGGCTGAGTGAGTTTGATATGTGACATAACTATGTAGATTAATTCGTCCATCTCCAGTGCAAGTCGCTGACTAGATATTGGAAAATAATATAAAAAATACCTGAGCTCCATATGCGCCGACGCGACCTTGCTTTTTAACAAATGCACTCACCTGACAATATACATTACAGTTTACGCTATGGATATACCGTCCACTACCTAAGTTTTTATAATTTCTTTACTTATCAAGTCTGTTAGGATAATAGGAAGTTTCTCATGTAGATGCAAATATTCAACTCTATATGAACATGTATTCATCATTAATTTACGATTAGAGCACTCTTCGTCGCAAGGAGGTTACGATACCTAATCAAATGTCGTGACTGTATCTAGTTTTTGTAGCTGAAATGAGACATACGGCGGCAGATGTTAAATGGAATTAACTTAACGGAGACACGTACAATATATGGTATACGTAATCCTAGTCAGGAAAGATATGTACATATATTATGAGAAGCGGCGGGAAGTGCAGTCTTAAATCTTTTAATCGCAACACGAGTCTTTTCGATCTTGTCTAGGGCACGGGTTACTATGATATTCCGGAAAAAAGGATCGCCTATAAATACTCGTATCGTAGCCAAAGCTGAGAAGACATATTTTTAAGGCAAACACCTGCATTAGGCTCCCTACGTCCTTGGTCGTATCTGTTATCTAGAGTTGCATTTCACATAATCATACAATAATAGTAGGTGACATAACAAAATATGATACAGATAGACCATGTTTGTTTCTAACAAATCTTCAGCGTTCTACCTTTCTCATAACAAAATAGACTTAAGATCGTTTACTAGTGTCTTAAGAGCATAATAAGCTCCTGAAATATTGCGCAATGTCCTTTGCGAACTTATTAATAAAATGCCGTTGACTCCATAGAGTATATCAAGGTAAGGATGTTGACAAATGCACTGATTATCAGGAAGTGTTTCAATACAAGTTGGCAGACTATATATAGATACACTATAAACTGCAGTAAATTATCACGATTTAGTGATGTAGTGAAAAGCCATTACGCTTACAACACTCAATGTGTTAAGATAACTTCTTTAATTGTTTGTGAGATTATTTTACTAAGCTAAGAATGAGACTCTATCATGATTTCAACGGTTTTTATGTATCTAAATTTTACTTAAATACACAAAATTGTTTGGAATTAACTTAAGTGCGGAACGTTTACATACACGTAAGAAACAAATTGAATTTATTGCATTTGTCTAACCATATATAAGCAATTTTATAATTTTACGAATTTTGCTAACGTGTTTAGGGAACTCGATGTACGAGTACAAGTCCATAATTATCACTGCTGATATTTTTACAACTTTTTTCCGGACAAAAGAGAAAGAAAACCATTACGTCAGAGTAAAAAAGTGAGCCCAAATTATTTGTTCATGAGAGAAGATTAATGGAAAATCATTTGAGCTCATAAACGTTCCACAGCAATTATTTAAAGCTGAAAGTAAAATTTATAACACATGCGGAAGTGACTACGATTTAGTTGAATGAGTTGAAATCATTTTTGTAGAAATTCAAAATTAATTACAGTCTTTTTGTTTTAAGTTTAACAGTGAACTTTGTGAACTAATCATTAATTTTGAACATGGGTTTGTTGATAATGATGTTGTTGTCGTTGTGAGATAATTATTTTGTAATAGAGAAACTAATGAACCTAAAGAATTTTTAAAAATACAAAATTCAACAGTTTTTGAAATTATTTTGAGATTGATTATCTGAGCATTTTACTGTTGAAGAAAGACTACTTGGGTTGGAAGCAAATAGCGGTCCGAATCTTAAGTAAGAAGATTTGTCATGCGCATACGCTGTGATAGAACCTAAAGTCTTGAGTCTATGATTATTTGCAAGAAACCCCCGAATAAGATAAGACAGGTTATAATACACTCACATCAATACCTTCCTTTGTCAAAGTATAGGTCTGTAAATCAAGTCCCAGGCTAATTAGATCAGGTAATATTCTATCGCCTATCACCAATCGAGCAATAAAAATCTATGGACATATATGTATGCACTTTTCTAAGGCAAGCCTGATGAGTGAATCCTTCCCACAACCTCCCTGACTACAGGAAAGGGGGATAAAACAACAATTTTTCTAAACTGGGGATATGATTTTATTGTAAAAAACAACAGTCCAACTATGTACTTTAGCCATTTAAAATGAACCACGTTGAAATGTTGTGTGATCAATTGCAGTCTATAGCCCTACAAATCAAGAACTTAGGGGTTATCCTGTAATTTAAGCAACAAGTTCCTTGTTTTCCTGAGTTATTCTACATACAATATACATACCATATATGGTATACATATACAATAGTTCAAGGAGCAAAAAGTGAGCGTGTGTACACTTAGTCACTCTGGATAGATGGTCTCCTATTTCATTCTCTGAACTTACCCGGTGATCAAACACCTACCAAGGCTTCAATTGACTACGCTTGGCAATGAATATTTAATGACAGAAATAACAGTAAACAATCCATGGATTCAACTAGAGGGTAAGAGCTCAACAGTTTAATTCTTTTACGTGCGAAAGATATTGATCACATCACAGACCCTATATGCAAGGTTTTTCGTAGGAGAAAAACTAAGCTTCGTACAAAGTGATAACGGCTTAGTGTCGATTTTAAAAACCACATTAGTACTTATGTTACCACTGGAATTCCTTGGCGTTTGTAGTTTCAGCTTTGTTTACCAAGACCTTAACCTACACCCTCTAACGAAGTATTTGACGTATTTAACAGCTGCGTTACTTCACCACCATATACGTAATATCATCATGAGAGATTCTCTAATAAGCTGAATCGTATATACTTGTACATACAGTTTAGAACATGTCAATATAAGTCATTGACTGACTGTCTTTTTACTCAAATTTGGTCATCCTACTTATAAAGGGTGAGCCAACAGATGGTATGGTTGTTGAATGTCCATTACTGTCATTTATTCAATTGAATGTGGTTGATTTTGTTGACGGATGTCAAACAATCTTTGGCAATTTTAGTCATGGTTTACCACGCAACAACGAAAATAGGCAATCTGTAAAAGTAACATTTCATAAAATTCGTTAATTTTTCGGTCACCAGTGAGTCTGGAATTCGTATAATGGTGAAGCGTTTTGCAGAAACCAGTTTGGTATGGGATCAAACTCAATATCAGTATGCTCGGCCACCACCACGTACACGCCAAAACATCACCACTGTGAGTGAAAGAGTTCAAAACCAGCCAGGCACCTTAATTCGTCGTCGAAGTGAATGGAGAACGTTACCACAATATGTTGACTGGCTATTTTTTTCCAAAATTTAATGAATAGTACCGCCCACACAAGCCATCAATCGAAATTTGAAGATCACACTATTCCGGTTAGAGGAGAAGTTGATTGACCTCCACGGGCATGCGATTTGACATCTTTATACTTCTTCCTGTGGGGTTGTTTGAAGAGTAATACCTATGCCTATAACCTAGCTACAAATCAGGATCTCAAACATAACAGCCAAACCGTCATTGACTCACGTATTCTTAAAAAATTTATCGATAATTTTGACCTTCGAGTGGTCAAGAAGCCGTGGTGCTCACATGAACGATGTTGTGTTCTATTCATAATTGCCATACACCGAACTTTATTAGTCAATAAAATTTTGAACAGAGGTTATGCTAAGTTATGGGAGTCCGTTCGAGTCTTGTAGACTTCTTCGATGACTAGGAATGTAGGGATTCAGGGTTCCTTGACATCTCAAACCCCTTGTTTGAGGATTTGAGAATTATTTTATCTGGAGCAAACGGTCTTGATAAAAGTAGGTAAGCTTCTGTAGACAAGCAACTCTGGTTTTGCAAAAAAATTATTGTAACCTTTAAACTTTTGACCCTAATAAATTTCAATTCAAATCCGATAGCTTTTAACATATGTAGAGTAAGCTGTTCTAACATCTTCTCTATTCGATTTATGAGGAAAGCTTATATGCCAGAGTATAGAATTGGTACCATCAGGTGGGCATATTCATCCAATTTTACAATACATATGCAGTTTGAGTTTAAGCGGTTTGCTAGAGTCAGCTATCGCCGGATCTTCTTAGAAAACTTCGAAATTGAAAACTGTTGACAGTCACATTTTGATTCAATCGATGAGAATATTTCACCCTGTACTCAATTGCCATAAGGGCTTCTGCAACAGCATGTTGGATGCGACCGACTTTTCGGGTTTCTCAGCATACGCAATACCGTACTTGGACATACTTGTTGAATATGAGGCATTTCATATTAACATCTACCCCAAGGACTATATTTTTAAAGTTGTCGAAATCCAGTGCATGTCAGGAATAATTTTAAGAAAGACCTTCCAAATGGCATTACACACTTCCTGTTTTCCAGCATAATACGGTCTTATTAGCTCAGATTTTTTACGCCGAATTCTCTGGCACATGAAATTCGAGGAATGCTTTAAAAAGGGTAACATTTTTGACTTCAAATACATTAATCTTCTCCCAAATTATCCCACGGGTGCCATATGGCAACATTGATCATTGCAAGTTCACTTTGCAAATATGCTTATAAACATATGCAGACATATTATTATTTACATGTGTCTTAATTTCAATACAGTATTAAGATTTATGACATTTGTGAAAGTAATTATGAGTCAGCTATATCCTAAAATTGGTGTGTGAAAAGTAGTGAAAAATGGACCAAAAAATATTAGTTACTACTTTTGTTATATTAACCACATTGAAATAGAATAAAATGCATCTATAACATAGTAATCCTTAATTTCGTTTTGCTCAAATGATTTGAAAAATATAATATTATTTGGTCAAAATTTCTAAGGTTTTCTCTATTCTCTATATGGAAATCGTGGGCTAGTTTGGGTACGTGGCTGTGTGAAGCACTTTGTGTTCAGTTTTCATTGTTTTTTTCTCGTCATTTGCGTAAAATGCACTTTGTTCTATTTTCTGTACTATTTCTGGTTAAGAGAATTATCTATTTTGATAATTATTCTGTTCAAGAAAAATAACTTTACGGGATGGTTTGGATTATTTAGAACAGCTGATTGAAGAGGATGAAGGGAATTTTGATTTGTCTGAAGAAATTTATATCGAACCTCCTATTTTCGATGGTGAAGGGTCTAGTGAAGATGATGCACCAGATGAAGACGGTAGTATTCCGGACCACGTATGCCCAGAACAATTAAAAGCTCCTTGTGAAATTGTTACAACAATAGGCACTCATTTTGATAGTTTAGATAAACAAGATAATCTCACACAAGGTTTTAATTTAAATAAACCTCTTCTATCTTTATTTCACACAAATTTTTTTAGTTGAAAGAAGCGAAGATTTCTTTGTTTTTATGCCTGTTGTTGGTGACACCCGTGACACCTTTAGATTTGACACCGAGTTCGGTGATACCACCGGAAAAACGATTGAGATGTATTCAGTCATCATGCTCTAACGTACCACTACCGCAATCCAATAAAAATACATGTTCCAAGTGGCCGTAGTGCAAACAATCTGGTTTGATTGCAATATTTCCCTCCACGAATTATGAAGATTGCAGAAATTTGGTTCCTCACGAACAATTTGAGAAGTTTTTCGATTTTTTTTTGGAGTAAAATCCAACATATCATTGAGGAGTCAAATAGATACACAATATATCGGAATTAACCTCACCCGAACTTCACAATTGCCGACTTCGAAAATGGCTTGCAATCTTAATTATTTCTGGTTATAACCATCCTTCATCAATCCGAAATATGTGAAGTCAAGACGAAGATTTAAAGAATATTTTACTAAGAAAAGTATGAGGTGAAATAGGTTTCAAGAAATTGTGCAATATTTCCACTTTGAAGACAATAATAAAGACGGTACCAGGGAACATCCAAATCCAGACAAAATATTTAAATTGCGCCCTTTGAAGGATTATTTAAAAGCAAAACTGATAGAAAAATTTCATCCTGAGCAAAATTTATCGTATGATGAAAGCATGATAGGCTATTTTGAAAAGCACGGGTGCTTATTAAAGGTTAAACTTTCATACTTCTTTACAGTTTTGTTTTTTGATTATTATTCTATTATACGAAAGCCGCTGCGATTCGGATTCAAGGTATGGTCATTATGTACACCATCAGTTTTGAAATTTATCAAGGCAAAAATCCTCGTTCTAACCAGGAAATTAAGAACGCTTTGGAAAGTGCTCCGCGCCATTAATTGGAAGATTGATGACCTTCTAAAAGCTTTTCCATTTTCTTTCTTTTTCGACAATTTTACTGGTTTACTGGTTTCCCATTATTATCTTATTTAAAATCACGGGGATATAATGCAACTAGAACTATTCGCGATAATCGAATACCAGCAAACTGTCCGATTTTAAAAAAATGTGTCATGAAGAAAAAAGAACGTGGATATTCCGAGTGCGTTACAATGCATAAAATCAATTGCGTCCACTATTTATGGCTCTAGACCTCAGTCACATGCAACGCGTTATTCCAAACACTTGCATAAAAATGTATCAATTTCAAGACCATGTGCAATTGCCGAATAGAATAAATATATGAGCGGAGTTGACCGTTTGGACCAACATATTTCTTTGTACAGAATTGCACATCTTGGGAAAAAATGGTGGTTCTCTCTTTTTACGCGGCTTGTACGAGTAGATGCAAGTATTCAAAATGCAAGGCAGTTACATCGTAAAGGCCAATCAAATATTATTATTCGTCGCCAAATCGCTGTATATTACTGCAACCATTTTGGTGAAGAACCTAAAGGAACTGGTCCACAAACAAGTCATCGACGAGCTTTTGATGAAACAACTCTAAAGTTCCAATTTTGATATAATACTAATTGAGAAAAAGCGAAGATGCGCAGGCGAAAGATACAAAACAAGCGGTAGGACAGCCTGTGTAAGATGTAATGTTGGTTTGTGTGTTAAATGTTTTGTTTTCCTATTCCAAAATAGTTAAATAAGTACTTATTTATTATTACTATTCTTATTATTATTAATTTGTTTTTATTATTATTATATTAAAAAAATATGTTGAGATCTTAGTTCAAAACACTAAGCCAAACCAACAAACATTGTTTTACTGCTTTAAACTCCAAATTTTCCTTTATAAGACGACCCATACGGTTGCTATAGGGCAACAGGACCTTCCTCCGTATCCTGTGACAAAATTTTGATAAAACTCACATATTTTTGTTACCTAGGACCAATTAACTTCACCAAAGATTTGTTTTCCTATTAGTCGAAAAAAAGTTCTGGGACAATTTGGAATGAGATATTTCAAAGTCTGAAGATTTTTCAGCAGTCAATTGTCCTGGCGGAAGGCAAAGTATGCAAAAGTATTTAAGACATTGACGCAGTAGGCAACATAGTATTATGTTATATTTGATACATTAACGAGAGACATGCAATCGTTTCCTGTAGATGGAACATATAGACCTGATACTACAGCCATCGTGCATCTATTCATCCATTGCCTCCAGCTTTGAATAATCCATCAGAGCCAGAGGCCTTTTTGTTGTTCAGCCCACTAATTGCTCTGCCAATCTTTCATCGACTATAAGGATGTGCTATTCGTTCTTCATTGTTAACCAGAGTGCGGTTGTGTAAGTTAGATTACTGTGTGGATTCTTTTGAGGAAACTACGTTTCCTCGAGTTGCGATGTTTGAAACCTAGTAACTACTGTGTGTTCCAGAAAAATGTGCATTAAATTACTTATTTTATTTTACTCACACACACAATTTGTAACCAAATTATTTTCTGCATTTAATTACCGATCGCGTATTGTTTTCATTTCTTCAGTATATTTTAATACAAAATGAGTGCATCCAAAAGGGCCTCAAATGAGTATGAAGTTGGCAGCAAAATATTTGAAAACATCAGAGGCATTCATGAGAAAGTAGATAAAGAGGCATACGGAATGCGGTAATTTTGATGATGAGTCAGGTAGAGGGACCAAAGCAAACACTTCCAGTAAGGACAATAAAGTGATTTGTGAATTATTTCAGAAAAATCCCACAATTATGCAGTCTGAGGAACGCAAAAGAAAAATTGTCCAGAAAAGGATGTAAGTGTCCATGAACACTATGCGACGCCGTTTCTCAGAGTACCAAACCTAAACGGCTACTGACCCAAAAACATATTGAAAGAGGTTAAGTTGGGCAACGTGGAATTTAGACTGGAATCGGAGCAACATCATATTTACAGATGTGTCATATTTTTTTTGTTTATAATTATTGGAAGAAAGCCTGGACAAAGAAAGATGTAAACTCACAGTAAAATATCAACAAAACTTCAAGTTTATGGATACATCTCGGACAAAGGATTCGGAGAGATAATACTCATAGTATTCACACAAAACCTCGATGCACAATTCATGGTGAAATTATACCAAAAGGGTTTGCTAAAGTTAGTCGAATCTCTTTATAGACCAAACAACTACGACTGGATTTTGGAAGAGTATAACGATCCAAAATATCGGAGTTACGTTTTCAGGCGATGGAAAGATGAAAATGGTATATAGACGTTAGATTGGCCGTCCCAAAGTCTTGATGCAAATCCAATGAAGAAGGGAAAAAAATAGCCACGATAAAATAACTTGCGCGAGTTTTGAAGCAAATTTGGAGAAGCCTACGTTTAGAATATGCGCAAAAATTAAGTATAAGTTGCATTAGACGATGTCAACCAATTAGAAATAATTAAAGTGACTGGATTCCCTAGTAATGTAGTTGCACAATTCGTTTTGATATATACAGGGCATCCCCTAATTCGATGACAATAATTTGGGAAATGATTCCTGGGCATATTCTAAGAAAAAGATCGTTCCACAATAAGGGCCTATCTCCAACGTTGACATCATTTCTTATGACGGTGTACCCTGACCTATGTTCATGGTCATTCTCAAGAGTCATGCTTCATTTTAGCGTCTTTATTTCAACTGTAATTAACAAATCACTTTCATTAGAAAAGCATAGCCCTGCTCAAATTTTCCTTAATATGATTTCATGTTTCTAATCACTTTATGGAGGTAATCAAGAGAGCTAGGATGAGAATATGCCCCTAGAAGCATGATAACTAGTTAAAAAATTTGCACATAATATTGCGCTTGTGTTTCTAAAAACCGTAGATGATGTTGATATTTTATTTTCAAAGCTCATCAGTTACGAGTATTTCTCCTGCATGGGAATCTTAAACCCCCTAGTGTTGCTTTTTATACTTTAGGAATTTTGGAAATACTTAGGGAAACTAATAAAATACTCATTATGAACAAATTTAACAAACAACCATCATACTTGTATTACGCCACATTACACTACACCTTTTTTCCCGATTAGAAATGTGTAGAGGAGAAATTTTCTGCAGCAGCATAAAGGTTCCCATAAAATCTGACAACCGTTTTATTAATTACTCATGTTAAAAAGGTGCAAACAATTATGGTACTTGCAATTTAATTACGTGACCGTTTTTTAACATTTTTTAAGGAAACACGTCGCACCGAAACAAACAAACAAACAGACAGTGTCACGCAAATTACCTCGCCAATTTCACTTATGAACAAACCTCCAACTTAACTATTTATGTGTACACCTTTGAGAAAGCAGGAACGACGAGTATGACGCCCCAAAAGTATAAAAAAAAAAGACTTCAAAAAACCTAACAATCATCTTTTTAAATAAGTATCTGTACCTAATGGCCATTTCATTAGGCCCGTCCTATTAGAAGATAGGAAAGGAAAAAAATTAATTGCCGACTTGGCATCTACAAGTACCAGGGTAATTAAGAAAAATCTTCTATCCATTACTCGTTCCTATATATACATACTCGTACGAGTACTTGTCAGTTCTTCTTCATTTTCTTTAGAATTTGTATCCGTATCTTTTACAAGTACGGGAGTAGACAACATGTATTTCTTTGGTTAATTTTCATGTTTGCAATATTGATTTACGAACGCAAACCCCGTTGGCAAGTGGTCGCTATTAGAAATCCACCAAATGGCCGTGTTCATAAATTCGACTCTGAAATATGTGATAATGATTTTGCAGTGGCATCTGCTGTTATGCATGAGCCAAGGTGAAGGTGAAGATAATAGCGCAGCGCGGATGGTCTCATGGAATGCATTTTTCTGCACAAAAGAGCGCTTTCAAGAATGATCTTTTTTTCCACTCATGGCGTGCTTCTTACCCTTACTCCGCCACCATAATTTGTAATGTCATTGGCGTTAGAACGCTCCCGCTTGATTAGAAAATTTACTTTGCCTTCCTAATGAATGAACAAGAGTTCGTTTTAAACTTGCATGGATGCGAAGTTGCGTGGTTGCATATTTTGAGGCCGAGCTGAATGCACTCCCCATTAATTACGCGGTTAGGTTGCACATCTTCATCATACACTGTATTGGGAGGCGAGGGTCGACTAATATGTAAGGCGCATTAAGACTGTTGATAACTGCGTTGAAAATTCTAATAAAAAAGTTAAGAAAATTCAAGAACAACTGTTAGTTTGCTCAAGTAACTGTCCATTAGAGAGTATTCTTACCAGCCACCTGGAATCAGTAGGCGATCTTCATTGGCTTCTGCGCTGGAGTTGGCTAACTCTGAAATCGTGAAACATGTGGTCTGAAGTCTGGCAGATCTGCTTGATCTGGGAAATTATATCACGTGGAGCTGATCTCTAGCATACGGTGGTGGCGGTGGACACGCCGCACAATTTGCAATCTGCACAGATCATTGATCATGTTTAATTTGAGGTAATGCTAGGAGTGCAAGATAACCATCGGCTTATAAATTGCTTCGTGTCGTGATTAAAAGTGGAACCGATTTGGTCATGATGGTGGTGCACATGGTCGAATCTTCTGCAAGTCTTTAATTTGTCTGAGGATGTGTGTAATTTTGATGATGATTAGATGTAACGATCCACCGGCTGGCATACATGTTGTGGTGGATCCTCATAGTTGCACTAAGAATTGAATTGATGGTCAATCTCATTAAGTTGGTTTTTAAATCGATGGATAAATCGTTTTTAAGATGTTAAGGGAACGTGAATAGGCGTGTCCTAGTGTTATCACTTTTGTGGAAATGCTTATGAATAGAAGTCTACGATCAGTTGGTATTTTTAGAGTAATTTACGTAGCAACATCGGTAAATTGAATGTGGAAAATATATTTGAATTTCTAACCGGATGGTTCCAATCGTTAAAAGAGAAAATGATGAGCTGTTATGAAATAAATGGGGACTCTAGTAGACCTGATCATGACATTGTGTGAGATCACGGTAATTTTGACTTGGATAGCATTCAACAAGAAGCTGTGAAATTCAAAGTATTCCGAGAAGAAAGGACAAAAAGGTGAGCATGATCGTTAGTCACTTTACAACTGTTGACCGATTTGCAACTGTCTATAGTTAATTTTAGACATTTTGTATGCTTACAATTTCCTCCAAATTGGACGTAAGCATAAGATGAGGCCCTGAGGTTTGACGCTCTTTATTTTCATTGAAGACATCATATGTCCTCCGGATCGGGGGCGAGAAATCCACTCTGTTCGATAAGACATAAAATTATCATTCATATCAGCTTGCAGGACGCTGTTACAGCCGCTAAGGCAGCAAAGTGTTCCCTATTATACAAGCATGGATGTCTAAGACGCATTACATAATTGTTGGTTGATACTATTTGATGTCATTACGACCTCACAGTGATTTGTGAAAACTACCCCGATGGCGGAATATGGTATCTTCTCTCACTGTCTTCTCATTTTATTTGTATAGATAGGAGGACCTATGATTTATTGACGACTTGCAACAATGGGAGAATGACAAAATTGTTCATTGGCAAGATTGCTAAAATAACTTCTTTTTTTCGTTTTTTCTGGCACTATTTACTTTGTACCTTTCGCCTGTGTTATTTTTTGGCAGCTGGCATATATGCGCTTTCTGCCAGATGTGTTTTCCCAACTCTCGTAAGCTTTTTGCTACTTATTGTAATTGTTGCATACCAGTATGTCTAAGTTAATCCGCTCCTTTTGCGTTCTTTATAAGCAGAAATTTTTGTATATCCAGTCAACTATCAGATCCATTTCTGAATTGTGAAGCCCACAGTTTTAATATCTTGACCCGATCTCTCATGGTGTCCTGGATTGAAAATGTGACAAAGATTCTTAATCTTTCAGCTTATAACGCTATCAATTACATCTACTTATTGTTTTGAGTGCTTTCTTAACGACGATCATCTCAGTTTGATTTGGTTACACATTACCCCTGTCTGTTTAAGTGGATTGTTTGGCCCTTATATGAATTGAGTCATTTGGTGTATTTGTAAACTATTTATTTTTTCGTTGTTCCTACAGCTAATAACGCTATCAACTACATCCACTTATTGTTTTGAGTGCCTTCTTAACGACGGTCATCTCAGTTGGATTTGGTTACACATTACCCCTGTCTGTTTAAGTGGATTGTTTGGCCCTTATATGAATTGAGTCATTTGGTGTATTTGTAAACTATTTATTTTTTCCTTGTTCCACTTCTACAGATCATACGTCGATCAAAGAAGTTTGCGCTTATCACTTTGTACGCTACATCTCACCTTTATTGAGAATACGGGGTCGGTACAAACTCTTAGAACCCTTTGTTCCCTAATAAGTCTCAAGGACTGTTCGAAAGCCCCTGACAATGTTATTCCTGCCATTTTCTAACAATTTTTTCCTGCCAGGCTTTGAAATCAATTTTTTCAACATTTTTAAGTTTTTGAATGGCTGGTAGGTAAATTGGTATTCTTATGATGTTGTATGCTACATTATTGATGAAACACGTTTAAATCACGATAATGCGCCTTCTCACAGTGATTGGTTGTCCGCAACCTCTCTATCTTTGCCTGGTTTAACCCCGGCTGACTCCTGGATTTTCCAAACTCAAAAAACCGCTTCGGCGTCTCCACTAAAGAGATACAAACCGAACCGAAGACGGTTTTGAAAGCCATTTCGGAAATCGACTTTAACAGCTATTTCGAAGACTAAAAAAATGTTGGTATATTCTATCAGATTGGGGTCACGTCAAAGGGGTTAAATAAATTTCAAAGAATATCTTACTATTTTTTGATCATAGTGGTAAGTACGTATATCTCTAGTAATTTTAGGCGATCGCCGTGGGGAGAAGAAGTATGCCCTTCATGGCAAGCACAATAGTTACTCTGTTTGGTTGATTACTGTTCGGTGTACGTTAAGTATTGTAGACAGTCAAAAGCATGCAGTTCCTATACTCCTGGCCATGAATAGATTAGCATTTTGCTGCCAACATTTTAGGTTGTGATAGCATTAGAAGTAGACAAATCTGATCTGTGCTTGGAGTGTGGAGTATTCGTAGATGGAAGAAGAGTAATCTTCATAGTAACTTGCTGAAATACTTTTTATCTTTTATAAGTTGCCACTAAGGTTTCATTGCAGAGCAACGTCTAAGTCCTTCGCTAAAAGCTAGTTTGAATTTTATTTAGTCGAATATGTTTTGTCTCTCGATAAAAAGTTATTGATATCACAATCGCCCAGCGACAATGTCTACTTAAATTGTTGTTCTCCCGCTAAGAATGTGGTTGCCAATAAAGAAGATCCTTAAAAGCCTCATCACTTATTTCCAAGATCGGTGAAACTCTAAACTTTCAACTCTTTCACTTTTCACTTGGCAATTTTTTAAAGACTCCATTCCTCATCATGCTCTTAAAGTTTTATCGATTAAAATAAATCTTTTTACAAAATTACGCACAACGAATAGCAACATCCAATTATACTCTAACGACATCTATTATTGTTGTTCCATGTCATCAGCAAAGCTGAATCGATAGACCAACTTGTTTACATTTATCGTAAATACCATCAATCTCTTGTGAATTAGAAAGCCAACTCAAGTCATATCTCTCAATAATTGTCCAATTATTACCAAATATCCAAAACAATTATCCAATTTGTGCGCAAACATGATTCGAAAATTAAAATTGAAAAATGAATTCCCCACGTTTTTCTGTGCTCGCTAGAGTTGGTGGTCATCGATCGATTATTCAATTGCAGTCATGGCTGTCTATATGAGCCAGCATTAGCATGTCAAAATGTCCTTGTCAATTGCTAATTATTATTTTGACAAATTATTTTTATTATTTTCTTCCAACCACAGTAAATCCACACGATTAGCTGTTGCGAAATAAAATTCATCGACTGGTCATGGTAACGACTTCAGAGACATCCATCAAACGCATCGTCTTTCGTATAATAGCCAAACTGGTTTCGGTTGAAAGTATCTGTGCAAGTTATAGACGAGACCATAATTCAGATGGAATTTGAGAAACTTTTAAAATGTACTTTGATTTAATTTATGCAAATTATTCATAAGCCCGTTGAGCATGTTACACCTTGAGTTGGGCTAGAGTTAGATCCACAACCATTCAAGCTTTTAAATTTGGGGCTCCATCTTAGGTGACATTTGTGTGCAAAGTTAGTGAAACTCAATTTGCTACGATTGCTATGTAATTTAATCCCATGTCAAAGTCTGACAAGATAACTAGTATCTAATTGACGGAATGTTTGTATGAGCATATGCCTATTTCAAAAGATTAACTGCTTTTTAAGTGACCAAAGGAATTTGCAAAATTGCCGCTTCTGGGGTACCGACAATCCACGAATGGTTCAGGATATGCCAATGCACCCAGAATGAATAACTGTGTGGTGCGGTTTTTGGACTGGAGGTGTCATAGGGCCGTATATTTTCGGCATTAAGGCCGGAGCTTAATGATATGAATACGGACGACCTCTACTTTCAACAGGATGGTGCTACGTGCCATAGAAGCCGCGAAATAATCGAGTAAATTCGCATGAAGTTTCCTGATCGAGTAATTTCGCATTTCGGAGACATCCATTGACCACCAAGATCGTTCTCTAGCACTATGTCAAAATCAAAGTTTACGCCAACCATCCGCATACAATTCAAACTCTGAAGGCGGACATTTAAGCCGTCATCACATAAATAGAGCCCAAATTATGTGAAAGAGTGATTGAAAATTTCGAAAAATAGATGAGGGTCTGCAAGCAAAGCAGACGCGGGTATTTGAAAGATATTATATTCCATAAATAATCTCCACGTGTCTTCTTTATAAAGCAATAAAGGTTTCTGAGATATCTCAACAATTGTTCGTTTTATTCAGAAAACAAATCCTAAACCCCTAAACCCATTACTAAACATAAGTAATATTTGTTGACACAGAATTGTTATTTAAATTTACGAGCAAATATTTTTGAATAACAATTAATGTTGACCACCGCTTCTGATAACTAAATACAATAGATACCGAACGGATTCTCTCACTCTGGTCCTGATTCATGAATCAGAAGTTCATCGACTTTGATTAGACCGTGGAGATAAAGGCTTAATTGGTAGTTAAATTATGTATAAGCAGCTTATTTCAATAAAATCAAGGTGTGTGGAAATATTTTTTCCATCAAACAGATATGATTATGTAGATTATGTTTGTATGATGATTTTTATTTGTATAATCGACTTAAATCTGAACTTGATTCAACTTAATGATCGGTGGAATCACTGTTGATAAAAGGAAACATTTCATGAACAGACAGAGGTGTTTAATTTATTCAAGCGTTTTTAATATTTTTCTTTTTAGTTCCGACATAATGGACTAATGGTAAATTTTGTGATGTGAATGCAATTTACACTGACGTTATTTCCTTGTCTCATTTGTCTACGTATTGGCTGGTTGAGGGTTTATCTTCTAATTTTATGACTTCTTTTAAACAATTATTAAATAAATCCATTGGATAACGCTTGAGTGTAATTTTAACATCAGAGTTTATTAGAGATTTTATGTGATGCTTAATTTATGGTTGAAGCGGAAGTCTCATCAAGTTAATCTTTAAATTCTATCTGAGCACCTCTGTAAGAAGTTCGCTATTTAATTCAGTGAAATTCTTCAAATTATAAGACTTCCATAATTTCTTGTTCTATCGATGATAGTAGGTAACTCGTCTTCAGTAGGAATGCACCCATTACCGTTATGGCATCATTCACTTGGAACCGCATTTTGTGAGATCTTAAGCCTGATGTATCGAATCTTCTGGCTTGTCATGTCATTAATTTTCGAAAAGAATAACAAACAGGTGCTTTTAGACCTTATACATCCATTTCTCTTCGACCTTAAGCCACTTGATATATTAAGGCACGCAACGTACTTTTTTCGCTCCTTGGGTATCAGTAGAGTTGTGCCTCCCAGTTTTGCTCCCGAGTATCAGACTATTTTTCAAAGTCACATTTGATTAGAATTTCTTTTGACATTGAATGTATCGGTTTACTTCGAATCAGCCATGGGAATGCAGTAGGCATTCTCTTTCATATTCACGACTTTAGCAGTGAATCTGAGGATTAAAACAGACTGTGCAGTTTTAAAATCAATGTATCGATTTGGTACTTTAAATCTACAACAGAATTTGCTGGCTTACACTAAATATGGAGCAAATACAATAGTTTGTTAGAGTGCTTAATTAATCACATATAAGCTTAGAAGACATGCAAGCATGCAACTGCCACAATCTTATTCTTCTTCAGACTTGCCTGATGATCAGTTTGCATTCACCTTGCATATTATCATCTTGCTGCTTTGATCAGTTGAACTGATAAACTGTCAACCACAGTTGTCTTCTTCGACTTAATCTTGACATTTCTATTTTATCCAGGTTAGGTAGGTAGGTAAAAGTGGCTATTGGAAAGACCAACCATCTTAGGCCTATTAATTCATTGTAGAAGAAAGCTCCTAAGTGAAGTTTTCTTCTCTGGGAGAGAGCTGGACATATACAGAGTAGGTGGAGGATTGTGTCCTCTTCCTCCTCGTCCCTGCAGTTTCAACAAAAATCGTTTGTAAAAGCGCCAAGCCTTGTTGCATGCTTGCCTATACGGCAGCGTCCAGTGATGACACCTATGATGGCGTTGAGATGTTTCCTATTTAGAGGCATCAGACTCTTAGAGCAGTTCTGATCCTGCTTTGGCCAGATCTGTTTGGTCGCTAGGGATGTTGAACAGTCCACCTAAGGTCTGCTCTTTTATTAGCATCCAACTTTAATATTGATTTGCACGTAGCGATTGGTATATATGTATATGCTACCCTTTTCCGGTAGAATAGGTAGAGTGGTTCCAATTTTGGCGTCGTCGGAATATCTCTGTGGCCCGGTACCCAACAAAGGCGTAGGGTGAACTCCTCTGCCATCTCCGTAAGAGATGATCGGCATTCAAGGCCGGTTTTAGAATTTAATGAGACAGAGTCCAGGGACTTCATAGCGGCTTGACTATCCGAAAACCGAAAAGATGCGGATATCCTTTGCAGATATCACGTTTTTCTTCAGCCAGGACAGAGCTTTTTTAATCGAAGAAATTTCCGCCTGGAGCACGCTACAGTGATTTGAAAGACGGAAGGGGAGGCTTAGATTTAGCTTATCTAAGAAAACACCTCCACTACTCCCGTTATCGGTTTTAGATCCGTCTGCGTAAAAGTGGATTGACTTGTTCCCCATGAAAGCATCTTCCTTCCAGAAAGATCTAGAGGGGAAGCTTACATGGAGGTCTTTATCAAAACAAAGTTCAGGTATGGTATAATTGATGTTCTCTATGCGGATTCTTAATATATTAAGAACATTAGCGTGGCCAACTAAATTCTTTGTGCACTGCGTATTCGCTGTAAGGTGAATATCTACAGTCGTAGCTACTTTCCTATTAAGAATATCGAGTCGTGTCAAATGAAACAGAATATCTAATGTCGCGGAGGGAGAGGAATGTAGAGCTCCGCTTATGTATAGACATGCTGTTCTGTGGACTCTGCTTAGTTTGCTGCAGTTGACCGCATTGCCTAAAGCCGTCCATTACACAACAACCCCATACGTGAGTATCGGTCTTATAACCGAGATATATAACTAGTGGGCTATGCGAGGTTGAAGGCCCCATTTGTACCCAATGGCATTTTTGCAAGAGAATAAAGCAACTGTAGCTTTCTTGACTCTTTCTTGAATGTTACACTGCGTCTCCACAGGCAATATTTCAGGCAATGGCAATGGCAATGGCAATGGCAATGGCAATGGCAATTTAAAATTTAGGTGGGAATTTCATTTCTGGCAATATCCAAATATTCCAAATGTCAAATGTAATTATGTCAAGAAGGCTTTTAATAATTTAATTGCTATCCGAGCAAGAAGGCTTTTAATAATTTAATTGCTATCCGAGCAATTAAATTATTAAAAGCCTTCTTTTTTCACTTTTCGCCATTTTGAAAACTTTGAAACGTCAAATTCATTGCCTTTGCGATGGAAATCAATCATTGCCTATTATCCGGCGGGCAATATTGCCATTGCCATTCATTGAGCGTCTACACTAGGAAATTTTAAAGCAATGGCAATGCCAATGGCAATTTATTGCCTCGAATATTGCCTGTGGAGACCCCAAGTTAGGTTTCCAGTTTAGTTTCCTGTCAAAAATGAAGCCCAGATATGGAATGTTGCTGTATCGGAAAAGACCAACCTGGGAGGGTCTATAATTGGAATTTGATATTTCCTGGAATAGAGGACAAAATCAGTTTTATGGGTGCTTACTCCCAATCCATAGCGATCTCCCCAACGGATTAATCTGTTAAGATTTAGCTGAAGTGGTTCTTTAATGGTATTAAGATGCTTACCAGAGGCGGCTATAGCAACGTCATTCGTATAAGCAATCACCCTGCTACCACCCGCTTCCAGGTATATCAGCAGTTCATTGGTCACTAAGTTCCTGAGAAGGGGAGAGAGGAGTTGACAGCGCTGTCGTGATTGCGGATGTGTTGACGTTGTTAAGGGCGCCCTCTATATCCAGGAAAGCAACCATTGTGTTCTCTCTAAATTGTAGGGATCGTTCGATGTGGCCAGTCAGTGAATGGAGAGCTGTTTCCACCGACTTTCCTTTATAGTAGACATGTTGAGCCACTGACAAAAGTCTTGGATCCATTTTTGCTCATATATGGATATCAATCAGTCGTTCTAAAGTTTTCAGAAGGAAAGACGATAGGCTTATAGGTCTTATGTCCTTTGGGACAACATGAAAAAACTGCATTGACTTCTCTCCATAACAGGGGAATGTGGATCAGTTTTACACAGCTCCTCATGATATTCTCTAGCATAGGTAGGATGATATCTGAGGATATTTGTAGCTTGGCAGGTATTATACCGTCTAGACCAGCAGGCTTGTATGGTTTGAAACTATGCTCAGAGCAGTTTCTCTCTTGTAATCAGACCATGCATTTTGGTCACGGTTGTAGTAGTCCTGTTTGGGTTGCCTGCGAATAGGGAGCTACCTGGAAAGTGAGTGCCCAGTAGCAGGTTGAGTGATTCATCACTTGAGGTAGTTCAAGAGCCATCGGTTTATTTCAAACAAGTAGGCATCTTAGGATTTGTAGAGAGGATTTTTCTAAGCCGCGATGCCTCACAGGTTTCTGTAATTTTGTCACAGAATGATCTCCAGGATTGTTACTTTGCCTTCCTCAGTTCTTCTTTATATATTTTGAGGGACTCTTTGTATGAGTCCCAGTTAGTAATTTTTCATGTACTTTTTGCTAGGTTCAAAAGTTTTCTAAGCGGTCCCAGTGCTGATGGCAACCAGTGCGGCTTTCTCTTGCCTCTAGGTCTAATAAGAGAGCAGGAGGCAGCCATACCCTAATTGAGAACCAGGGGGAATTCCTTGACTTTCATGTCAAGCTCGTTGGTGTCACGCGGGGGACTTGATAGTTCAGAGGATAATGTTTGTGACAGTATTCGTCTGTATTTTGGCCAATCAGTTTCCCGATAACTCCAGCATGCTGGTTGGCTGGGAGGAGCATATCTAAGGCTGAATTGGATGTATCTTTGGTCTGAAAATGAGTGTTCAGACGATACCATCCAGTTCGTTAGCATTTGAATGATGATGTCGGAAACAAGAGTGATATTTAGCACTTTCTATCGGTTTTCATCCTAGTTAGGCCAATAGGCATTTTGCCCATCGCCCTCTAATAAATGATCGATTCAGCTTGATAGCTATATTTTGCATGCCGTCACACGTCAAACGCCCACATATATGAATGCCTCATCCAAAATCTAACACTGATCTTAATCTTGCTATTAAAATTTTAGCCCTGCAGGATACTGCTGGGGATTAATAACATAGATATTCTTCTGAAATTTCACTCTTACGCAGAGTTTTTCTCGCATTTATCACCTAGCCGGTGATCTTACTTGACCATGAACCTTTGTTCATGGTAAGCCTATTATTTGACTTAGGCCAACAAACCAAACTTTCTGTTGTGGTTGGTCACACCAAATCTGGCAATTGCAGTAATAGTATTCTTGAAGGTTTAATGGTTTAATGAAATTTTGTGCGAGGCCAAGGGACTTTCAGTCAAAGAAATCCGCCATTAAGACCGCCTATTTTGAATTTTCAGCCATAAACTCACTTATACCGCATTTGCTCCGATATGTAGTTGCAAATGCACCAGTGACGGTACGGTATGTTCTATCAATGATGTCAATGTCGTTGCTAGTTTCACACAATTTTGTCAAGTGCCATTTTTTGACATCAAAAGTCTCGGAGTGATTGTTACCGACCTTTACGGAGGAGCCGGCGTTGTGTGTCATTATTCTGCATAATCTTAGGAGTTTGACAGCTATACCGATGCTAGACATTGCTCTGTGCTCGTATGGCTCTTCTTTACAATACTGTCATATGCGCCCTCAAATTGGTGTTGGTAAGTATCGATCTGTTTTTTCCGTAGATCTGCTGCGGTTTGAATGTTTGGCGAATTATAAACTTACCGGGTCCATTATACGCGATGTTAAGGAGACTATTGACTCTATACTTGGTGCAGTATATCAGGCAGGCAGACGGTGTTGAGTTTCCAATCATCAGGCACACTGATGAGCACTCAAAAGTGGCAATTAGGGAATAGCTTAAGCATAGTAAATTAAAAATACCTAAAGAA
Source organism: Volucella zonaria (assembly GCA_963966105.1). Taxonomy (NCBI): domain Eukaryota; kingdom Metazoa; phylum Arthropoda; class Insecta; order Diptera; family Syrphidae; genus Volucella; species Volucella zonaria. The sequence goes on along the minus strand of OZ014531.1, from coordinate 143,303,406 downwards.
AAGCCATCAGGTCCCGGTCACAAAAATATAATAGAAAACGTGATGGAAGGAAAACCATTAAGCCTTAGATGGCGGTTAGGGGGCAAACTAAACTTGAAAAACTTGAGAGCAAAACAAATAAACTTATTTTATTATCAAGTTAGCTAAGATTGAAAATAACTGCCACGATAAGCGAACTAAATTGAGAACATGAATATTGAACGCGTGCTCAAAATACTTACCTCGAATGCTAACGGACTTTTACAAAAACGACGATTTTGAAATATTTATACAAGAGAAGAATTTCGACTTTTGCCTCATCTTTGAAACCCATACAATCGTGTGCAAAAATCAGAGGCTTTAGGGACTCTCACGCTTATAATCCGTCTGGCGAGAGTCTATCGAAAATACTGTTGACCTTAAAATAGAACTCGAGTCGAGAACTCGAACTTACACAGTACGTGTAAGAAATAGACACAATTTCCTTACAATTACCCACAGATATCCGCCCTCGAAAAGAGTGCCCTCAAAAATATATTTAAATCAATTGCATCTAGTTTTATTACTGACAGTGATTTTAATGCAAAACACACCTTCTGGGGTTCAAGATGCATCTCACAGGAAGGTAGAATGTTCTCCGAAGCTGGTACGTAGCAGAATTGTGGCACATAATTAATGAGTGAAACTCAAGTCAAAAAACAATAACCAGCAAAACTATCTGGCAGAAATACCAATTGGGAATGCTTCAAGAAAGAAACCGAAGAAAAGGTAGAACATATTACTTAAGACACCCAATGAACTAGAAGTTGAGGTTCATCACTTCAGTGAAATCATTCAATATGACCCGTGGATTAACACACCCTATCAAAGGACGAAACCAACAAACTACGGTCTTAGTTATGCGTCGGAGATAAAAGCAATGGTAAGGGAGAAAAGAAAAGCCGGTAAGAAATGACAACAAAGTCGTGCTCCACAGCATAAAATACGTTTGAATAACCTGTGCAACCAGCTGAGGGAGGCCATTAAAAATTTCAAAAGCCGTGCAGTAGATACGTTGAAAGCATTACAGAAAAAAGAGAATCTAATTATTCGCATTAAAAGGTACTAAAAGACCTAAAGCCTTCGCGCCACCAACACTTCTCATCTGGAAGAGACATTTATGCCCTTCAACGGTCAAGTACTCATCCACAATATCAGTGAATCGAAAAGAGCATCAGACAATTACAGGATGACAAATGCAACGCTAACGGAACATAGAACTGAAATGAAGGAATTAAAACCAAAGAAAGCTCCCGGTTACTTCCCGGACTTAATAATCTGGGAAGTCCTTAAAGTGCCTAGAAAAGCACTACCTAATCTGATTTATGTTATTAACGCCGCACTGATATGAGAATACATCCCGAGTAAGTGGAAAGTTGCTCAAATCATAATGGTCCTAAAACCAAGAAAACCATAGACCAATTTCAATCCTCCAAATTTTATCGAAAATCTCAGAATTAAGGCGTATGTATGCTGCCAATTATTGACGGATACAATAAGCATCCAACTATCGATCAGGTGCATATGATCACAGACGTAATTGAGAAATCTTTGGAAAAAAAAAAAAGATTTGCTCAAGCGTATTCCTTGATGTCTTGCAAGCCTTTGATAAGGTATGATATGAAGGCTTACAGTTAAAATTACGGTAGGTCTTGTCACTGAGCTTTTATAATATACTGGCAAAGTATCTCAAGAATATATGTAATTTTCCATGACAGACTTCGAAACGAAGTATTGCAATTCAAAGGGATTGTAGCCAGCGTACCGCAAGTTTGTCGATTACACCATTATAGTAGCAGTAGATTGAAGAAATACCTACCCGTACAGGACCGCCGGTGAATGGACCGGCTAGATAGCGAGATTTGACGCCTTTAGACTATTTTTTATGGGGATACGTCAAATCATTCGTCTATGCCGAAAAACCAGGACCAATAGCAGCCTTCGGAGATAACATACTCGTAACAGATGTTATTCAAAATTGGACACTCCGTATCGACCACTTAAAACGTAGTCATGGTCAAGATTTGCATGAAATAATCTTTAAGAAGTAAATGGCAAGCATTGATTTATGAACTCAAATAAAAATTTTATACACTTCTGCAATTTTCCTGTGTTTTTTTTTTGACGACTAACAACCAAACGCTTAAAAAATCCCCGATTACAAACAAGTGCTAAAGCCGGTGTGGACCTATGGTATACAAGTTTGGGGTTGTACCAAGAAAACGAAAGCAATTTTTTTACAAATTTTTGAAAATAAAGTGCTAAGACAAATTGTCATGCACCGTACACAAGAAATGGGGGCTTACTCAAGACCTCTTAATTCCTACTGTCGGAAACAAAAAACTTCGAGAGAAAACTCAAAATTCGACTAAACAGACATAGTACCAATACAGTCCTACAAAATTTCGTCGAGAGAAACCTATTGCACCGTTCCCAGATCTCCAAAGAACCAAACCTTTGGACCAAGCGCGATAAGATGAAACTGCGTTAAAAATCGAAACATATACGAGTATGTAGGAACTTTAGTCGGAAAGTCACCTGCCAAACCAAAAGTCACCTGATAGAAAACTGCTTGTTAAGTCAAAACTTAAGTGCGGTAACATAAATATTAATATTGTAGTGAGCATCATATACTCATTTGATACACTCATCAAATTTTGGAAGGCCATCTCCAGCTTCAATAAATAGCAAGGTAGGTAGAAAAGCCGACTTAAATTTAGGTATTAACACCTTTACTTCTTTTTAGGCGCGTGGCTGCAAATCTTAACCGTAATCGCCCGGGCTGAAAGGTTCCTTCTACCTGACACCGGGGCCTCAGTTCCCGTCATTTAGCTGTCTGCAGAAGTATTGTAGTTTTTCCATATCCCACGGAACTGTGACTCTATTACAAGTCACCTTTCGGATCCATTATCCCTTAGTTACCTTGATACGTATTTTTGATAATTTTTGCTGAAGTAGCACCACTCTGTTATATTTCTTCAACTCCGCACTCCTCATGGCATTTTTTTTCTTATGCAGAAGCCTATCTTCCTCATTCTGATGGCTTCCTGGCGTCGCTGCAGCAGATCTTCAACACTTGGTGAAGGATCCTTTTTTAGACAGCTTACATAAGTGTTAACAGGTCCATAACATGACAAATTTAGTTTAACTTTTAATGATACGGGGTGATCGCCACCACAAGCAGAGTTTTGTTAACTGATGTGGTATTATGTCCCGAAGCAAAGTCAATTAAACTAAATTTATAGTGGAAGTCCTTGCACACGGTTTACCTTCTGACTGTATTATCAAAGATCTGCTCCTTTCCCATTTTGGGGTTAAAATGGCACAAATCAGTTTTAGTACACATAGATATTTCTGTTTTTGATAGTGTAGTCTGGTTTTGGCGAATTTATAAAAGGCGTCGGTTCACGTGCCGAAAGCTCAAGATTTCTTGCTTTAGTCTGCAACTGACAATCCAACAGATGGAGCTCCTGTTGCTTTTTGCAATCACTGTAGTGAATGCCAAAGCTGTTATCCATTTTTTTATGACCCATTCCAATTTATGTATTTATTCGATGGCGGTGATAAAACAATTTGTAGCAACCTAAGTCCACACCTAGCACGTTACCTGTTACAGGTCTGACCGTTCTATTAATGAATCCGATAGCCCGTACTGAATCCGTCCTTATCAGATGTTCTAGAGTTTTGACGTAGCCTAGTGACTCAATCCCAAACCTGATGGTCAGAACTCTTCGAGCGAAAGGGAGCAAGTGAATAACGCTCTTCGGGAACATGAATTCCGCCGTTAGCCAAGTGGAATTTCAGCCGCCAACGTTCTTATTTCGCACCATAACTAAAAATCCTTACTGGCCTTGGCTCAACAATTCTTATCATTAATCTTTTTATTTTATTTATAATAAGCTCGCGCTCAAGGGGTTTGTGTACCCTTAAAATGTTTGTACACAGCGCAGGCGAAGGAAATTTAGGGAGGAAGAAAAGAGAGGTACCGATGTATATTGTTTTTAAATGTTTGTAAGTTATAATGACCAGGAAATACAGAGCTCGGCAGGGCATTCCATAAGCGAGTTGTACGGCTTAGGAACGAATCACGATATTTTAGAGTAAGTCCGAAAATGGGCTTGAGAATATACTGATGAGCATTCATAGCGAGATGGGTGTTACGGTTGAAAGTTTAAATGGGCGGAATGCTACTGGCGATTTCAATGTAGCACTGATGGGGGAAACAGCGATAAAACAAAGTGAGACAGAAGACATTACGTCGGTGTTCGAGGATGTCAATTGATTAACTGAAATTAGTGACTGATTGATATTAGTGACTGACTGATATGAGTTTTATCGCACGGTTTTGAATCCTGTCTAGCAGGTGCAGATCACCTGACCAGATGTTGGCATTGTACACCAATTTTGGGCGGATGAATGCTTTATACCTATATGTTGGAGCAAGATCAGAGAGGGTAAAACATTTCTTACATCGCTTAGGAAACCTAGACATTTTGCAGCATTTTTGACGACATCGAATATGTGGTCATTCCAACGTAAGTTGTCATTGACACACATACCGAGAATGGAAAGTTTTTCGGTTTCGACAATGTAAGTGCCGTTCATGGATAGTGGCTGGGTATTTAAGTTTCGCTATAATGACAGCAGAAGGCATTGAGTTTTGAAAGCATTAAATTCCACTCGGTTGATAGTTCCTCAATTGGTTATGCTGTTAATATCGGAACTTAATGAGCTAAACATACGGTGCCGTTCCCGTTCTACAGCCGAAGAGCAGGGACGTGAGTTCGAGAACGAATATGAAAAGCAGAGAGTACTGTCATCAGCAAAGGAATATATTGGATTAGAAGTAGCAGACAAAAGATCATTAATGAAACTTAAAAAGAGTGTCGGAGACAGAACGGAGCCGTGGGGCACACCAGCATTTATTTTGTTAATATCAGACTTGAAACCGTCCAAGAGAACTTGAATTGAACGTTCCGAAAGGTAATTTCTAATCCATTGAAGAAGAGAGTCATCGATCCTAAAAGAACACATTTTCGACAAAAGAACCTGATGGCAAACTCTGTCAAATGCCTTAGAAATATTAAGTGCAACTATCTTGCTTTCGCCAGATTGATGTACGCTTTGGTTCCACTTTTCGGTGAGACATGCCATCAAATCACCAGTGGACCTGTTGCTACGAATACCTTACTACCGGTCATTGAGGAGTTTTCGTGTTTCGAGATATTTTATGAGCTGACGATTTATCAGCGTTTCCATGATCTTGGAAAAAACGGTCGTAAGTGCAATAGGTCTGTAGGAGGAGAGAAAACAACTTCGCCTTTTTTAAGGACGGGCTGGACAAATGCTGTATTCCATCTGCTCGGAAAGAGTACTAAAGAGTAGGATTGATGAAAAAGCTTACGCAGTGGTTTTGCCAGCGAGAAAGAACACTTCTTCAGAAGGAGTGGAGATATACCATCTGGACCAGCGGATTTATGTATATTAAAGTCTTTAAGTACTCTTGCTATATGAGTGCGAAAGTGAAACCGACCCATTGAAGATTCGACTCACTCAAGTGCAGGCAAGGACAAAGCACATGCTAGCCAAAAAGTGTGCAGCAAGCGAATTTGCCTTGTCCAAAGATTGGAAATGTCATTGTAAATGAGCTTTGGGATGGAGGATGAGGCAGAATTTCTAATATTTTTGACGAACGTCTAAAATTTTTTACTGCCTTTGGGACATCGTAGTATTTTTTGCCTCAATTTTGAGTCGAATAGGAATTTCACACGCTTCAGAGGGGTATTGCAGTCATTTCTGGCTCGTTTGAACTTTTTCAGTTTTCCTCTGTCGAGTTGGTCTTGTAGGATCGAAAAAACATTTCTCTAACCCTTACAGCCTCTTTACAGCTCCAGTCGTACAATGCCTTTTATTTTGGTTTGATACTCTTCATTCGATGAGGGATAAAGCATCTCATTCCAAAGAGAATAGTTTCTGTGATCATATCAGCAGCGGCATCCACGTCGTTATGGAGGAAACATAACTACCAGTTAAATTTCCTAAAGAAGGTGTTAAGTCCGCTCAAATTGGCTTTCTCGTATTGTCATACGGTTCTTTTAGGAATCTTTTCTCTAACTGTGTGGCGGATGTACGAGAAATTAGCTGATATGACACAATGGCCCGACGAGCCTAGAGGGGTGAGCACATCAACGCAGTACTTATCAGGGTGAGGAGTTAGAAACAAGCCCAGGGTGTTGGCGTTATGACTATCAACGTCCGGTGTTCGTGTGGGCTGATTTACAAGCTGGGTTGTGTTATGTGTTAAATCAACTCATATTAGAAATCACGTGAATTCACGCGCCGTACATTACTTCCGAAGATCATCTATAACCTTGACAGCTTTATGCCATTGCTACTTGTATTTTCTTCTGTCTCGACACTCGCGTTTATAGGTTTACCAATAGCGATGGCCACCGCTTGTAGCCAGTCAATGCATAGCTATTTAGATTCCATTTGGATATTTTGCAATACCGAAATAAAAAGTTTATGGTCTCTTAGCTAAAGAGTTATGTTACTTTTATGACTAAATACTATTTTTTAACAAGCCCTTTACTGCCTTAAGTAAACAAAAATCTAGGAATCAGAAAATCGAGAAAGATTAGAAAAAATCTCGCTTACAATAATTCCAACCTCATCGAACAGAACACAACAACAAATGAGGTTCATAATGGATTCAACCACTTTAAACAGACTTCGTTTTATCAAATTCAGTTGTTTAAATCACGACTGTCGCATTCCATACACCCGTTTAATGGAAAACTGTCATTTTCCGTAGCCCCAAAATTCATAAAAACAAATATAACCTGAAAATTATCATTTAAATATCTATGCACAGCGAAGAGCTTCGAACAACCTAATGTGAATGTAGATGAGACAACGTTCAGCATCCGAAATTGGTCTGGTCAACCTTGCCCCCATCCAAATTAAAAGTAGACGCGTTTACCATCAAATCATTCAAAAGAACTGGGAATGAAGACTGATAGAAAGAAAACATCCAACTTTCATTCTTTCACTTTCGTAGAGAGAGATCTCTCCAAAACGTCCCTCGGTGGGGCATTCAATTCCCAGGCCCGACATTTGCATATGACATTCCTCCGAAAAATAAAAGTTTCACTTTTCATTTAAAGACTTTTCAATTGGTCCCGGAAAGTTGTGTTGATACACATTCAAATCAGTTGCTGTCCGATTTTTATCGATAAATTATTCAGTAGCCAAGAGGAATAGTGAGTGTACGTACAACCAAAAGGAGGGGTTTCGACTTTGGTGCTACTTTTTCTACGTATCCGATATTTCGATGTGATATCCCATGAGCAATGGATTCGATAGGGGAGACCACAAAAACCCAAAATATACTTTCACATCTAGCACATATGGTATGGCATTGTTGTAGAGATACGTACTCGTATGTGGATATGAGTAGGCGAAAGTCTTGAGCTCACAGTTTTTGATTTCTCACATAGAAATAGCTTGACTACCTACTGATGTTAATAAAGTTTTTCTTTGGCTACAAAGTAGTCGAGAGATCTTATCGATCGTGGGCATAAATAGGTTACAACTTACAAACTGTAATGAGTTTCGCAGAGAAAATGACCGCAAATCAATGAAACATTCGTTAGCATCAACAACTTTAAATTCAATTTCAATTTCTGTACTCCCGCTCTGATTGCGACTCCCATTTAGCAAATTCTACTATGATTTTTTTTTGCTCCAATCTGGGAGCACGATCGGGAATAACTGGTTGCATAAGGAAGCAATATTCGGATAGTGACTGTGGTCGGTTGGTCAGTTGCTACTCCACTTGTAAACACTCGATCTTGTGGCACGAGAGGGATTCTCCACCGCACATTCTTTGGTCGTCTTTTACGCATCTTACTTTACCGATACTGTGTATCGGCCGTACTGGTTCCAACCATGATGACTTTATAGATATAATTCGTGCATTGAACATTTCCAGAGCTGGACTGGTTTCTTCTATTGGGAGCAATACGAATACTTATGTTCCAAGCCTTCCGTCTTCAATGTTAGCCGCACATGCCTATGTGGATACTCGTAAGAGGTTCAAAATTTATATACAACTGGGATTTTATAGATTCTCACAAGGCAGACGTGAAAAGAAATGGTGATTGTTGCTGCAGCCTCATGGACCGCAACCACCTGCTCGAATTTTTAGACCAACCAACACATCTACGACACTAAGTATGGGGCAGACAGCTAATATGAGAAGAAATTCATGATGTTCAAGATGATTCCGATTCGAACAGGTAATGGATTTCCTGCAGTGATGATGGAGTATGTAATTTCGTTTGCCCGCGCGTCGGTCGGAGCAGAATTCCGTTACACATAGAAGTTGGTTGGTAACTTGTTTCATTGAAAATCGTGAGCATCAAATCATGCCCACATGAGAGCCGTAACTTAGTCAAACCGACCTAAAGTTTCTGAATTAAATTAACTTTGATTAATATTTATTTGCCTGGTCTTTAGAGATCGATCGATCGCATGAGTTTCACACTTTCACCCAATTTTTTTTTTTTTTTTTTTTTTTTTGACGGGTAATCACTATTTGTGGCCTAGTTGGGCAATGATGCCTCGCAGATAAATGTTTGATTCTATTGTCTGCAAAGGTGGCAATTAATTGCAATTATCTGTGCTTGTAATCAATTTTAGGAACATTGTATGCAATAAGATACGAGTAGTGCCCGTAAGAAATCCGCATTCAGAATTGGTATCATGCAACACCCCTTTTTTGGAGCGTGTGTCGATATTTCAAAAATACTATATAATATTCACGTCAAGGTATGTTGTATTGAGTTTCCGTGGAGTGTTTTGCAATGATTCATGTAACGAAGGCACCCTTTGTTTATCTATAGCAGCGTTTTAGAGATGATATCGTGGCAAGGGTCATTTTATTTTCGATGGTGATGGTGGTGCTGATGCCTGTGTCAATACAATTTCGGCAACATTCATAAAGCAATTGTAGGAATATTCATAAAGCACTATTCTTTACCATAACTTTTTTGGAAACTGTGCACTTTTCTGGGTGTTTGATTCTCCTCGATTAGGTTGAAGCTGCTTCTAGCGGCATATAACGCAATTGTGAGATTATAATCGCCTTGTTCAGTTTATTAACTATAACACACTTTGTTGTTATACAATACAAAAACCATAGATACAGCACTTCTTCCAGCTTAAGATTTAGGACCCTTCTCAGAATCTTCTGGTTGACCGAGTGGCTTAGTTTAATGCCGTAAAGCTCATGGACCTCATTGCTTTAGTGGTAGAATAATGGCTTTTTCATTTTGAGATTTACAGGGTGACTTACTCGAAATCCAACTTTTTAAAATGCTATATTTTTTTTATTTTTTGATAAATTTTATTGTGTCAAAGCAAAAAATGTTGGAAAATATATCAGTTTTCAAATTGTATCATTGGTTTTCAATATGTCCACCTTTGGCGCGAATAATGGCCTTGAGACGGCCGAAGAAAGCATCGCATGCTGCACGCAAGTGCATCTGCGGTATTTTGGCCCAGTCCCGGCGAAGTGCTTGTTTGAGGTGGTCCAAACTTTGGTATTTTTTAGTGCCAACCTTCGCCTTCAAAATACCCCAGACAGAGAAATCCAACGGATTTGCATCCGGAGAATTTGCAATCCATTGTGTCGAAGAAATGAAGTGTGGAACATTGTTTTTTAAGCAATCTTGGTTGACGCGCGCTTTGTGAGACCGTGCCGAGTCTTGTTGAAATGTCCACGGTCTCCGACCAAAATGATTGTTTGCCCAAGGCTTCAATACTGCCTCTAAGACAGTTTCACGGTATACAATCCCATTAATTTTGACGCCACGGTCCAAAAATACGAGCGGAGAGCCTCCGTCGGTGGTTATGGCGGCCCAAACCATTACCATCGGTGCTGCCTGCTTTCTGGTGGCCGTCCGAAGATGTAAATTTTCGAAGGACCTCTCTGGCAAGTAAACTCGGTCATTTTGTTTGTTGACATATTGCTCGATAACAAATGGCGACTCATCGGAAAAAAACAAATTCGGCAACTCACCACTTTCGTGCAAGCGTAGCAACACCTTCGCTCTTTCGACTCTAACTTTTTTCTGTTGCGGTGTAAAATCGTGTGCTTTTTGGAACCTCAATGGCTTGAGCCCAAGCTCATTTTTCAGCATGTGTTACATCCGTTCCAACGATATGTTGAGCTCACTTCCACTTCGACGCGGATTTCGCTCAATTCGAGCCTTCACTTTCCGAACCATTTCTGCCGATGTTGCCGTTTTTTTATGACGGCGTTTTGCAACGCTGCCAGTATCACGGTAACGATCTATGGTTCGATACACAAATGATTTACTCACGTTGAGGTGCTGGAGGGCTCAAACAATAGCTACTTGTGGTTTTCCAGCCAAATATAAAGCAATCACACTATCACGTTTAAATTCCATCGCGGATAAAAGTTTTTCAACACAACTGAGACTCAAATCGTTTAAAAGGCTTGTAATAAAATTATCTGTCATGTGTTAAAATTTGAGCTGACTGTCATGAACGGTTTGGAAATTATAGCAGTCTGAAATTGGTTGCAGTTCGAGTCATTCAGGGTGTAGGTGGGATCCAAAAAGGAATGGAATATTCGTTTCGACCCGGGTTCTTTAAAAAGTTTAAATCTCAGATCCATTTTTTTTGTTTTTTGTTTTTTTTTTAATAAAATTTCCTTGCTTAGTGCGTTTTTGACTTACAGAGAGTCTCAGCCCGAAACAGAACATCGTTTTAACCTCATTTATATCAGTCATCGTGTTTCCAACTATCAACTCCAAGAGCTCCTTCTGTCCGCTATTGAACATTAAACCATCTTTCTTGCAATTTTCGGGCAGGCTTCTGTGATAGCAAACTGGGAGCGACCAAAGGTGTTGATGTGGATGCGTATTCCAATTGTTGGCTGAAAGTGTCTCAACATAATAACTCTCCTTGTCTAAATGCCCGAAAGAATTCCTAATTGAACAGTGCATATGGGATTTTCTGCGAATGAGGCTCTGATGAATAGTGTTAAGTGCTATTGTAGAGAGCCTTAAAATTGATGAAAAGATGGCGAGTGTCGAATTGGAATAATTTGAAAACAAGCCACTGCAATTAGTGGCTTTGGAGCTACTTTCATGGGAAACTATATAAACCCTTCTATTCTACGAACCTTTTTTGCTGTAGTCTGATACTCTTTGGTAGATGTCACTTTTTTTCCGATATACGGAATCCACTGTCTGTTACCAGTCTGTTTCCCGACTAGTACGCTGTTAATTTTTAAATTCACACAGTGAACATTGTTAATCAGATTATCCGAGGAGACTGTCTTGTTGAGAGTGATCCCAGCTTCACCAGTACGATCGCAAACACAAATTAGGCTTAAGTTGTAAAAGGTGAATTTGATTTAATTGCAGATAATCGCTACCAGACTTTCGAGGGCAGCTGATTTTTCATTGCAAACCCGCAAAGCATGATTAGCAATCTTGTGACCGGTTTTCGAGATTGTACATGAAGATGGTTGATCTAGTTCGAGGCTACTGTCTGATGCTGGTATCTTTCTCATTACTGGTTTAATGGCTCTAGAATAGAGATGGCCGCCGTCATGACCTCAGCGAGGCTACTGGTGCCATACTGTTTAGCCGGCTCTTCTGCGGTCAGGTTTTATTGAGGACCTGGCCTTACAGCTTGGGGGTTGCGTTAGTGGTTTGGGGACAACCAACAGTCTTAGATACGAACGGGTCTATTGTTGACGACTCCAGAAACGTTTTAAGGAAAACGCGTTTCGGCTTTGCGCATGGAATATTAGGACCCTTAACATATGACGTGCTGCCTAATAACTTCAGAGGTCTTAAACTGCTATAAAGCAGTTATTACCGCGATCCAAGAAGTGCGATGGAATCGGATGAAAACTACGACGTCTATTACGGCGACCACTATAAAAATGGCCGTGGCTCAAGTGGTAGTGTATTAGCGGTTTGGCGTTCAAACCTAACCGCAACCGAAAGCATTCTTTTTTCAGGCAACTAAAGTCATATAATACGAGTAGTTGCCTAGAATAATAATTTAGTTTCCCCAGTAAATGTTGGATGCCTTTCTCTTTCTGTCCCATTTTCCGAACAACCCAACACATGCCTTGGCATCATAAGTGTAGGCATACCTTCTTGAGTGGGTATGAAGGAAAACAACGCTTATTTGGATGTGGAATTGCTATTCCAGAGAAACTTAGACAAAAAGTCTTAATTTTTCGGCATGTAATCGAACTCCTCATAATAATCCATATCAAGGCCAAATTCAGAAATATAAGCCTGATTTGCGTTCCTGCCGCTACAGAGGATAAGGATGACATCATCACATACGCTCCAGATATGACACCAAAATTGTGCTAGGACATCTTAACACAAAACTGCGTAAGGAACACGTCTTTGAGCGCGTCATCAGGAAGTACACCTTTCATATCACCATGTCCGACATTGGAAACAGGCTTTTAGAATTTGTAACGCAGCGTTACATTTTAGTAGCCAGCACGCGGCTCCCACATCTCAACATCCATATAGGGACTCGGCTTCACCTGATCAATCAACCTTTAATCAAATTTTTCATATTATAAACGACGCCAGACACTTCTCTAGCATTATATGGTATGTAGATGTCCGAATTCTTCGAGGAGCCAACATCTACTCGGATATTGAACCGAGAATACGAATGCGAATGTTACAAGCAGAACATAGTCAAGTAAAGCCCAGGTTCACTCCTGACCGTAGCTCCACCTGAGTACATAAGTAGGTCGAAGTAAATAGGACTAGACCCGCGCCGTACCGTAGGATTACAGACAATGACCAACAATAGCTTCAGTCATGATTTTTTCGCATGTGCGTACTTTCCAGAAAGAAACAATTAAGTTGACGTTTTGACCGTTAATTTTTGTATTAATGCATCTACTATTTTTTGGTTATGTACACTTGGATCTACGTTTCAAGACCATTAAGCATAATAATCGAGCATTGGGTGAATTTATTTAGATATCTTATCAAAAAGGGCTTGTGCATTTATTCTCATTGATTCCAAAGTAGGCTAAGTCCTGAGTAATTGTCATCTTAGTCTAAGATCGGTTGTTACTTTTTCCAGTTGCCATTTTTGCTTCTGTCTCTGAATTAATATCAAATATGCAGGTTGAATGCTATTTCATCAGATAATAAACTTTCTGGAGTCCTGTTTCCGAGCGGCAGCGGACGAATTCTAAGGATGGAATCAATGGTGGCGACCAAAGTTCCAGTTAGGTCGGACTAGTGCTATCTCTAAATGAACTACTCCAGCGTACTTGAATACCAGGTCTATAGAGATCTCCAACACTAAGTCAGGGTGTTGGAAAAGAGTTGGTGGCGGATGAGCCCTTAATAAGGCCAATAGCAGCACTTGTATCCCTGAAGCGGGTTGTTGGCTCCGGAATTTGGTCCGGCCCTTTTGTCCTAGGGGTTCCAAAAAGAGCCTGACCCTCCAGGTTGGTGGTTCTGCGTGGGGTTAACTGCCCAACTAAGTAAAAAATGAATTGTTACGAGGCGACAAATAGCCTCGGAAGGACGGATTCACTGATGACGACCCGGCTGAAAGATATTAACGTCGATATTAATCGGATATCCGATTTAACCTAGAGTCGTCACCGGACTCCAATGGGTTTCTAGATAAGCAATATCAAGGAATAATCAATCAAAAAAGGCGATATACGAGGGCGGGTCAATAATTCTGTGCATTTTTGAATTTCTGACCTCTTTACTGAAACAGCAACACTGCTCCTGTCAACAGGCATCTGTCAGTTGACTCCTGTCAAAATTTAAACTTGCTGCGTCAGTTAGTTTGTGTTTGACAGCTATTTTTATCAGACTACTCACTAATTTGAGGAGAAAATGGAAAAAAGTGAATTTCGTGTGCTTATTAAGCATTGTTTCTTGCGAAAAAAAACCATTACCGAGACCAAGGCTAAGCTTGATAAATACTGCACCATCGATTTCAATGGTAAAAAAGTGGTTTACTGAATTTCGTTGTGGCCGTACAAGCACTGAAGATGCCGATGGTCCTGGACGCCCAGTTGAGGTCTCTACACCCGAAACAATCGAAAAAATTCACGATATGGTGTTGGCCGACCGAAGATTGAAAGTGCGAGAGATTGTGGAAGCCGTAGGGATCTCGCATGGCTCAGTGGTTTCAATTTTGAATGATCACTTGGGCATGAGAAAGCTTTCCGCAAGATGGGTGCCGCGTTTGCTCACAGTCGACCACAAACGCAATCGTGTAACAACTTCACAGGAAGGTTTGGCGTTGTTTAATCGCAATATGGAGGAGTTTTTGCGCCGTTTTGTAACCGTGGACGAAACATGGATCCATCACAACACACCAGAGAACAAACAACAGTCAAAACAGTGGGTTTCTAAGGGTGAATCGGCGCCAAAGAAGGCCAAGGTGGGTTTGTCAGCCAATAAAGTTATGGCGACTGTTTTTTGGGATGCACGCGGGATAATCCACATTGACTACGAGTACCTTCAAAAGGGAAGAACAATCAATGGGGAATATTATGCCAACTTATTGGACCGATTCAATGACGATTTGAAAAAAAAAACGACCTCATTTGGCCAAGAAAAAAGTTCTTTTCCACCAAGACAATGCAAGGGTGCACACATGTGCAGTTGCCATGGCAAAAATCCATGAATTGGGCTATGAATTGCTCCCTCATCCACCCTATTCTCCAGATTTGGCTCCGAGCGACTACTTCTTGTTCCCAAACCTGAAGAAATGGCTTGGTGGAAAAAGATTTGACTCCAATGATGAAGTCATCTCGTCATTTTGAGGACCTCGACAAATCATTTTTTTTGGAAGGGATAAAAAAATTGGAGAAGCATTGGACAAAGTGTATAGAGCTCAAGAGAGACTACGTTGAAAAATAAAATTATTTTTTTATCAAAAAATCTGTTTTAATCCAAAAGTCACGGACTTATTGACCCGCCCTCGTATGTATGTACACAAACAGTTACGGTTTTCGAAAGGACTTGCTCAATGTGCACTTTCTTAATTAACGCCTTGTGTGACGGTAAAAAGACGACAAGCATGCCATCTAGGTGAAGCGAGGCCCCAAAGTCTTTGCAACGTTAAACAGTTTGTTTGTCAGGATAGCGAATTCCTATAGCCTAGCATTGTTCTATAGTTACATAATCGTACGCCTTCTTCGAATATATTATGCTGAACAGCGAATAGATGGGGCAAACAACTTTAATACGAATTTGTTTCACTAGTTCTCATCTCCACCTCCCATCGCTATAATATTTTCCGAGCCCTTCCTTTGTTTTGTTTTTTTTTGGTTGTGTTTTGCCTGCGCCTTCGGTATGTTTAGCTGGCATATATTATATTATTCTTATCCACACAATTATGCCTTTTAAAATCTGTTGCCTTAATGAGCCGCCGTGTATTTTTTTATAGGAAATTTAAATAATGACCTTTATTTCAGCTGGTACTTCGTTAACGAAAAAATGTCTCTCTTTAAATTAAAACATCATTACGTGGTTGCATAACAATTTTGTCATAGTCGGAAGTCACTAAAAAGCGTGAAGTCATTAGAATATCTTGCAATTTACACGTGTTCAAGTCCTGTTTTATGTTGATTTAATTTTATAGCAAGGAATTCCTACATGTGTTTCTATCACAGAGGTTTCCCTGTTCATACCATGCCATTACATCGATATCGGAATGACCCAAAAACTCTTTATAGCAGTTCTGAACAGTGGGTGTCATTAACCGAAGTGTAGTATCCGTATGTTTGAAATAAAAGTTTAACGAGTTAAACGAGGAATTTATTTAATAGGATACTTAGCACTTTAGCGAGATTGTTCTTTGATTGTAGCAGTAGTTCGACGACCTAATAACATTGAATGATGATTAATTTTAAAATATACGCGTGAACTATCAACTCAGGTTATACAGTCTTATAAATTCATAACACCTAGTTGAGTTAACTCTGTTTTCACTTCCTTAAATTATTTGCAACAAATCTCGGGTGAACGTGCAAAGATTTTTTACTTTTATCGATGGCCAGATTGTGGAAGTATGATACATCTCTTCGTAATTACGCCCATCATTAGGTCTGCCCTTATTTTATGCTCACCATAACCCGATCCCTAATTTGTTTATGTGATTTCATTAAATTTATAAACATCAACTTTAAATACATACGAGTAGTTGGAAATTATTGTATACCATAAATTAGTCTCACGATTCTTTTTCGTACTTCTTTTCAGTGTTAATAAAGGTAGAGTAAACGTGATGGAGTCAACAGTTTACTACACGCAAAGTGAACAAGACCTGCATCGGCTGGATGAAACGCCACTAGCCAATCAACTACAACCGGAATCTCAGCAATGCGCCGAAAATAACCCTGAATTACGGTTGAGATCGTTGGGCAGTAGCAGTTCGAGTAGTGGTGCAAATAACAGCACGACTACTTCAGCGACAGGACAATTTTTACCAGCGCTCCAAAGAAGATGCGTGCCGCCGCCAAACCTGCCGCTGAGTACAACGTCATCACCACTTAGAGGCAATTACAAAAGTTATCACCACAGTCATCAGATGGACTTCCAAAGGAATTCACAGTCTGATGACGACAGTGGCTGTGCATTGGAGGAATACACGTGGGTTCCGCCGGGACTACGACCTGACCAGGTAAGCATGAAATTCGTGATTAATATTTTCTTGGCTACAAGCTGCAGTTGAAGTAGCTGTAAAGGTATATAAATCAGAATGTTGGCATTCAATTGAAGAAAAAAAAAAACTAGTTTCCCGTGTAGTTTAGGCAGGACTCTGTGCTGGGTACTGGGTTCTGATACTGGTTCTGTATGCAGCCTTAGTTTTCTGATTCTTGGATTTATTTTTTTTATTTTTTGAATTTTAATGTATAGTTGATTCTGTGCAAAAATTGTCTTGTCGTCATGTCTTCCGTTCGCTTATGCTCAAGGAAACTGGGTGAAGGTAACAAATTGTAAATTTGCTAACTCTTTTGCTTTTGGTTTGGCGCCTGAAGCAGAACTGCTATGTCAATAAGTCGGCATTAGCTGTTGGCACTAGTGAATTGATATGTACAGTTGGACAATAAGTCATTGGGAAGGCAACATAAATCTGATATGACATTCTGTTCGCTACAATGTATCCTTGTATATACTTAACCCGTATGATGTCTATGGTGCGACGAACCCGTATTTCATTCCGGAAACAAAATACGTTGCCGCTAATTGCGTGGGCTCAGAGGGACTCTGAGGGAAACGCCACTTAAAAACTGCTTATGAGCTGGATTTCAAACTGCAGGGCCCCTTGCTAACTTGGATTCAAGGATCAAGCCCCATTCTATAAAAATCTTTTTTAATCTACATTCTAGTAATGACGTATTCCTTTTTTTTGTAAACCAAAATTTGCTTGACGGGGTCAATTATTTTTTCCAGGTATTACCTAAATCAACTTGTGGAATAGTACAATATAATTCTCCTAGCTAGCGGAGAGTACAGCAATCTGAGTAGTCAGTTAGATTGCCAGCAGATTGCTTCAAAATTAAGGTAAAACACGAATAAAGGAGTACTGCCAAACTTCTAAAAGTCAAAATTACTGATTCTTATTGTGAAGTAGTGTGTCTGCACTTTCTTTTGGTGTGATGCAGCCTTCTCAACTAACTGAGTTGTCATCCCTGAACTTTTCTTACTATGCAGAGTCTATGTCCTTAAATACAAAAAAAAAATAATTATAATTCTATATAAATGAACAAATAAACAAATAAGTAAATAAATAAATAAAAATATAATGAATTTAACAAATAAGTAACAAATAGTTTTATAACGTACTCGTATACACAGAAAAAACAAGGATAAATAACTATAATCTAACTATATAAACTTGCATATGTCAAAGTAAGTTTAATTGACTTTTAGCTTTTGTATTACGAGGATAGTGCCGGAAGACCTAAAAAAAAAAAACAACAAAATTGGAGAAAAATATGTTTATTTCCCTACGTAGTCTCCTTTTAGTTCAATACACCTTTCCCAGCGATGTTCAATAGCTTCGATACCCTGTTTATAGTGAGAATCGCCGAGCTCCTTAAACCATCAACCGCAGACTCCACCTCTTTAGGGTTGGGAAATCGTCTACCACCGAACCATTTTTTCTAGAGGACATGAGGAAGTAATTCGAACTTTATCTCATTGATTTTGACCTTCACGATGACGGATGTGTGAACTGGTGCATTGTCTTGATGAAACAAAACCTTTTCCTTCGCCAAAAGCGTCTGTTTTTTTTTTGGTTTCACCTGTCAAACGCTGCAATAAATTCGCATAAATTGTTTTTCCTTTCAGAAGATAATCAATGGAAAAAAACTGACGCCATGACCTTGCTTGCAGATGGAACTGTGTTCACCTTCTTTGGAGCCGATGCTCCCCTTTGAGTCGATTGTTGTGATTGTTCCTTCGTCTCGGGTGTGAAATGATGAACCCATGGTTATCAATCGATGCAAAAACTCGGCTTTGTTGCTGCAGAACTTCGATTGAAACATCCTCACGACGCTGTGTTTGCTCCTGTGAGTATTCGCGGCACCCATCCTGCGCACAGCTTTCTCATGTTCAATTTTTCAGCCAACATGCGATGTACTGCGCTTTTTGAAATGCCTACCATATCTGCTAGTTCACGCATTTTCAATTGACAGTCATCTAATAACATTTTGTGGATTTTTTTTTCAACATTTCTGGTGAACTTACATCATTTGGTCGACCCCTGCGATGTTCATCTTGGTAACTCGTACGGCCTCGCTTAAACTCTGCCACCCAATATTTTATTACTGCAAACGAAGGAGCAGACTCTCCCAATACTAAACAACATGGCGTCGTCAAACTTCAAATTTAAGCTTTATAAAATTGGTACTTTCTACAATAGTCAATCTTTTTAAACAACAATCGCCATTTATACGCCAGGTCGGAGGGACTACCCTCGTATATTGGAGCTCAACTGAACATTTGCTCTTTTATGTAATCCTTTAGTGGAACGATTCCAGGGTAGGTCCGGCGTCATTTTAAGCATTTTGTTTTCTAATACCTGTGATTTTTTAATATGACATTGAGCATAATTAACCCAAGCCTTCCACACGTATAGTTTGCATATTATGCTCTTTAAGGATTAATCGGAAGTACCCAATACAGGGCTTTGTTGTCCATTGGGAATTGTAAGTTGGCTAGCTGAAAGATTACAAGGCTTTCATTTTGTAAAAAACTCGCTTGCATCTTTTCCGTATTTTCCATTTATTGCAATAAGGACTGAAACGAATAAAATCTGTAAATTTTAATACGGGCTATACTTCCAATGCGTAAAAATTGCAATCCCATTTTGTACCCAAATTAGCCTGCATATTCTCTAGTTTCAGTTTGTTATTGATTTTAGTTCGATGCGGTTTAAAATATTTATAAAAGATGAGTCAAGAGGAACGCCGTAAAAAGATCATCGACAAATGGCTCGAAAATACTTTCATCGCGTCCAAACCATTTCATCGCAAAAAATTTAAACATAGCACGCATACAGTGGATTCCGTAATTAAACGATATTTGGAGACGTTGACAGTTAAGCGAAAACAGAAAAGTGGAGCTAAAAGTGGAGCACATGATACAAATTTGAACAGGAAAATAGTGGGTACCATGGTACCCACTATGTCATCCAGAGATGTTGGTCGGAAATGTAATACCAACCAAACAATGGTACAAAGATCTAAAAAACGTAACGGTCTAAAAACACGAAAAAAAAAACAAAAAATACCAAAAGTTACTGAAAAGCAAAAAAAAGTTATAAAAACACGAGCCCGTAAACTTTACGAGTTGATCGGCAACAAGAAAGCGTGTTTGGTCTTGGATGACGAAACTTATGTTAAAGCCGACTTTACTACTTTTCCAGGTGAGCAGTTGTACAACTCGTTTGAAGCTGAGATTCTTCCGCAATCTACAACATTAATTGGGATGGAAAAATTCGGGTCAAAATATCTCGTTTCACAGGCCATTTGCCAATGTGGACACATTGTTACAACGGGAGCAATTAACGGAGAAGTGTACATTAACGAGTGCCTAAAAAAAAAGGCTGATTCCTTTCTTAAACAAACACGAGGGTTCAATATTATTTTGGCCAGATTTAGCTTCAGCTCACTATGCTCATGCGACGTTGAGCTTTCTTGTTGCTAAAAATGTCGACTTTGTCCCGAAAGACATGAATCCACCCAATGTTCCACAGTGCCGTCCCATTGAAAGGTATTGGGCTTTGGTCAAAGCCAAATTGAGGAAAAGTGAGCAGTGTGCAAAGGACGTAAAAGATTTTAGTGCTAAATGGAAAAGAGCGTCTAAAAAGATCACGGAAGTAACTGTCACC
This sequence comes from Volucella zonaria, assembly GCA_963966105.1. Taxonomy (NCBI): domain Eukaryota; kingdom Metazoa; phylum Arthropoda; class Insecta; order Diptera; family Syrphidae; genus Volucella; species Volucella zonaria. The sequence continues at coordinate 143,282,925 of OZ014531.1, read as the reverse complement.
AACCTTATGAAGCACATTCGAAAGAAGTTGAGAAAAGAATGGGAACCCAAATAATTTGAATTTAATAAAAACAGAGTTTTAAAGCACATAAAAAAAATGAACATGAATTATTTTATTTTATTTATTATATTTTTTTTTACTTTGAAGTTACCAAATTTTATTCGTTTCAGTCCTTAATCTAGAAAAATTTTCGTTGGGGTTATCAAATTTGTCTCAATGCTTAAACCAAGTTAATGAGAAGAAAATATTGTCGTGTTATCAGCATTAAGTGCTGTTTCACATTCTGGTAATACTGGGAAATCAAATGCATATATGTTATTTTATAGAAAATAGATTCCAAAACTGAACTGGGATACACCAGCGTGACAATACACCAAGTCAGAGGCTTTTCCACCTACATGCACACTAAAACAATTATTTGACAAAAAGTTCTGAACAATTTTACAATGATGTGGAAGAAAATTGAGGCTTATCGAATTATACACAAGGCCATTATGACACATAGGCTTTCAGAATCTCGAATAGTATTATACCTGCAGACTTTCCTAATCAACGGTTTCTTTTGATGCCTTTACATATACGGGGAACCTGATGGGAAATACTGTGACTAATTCTTAAACCAAATTGTTGATCTGAGAATATTTTTCGATCATCACTAATCTTTAAAATTGTTTCTTTTAAGACTTCTCGTAAATTTTGTTGAAACCACTTAGTAAACTAATTGGTCTATAACTGATCTATCTGGAGGTTTACCTGCTTTTGGTATGTATTACCTTTGGCACTTTCCACGGATATGGAAAATATTGAATTTTTAAACATGGTTGATAATTTTCGTTAAGACTTTAACTCTTTTTGTTTTTGACTATTGCTTCGTCAAAATTATACAATATGTGAGAGTCAAAGAATTCTATTAGGTAAGTAACCATTCTAGAGCAACTTCCCTATAGTAGCTCCTATGTTGTTTTATGCGGTGATCTTAACCGCAATTTATTGGATGTGAATGTTTCTTCTCATTTGCTAAATAACTTTAAAGCGCTGAACTTATATAATGTAAACATAGAAAGTCCTACTCATTCAAGTGTTCTGATTGATCATTTTTTTGTTAGCGATGTTAATAAGATCCTACTTTATAGTCAGGTTCAAGCCTCTGGTTTCTCGAGACATGATCTCATTTATTTAACTTTAGATTTTAAAAACAGGCCAAAAGAGATCATCTTCCAGTTTCGGGACGCGAAGAACGCGAACTACAGTGAACTGCTGTATGACATTCAGCGTACTGATTGGAATAGTCTGAGGTGCATGCGGTCTGTCAACGATAAAGTTGTGTTTTTTCAAGAGCAGATAAGATATTTCTTTAATAACATATCCCACTAAAAAAAAAAATTAATCGGTAAAACGTCGCCACCCTGGCTCAGCAGCGAAATTATGAAGCTGATGCTGCAACGTAATACAGCCTATAGTCTTTGGAGACGGTATAGAGTCGAACAGCTATATCGGGAGTACTGCCGTTTGCGGAACAAAGTGGTGCCAGCAATAAGGTCCGTAAAGACGCTTTACTATGAAAATAGGTTAAGCAAAAGTTGTTCGTCAAAAAATAAATGGAAAGCTGTTAAGGAACTTGGAGTTGGAAAAGAGATTCCGAAAATAGCCGATAACATTGACTGTTGACTCTTGAACGCTAAATTCGTCAAAAAACTCCATCCCCAATGAATCTTTCGGTTTCGTATATATCAGTGATCAAGAGATTGTCGAAGCGGTTCTATCGATAAAGTCAAACGCAACCGGAATCGATGGTGTTGATCTGTTTTTCGTAAAACTTCTCCTTCCTTACATTTTTCCTTCCATTACCCACATTTTCAACAGCACAATAAGAGCTTCCGATTACCCACGTGAATGGAAGGGGGCAAAAGTTATCCCAATCCCTAAAAAAGGAAGTTATGATTATAGACCCATAGCGATTCTCCCGTTTTTAAGTAAAGTGTTGGAAAAAGTCATTTTGAAGCAAATGCAAGCATATTTGTCTATAAATAAGCTAGTAAGCAGTTGTCAGTCCGGTTTTCGTCCAAAACACAGCTGCAAAACAGCATTATTGTCAGTAGTCGATAACATTAGGAAGTCGTTGGACAAAAACTATGTTACTTTTCTAATTCTCTTAGACTTTTCAAAAGCATTTGACACTGTTACCCATGTTTTTCTTTGCCAAAAACTTCAGACCATGTACAATTTCTCCAAAGAATCGGCAAAGCTTATTTATTCCTAAATAGTAGATAGGCAGCAATGTGTTGCGGTCTACAAAAAAACTTCGAGCTTTCTTAGGGTATCGAATGGAGTTCCTCAAGGATCAATACTTGGATCTGTCCTTTTTTCTATGTACATCAATGACTTGTCGCAAATTGTCCAACGGTGTCTGATCCACATGTATGCCGAAGATGTCCAATTGGCTTTGAGTGGAAATATCTATGTCTTAGACCAAGTTTTTGCTTTGATAAATGAAGAATTGGACAATATTTTTCTCTGGGCTCAACGTAATTTTCTATGTTTGAATCCGGCAAAGTCGAAAGCTCTCGTGATTTATAGAAAAACACAGAACCTGCCTACCTTTCCACCGATAAAACTTGGTGAAGAAATCGTCCCCTTTGTTCATACTGTAAGGAATTTCGGACTTATTTTTAACGACTGCCTAACATGGACTGACCATATAAACACTGCTATTGGCAAGCTTTATGGAGGCCTTCGTATGCTTTGGTCAACTCAGATGTTTACACCTACAACTATAAGAACAATGCTGGCGAAAACGCTCATACTGCCAATTTTACTGTATGGGTGTGAGGTCTATGGTAAAGTTAACTCAATTACTAAAAGGAAGCTTAATGTTGTATACAACAATATTGTTCGGTATATCTATGGCGTCCGAAATTATGATCACGTGTCCGTTTACTCAAAGTATATTGTCGGCTGCTCGTTCGATAATCTGCTAGTGCTTCAATCTTTATCTTGCCTGCATGACATCATACAGACTCATCAACCTAAGCATCTCTGTAGCAGATTAGATTTTCCTCGGTCGCAAAGGACTCTGACCTTAATGCAAACTCCATATTTTTGTCTGTCATCGGAGCGGCAATTCTTCGTTCATGCCACTCGCCTGTGGAACTTCCTGCCCCGTGAACTAAGAGGAGTCAGAAAAACAGAAAGATTTAGGAATTTACTTTTGAGGTACTTGGCCAGTGAGTATAATTAATTAGCATATTCAATTAGCAATAAATCTAAATTGTTTTGTATTTATTTATTATTTGTTTTTAGTTTCAGTCAAATTCTTAATTAACGGTTTTTTATTAAATGCGCATGTTTGTTATTTGAATCTAGTTTTTTTTTATTTTTTTTATGTTTTTTTATTTAAATGTTTTTTGTTGTTCAACCATTTTGCTTTGTTATTCTTATTTTTACTTTATTATGTTAAATTTGTAAACTTAATTTTAAGACTTTCACTATCTTACAAGATTTATCTTACTGTGATGAGCAATTTAAAATCAATAAATACAAAAACAAATACAAATTTTTTTAGATAAACATTTTTTATTTGGTCAGGTTTTGCTTATAATTACAAATGTTATCCAGAAAGAATTTCGTTGAGATGGTTTCAAGATTTGTGGTCAGATTTTGGAGTTTTCTTTTCAATTCTATCCGCGAACTTTTCCTCATGCGACCAAACAAATTGACAACAACATGCGGTCAGAAATTTAGAGAAATTGGTTGTGATGTTAGACTAGGAACTTATGCTATATATGTGTTAATAACAGGACGACCGCGACGCCTATGTGGCCGAGAAGTGGTTGGATGCAATACACAAAACGGTTACAAAATGGAAAGATCAGACAAAATATTTCTCCAAGAATTCGCCCTTTTGCATCCCCAATTTCTGTGTTTGCAGGTTTTTAAGTTTCACTTCAATTTCCTACACTTTTCACATATTGAGTTCTTAACCTAGTCAACAGCTCATGTTCAATTGATCTCCATCCATTCTTTCGTTTGTATCTACTCGATATCACATACATAACGGGTGGTCAAAATACAAGTTTATTGTTAACAATATGTTATTTTGACACTGACAGCTCTTTCCCACTCGAAATCTTGACTGTCAGTCAGGACCATACCTCCGCACAACGAAATAAATCGCTTTTCGTTTGAACAACGTTGGCGAATGTTGCAAACCTATTTCAAAAGTGAGTGATGTGTTGCCCAAACAGTGCGTTTATTGAAAAGAAGTTTTGGCCGAAATGAATCATTCACCGTGCCTGCTGACGCATGTTTGTGCATAAGCTTCGTGAGACTGGCTTACTTGCGGACAACGCTCAAGGTCCCGTCGTTCTACTGTTCGTACCGACGAAAATGTGGCTGCTGTGGCCGAGAGTGTTCTGCTGAGTCTAGGAACATTGATTCCTCCTCAATCTCGACATTTCACGGATCAGCCTGTTTAGAATTTTTCACAAAGTTTTCAGATTATTAACTTACAAAGTCCAATTGACTTAAATCAAAGCAAACTACCATCTGCTTCGTTATCGCTACTCAGTTCGGGACTTACAACAGCTCGAATTGTACGTCGAATTTGGCGGAAAAATCATTCTTTCTGATGAAGCGCACTTTCATCTCGTAAGAGGTAAGGACACTCTAGAGGCCGTAAAAATAGGCTTTGTTGTGACTTTTTTTCAGGAAAAATATAAGAATAATTTACTTAAAAATAGCGACTGTGCAGCGTTTCAAAGATGACCTCTATTTTTTGGAGGGGTCTACCGCCGTACCAAGAGCTACTGTAAATTCTGAATTATGATGACTTACTAATTTTTTTTTTATTATACATAACAACAGCTAGAAAAGTACGAGTACATAAGATTTTTTTGATATATTGTTTTTCGGCCAAATTTCGCACTTCCAAAGTCAAACTTGCAAAACTCGCAGAAAAATCGCCAGAAAACTGATAGGAACAAATGCCATATAAAACGAAATCCTACGTCTTTGTTTAGACAATATATTTTTAAAGATCTAGTTAAAATTTGAAGTGAATTGGTTGAAAATTGTTCAAGTTATGGATGCGGCCAACTTGAAAAATGCTGTTTTGAGATAAACGCGTTTAAAATTTTAAGTTATAGAAAGCCCACGTGGCGGCCTTGTACTATACTTTGAAAAATAAGTATAATACTTCGAGATATTTCCCGACCATAATCTTTTGGGATATCATTTTTGAGATCCTAAGGGACAATTGAAAGCAATAAAAAAAAATTGATTTTTTGAAAATCTTAGAGTGGCTTAATAAACAAAATTGCCGTATTTGGAAATCAGAAAACCCGCAGTTATCGAGAAGCCAATACATCTGCAGAGAGTGGCAGTTTGGTGCGGATTTTGGAGCAGTGGCTTCATTAGCTCATTTTATTTCAAAAATGCTGCTGGAAACATCATTTCGGTCAACGGTGAGGGCTATAGAGCCATGATTACAAAATTGTTGTGGGCCGAAACTGAAGACATGTACTTGGACGATCTTTGGTTTCAGCGCGATGGTGCGTCATGTCAAACACAGACAGCCCTCAAACAAACGATCTTTTTTGCGCACGAAGTTCGGAAATGATGCTATCAGCCGCCTTGGCGATGTCAATTGACCACCTGCGCTTTTACCTCGTTAAACTTCCCTTTGCGAGGTATCCTTAAAGATTGATAATATGCGGATATTCTAGAAATCATTTAAGTCCTTAAACATAATATCTTCGGAGCCATTCGTGATATAGAGCCAAAAATAATCAATTAGGTCTTCGAAAATTGGGTTGCCAAGATGCGTTACTCCGAGGCCAGCTCAGGCAGCCACATGAATACAATTGTACGAGTATTTTATAGCTAATGGGAATGTTCGCTCTTTCTGATAATACGATAATTGATTTCTGTTAATTTTATTCGGAAATCGGAATTTAACTAAGTTTCTTTGACTAATGCAATATACATAAATGTTTTTATAATTTAGAAAACTGGTGAAGTCTGCATATAATATTATTACATGGAATGTAAGATTCTTATTTTATAAATTATTTAACATTATTGTACACAAACTTAGTAGCTAACCGCATTTGGTTTTATACGAGAACCTACCTACAGTTTATCGCATTTCATTTCATTGTAGAGTTTGAACAGGTTTTAGCGGATTTCAAATTCTGGGCGCTACTTTTTCTAAATAATAATATTAGTAGATTAATTGGAAGCGGCAACCCAAAGTTTCCTCGCGCAACCAAAAAATTTGGTTGGGAAATAAATATTTTTGCAGTTTGAAATTCTAACAGCAGATTAAGTACAGAGTTCGATGTGCACAGTCAATCTTGGTCAAGATTTTTGAGGTATCGTCTGGTCGAGCTTCTACAGTATAACCCATTCATCGCCATCTTTTTCCTGGCTTAGTCCAAACTTTATTTTAAAAGGGCAGTATAAAGATGTTTTAATTTTTTTTCACATTGAATTTTTCACATTTCATATAGGAAAAGTTCAGCAGGGCATCAATTTTATGCAAACTTTCTACAAACTGATGGCAATAGGATCTTACAATAAATGCTTGCACTTTTAGTTCATTTAGATTGTTATGTTTCACATTAAACTTACCACTTTAAATGGGTTGAAATTTTTGTATAACAATTCGATTTGGAATGTATTAAAAATTGAGCAACACTACGATACGATTCCGTATAACTTGAACTCTGTCTAAGCTAAAAGATTAGTTATTTGTAGAGGGTTAACTTATTTCAGAATTTCAAGGTTGGGCATCGAATTAAGATGTATAATTCCTCCATAATGGCAGCACAAATCATTTTAAAGCTCGATCGGATCGAATATTCTAAGTCTTTCTATCCTTAAGCAATTAGGCTTTCAACTTGAAGCTTCAACAATCTGCTCATGGAATAGCGCGATCGATCAAAGTCGTTTATAAAATCCATGATCTACTTGAAAGGTAATTATTAACCATGATTGTCAGTGGACACATTAATCATCTTCAGTATCTTTCATCAAACGGAAATCAAATTGTCTATATCGTAAATCGATCTGCAACATAATGAGGCAATCATTCTCTAATGCATCTTACAATAGCAAGGTTTCCCCCTTTCAAACCAAATAGACAATGACAGAATCATCAGGCATTCTACTCTAGCAACAATTTCATTTCCGATCTGTAGCCTCGTCTGTCTATCAGAACCGTCTTAATCGCTTTCTATTCGAATTTAACAGATGCATCTGTCTAAATTAAAACGTTCACATTCCATAATTGATCGTTCATATCTCCAACATGTTCGTTTAATTAACACATTCCAGTCACTAGTCTCTGTCTTTCTATTGACAGATTAAATCTTGTGACGGCGCGAATGCATTCAGCCCAAGTGCATGTTGTTTAACTTTCATCGCAAGTTCAACTTAAAATGTGTGGAGGCCATTAAACCGCTGTCTTACTTTAGTGTTGGAAATTTCTTGTCCCCGGGCTTATTTGGCCAGCTAATTTGAAGTGCACACCATGTTGCGTTACCGGTGTCAGCTTTCTTCACGAACCGAATAAAACTAGAAATATTCACGTAAACTTAATACGGTTGGTGGCAGGGTTCAGTCAAAATGTCAGAGTCACAGAGTGGTCGTACGGGTCGGTATGTAATTTACTCCAGCACTAGTAGTCAGACTTCGTTTGATTAAACGCCTCACATTAAACACTGATTGCCTTGACCGCATGTTTAATGCTTGCCCCCCTACTGAGTGCGTTCAGGGAAACTTATTGCGAGTGAAATTAATTGCTCTACTTTAAGACGTCTCTTCATAGTTGGGGGTTCAGTTGTTAGAGTTCAGTAGTTAGTGCGCCCACACCCTTTCGCTTTTTGTAGAGAAAGTTTTTGCGTCATTAAACCTCAGATAAAGGCAACTTACTAATTTGGATCTTTTCAAACTTCAACCCTCATTTTCTTTTTCTTGTTTTCTTTGCAGGTTCGATTGTATTTCTCCCAACTTCCGGACGATAAAGTTCCCTATGTTAATAGTGCCGGCGAAAAGTATCGGGTGAAGCAATTGTTGCATCAACTTCCGCCGCAGGATAACGAAGTAAGTATGGCAGTTGAAGTTATACGAAAAGTGCAAACTTTCTCAAAGCTTTCGTGCATTCAGGGAGCTTCTTTATGAATTAAAATGAACGACTCGCGTAAAATGGATAATCCTTAAGATTTCAAGATTTTTTTTTTTGTCTTTTCTTTCTTCGTTTTCAAAGGTTCGATATTGCCATTCACTAAGCGATGAGGAACGGAAGGAGCTGCGGATATTTTCAGCACAAAGGAAACGTGAAGCTCTTGGCCGTGGAGCAGTGCGATTACTTTCGGATGAACGACCATGCAAAGGGGTAAGGGAACTACATTTTCACTCTCTTTTTCGCTTTTGTTTGGATTTTCTTATTCGGCAAGAATGAAAACTTTTAATAACTTTTCCACTGCGAAAGTACTCTCTCGTCTAGGACTGCTGGCAACAATGCAAATTTGATTAAAGGAAAAACTTTAATTTAGCGCTATAATATATACGAATATACGTATCTACTCCTTAGGAATACAGGCGCTGGGGTTATTCGTTCCCGGTTTCAGTTTTATTTTGTTTCGATATTTAAGCTATTCATTGAAATGGCAACGGCTGTTTAAGTTGTATCTTAAAGTATAGGTTTTGGCGGTGGACAGAAAGAAATTTAGGAGTTGCGGGATCTTCATAAAAATTCGGGTGAATGACCGGATAATTAATTTCAAAGATTGTCTTTTTCAAGTGTATGACCTGCTATATCTTTTATTTATAATAGAAATATTGTAATATATAAATAACTACTAGTCTTCAATAATAGGCTACAGTATAATAGCATGAGTCATTGAATGCATAGATTCTAGTTTTTATGGTCTTAAGGTTACTATCACATGAATTCAACTTTGTAGAGCTGGATTTCTCTGCGTGAACAACAACGTCTACGAGTATATCAGTAGTGTGGAAAGCAGTCATTCACATTTTCCACCATTCGCTGTTAACCGCAGTTGGCGCTACTGCTGCCAATGTTGCATCCGGACTATCCTTCCATAGTACTTTCGGTTTGAAAAGTTTATTCTTCATGTTTATGCATCTTCTATTCCACTGAACTCCTTAATTCGCAAGCTATATATCGTCTTTTCAAAAACGAAGAGTTGCTGTTCTCGTAAGGTTTTATTCAGCCGGATTGTCAATTCAATTCAATTCAATTCTTTATTAACAAATCTTTAAAGTTTAACATTTTGATATAATTATCTGCGAAGCCTTAGGGACTTATCTGCAGAAGATTATTTGAGTTCATATTTTATTTACAAAATGTAGTAAGTACAGTTGATTATATGTATATATCTTAAATAAATTTAATTGTACATGTTAGTTATCCTTGTTCTACATTAAGAAAAAATTGTTTCGCGTTTTTTAAAAGACGATGTTTAGGAAGGTCTCTAAGTTCGCTTGCAAGGTTATTAAATATTTTTGGTACTAACGGGTTATAACTAAAAATGTGCCCTAATTTCAATGCCCCGCCGTTGTATTATTTTAGCTTTAAATTGCTGGTAGTTATTACGCAATAATACAGTTGATTGCATCATCGTTTAGCATCTAACTTGCAACAGGTTGCAAGTTCGCTCAATATGTAAAATGGCATCGAAGCAGCAACACCTCTGCGAGCGTATTATAACTTTTTATAAAAAACATGAAAGCAAAGGGAAAAAGTTAACTTGTGTGCATTTTATGGCGGAAGGCGTGCCCAGAAAAACAATTTATGCAATTTTAAGTACTCTGAAGATAGAAAGGAAGCCGGGCTCTGGAAGAAAGCCGAATGTTATGACAACGGAAAATATTCGGAAGCTAAAAACCGCATTTAACAATAAAGATTGCATAAGTCAAACAGAGGCAGCTAGAAAATTCAATCGCTCACAGCCATATATTTGTAAAACTTTAAACCGACTTAACATTAAAGCCAGAAAAAAGCAGCGCTGTCCAGGATACACTGAAGAACATGTAAAGCAAGTAAAATCGCAATGTCGGTGGATATACAAAAATTTTCATGGAAATTCTTTCATTTCGAATGACGAGAGTTACTTTTCACTCAGCGATCCACAAATGCCGGGCAACAACGTCTATTACACCAACAATCTTTCTACAACTCCTTCAGATGTAAAGTATAAATTTAAAAAGAATTTTAAACCCAAATAAAAATGTTGTTAATTTTGAGAGATTGATTTATGACTTTAATGAACTGGAGGAAATCATGTCACGAATGTTTCAGTTTATTTATTTTTTTAAATCAAATACGAGTAAGTTAAGTTAAATGAATTTCTTAGAAAAATTGCGTCCGTTGCGTCGACGTTATCGACTGACAGCTGGATAGAATATACACTTTCTACTTTTCAATCCGTTGGCAGTGCACACATTCACACATTGAAGACCATACTTTCACATATTGAGGTTCACGCATTCACAAATTGAGAGTAAGCACTTTCATTGGTGGAGACATTGAGAGAATGAACAGAAATTGTCATTAAACAAAACAAATTTTTCGCAGAACAACTTGAAGAGAAAACACTCTCAGCAATACCAAAACGTCATCGGCTGTATTCTGTCAACATATGCCACGGATTCTATGGGACTGTCATTCACGTCAAATACGTCAACGTAACCCATCCGGCATCGTAACGGACGCAACGGATTCTATGGGCCGGAGCCTTTAGGGTTGGCTGCGTCGATTTATGTTATTTAAGGCGTCGAAATTTTTTTTTCACCAACGCGAATCTTGCAAGATTGAGGGATCGTTGGCAAGGATTTTGATTTGCGGCCCGGGTCAACCCCGGACAGATTTATTAACGCTTATTGCAAGCTTATTCTTAAAACTAATAATTTTCACTTAAAACTAAAGATAAAAACTAAAGAGTGGGAGCGGTTAAAAAAAAGTTAGGACGTGAGTCGTAGGTGGAAATAAGAATGTTCTTAAGGGATAGTTTGCTGAGATGGTAGTCGAAGAGTGGCAGAATATCGTTAACTTCACGAAGCATTCCAGACATTGGCTCCAAGTGTCCGTAATTCGTTCTGTGAAGATTGAGCTGGAAAAGTGGCACAGACCTAAGATTGCGTGGGTTGGTGTTAAAAGAAATAAGTTGAAGTAAAGAAGGACAATCGATATTACCAACTAAAATTTGATGAATAAAGAAAATGTCGGCAACTTTTCGACGTATAGGAAGGGGTTGTGAATTTATAAGTTTCAGCCGGTCAGTATGAGGTGGTAAGTTTTGGCTATCATCCCAGGGAAGACCACGTAAAGCAAATCGTAAAAACCTGCGTTGAACAGCTTCTATTCGGAGGATGTGTGTTCTGTAGTAGGGTGACCAAACTTGGCTTGCATATTCAAGAAGAGACCTAACAAAGGTTATGTAAAGAGATTTGGTAACATAAGGATTAGAAAACTCCTTAGACCAGTGCTTGATGAAGCCAAGGGCAGAGTTGGCTTTTTTTTATTACATTATCAATATGAGAACGGAAATTGAGTTCCTTATCACAGATAACACCTAAATCACGCAACTCACCACATTCCATAAGTATTGTCCACAAGTAAGCAGTCTCTTAAACTTTCAGCACAAATTTGCGTCAGCAAATTTTGGGCAACATAGCACTTACTTTTGAAATAAATTTGCCACATTTGCCAACGTTGTTCAAGCGCAAAGCGGTTCGTTCTGCGGAGGTATGATACTGGCGGACATTCATACTTTCGAGCGGGAAAGAGCTATCAGTATATGTCAAAATAACATATGATTCGAAAACAAACTTAAGGGCTGAAACGAATAAAATTTGGAAACTTCAAAGTAAAAAAAAAATATATTTTCATAATTCATGTAATTTTTTTTTATGTGCTTTAAAACTCTGTTTTTATTAAATTCATTCACAGTTACAAAAATGTCCTTCATAACGTTGGTGACAGTTACATCCGGGATCTTTTTGGAAGCAATTTTCCATTTAGCACTGAAATCTTTTACGTCCTTTGCACACTGTTCACTTTTCCTCAATTTAGCTTTGACCAAAGCCCAATACCTTTCAATGGGACGGCACTGTGGAACATTGGGTGGATTCATGTCTTTTGGGACAAAGTCGACATTTTTAGCAACAAGAAAGCTCAACGTCGCATGAGCATAATGAGCTGAAGCTAAATCTGGCCAAAATAATGTTGAACCCTCTTGTTTGTTTAAGAAAGGAATCAACCGATTTTTTAGGCACTCGTTAATGTACACTTCTCCGCTAATTGTTCCCGTTGTAATAAACGATGAGCTTCTGTGTCCACATTGGCAAATGGCCTGCCAAATGAGATATTTTGACCCGAATTTTTCCACCCCAATAGATGTTGTTGATTGCGGAAGAATCTCAGCTTCAAACGAGTTGTAAAACTGCACACCTGGAAGATTAGTAAAGTCGGCTTTAACATAAGTTTCATCATCCAAAACCAAACACGCTTTCTTGTTGCCGATCAACTCGTATTGCTTTCGGGCTCTTGTTTTTATGCCTTTTTTTTGCGTTTCAGTAACTTTTGGTATTTTTTGTTTTTTTCGTGTTTTAAGACCGTTACGTTTTTTAGATCTTTGTACCATTGTTTTGTTGGTATTACATTTCCGAGCAACATCTCTGGATGACATAGTCCGGTTTTTTACGATGGTACCCACTATTTTCCTGTCCAAATTTGTATCATTAGCTCAACTTTTCTGTTTTCGCTTAACTGTCAACGTCTCCAAATATCGTTTAATAACAGAATCCACTGTATGCGTGCTATGTTTAAATTTTTTGCGATGAAATAGTTTGGACGCGAAGTATTTTCGAGCCATTTGTCGATGATCTTTTTACGGCGTTCCTCTTGACGCATATTTTATAAATATTTTAAACCGCACCGAACTAAAATCAATAAAAAACTGAAACCACAGAATATGCAGGCTAATTTGGGTACAAAATGGGATTGCAATTTTTACGCATTAGAAGTATAGCCCGTTGCATAAACTCTTATTTGAGAGAAAAATGTCGACGAGCGATAAAGGGCGATCAGATAAGAACGATAGAGGGAAAAATTTAAATAAAACAACAGTGGTTATTATTATTTATTATTTCCAATGGAATGATACAAAGAAATTTGTAAAGTGCGAGATTTTACGCCGGGGTACAATAATCATGTGGTGTTTTTTGTCAACATCACGCGGTGCACCGTGTTCCCATGTGGTCTGCCATCTAGGTACTTTCCGGACCCACCACTGATTGTGGTAATCTAGTGGCAACTGATGCAGTTCAGTTTTAGTTTGTATGCATTTTTATTTTCTTAATTAATATCCTCTTACGTGCTAGACAAAAAAATGCTTACAAATTAGCTTAAATAACTTACAAATAATCTTATACTAACTTAATGGCCCCATGAGGGCACTCTAAGTTAAACCTTACACTTAAACTAAGTCTTATATTTATTTTTATATTTACATGTTGAAACTAAAACTAAGAAAATAAATTTTAAGCAAAATCTTAGTATATGGACTGTTTTTGTAATAGTATTATAAAAAGTTAAAACTAAAACCTTACATAATCTTAATCTACTTAACCTATCTAAAACATAATGTACACATACATACTCGTATATGTATATGAATATATATGATATGTACTTAGTATAGAAATATGCATATATTTATACAATATATATATATATTTTTTTTTCTCATTTTTTATTTTTATCTATTTTTTTTTTGTTTTCATATATTTTTTTTTTTCTTATAATCTAACTTAATCCTACCTGAAACTATGTAAGCCGGCCATAACTAAAAAAAAATGAGGCTGGCCCACTCTGCTTCACATGAAGCAACCTATCACTGAAGGAGTTCGACGACGAAGCATCCTCGCCTTCAAATTTGCTGGTGCTGCTGAGCAACATCCCTGATGTCGCGACTCCCTACCACTATACTGAACCGAAGACGCTTCGCACTGCCATGTGCGACATCTCTGTCATAGTTAAGTCGCCTGTCCGCAGCCGTTTGAGCGACGTGCAAGATTAGCGGTACCGCCAATCTGTCCTGGGTCTGACCCTTACTATCTAGATAGAGGAACGCTTCTGGAGGAATAAAGCCGTCAAAGCGAACTCTCTCGGGATACATATAATTGGAGTTGTAAGCCCCTGAGATCAGGGGCGATAAGATCATTGCTCTGGCAATGTGCCTTCGAGTCAACTTGTCCACTCTTATTAGGTTCGCCCTATTGTACAAGACAAACAGTCTCTTTGTAAGGGCAAAAGCAGCTTTGGCTCTGTTAAAATACAGATATTGATCTAGCCAGATCCCTAGTCGATGTTGTCCGATGACCGAGAACTTTCGCCAATTCTTTCTGGTATCCCTAGACGTCCCAGACAAAGGCGTCCTAAACAGAATGGTTTCCGATTTCTGAAAGTTGATTTTCAACTTCCAGTCCTCGCAATATCGTTTAATTTTATCGAAGTCACGTTGCAAAAGTATGTTATGACCTCAATCTTTGGACCTGATCTGTACGCGATTAAGTCATCTGCATACGCTATGGCATGGTGAAGTGAACCTATCAGATCACTTGTGTAAATGTTGAATAGGATCGGCGAATTTACCGCACTCCGTTGCAGACCGTTTTTAACGTTAAATGTTCCAGCAGAAATCACATCGCCATTCTTCACGATGAACTGTCTACTGGAGAGCATATCAAAAATAATATACAATAGTGGTTTACTAATGTCCAATCTATCCAGCTTGAAAAACAGTCCTTCTAACTACACGGTGTCGAAGGCCTTCTCCAAATCAATCAGGCAGGCACCAGTGCACTGGTTTTTGCCTTTGTTCCATTGGATATCAGAAACCAGTTTAGACGCGGCATGAATGATACGAGTATCATTCCCCGGCTTGAAACCGAATTGATTATCCGGAACTACATATATGTTTGTCCTCAACCCACTTAGTCAGGACTCTATTGATCACCTTCTCGAAAACCTTACTGATGTTTGGAAGAAGACTGATCGAGCGGAGATTCGCCGGATTGGAAGTATCTTTATCCCTTTTAGGGATGGGATGTACCACCGCAGTATTCCAATGCGCTGGATAATGTGCACTATTTATTGCATTATTAAACAGAGTGGTGTAAATGTCCACCGCTTCTAGTGGGAGATGTCGAAGCACAATGTTCGGTATTTCATAGGTTCCCACTGATGAACAACCGGTAAAAGATATAAAATTGATTCTGGTTTTATTTTCAAGCCACGTTTATGCTATTATGTGTGGAATAGCACATCTTTCAAATGGTCGCCTCGGCTTCGCTGGCAGTGCTTCAAGCGGTTGGTTCAATTTTTGATGACTCGTCCAATATGTGCAGCGTTATTCCGGCAATAGCGTGCCGAATGTTGGCCTCGAGCACGTAAAAAGTGATCGGCTTGTTAGCGTAGACAAAGAACTTGACGTAGCCCGAAAGAAAATAATCGAGTGATGTCAAATCGCATAATCGCGGCGGCCAATTGTTGATCGCTCGTCATGAGATGGCCCAGTCACCAAATTTCTCGTTCACAACTTCGAGCGTTGCGTCGCTTGTATGGCATATACCCCATCTTGTTGGAACTATAGCTCAGATATATCGATGTTATCGAGTTCTGACTACAGAAAGTAGGTTAACATCGCTCTATACCTGAGACCATTGGTGGTAACGATGTCTCCTTTGTCATTTCGAAAGAAATAAGGTCCGATGATGCCGCCATGAGATAAACCGCACACCAAAAAGCCAATCTTTTTGGATTCATTGACGCTTGGCGAACATTTGCATTCGCTTCAATAAAGGGAACTTTGCTCGTCCGAGAAGATGATTTTTTGGCCAAAATCCGGATATCCGGCCAACATTTCCAGCGCCCAATTAGCGAACTGACAGCGTTGTCTATAGTCGTCCGGCTTCAATTCCAGCGTCAGCACAATCTCATAGGGATATAGGCCCAAATCCAGCCGCAAAGTAAGCCGGGTTGACTCTCTGGCGATGCCCAATTCAGCTGATAGGCACCGGATCGTCATTTCTGGGTCTTCTTCGATACTGGTCGCTACGGCAGCTATGTTTTCTTCATTTCGCACCAATCTCTGTCTGGTTGGTGGTTTAAGATTAAAAAGAGCGTACTCACTCTCAAACTTTTCCACGGTGCGACGGATTACCCGCACACTGAAGCCATCATTACGACCTACCTAACGACGAGGTTCAGGTTGCGTATTTATAACTGAGCCGGAATTTCGATAATATTTTTTAATACAATAATTTCCACACGTTCTGCAGGCGTGAAACGACGCTTGAAGAAATGGCAAATCTTTCTGAATATTTTGACAGCTTGATGTTTTTGGTAACGTAGACACCTGCTGAATTATAAGAATTGGAAAAACTATCATTGCTACCTGGTCACCATATAATACGAATACTTAAACATTGTAATAGTCAGTCGTACCTGAGAATGATTTTTTTCTGCATAGACCTCGTAATCATCAAAATGTAATAATACAATTATTTGTAGATCGCAAACGAACTTGCATCTTTTCTTAGTTTTTACGTATTTCAAAGAATGCCCCCGCAGAAAAAAAAAAAGAAAAACCATTTCGTTTAAGAGTGAGTAATAAAAAATCTTAACCAAAAGACGACTGGTCGCCTCGTTAAATATATTTTTTTTTATTTCATTTGCTCCTTGTCTGCTGTTCCTTCCTGCTATTGCGCACTCATGTGTATTGAGGTGAAGACGCTGTCATTTGGAACAATGAAGATAAGGAAGAGGTCTTCAGAATTCAGTCCCCACGAAACACTGATGAAGAATCCATTAAAAGATGAAGGGCAAAATTTCCGAAAGAAAAACTCTTCCAAATTCTTTCCCCAGTTACATAGTTGTACGTGGTTAGCCCTTTAGATAGAATATCGACTTCAACGAGATGTCTCCTTTTTTGGGACCGAATTTTATGTACCGAGAGGCACGATAACGAGTGCCATTAATAATTCGCTTGGATTTCCGATGTGGATATTCGAAGATTAACTGGGACTTGCTGAAGGGTGAACTTCGTGACGTAGTATTAAATAAGTTTACTGAAAGGTTCATCTGATTATTGAAATTCCAGAGGCAAACCCTTGTGTGGTGTTTACTGACGATTAGCTCAAAAGATAAATACTTTGAAATTTTTAACATTTCGTTTAATATGATCGATATTGTCGTTGTATTTTAATTAAATTGTAGCAATTTGTTCGGAATTTAAAGACACTTTCTTTGCTTACTTAATTAGGGTACATACGGATGGAACTATGTTTTAGTTGGTATGAGTAAATACTTATATTGCCGTTACGTTCTACCTATGTCCATATGTAAATGTATCTTTGCTTATTCTTAGTTAGAAAGCAAAGTGGTTTCGAACATCAGTTCGAAAATTGAGCAATTCGCAAATATATTGAAATAATTACAAATGTTACGATGACTCGTAGATTTCCTACGCCTTAAGACAATTATGTGTATGCCACTCTATTGACCATAGTATATGCAGTCGCATATATAGTTTTCTCCCACAATTAAAAATGTATAACCAAATTCGATTAAAAGCCAAGACATTATTATGTACTTTTGTGTCTTCGAAAATATGATTTTATTATCCAGAATTTTACGTTTCACGACACCAGTTGTAGGTTGTAGGCGCTCTAATATATGTACGTAATACATGCATTTATACTTGGTATGGTTTGTGAAAAAGTTTTCAAGTTCAAGTGTTTATATACAAACTTATCGGAAGTTCCTAATTCTATAAAAAGAGAACATCCCCAAAATCAGGGTTGTCGGCATACCTTCAAACAAAAGTGTGTTATCTTGTTTTTGAAACAGACGTGAAAACATTTCATTTTGATACAAGAAAAAACACATTTTGTCTCTGCCCATCTGCATGAAACATGGGGTTTTTGAAGGACTATTTAATATTTTATACAATAATAGAACATGGACTTAGATTGGATTAAAAATCTTTATTCATTATGAATAATGATTCATGACACTAGCGCACCAACCCTTTTAAATTGTGGGTCACTCCTTCGAGCTTTCAGGGATGTGAGATAGATCGTGCAAAATATTGAGTTCCAAACCCTGAGTAATCTAGGTTTTATCAGCATACATCGAAATTTACATATGAAACGTGGCGGCATTTTACTGTCTACCAATATATTATTCGGTAACGTTGGCTATTGTCTGCAATGCGAGCTTCGATTTAAATTTATTAAAAAAAAAAAAAGAACCAACGTGAATATCACATCAAGCAATGAGTTTCTTGAGTTCCTTCTAAATTTACCAAACTCAAGAAAACGCAATTCTGCTTGTTCACAAGCCCATTAGGCCAAAAGTTAACCTTGTCACGAAACACGATTTTTTGGGAAAAAAATAATAGTTCCCCTCTAGCACAATTCGCCAAATTCATGTTCTGATTACAAGAGACAAACTGCTTTGGGCACAAGTCTGCTGGTCCGGGCGGTATAATACCTGCCGAGCTACAAAGGTCCTCAGATATTATCCTGAATGCGAGAGAAAATCATGAGGAGCTGTGTAGAACTGATCTACATTCCACTGTCATGCAGAGAAGTCAATGTAGTTTTCATTCCCAATGCCGGCAAATACTCTCATGTTGTCCCAAAGAACCTCAGACCTATAAGTCTATCATCTTTCTTTCTGAAAACCCTGTATTCACTGACTAGTCACATCGAACGATTCATAAAATATAGAGAGTAAATACTGGTGGCTTTCCTGGACATAGCGGGCGCCTTTAACAACGTCAACACATCCGCAATCATGACTGCGCTGTCAACTCTGCAGGTAGACGACCCACTTGGGGAGCTGATCAGTCTTATGCTAGATAGCAGGATAATCAACTCCAAACTGGGTGGGGCTTCTGCTAAAAGATGGGCCAGCAGAGGTTCGCCACGAAACGGTGTTTCCTATTCCATTCTCTGGAACTTAATTAACTGCTGATATACCTGGAAGCGGGTTGTAGCAGGATGATTGCCTATGCTGATGACGTTGTTATAGCCATCTTAGGTAAGCATCTTGATACCAAGATACCAAAGAACTCCTTCAACTAAATCTTAACAGATTAACCCGTTAGGCAGATCGCTGTGGATTGGGAGTAAACCCCCATAAAACTGATCATGTCCTCTTTTCCAGGAAATATAAAATTCCTATTATAGATCCTCCCTCAATAAACGGTACCAGTTTAGCCTTTTCCGATACAGCAAAATATCTGGTTCTCATTTTTGACAGGAAACTAAAGTAGAAACCTCACATTTAAGAAGGAGTCAAGAAAGCTACAGTAGCCATTGGGAATAAATGAGACCTTCAACCTCCCATAACCCACTGGGTTTACATCTCGGTCATAAGACCGATACTCACCTACGGGGTTGCTGCCCGGTGGACGGCCTTAGACAATGCAGTAAACTGCAGCAAACTAAACCGAGTCCAAAAAACAGCATGCCTTTGAATAATCGGAGCCTTACGAACTACTCCCTCTGCGGCATTAGACATTCTGTTTCACTTGACACCCCTCAATATCTTCAACAGGCAAGTAGCTACAACTGCAGCTATTCGCCTTAAAGCGACTACACAGTGGACAAATGATTAATTTGGTCATGCTAACATTCTTAGTACATTACGAATCCTCACAGAGAACATCGATTACACCATATCTGAATTTTGGTTCTGGTGGACTTCCATGTAAGCTTCCCCTCTAGATCCTGGGAGGAAGATGATTTCATGGGGGACAATTCAATCCACTTTTGCACAGATGAATATAAAACCGATAGCGGGCTTGGTGGCGTTGTTTTCTCAGATAAACTAAATCTAAGCCTCTCCTTCCGTCTACCGAATCACTGTAGCGTGATATCTGTAAAGGACATCCCCATCTTTTCGGATAGTCAGCCCACTATCAAGTCCCTGGACTCAGTCTCAGTAAATTCTAAAACCGCCTTTGAATGCCGATCATGGAGATGGCAGAGCAGTTCAACTTTTATCTTTGTTGGATGCCGGGCCACAGACACATGCAAAAATTGGAACCACTCTACCTATTCTACCGGAAATGGGTAGAATAGGTATACCAGTCGCTACGTGCAATTCAATATTAAAGCTGGATGCTAATAAAAGAACAGACCTCAGGTGGACTGTTGGACCAACATGTCTAGCGAGTAGCGACTAAACAGATCTGGCTGAAGCTGGATCGAAATCGCTCTAAGAGTGTGATCCTTTTACAATAAATAGGAAACACCTCAGCGCCATTATAAGTGTAATCATTGGACACTGTCTTATAGGCAAGCATGCAAAAGACTTGGCGCTTGTACTCTGTACATGTCCAGCTTTCTGCCAGAGCTTTCTTCTACAATAACTTAAACGATCTAAAGAATATACACGTTAACAGTCTCCTACGCTTCATCATAAGCTCAAATTGGTTCCATGAGTAAGAGGATCACAGATCCACGTAGCATCACAACGCACCAATAGGCCTAAGTATTAAGTGGGTTAGGCTTTCCAACAGTCACTTTTACTTACCTACCTAGCGCAATCCGCGAACTCCAGTTATAAGTCACGATTTCGTGGCGTTAGTTTCTGAACCAGCTGTATCCTTTACATGTGTAGACTGAGATCTTTTCACAAAATTGTCCAAACATGGACAGACAAGGACCAGGCGATCAACTCCAAATTAGCAGTTCCGAATCCTTCACAGAAACATTAAAAAAATTTTGAACATCTTGGAATGGCTTCCTAGTTTTCGCTTTCTCGATTTGCAGAGACTTGATTAGTGACAAAGAAAGTAAGGTGTATCCTCATTGATCTTTTCATAACTTCTACAAAATTCGCATCTTTAGAATGTTATTAGCAGCGAAAGTACCTATTAACTTAGACAGCGATGTTTTTTCATACTGTAAAATTTTTTCTACTTCGAACATTTTGGCGCCCACTGTGGGGTTTCCGGCTTAACAAGTGGAACAAGCCCCGCTTCGAACATTTTGGCGCCCAAAGGGGGGCCTTTTCCACTTGCCAACCCGCAGAAATTTGGTTGAACGTTTCGCCCAAATAAAAACTCGAGATAAGAAACAACGACAAGCGAATGAATGCAATTTTTATTGAGCTCTTAAGTTACATTTTAGCTTATCAATTTACAGTTTAGTACAATGGTTTCATTAAGGCAAAATCAAGGAATTATCTATACTTTTATGTGCCGCTTGAAGAAAATCAACCCTATCTTAAATACCTTGTGCCAGTTTGAAAACTTAGATTATGATAACGAATAGTGGATTAAAATGCATCAATGTGGAATTACCGTGGCATCACTACCTTAAATCCTACGACTCCGATTTGGCTTTATCGCTGCTCATTTTTACTGTTTATAGTACTTGCTGCGCCTAACATATTTGGAAATCATCACAAGTGGTGTAAATACCGTTAAACGTATATTTATCTGAAAATATTTTATATTCCCAATTTGTCTATTGCCTAGAGAAGTCGGTTCAGACGATATTTTATTTAAAAAAAAAAAAATACAATTGACCACTGCCCTAGATACGGAAAACGCCTTTAAAAATGTTATGTTCAGCGTCCGTAATGATTTGATGATCAGCAAGTGCCATAGCTATCGGATCGATTAAATTGTTATCTAACTAACCTAAATCTTTTCTATCTACTGCAAAATCGCACTCATATCAGTAGAGTGAGGTGTAACCTGTCTTAATGCTTTTAATAGATTCAGAAAACTCTTGGCCCCGTCCTAATCTGATCATGCAATGCAACGGATCTCTGAATGAGACAAATGTCAGATGCAAAGTGAGTACATTCTGCGCTGCACGATACAGTAATATCATAGGCAATTTCAAAGTGGATGGTAACCGGGAATACTATGCAGATCATCTCTGATGGAATTTAAGCTCCACTCAGTAAGACTACACCTAGGAATTAGTATCATCAAGCGAGCAAACGATAAGCTGGATCATTTTAAATAGGAACGTGGCTTATGGTGCAACTAAGCTGTTCTAGCATGGATTGGAAAATAATGGAAAGCTAGCTCGCAGAAAATATATAAAATGGATGGAAGGGGCTCTGCTTGACAGAAAGGTACCACGGTTGAAGCGACTCTTGAGGAATTCAAGTGGTAGCAAACATAAACATCCATGCGTTTCCATATACCAGAAACAGTGCTTATCAGGAACAAATTAAGATCAGCGGTTGCCGATATTACCTGGCATGTGGTTACACAATGAAGCAAAGCTATGGCTTATGAAAAAATATGATATATGTGTCCTTGCATTTGTGAAGACTATAAATCAAATTTAACCTAATCTATTCTTTCCTTTGCCACATAAAACCTAGTGTCCAATTTACAGAATTTCCTGCAGCCTGATGTCAATGATGTTTTATGTGCTGGATCGCCTTTATGAGCAAAAAGTAATATATGGCAGTATTCGTAAAACACTGGATAATCAGTGATTAACTGCATTAGGTACACTGATATTAACATATCTCTGGTACTTAAATCACTGATTTAGAAATCGGATCGTAAATATGAGTAGTGTTTATTAAAGCCTGTGAGATTTGTCCAAGCTATCCGTTATACCGCTACTGTTATTTTGACTCGATTATTCACGAGAATAATTTTCACCCAAATTTTCCTTTAAAAGCAATAGAATAGGGATATAGAAATTGTAATAAAAAATTGTCTTTTCAAATCTCTTTAATGTAATAGCAAAAGGCAAACTTTTGTATTCTGGTCCTTCGGATGAGATATCTTTAAAAATCGATTTCTGAGATTCATCTGATATCCAATAAAAGTACTATTTGCAATTCCGCAAGCTTTTAAAATTTACCAAAAAACCAAATCCTGAGAAAGGCAAAAATGTCACATTTGTGTACTCATAAGGATAGAACCAACCTAACGTTCGATCAATATGCCAGGAGCAATTTTAAACAAGGAATTCTTATGGGAGGTATCCACACATATTTGCACTATCTTCTACTCTTTGTCTTTGTTAAACAAAAATCCTCCGTACAAGTTAGAAAAGGAATCCTTTGCTACACCACCCCTTCCACTCCCACCTACTACGTCAAACAATTTTTCTTTTGTCTTATCGTAAAGTGAAATCTTCTCCTGAGTAAAGGTAATACCGGATACGGAAGCTTCTTCGAAGTGGTTTCCGCCTCTAGCCCAACATCCGCCCTTTTCTTAGTCTTAGCCAGTTTTTTTTTTCTATTATTTACATACACATACCTTGCAGCGTTAAAAAGGACCAACAGCAATGAGGATATGATAAGTAGTTCACCATCTAACCCCTCTATTTAAGTTTGAAGAGAGTAAATTACTTTGGGGGTACTTTGTGCCTAAAGCCTAAATGAGTGGGCAATTGGTTTAGGTTAAATAGTCTGGAAATCTTACAGACCGATTAAGTTCATGGTCTTTTTAAATGCAAGGTATGCCCACTACCCAATGAAGTCATTTAAGGGTTAGAGGCAATCAGCAAGTCAGCGATTCAGTTCGGATACGGTTTAGGTTGCAAGACAGAACTCAATTAACTTTTGTTTGCTAAGTGCACCTTTATTCTTGGCTTGCTAAATTAGCTGCTATTTGCCATCATTCATTTATTTTTTCTTATCATCCTTAAATTTATTTTTACAAATATCCTTGAGGGAAGAAAAGCGCTGCGCCTTTGGGAGAAGCTCTTGAATATTATATTGTTCCATTAAGAAATGAAACCTTGCTCTTATCATTAAACGATTTGACTGTGGCACAGTTAATGAGTTTAGGGACATTCAGGATATGAAAGAGGGTTGGTCTCGTCCTTAGGGAGATTTTTTAAATCGTTTTTCTTCTAAATGAGCCTCTAAAGTGGATTTTTTCTCTCCTCTCTCGTTGCAGTGTGAAGACCAACTTTCGCCGGGAGATATCGTCGTATTCGCACAGAGACTAGGATCGAATGTATGCTGGCATCCCGGATGTTTTGTGTGTTCGGTGTGCAAGGAGCTGCTTGTTGACTTGATTTACTTTTACAAGGACGGCAATCTATATTGTGGCAGGCATCATGCGGAAACCATGAAACCACGATGTTCCGCTTGCGATGAGGTAAGTTTACTTATAAATGATTAAATTTATTTCTCTTCAAGATAACCTTTAAAGGACCTTCAACTAAATCTTCACATTTTTCTGTTTTTCTTTATCAGATAATATTTTCGGACGAATGCACAGAGGCAGAAGGAAACACGTGGCATATGAAACACTTTGCTTGCTTTGAATGTGATAATCAATTAGGTGGACAGCGGTATATAATGCGCGATAGTAAACCATTTTGTCTGAGTTGCTTCGACACAATGTTTGCTGAATATTGCGATTACTGTGGTGAAGTGATTGGCGTTGATCAAGGTCAAATGAGTCACGATGGCCAACACTGGCATGCGACAGATCAGTGCTTCTCTTGTTGTACTTGTCGCTGTTCACTACTAGGGCGTCCATTTTTACCACGACGAGGAACCATATACTGTTCGATTGCATGCAGTAAAGGCGAACCCCCAACTCCATCTGATAGTTCGGGTCCTGGACCAAGGCCATCTAAACGAACTTCAACTAATACTGAAAGAGCCAAGTCTCCAAGAGCAGGAAAACGCACTACTTCAATCGCAAACCAAAAAGACTCGATTAATAGAAATCTCGACAGACTAATCTTAGAAAGAAATATGGAGAAGTCGGTATTGGATCAAGATTCTCCACTACGAGACCATAGACGGGAACCTATAGACCTATCAGAACTAGGCGTCAGTCTAAATAATCTCCGATCTAGTGAAAGAACTGATTTTCCGGACCAAAATTTAACGTCTTCTTTGCCAGAACTTTTGATGTCCAAGGCAGAGGACTCACACAGCTACCAAAGTATTGATAAAATCAATATCAACTCACCAAGTGCATCTGAAATTACGCAAAGCACTCAAGAACTCACACAAAACGACAACGAAGACGCAGACAACGACAATGAAAATGCCAACGACATTGAAGATGATCGCAACAGATGCGGCGAAGAAGGTGACGAGGACGATGAAAACAACTGTCACCCCCGTCACTATCATCATCACCATCATCCGGCCAAAGAAGTGCGGTTCCATAGTGGACACGATACAATGTCACGATCGAAGAGTTACACGGATAACTCAAGTGCCCGAAGACGCCGGCGACGACGCAATCAAAATCGTAGCGCTTCCGAAATGCAGATCAATCAAAAAGCTCAAAAACTCCATAAAGCTCAGCTGAAAAATAATGAGCGACCAGTTTATGAAAATGCGACTGATGGGTCGAGTAATTGCTCGACGTGTTCCTCAAGTTCATCCAGTCTTGATGAATACGTTTACAGAATTCCAGCGCGAAAACACTATGGCGGTGTTCGAGTGTCCTACGTCCCCAATGACGCTATTGCTTATGAGAGGAAGAGGAAACAGAACTCATCTAGTGACGTGGACAATAAGAACTGCATCATATCATGACAACCTGAGCAGCAAATACCAATAGAGCAACCCTGCTCTTGTCATACCGGGTGCTTCAAACTACTACTTAAGCTATTCCGTAAGCCCTGCGATCCTATAAATTTAGTTTAGGACCAGAGTTCTCTGCATATCACTAGTTTTGTACATACCTACACTCGAACGTTTTTATGTTCAGAGAAATGAAATATTTAAATTTTTAATTTTAAGACACTTGTTACACTTAGTATGTAAGATCCGTTGTATGAGAACCATCTCTTAAACTACAATACAAATAACCGTATGTAATGTATGCCAATGTACAAATCGATTTGTAATCACTAAAGTTGTAGTTTTTTTAATCATTGTATAGGATGTTACTTTTAAGCCATTGTATAAGTAGAATCGTCATTTTTAGATACTAAGAAACTATATACACTTCCCAAACGAATTAATGCTTCCAGTCGAACGTGTACTATTATCCGTATCATTGTTAACTTCATATCCCGAACGCACAATAAAAATCGAGCATAATCAACAAGGAACCACAAATAGACAAATGAATTGCAATTAAGGAATTTATGTTTAGTAGTAAAATAAATATGATATCCTGCCGTTGATTTAATTAAAATAAAGTTTTTCATATCAGTTAAAGCGTTAATGTATGACTCATGAGTGTAGTGTATGTATTCGTAGATGTTTAGGAATTGTCACAACGTAATTGTAATACTAACGAAAACGAAAACGAAAAAAATATCATTTTGAATAAGATTATAATAAAATTTAAATTAAAAACTATTTAAAATCAATTAGAGCGTGTTTTTTTTTATTATTTATTTTTGAAAAAAAAAAAAAAACTATATTGTGTTGTGGTATGTACTTATTATACGATATGACTATGTAGTTACTTTTCTACTTTGTTTTGTTTTTCTTTTTTTAATAAAAATAACAGAAACGTGACGGGAAAACCGAAAAGTTGTATACCCAAAGAAAGAACAAAGATTTCGCCCTTATAGAAATTGGCATGTCTTATACAAATATTGCTAGTCAACTTAACAGGTCAAAAACGAGTATTGTTAAGGTGCCTCCAGTCCGAAACATTCAGACATTCCTAAAAAAACGTTTCAGAAACGTTTTGCGATTGTTTTCAATTTGTTTCAAAAACATTTCAAAAATGCTTTGGCTGGATGTAAATGAAACATTTTCTGAAATGTTTATTTTCATCTAATTTTGCAGTCGAAGATAAAATTATAGAGTTATGCTATATAAAAATAAAAATTGGAAGGCAATAAAAACTATAGTAAAGAGAGTTCTTTAGAAGTAGAATTTCTTGAAGTTATTAATTTTAGCTTACCATAGTTTGTTGTAGCTTGTAAGTGTCGCTCTGTAGCTTCTCCAGTCTTTCGGAATCACATTTCGGAATCTTAGTTTTGACCCATTTTCCACTTCCCTATTACTACTTATAATGCAACTCATTTAAAAACGCATCAGTGATGGCTCTTGTAATGCCCTTTGTTCAAAACAATTAAATGGTCAAACTATAGAATTTTTTAACAACCCTGTCATGGAGCTTGAGAATTAATGGTTTTTCGTGGCAACTGGCAAAATTTTAGAAATGTTTTGTTTTCGTTCACACCAAATATAACATTTTAAAAACACTTTGAAAATGTTTCTTTAGCTCCGAAATGATAAGCCTTTGCAATCCAGCGTTTCCGTATCAGCAAAATGACCACAAAAGTCTCTCTTCTCCCAAAAGAAAAAGAAATAAAAAATTGGGGAATGTATAGGAAAATATCACATGTTTTTAAGAAAACCCTCGAATGAATCGGGTCTAACGTTAAACGAAGACAAAATAAAGTGCATGCTGTCATCATAAAAGGAGGCACACCTTCGACGGCATGGCCAAAATGTAACTATCGAGGAAGTTAAGCAGTTACAAGCAGCAACGACATTAGCGTAAAAATCAGACGCAGAATTCTCTCACCAATCGCTGTTTCTTTAGGTTCAGTAGGCAATTGAGTAACTGGCAATACCATTTATCATCCCGGCCCTGCTTTATTGCGCAGAGCCTTTGACCATATCAAAAGCTGGTGAAGAATCACTTAGCCGTTTCGGGCGAAAGATATTATACTACCTGTGACTTCCGGTCCCATTTGATGGAGAACAGAGGAGGGGATTCAAGGACGTGCTATATGAGCTGTACAGCAACATCGGTCTACTCAGGCGTCTACGATTCCTAAAGAGTCTTCGACACTAATCCCAAGGGACGACGTAACAGAGGACAACCGCATCTAAGGTGGAGTACGCAACCAACTTGGAGACACCTTGTCAGAGATCGTGCTGGCTAGAGATGCTCGTTGGCTGAGTCCAAAATTCACGCTGAATTTTAGCGCCGCCTTAGTAATCAAGTAAGATATCTTCCGCGAAATATTGGAAAAAGTCAATATCCAATGAATACCCAGTACGACTTAAAACCGTCTGGACTCCATGGCCGAATCGAAAGGAAGAATTCATGTTTGGTTTGCTTAGTCTCATGCGCCTCGGTCAACAAATGAATGGTAATCCATTGTTTGGAGCGAGACGAAACCAAAATAAGCCGCATTGGTCCCGAAGATTTTTATGGAAGTCTAAAAACGCTGCATTTGATCCCAAATATGTCTCGGCTTTAGTCAAGCATGGTAGGGGGTCAATGAATGTCTGGGGGTATTGTTCTTGGTGCGGTGTTAGACTGCTGTATATAGATAGAATTTTGAAGTAAAAGTGCCTAAAAGCTAATCTGAGCAAAACGGTGGTGAATTAAAGTAAACGAATCATTTTTAGGTGTATTAAAAGATAATGTTTTTTATTTTGTGGCACATCAGAATACATAAAATATTTCAGTAACTCATTTCAAGCCGAACAGTCAAGAAGTTTCAGCCGATCAGTGTATGGTGGTAAGTTTTGGCTATCATCCCAGGGGAGACCACGTAAAGCAAATCGTTAAAACCTGCGTTGAACAGCTTCTATCCGGAGGATGTGAGTTCTGTAGTCGGATGACCAAACTTGGTTTGCGTATTGAAGAAGAGGCCTGACAAAGGTTATAGTATGTAAGGGGATTTGGTAACATAAGCGTTTGATGAAGCTAAGGGCAGAGTTGGCTTTTTTATTATACGAGTATTATCAATGTGAGAACGGAAAGTTAGTTCCTTATCACAGATAACACCTAAATCACACAACTCATTCACTAAGGGAACAAGCATATTAAAGATTAGATAGTAGCGAGGTGAAGTAGGGGGCGCTTACAGATATATGATATAGCCTGACATTTATTGACGTTAAGCCCAAGAAAATTCTTCTGACACTAAGTACAAAATCTGTCAAAATCTTCCTGCTGTGGTAGGCTGTCTGAGGAAGAAGATTTACATATATCTAAAGATTTTCATATCGTCTGCGTAAACAGATATGTATGAATTTTTACTGATGCAATCATTAATGGTCAGAATAAATAATAAGGGACCAAGCTGTCTGCCTTGAGGGACACCAGAGGAACCTTTAATAGGGTCAGAAACCATGGACCTAAATATAACATAGTAATGTGGTTCATTCACATAGGATTGAAATCATGTTGCAAAGCTTATTTGGAAAGCAAGAGCCTGTAATTTTAGAAGGGTTATATTTGTGTCATGAGAAATTCTATCAAAGGCTTTACTGAAATCGGTGGCAATTACGTCAACTTCATTTCCAGATTCTGGTGCCCTACTGGTTTTGGGAAACAATAGATGTACAATGGAAAAGCATTATGTTATAGGTAATGCACTCAAAAAGCTTTAGTATGCAGGACAGCTTAGCAATGGGTTGATAGTTGAAAATATCGGCTTTTCGATTGGTTAAGTGAAATAACCACTGGGCAGTAGGAAGCAGAAAGAGAGCTGTAAGAGGTGGGGCTAGCCCAGCATCTCACATTTCTTTAAATATATAGAGGGAAGATCATCAGAGCCAGCAGAATAATCATCTTTGAGGTTTAAAATTTGACCTTTAACTTGCTCTACAGTTATACAGTATACACAGATTCGAAAGTTGCTTGTGGGCAGCTAATAGGAAAAATAAAAATGGTCTGGCTCTTGGAAAATGGATGGCGAACGTTTGGCGAAAAAAAATTGTGAAGAGATTTGCAATAATTGCCCGAGGACTTATCAAGAAAGAGATGATCGATTTACTTTTAGCTTTGATGAACTGACAGAATCGTTTGGGGTCGAAAATGAGTGTGTGGTCCATTTGCTTTAAATAGTTGTAATACAGAATTTGGCAAAGTAATGAGAAACTTATTTGGGCAGACTGTTAGGAGAAGAAATCGGTGTCGGAACGCGACTTTAAGTAAGTATGCTAGAGCTTATTTCTCTTGTTATTGGGAGATTGGGAGGTACATTTTAAAATTTCGGTATAAAAGGATGCGAGAACATCGTTAACAGTTAGGAGGTTGTTCAGTTTGGCGTTGTTAGCCCCATGAAAATTAAAACTGTAAGAATACTCATAGGAAACGGGATTAAGGCCACGTGGGTGGCGGTAGTGTGTTGGCTTCCCAATCGGACGGTTCGGGGTTCAATACCAGCCGTGGCCCAGAGACCAATAATTTATTTTCCCCATTAAATGTTGGATGCCACCCATATGGAGCGAAATAACCACTGAGCCCAAACAAATTGTCATATGTCAACGTTAGAAAAAGGGGAGGGTGGTAACTATCTAATGCATTCTCACTACTATACTTGATAGGATCCTTTTGTGGAGTAGAAATGCTTCTTTTACTCTTCTGACTCGCAGTGGACTTGCAGTGCAGACTGCGGTGGTAGCATCAGCTTACATGTTTTCATGATCCTTGTTATGCTTTATTGCTAAGGCATTAGAAAGATCTTCAGTGGTTATGTTTTCGGTATCATTTATTAATTTTCGTTTTTTGGTGAATGCCGATTATACAGTTATTGCCTTTCTTGGCCTTACTTTTGATGACTTTGATGTACTTGGTAAATCACACGTTACATATCGATATGGAGACAATCTTCCAACCATTCCTTGTTCTTTTTCAAATTCTTTCTCGATCTATAGGCTGCTACCTTGAATTGACATTTTGATTGAAGATGCACATAAATAAATTGTAATTTTTTTTTTTCAATTTCGGAGACCTTTCCGTCGAACAGTGGGTATTTATTTTTTACGGCACACATGAACTCTTTTCTATTCAAGACGTTGACAAAAATTTCTGATAAATCGTTGTATGAAATGCCCATTTTTACTTGTTAGCTAAAATTGTCTAATATTGTACAACCGTTTGCTTTAATTGTGCAATTCGTTTTTTTACCGCGAATCGTAATGGTAATCCCTGAATTTATGTCGTCTGACAATATTTTGGAAAATAAATATTTATCACTCATTCCTCCAAGAGAAAGAAAAATTTGAGTTTGAGTTTATAATTTTACACAGCACTGTAAAAAAAAAATTAAATTTGGCTGACCTCATAAAATCAAATCTCTCTAGTACAAAGAGTTTTTAAGTTTATGTTTACAAATGTATAGGAATTAATTTTGTGTTAAGTTTAGGTCGGACTCTTCGGAATTTTATTTTAAACTCAAGATAAATTCCAAAAAGTATGACGGATATAGTGATTCAAAAAACATTAAAAATTTTAAAACTATTTATTAAAAAATGTATAAAAAAAAGATACGAATACATGTGAAATAAATTGACCACTGTGTCGCCGATGTTCGCTAGTATTAAAACGGAAGCTACTAAAATGTGTTTAGCATTAAATGAGGGCCAAACTAAGTGTGTATATGCTGTCAACAAGAAGGGACAATCGGCTCTGCTATAAATTCTGCCAATAATACCTCAACAGAAATAGAACAAAGAATCACTCTTGGCAATCACTGTTTTTTTGGGCCAGAAAGGCAATTGAGTAGTAACGCCCTATCCTGAAAAACTAAGGATACTATATATTGGACCTTGATCATCCCGGTGGTGTTAAAACACGGACTCTATCGTAAACGGATTAAGATATCATCAGTCGTTTCTAGAGAAAAATGCTTCGGAAAATATTAGTTCCAGTTTGCTTTGACGTGACGAGTTTTGGAGGAGAAGATTCAACGACGAACTATACGAGCTGCGCAACGACACCACATGAGATGGCTAGGACATGTAAAGCGAATTGAAACCATTGCTCTAGCTGGCAGAGTTTTCGAATCTATCCCTGAGGGCCAACGCTGTAGAGGAAGACCTCACCTTAGGTGGCACGCACAAGTAGAAAATAGAAGGACACCTCAAACTACTGGGAGGCGGTTAGGCAGTTACTTAAAGACCAGGCTAACTAGAGAGGCTTGTTAGTTGAAGCTCAGGTTCACCCCGAATAATAAATGATGAAATCGCATAATAAATGATGGGAAGAGGCACGTGTATGAGCCAACTCTAAGAACAGAACTAATTGCATTCAGCAAAGGTTTTCTCATGACCACTACCATTGGAGAGAGCTGTGGATTGCTCACTGACGAAGGCAAGATTAGTTATTCTTACTAAAAATGGGTGTCACAGGTTAGTTATACGAGGGTAGTCCCAGAAGTGACCTGACGTATAGATGGCGGTTGTTATTTAAAAAGAATGACAATTGTAGAAAGTACCAACCTTATAAAGTTTAAATTTGTAATTTGACGACGCCTCAATAGTGAACGCTCCAATGAATTTTTAAATATGAAAAAAATTGGTCACATAACATACAATACTTTCATTTGAAAGGCCTCAATCCAACCAACATGTAAACGGAACTAGATTCTACTCTGGGGGAATCGTTTACAACAATAAAATATTGGGTGGCAGAGTTTAAGCGAGACCGTACGAGTTGCCACGACGAACATCGCACTGGTCGACCAAATGAGGTGAGTTCACCAGAAATGTTGAAAAAAATCTTAAAAATGGTATTGGATGACCGTCGATTGAAAGTGCAGATATTGTAGCATTTCAAAAAGTGCAGTATATGGCATGTTGACTGAAAAACTGGGCACGAGAAAGTTGTGCGCAAGATTGGTGCCGCGAACAGTCAAAACAATGGACTCAAAGGGGAGAATCGGCTCCAAAGAAAGCGAAGACAGTTCCATCAGCAGGCCAGGTCATGTCAGTTTTTGGGATACGCCTGGGGTAGTTTTCATTGATATTATCTTCAAAAAGGGAAAACAATCAACGGCGTGTATTACGCGAACATATTGCAGCACTTGAAAGATGAAATCCAGAAAAAAACGGCAGCATTTGGCGAAGAAAAAAGTTTTGTTTCATCAAGACGATGCCCCAGAGAAAATGGCTCTGTGGTTAAAGATTTGCCAACAGTAGAAAAGTGGAGCCTGCGGTTGATGGCAATTTGAAGGAGCTCGACGATTCTCGCTATAAAATATCGAAGCTATTGAACATCGCTGGGAAACTTATATTGAACCAAAAGGAGACTATGTAGAGGAATAAACATATTTTTCCCAAATTTTTATGTGTTTTCTTTGCTAGTTCGGGTATTTCTTGGTCTATCATCGCAGCTGGCCAAACCTTTAAAGAAAATCCAGGGAAAAGAGGGAAAAGCTTTTTCCAACTTATTCCTAGCTATTCACAAATTAGCCAGAAAGTTCAAAAATACAGTTGGTTCACAATTCATTTTATCGCCTTAAATGAAAACCAGCGATTAATACTCTTTTTCTAACCTTAACAGTGTTAATAAGTAGTCAAATATGCAACATTTTTGATCATCATTCCCATAAAGCTCTAAAAAGTCCAACTCCCTTCTGTCTTTAAGGCCATTTTGTAAGCATTTTATCAGTTAAATGCATCCCTTCAGTTGTAAATTGTCTCAGTCCTCAAATCTTTTGCGTTTGCTTCGATTTTACGACCCTTTAAGATGTCGTTAAGAGAATCACTTTCGATGACGGTCGAAACGATTCACCCCCGAATATCTACCTCTCCCAAAGGAATCTCTCTACCTAATACAAGCCCACATTACCCTGAAATCAATAATTCTCTTTAGCCTAGCTGATGTTGCCTCCATTGCACAGGAGTGCCATTGCTACAACACAAGGAGGGGTGGGTTTTACTTGAATGTGCCTCTATTCGTATACCACCTCGAACTTGCGTGTCAGCACAAATTCCACAAGGTCGTAAATTACACCTTTTCACCAGGTACAATGATATGGCGTGTCTACAGGAATCACCCGAGAGATACTTTATGTAAGTTGGCACAGGCAATGTTTCAGCAATTCTCCTATATTCTATCCATGTGCGTATGATTACTTGTATGTGAGTTTCGGAAAGAAGCCCCTGATGGCGATGAGTATTCTGGAAAAGAATTCGTTTAAATTTCTCACAGAGGAGCATAAATAGAAAGTAAATATTTTATGAGGCAATTTTAAGAGAAGTCGTGATTGCATCTGTGGTGGGTGAAGCGGTAGAAAATTGTCTCCTTTCCGCAATTGGCTAAACGTGATGGGATTTTATTACCACATAACTTTCTTCGTTGTGCCCCTTTCAGCAGGAGTCAATTTAATTAGCCTACAAAAGGAGGGATAACTTCTAACCCCAATAGGCCAATTGACTTTTGGACAAATGCTAAATATCAAAGACTGAATGGCTGCTTGATGAAATTGAAATGTCATTGAAAAGCCAAATCTGTCATCAACATAGTCCTTATTGTTATAGCTCACTCACATAACCCCAACCAAAGTCCACTTGACTGATTCCACTTTAAATTGAGTTAACTGGTAAATGTATCTGTATCTTCAGCTCATTGAAGACTCTGTTGTAAAGGAGTTCTCAGTTGTTACTTTCTCGGTTCGGCGGGTTTGTATCCATACGAGACAATAGCACTGAGAGGACAGTTCGATGGCTGCATTCTCGTGCAAACTCATGCGGTGGACGTATCTCATTTGTTACCACCACTGGTAGATGTACGAGTACATATGTATAACAAGTTTGTGGTGTACAAGTACAGGATACTACTGTGATCTATTATTCCATCATAATCGAAATTCCCGATTGGGATTTATAATTTGTCGATAAACCTTTCAAATTGACTCACCGAAAATGTACGGTATGTCGGATTTGGTTTCGCATGATTGCTGCAAACTCAATCTGTAATGAAGCAAGTAATTTGTTCTCTCTGTGGAAAACGTTTATCGGTGGTTTAGTCGACTTCAATCGATACTCAAACTTTAATTAGGTTCAATGGAATTTGTGAATTGGTCTGCAACCTGAAATTGCTTTTTAACGAACGGAAATAGCGTCAAACTGCAGTACGTAGATGTTATCTCGAAATATCAGGATCATAAAAGTTTTCTTAAAACGATATAATAACAATCTATAAATGTGGACCTAAGTTGTAAGCGATTGGGTAATTTCTGATACTCTCATGTCAACGATCAAATGCTTGGCGAATTTCCTAGTTGTGGTGCAGGGGTCAACAATTAAACAAACTGTCGTGCATTTATTCTAAACATGAAAATGTGAGTTTTGTCAAATTTTGCAGCAGTGCTTAAGTGGTTATGTCAAAGTCTACTGGCCCCGCCAGTCCATATGAAAAATATATACCCAGCGATAGAACAACAGACGGCATTGAAATTGACTGATGAATTTTTTTAATCACGGCATGACATAATTATGTAGATATAGTGATATATCTAACCTCCACCTTCGAGGCTGGAATGGTCATGCGCTTATTAACATACACCATGAATGACTCGAACTGCAACCAATTTCAGATTGCTATAATTTCCAAACCTTTCATGACAGTGAGCTCAAATTGACACATGACAGATAATTCTATTATTTAAAAGCCTTTTAAATTATTCGCGTCTGAGGTGTGTTGAAAAATTTTTATCCACGATGGAATTCAAACGCGATAGTGTGATTGCTTTATATTTGGCTGGAAAACCACAAGTAGCTATCGTTAGAGCCCTCCAGCACCTCAACGTGAATAAATCATTTGTGTCTCGAAACATAGATCGTTACCGTGATACTGGCAGCGTTGCAAAACGCCATGGAGGTGATCATAAAAAAACAGCAACATCGGCAGAAATGGTTCGATAAGTGAAGGCTCGAATTGAGCGAAATCCGCGTCAAAGTGGAAGAAAAATGGCTCGTGAGCTCAACATATCGTTGGAACGGATGTAACACATACTGAAAAATGAGCTTAGGCTCAAGCCAAAATTTCAAAAAGCACACGATCTTACACCGCAACAGAAAAAAGTTAGAGTCGAAAGAGCGAAGGAGTTGCTACGCTTGCACGAAAGTGGTGAGTTGCCGAATTTGGTTTTTTCCGATGAGTCGCCATTTGTTATCGAGCAATATATCAACAAACAAAATGACCGAGTTTACTTGCCAGAGAGGTCCTTCGAAAATTTACACCTTCGGACGGCCACCAGAAAGCAGGCAGCACCGTTGGTGATGGTTTGGGCCGCCATAACCACCGATTGTCGCTCTCCGCTCGTATTTTTGGACCGTGGCGATCGTATACCGTGAAAATATCTTAGAAGCAGTATTGAAGCCTTGGGGAAACAATCATTTCGGTCGGAGACCGTGGACACATCAACAAGACGCGACACCATCTCACGAAGCGCGCGTCAACCAAGATTGGTTAAAAAACAATGTTCCACACTTCATTTCTACGACACAATGGGTTGAAAATTCTCCGGATGCAAATCCGTTGGATTTGTCTGTCTGGGGTATTTTGAAGGCGATGGTTGGGACTAAGAAATACCAAAGTTTAGATCACCTCAAGCAAGCGCTTCGCCGGGAATGGGCCAAAATACCGCAGAGCCACTTGCGCGCAGCGTGTGATGTTTTCTTCGGCCGTCATTATTCGCCATTATTCGCGCCAAAGGTAGATATATTGAAAACTATTGAAAACATTTCTTGCTTTGGCACAATAAAATTTATCAAAAAATAAAATAATTATAGCATTTTAAAAAGTTGGAGTTCGAGTCATTCACCCTGTATATTGTACATACTTCAACTTAAAAAAAAACTCCAGGATCCAGAATGTACCTGCTTCTTTTGCTAGGACAATGTTATAGTTTTTCTCACTTAAAGTTCTTTATTAGACAGTGTTTGAGATGCTATGCATTTTTCCACTCCTTTGAAGGCAAAGAAATGCGTAGGTAGATGCTGATCTTGATAAACGAGTAAGTCATTGCAAAACTCTGCTGACTAGTAAGACTTCTACCATTCTCGATGCTAGCTCCTTCTGAATTAAATATGGATTTTTTGACCTTGTTCAAACGGAATATCCGTCCGTGATGACATGACGCCTGTGGTTGTGTTTGCCCAAGAAGTTCTTCAGTTGCTGCGGTATTCTATATGGATCTCGTACCATACAAAATTAATAATCTTTCTTGCTGTGTGACTCAAGTGAGTCTGCATTGTTTAGAAGTCTTTAGATCTTTCTTCCAGTTGCACTTGGCTAGTCTGTGCGTTTCATAAACTAAGGTCTTGGATTCCTTGTAATCGAATCCTATTCTTGGAATCAGCAGTATCGGGTGTAACTCGTTTTTAAAGGATCACCACGCTCAAAAATTGCTGATTAATTGCCCAAAAAATATCGATAGGATCGCACGCTCCTATCACGCCGTAACAGAGGCATTCATGACGATTTAAGAAGAAGCAAAACAAATTTGCTACTTCGAAAAAGTCAACCAATAAAAGTCTTCATTTTCTTTCGTCATTTCTTCTTTCCGAGGAGCGTAGTGCGTCATGGAAATCATCTTGTGCGGAGTGCGGCAACACGATCGAACGTTCCTAATTAAGTTGATTCGTTCTCAGTGCTCTACTCCACGATTGAGAAGGGCAGTCAAGTTGTCTTCGCGCCGTAGGATGTGTCCAATCCATTGTCACTAAATTCTTTTTATGGGTTCTTGGTCCGTTGGAGTTACGATAACCATCAGAAAGATTTTGGTGAACGATTTGGGTTTCTGTCGTGTAGCAGCAAAGTTGGTGCCAAAAGACCTCAATTTCATGCAAAAAAGAGAAAGTGTTGATGTCGCAAAAGAGATGATTTGCCAGGCTGAATCCGATCCCACATTCATCAAAAGGATCATTACTGGAGACGAGACGTGATTTATGAGTACGACATGCAATCCAGACATCAGGCAAGTGAATGGCGTTCACCAAATGAGCCGAGACCAAAAAAAACACGTCGTTTTCAGTCAAAAAAGAAGGCAATGCTCACGGTTTTCATGGATTACAACGGTGTAGTGCATCATGAATTTTTGGCAGAAGGCCAGACAGTAAACAAAGAGTACGAGTATTATTTGGGAGTTATGAGACGTTTGCGTGAAGCAATGCGCCGAAAGAGACAAGAATTCTGGGCAGAAAACTCGTGGATTTTGCACCATGATAACGCACCGTCGCGGTCGCATAGTGCCATTATTATTCGTAATTTTTTGACGAAAAGTGCAACAAATACCATCCAACAGCCACCGATTTCACCTGACTTGGCTCCCTGTGACTTCTTTCTGTTCAATCGAGTTAAAAAACCACGCGTTTCAGCAGCCGAAAGGAAGTTATGGAAAAATGAAAAAATGTTTCGCGGATTGGATCAAGCGCTGGCATAAGTGTGTTGCAGTCGATGGGGATTACTTTGAAGGGGACAATACACATAAATTTAGATGAATAAACTTGTAATTTTAATTTTCTAAATAAATTCCTGGAACTTTTTGATCATATTGTAACAGAATACCATAGTCCTAGCTTTTTTTTTTTTTCTCTAGGAACATTCCTTCACCAGACTTTGGTTTCGTAGCTTTCACCTGTGCGATTATGTTGCACACAGTTCAGTACCACTTTAGTTAGTCGAGACCTTAATTTCTCGATATAGGAAGTTGTAAATTTTCCGGACTGCTTGCCTGACAACGCTAAATTGATCGCGGATGTGCCAGGACTTTTTTTTTGTCTGAGTTTGTTTTAAGTCCCACTTTTCTTGCTTTAGCTTCTACATTTTGGACCATCAGACTAAGGTTCATTACCTGACGTGAAAAAAGACAAATATCGACAGTGCAGTCGAGGTGTTTAAGGAAAGTTGTAGTCAACCGAATTCCGTCAATGCTGCGCGAAATACACGTTGATGAACACTACTCGTTAGAACAACAGCAGTGTCAGTATGCATGTATGGCAAACTCCAATTTGAACTTTAGAATGTGCGGACATTTTACCATAGTATACTACTCGTAGACATGACACTTACTACATTCGAATGCATTCTTGATAATATAATAACTATGAGCTTTCCTGGGAAACCTCTCCTGTGCAAAGTTGGCCAGACACCTTCTAGTTTCAAACCGCCAAAAACATTCTTAAAGTTGATAAATAGAAGATTTAGTGGAGACCTGTACTTGAAACATTGCTCTGTTATTATCCGTAAGCATTTTTGTGATTGACGCAGAAGAACCTGTCGTGGAAGCCTGTGTTTTTGTTGTCGAAAGTTAAATTTGAATCTTCCTCATTATGTTGTAATATGATTTTAGTTGTCAACTTGGCTAAGGCCGGGAAAACGTATATACCATTCTCTACAATTCATCAGATTACTCTTTTTGGAAAGTTGGATGACCAATTCCTCGCTTTTCCGTAGCAAATTTGAGTAGTTTGAGTTTTTGAGGACTGTATCGAAGTGTTTCCCCATCTGGTGAGTTGATCTTTATCTGAAATCGGAGGGCTACCGTCCAAGCCCTTCACTAGACGTTGGTTGAGGTTCCGGCTACGAATGGGGTCCTGGATAATAGACAGCCTTCCCATCACATCTATTTACTGCTTCTATGGAGCTTGACGTAAATGAGTTGATATTCTAACGTTTGTTGTTTTACGAGATATTAAACTTCAAATTCGGTCCTCTTTAGTTCTGTGTCCAGCCAGATCTGCTCTTTGAGTGGTTATCTATGTTTTTCACATTGTGTTGTTGATTGTTTCTGCTCCTTAGGCAAGATCGTTAATGCGTTTGCGCAGTAGGGGATCCCTTAACTTGGGGCTATTCAACATAGTGACGTTGAGTTGGTTTGAATGGTTACCATTGACGGTTGCAGTGCAAGTGGGTATTAAAGCCTTCTGTTTCGAATATCTAAGAGATTCGGCGGCTAGTCGCCTGTGACTACTTGTCAATTAGGCTACTCTAGAAGCCGTAAAAAAAATGGGCTTTTTCGTAATTTTTTTTCTGCAAATATAAAATAAATCGAGTTGACAAAGGTAGAAGTTGATTGCTCATATGATTGACTGTGAAACATAATTTTTATAGAATAATTTGTTTAAAAATGGAGGCTGTGCAGAGTTTCTTAAATGACCCCCCTTTTGGCAGGGTCTACGGCGTACCAGCTCCTGTAAATTTTGAATTATGATAATTTTTTTATTGCACATAACAACAGCTAGAGAAGTACTCGTACGTAGGATTTTTTTCGATATATTGATTTTTTGATTTTTGGCCGAATAACGCACTTCCAAAGTCAAACTTGCAAAATTCGCAGAAAAATCGCCATAAAATTGTTAATAACAAATGGACTATGCTATATAAAAAAAACGTACGTACTTATTTAGACAATACATTTTAACAGATCTACAGTGGTTAGAATTTGAAGTGAATTGTTTGAAAATTGTTATGAGTGCGCCCAACTTGAAAAATGCAGTTTTGAGATTAACGCGTTTAAAATTTTAAGTTATAGAAAGGCTTTTGGTTTTTGAAGTAGCGCGCGCTCAAGGGGCTAAGATACGCTTAAAATGTTTGCATACAGTGCGAGCGAAGGAAAATTAGGGAGGTAGGAAAGATAGGTACCGATGTGCGTTGGTTTTAAATGTCTGAATATTATTCCAGGCAGGGCATCTCACAAGCGAGTTGTTCGGATTTGGAACGAGTCACGATATTTCAGAGTACGTCCGAAAGTGGGCTTGAGGGTATACTGATGATCATACATAGCGATACGGTGTTACGGTTGAAGGTTTGAAGGGGGGGAATGCTACTGGCGATTTCTATGGAGCACTGGTGGTAAAAATAGCGATAAAACAAAGTGAGGCATGAGACAATTCGTCGGTGTTCGAGGGTTTCCATTGACTGAGATATATTAGAGTCAACTATGAGTTTTATAGCACGGTTTTGAATCTTGTCTAACAGGTGCAGAGATGTTTAGGCGCCCCTGAACATATGTATGTGTGATTGTACTCTAATTTTGGGCGGATAAATGCCTTATATATCGGGGCCTGATAAGAATGGAAACGTATTTCTTATATCGTTTGAGGAAACCTAGACATTCCGCAGCATTTTTGGCGATATCGAATATGTGGTCATTCCAACGTAAGTTGTCATTGACACACATAACGAGAATGGAAAGCTTTTGGGTTTCGACGATGCAAACGCCATTCATGGATAGTGGCTGGGTGTTTGAATTTCGCTTTAACGACAGCAGACAGCATTGTGTTTGGGAAACGTAAATTCCGCTCTGTTGATACGAGTAGTTCCCCAATTGATTATGCTTGTAATATCGCAATTAAATGAGTTTAGCATACGCTGCCGTTCTCTTTCTACAACCGTTGAGCAGGGACGTGAGTCCGGAAACGAATATGAAAAGCAGAGAGTATTGTCGTCAGCAAAGGAATATATTGGGTTAGAAGTAGCAGACAAGAGATCGTTGATGAAAATTAAAAAGAGTGTCGGAGATAGAACGGAGCCCTGGGACACACCAGCATTTATTTTATCAATATCAGACTTGAAGCCATCCAAGACAACTTGAATTGAACGTTCCGAAATTTAGTTTCTAATCCATTTGGGATCGTCGATACCAAATGCACGCATTTTCGACAAAAAAGCCTGATGCCAAGCTCTGTCAAATGCCTTAGGAATATCAAGTGCAACTATCTTGCTCTCGCCACATTGGTGTACGCTTTCGTTCGGCTTGTCGGTGAGACAAGTTGCTATGAAAACCGTGCTGACGGTCATTGAGAAGTTTTAGTGTTTCGAGATATTTCATGAGCTAACGATTTACAGTGTTTCCAAGACTTTGGAAAGAAGGGACGTAAGTGCAATGGGTCTGTAGGAGGAGAGAGAAGAAGATTCGCCTTTTTTAGGAACGGGCTGGAAAAATGCTGTTTTCTATCTGCTCGGAAAGAGTCCTAAAGAGTAGGATAGATGAAAGAGCTTACGCAGTAGTTTTGCCAGCGTGGAAGAACACCTCTGCAGAAGAAGGGGAGATGGCCTTGTACTATACTTTGAAAAAGAAGTACTTTGAGATATTTCCGGGCAAAATCTTTTGTGAT
This sequence comes from Volucella zonaria, assembly GCA_963966105.1. Classification (NCBI taxonomy): domain Eukaryota; kingdom Metazoa; phylum Arthropoda; class Insecta; order Diptera; family Syrphidae; genus Volucella; species Volucella zonaria. Next base: position 143,241,077 of record OZ014531.1, on the reverse strand, counting down.
ATCACTTTTGAGGTCCTAAGTGATCAAAATAATTTTATTCAAAATCCTAGAGTGGCCTAACCCCTTAAGACCCAACTAATCTTGTAGAACGTGTTATGCTTAAAAGCGTATCTCCAAGGACCAAGCGGTTGATATTGCACAAGTCTGCAGGCCGCTCACTATTGTCATTTCGGTTTCCAAGACCGATGATGCCCAAGTACAGAGTTTCGGTTTCTTATTGGCATCTGCATTTTAGTTCTGAATTGTAGTAATTTTTACTTCAACCTGAAATCTAGAAATTAGTGGTTGGTCAATGCAAGGTTTCCAGTATATATGCTGCTTAGTGTTGCTCGGGTTAGCATCAGTCCTACTCGGGATCTCAAAGGGCTCGCAGTTGGTTTACAGGTAGGACATTACAATTTTGCTGACGAGTGATATTTTCCCTTATTAAACCATCTTATCTCAGTTAACGCTATTGTGTTTATCTTATATAACGAGAGCACCTGCTCGGGTTTGTACGATCTAGCGTTTTGAGGCTCTTCCTACAGTGATGTTCGGGAAACCGATCAGTGTCCGTGTATGAAAGCCGGAGGACACATATCCTGTTTTGCGACGCAGAAGGCTTGTTAGTAGTCCCTTCATATTTCAGTTTCCGAAGAAATTTTCAACTGTTGTTACGGGAATGTATAATAACAACAAGGCTTGCTAACATAGTTGCTCGTTGTGGTTTTTCTCGTTATTTAGTGGGCCAACACCTATCTATAAGGCCTTTGTTAACCGTTTACCGTCAATCAATAGGAAGCTGATTACGGCAGTCAGAAACACGTTCACAAGTAAACCAGTAATGTAAAAATCAACATGTAAGTATTACTTCCCATTCTTGCAGTTTCATGTCTTGTAATTGCTCAAATTTAGGAGCAAATTATTTTTAATTTTCAATAGCTGAACCGTGAACGTCAATTCGAAACGCATTACCATCTTGTTTTTGTGTAGTTGAAAAACTTTTTTAATTAAAACAAAAAAAAAACAGTTCTACCAAGTCATTTTGACTTAGCTGTTCAACAGCACAACATTTTCAATTGGAATTCCTTTCTTCAATTCCTTCTTACACCCCTAATGCAATAGAAACAATAAAAATGCTCATATTATACAGAGTAAAAAAAATGAAAAGAAAAACTTTTTCTTAATCAGTATCCAACCAATATGACTGCTAAGCTAATGTTCAGACGAGTACAAAACTGAGAATGTGAAGTTTAAAAGCCAGCCACTTACCATAAGTGTTGTTTTTCCATCCACATATGTTCGATTCTCAAAGGTCCCCCAACACCCAATCCAATCCGAAATTTCTTAAACTTTTTTCAGTGCACAACAGGAAAAATGATTTTAAGTTCACCACTCTCAAGAACACCATTACTCCCAAACAAAGAGAATTTAGTCGCGCGGAAAACCTCAGGCCTCGTTTCGGCATTGTATTTTTCAAACCTTGAGAGTGCTTCCTTCCTTTTGTTGACACTTCTTCGAAGCCCGACTGCTTGCACCCTTATACGAGTATGAGTCGAAGTGCGAAACTTGTAGACACTTTTATCAATCCAACAGTTCTTAGCCGGTGTCGGGAAATTTAGGAACGAAAATGAACAAAAATAAAAAAATGCTCTCACATCCTGTTGCCAGTAATGGATGTAATGGATTTTCTTTTCCGCTTTTTCCATTTTTCCGCTCTATGCTGAAAGAACTCTTTTAATTCGGAAACCGACAAGGGGGTTGTGCATTTGCAAGTTGAAATTAATTTCCGCCAATTGTCCTCATACCTTTGCAGACTCCATTATGAAAATATGTATTCCTGCGGATTCCCATTTTAAAAGGTTCTCACTTAACGCGACGTGTTTCCGGTTGGCTCTTTCTCCAAGTTCCACTGCTCCGACAACTGCTGATGAACATACCAACTAAGATTGGTATGGTAATTGCAGTAATTAAATTCCGTTTGGCAATAAAAAGGTTTCTTCGAATGCTAAAAGAGTGTGCATAATAGTTACGTGTCCTTGTTTGTAGTCTTATGGATTTGAGCAAAAATGATAGACTGGTATGTAGTTACATATGTGGGAAGCCATAAATTAATAGACTTTGTCATTTCAATTTGTGGAATTTGGAAGAGCGCAATTTTTATTGCGAATTTTTGATGGTAGGAAAACGTTTCCTCTCGACAGTTAAGTCATCGAAATGTGATTCTTGTGTTTATGTAGTGAAATGTCTACCCCAATGGGACTAAGATCTCTTAGAATAAGCGTGATTAATAAGATTTATACCAGATTGTAAGATTTTACTTCACAACCTATAGACAACATCATGTCTTTTTAAACGGCCATTTAAAAATGGAACAAGCACAAAACTGGAGCGTAAACTTTTCAGGTATTGTCTATTTCTTTTGGCTGACACTTGTCTTGGCTACCTACAAACTATTGTAGAATTCGCATCTGCATTGCACGTGATGGTATTAGTTGGAAACTAATCGACTTCGTCACGGATAGAACCGTTGGTGTCCATAGAATTATAGTAATATGACCTAGCTAGGGCAGCTGCTGACTTGTATGGGCCTAACAATGTGTACTTTTGTCGAAAATATTGCCAGGAGAAAACATTTGTCCGATTGGTGCGGTATCCTTTTTTAGTGTGCTCATTATCTGAGCTCTTATGATAGAAATAGTGCCGAGTGTTACACCTTCCTTAAAGTATGAGGCAAAGTAATAGTGATCACACCCGAGAACAAGTCAAAATTAAAGATTCCTACACGTTTTTGCAAATTGACTGGCAATGCTTAAAATATAGAAGAACTACCTCCTCACACTGCTAAATGGAAGGTACGACCCAAATTTCGTATCAGGGTCCTTAACAGCTTGTACATGATCCTATCTGAGATTTGTATCAATACTTGAATCCATATATTTATTATCGATCTGATTATCTTTTATCAGTGCGGTGTTAGGCCCGGTATGTCTACAAATGACCAAATGTTCACACACGAGAGAATCCAAGAAATTCAGATCCATACTAACCATGATCATTTAGATAGATATGATATACATAGATCCCTGCCAAACTTGTTAGAATGTGCAGAATGCCGATGGAGAGCATTCGCTACTCCGGAAAGGTCTAAAGCAATCCGACAGAGACAAGATGATTTGCTGTTATTTGACAGAAGCATATTTTCCAAAAATCTGCAGCTGCTTGCATACCCTGAATAGCAACAGAACACAGCCAACTATCATTAATGCGTTTGCAAATATTGAAACAGAAACAAAATTCAGTTTAGCTGTAAAAGTTGGCAAACGCATATGGTGTCATTAACAAAGGACGCACAGTGTCGACGAATTGAACGAAACTTCACCATAGCCTGCTATAACTTTAATGAAGTTAAATAAATTTATGAAGACGAGACTTCATCACAAGTGAAACGTAGACCACATTTAGTAAATCTATATTTCTTTGCCAAAAGACAACAATTGAGTAATAAAACTTTGTCGAAGAAAAAAAAGCAAACTGTACGAGTATATAAGACCCTATTCATGCGTCCTCACCAGAGGACGTTAGAGCCGGGGTATTGAAATATAATTAGCCTATTTTTGGTACCGTTTACGTTGACGGGTTTTGGTGAGGAATTGTATTTTACGAGCTGCTATATGTACCCGTAGTTTCATACACAAACGAACAATGAATCAGAGAAAAACCTCGCTTTTCATCAAGGCCCAGGGCTACCCCGTACAATACCTCAGTCATGAGCTGTTTTTATGAAGAAACAACTGTCATACTTATAATATAAACATACAGGGTGTCCCAAAAATCAACGTCAAGCCGGAAACGGGTGATAGGTCAAGTGATGTCGGTTATCACAAAATTATAAAAAAAAATCTAAGTCATGTACTTTTAAAATTATTGGCATTCAAAAAACATCGAGAAATCTGACACCCTGTGACGATCTTTTAAGTACTGTGACCGCAAATCTTTGTTTTTCTTCGATTTTTTTTTGCCACGTAACCCTGAGTAACTCTTCTGTAAACCACGGTCCAAAATTGAAACACAACTACGAGTATATCGATTTTAACTAAAATATTGCTCTTTTGTCCATCCATGTATCTGAAAATCAATAATCACCCAACTTGAAATGACTGCACTGACAAAAAAATGTACTGTGCTCTTTTGGGAAGTAACTTTAAAAGATGGCGTATTCAGTCTGGATTCTAAAATGAAATGACTCTTACTAGACTAACGCTTAATTAAGGACAAACAAAATATTTTGTTAAAGAAACCCGATTCATAGTTAATTCTTTTTAATAGGTTAAAATGAGTACCAAATGTGAGCGAGACACAGTGACGCTGTGATTGAGATGGATAAACACGCCATTTCGACTAGTGTGAGCGAAACAGATAGAGGTGCCACCCTTGTCATTTCATTTCATTTTTTTCCCGTCACAGAGCACACAGAACACTACGTTCTCTTGGTGTATGCTCTCAGTATCGCCATCTACCGATCTTGTATCTTACGAGTACAACAAATGTTCAAACTCTTTGCCTTCAGCGGCAATGCAAGCTATGCATCTTCTTACAAATGATCTGGTAATAAGAGGGGCATATCTTCTGGAGTTGATGTCTTCAACGGCTTCTGCAATTTTTTATCGCTGCTCGTTTAAATTTTCTATCGGCTTAGAATAAACGTTTGCTTTTACTGCTCCCCAGAAAAAAAAATCGAGCGGATTTAAATCAGGTGAACGGGCTGGCCATAAAATTGTACCAGACCGCCCTATCCGCCTGTTGGAGTATTCCCGATACCACATGCATACATAAATATTTAGTAACACGTCTTCCAATAAATTTGGTAAGTGGTTCTCCAAATAAACCTCGGCATTCAAATTCTGCGGCAGCTCGAATAGGCCAATAATTCTACCATTTAAAATTCCCGTCCACATGTTTACTTTAAAACGATACCGTGACCTATCTTCCCGCATCAAATGTGGATTTTCCACGTGCCACTCGTGCAAATTGTGGAGGTTCATGTAACCGTCCCTTTGAAAAGTTGATTCGTCCGACCACAGAATTTTTTCGAAGAATCTCGGATCATTTCTGAACCTCTGCAACATCGTTTGAAAAATTGCACTCTGTCTGTATAATCTCGGGGTACCAGATTTTGGACTCGTTGTACATGGTACGGATGGAGCTGGTTTTTCCTTAGAATTCGGTGTGCTGTACTTTTGGGCACTCCTATGGTTTCTTCAATTGCACGTACAGAGGTACTAGGGTCTTGTGCGACTACTTATAAGACTTCGTCCTCGTAGCGCGTGACGGGTCTTTCCTCACTAACAATCAGATTTGCAAAACAATCATCTGAGAATGACCGGTGCACATTTAAAAATACTCGATGATCCAGATGACGCTGAGCATTTGGGTATCTCTCATGATAAAGTCTGGCTGCAGCAATAGCATTTTACTTGCATTCCCCATAAATGAGGTGCATGGTATCATATTCCTGAGCAGTGTTTCGAGATGACATGATGGCACTCACACTACACAATGACGGGATCAACGATCAACACTAGTCCAGAAGAAATCCAGGTTCGACAGAAACGGTTAGATAGCAAATCAAAGTCGCAATGCAATGAAGTCCAATAAAGAAAGTCAAAGTTGTAAGCTCGAAATCAACACGAATATATAATAATTAGCTGTAAGCGAAGGAGTGTAACGTATCCACTGCAGTATTGCACGATTTTCCTACGCGTCACTGCTTGACATTTCTATCTGTTTCACTCACACTAGTCAGAATGGTGGGTTTATCCGTCTCAATCACAGCGTCACTGTCTGTCTCGCTCACACTCATTTTAACTTATTAAAAAGAATTAACTATGAATCGGGTTTCTTTAACAAAATATTTTTTTTGTCCTCAAGTAAGCGTTAGTCTAACAAGTGTCATACCATTTTGAAATCCAGACTATACAGGGTGAGTTTTTTAACTTGAGACATCCAAATTACTCGAAAAATACGCGATATCGCGAAAAATGTTTCAGACAAAATTCACAAGGTTCTGAAGGAGACATAAGATGGTGACCACGAGTTTGACCTTGAGGCCCATTTTCAAGGTCAAACGAAGGTCACTTTTGATTTTTCAAATGATAATTCCTGATTTTCATTGCTCAGTCGTATTACTCAATGGGGCACACGACTTTGTCTCAGGTCTTATTCATTCAGTGCTAGATACCACTGCTCTGGCACGCCTAAATCATTAATCGGTTTCCAACGTTGTTAGGGTGTTAGAAGGTCGAGATTTGTTTTGAGGAAGTCATTATTGCCTCGAGTGAAGTTAAAACTCAAAGAAATTTCAGATAAAGACAAATTGTCCTAAACTTATCTGAGAGTGTATGATGTGCACTCTGCCCTTTTTTTCTACTTGAACGGAACTGTACTTCATTTAGGAGTTCGGTATTTGTTTTGAGGAACTGATTATTATTAGTAACGTTTTCCAGATTAATAATGCGGGCTATTCCAATTCAGTTCAAAATTGAAATGATATTGATTTATGGAGAAATTGGATGGAATATCGATGGTGCTGTTGCTCTTTACGCCCAACGTTTCCCAGACCAGATACGATCGCGCGCTTCCTTTTATCGGGTCATCCAACAATTCACTGGTGAAATAAGTGTGCAACCAAAGAAAAGGAATCGGTCAGATAGGGTGGCTGTTGAGGACAATGAAATAGCAGTGTTAGCTGCCGTTGTACACGATCCTCACATTAGCACTCGCCAAATAAGTCGTGAATCAGGAATTTCTCAAACGACTGTCTGTAAGATATTACATCGGCATAAATACAATCCTTATCATGTTTCAATGCATCAGGAACTTTCTAGTGAGGATTTTCGCAACCGGGTTTGCTTTTGTCAATGGGCACTTCAACAAATTGAACGAGACCCCCTTTTCTTCGCCAAGGTATTATTCTCTGATGAGTCGACTTTCACCAATCACGGTACTGTCAATCGACATAATATGCATTACTGGGCTACTGAAAACCCTTTTTAGTTGCGACAAGATGAACGCCAGCACCTTTGGAATATTAATGTTTGGACGGGAATTATTGGGGATAAATTAATAGGTCCATATTTTATTGAAGGCAACTTGAATGGCGAAAAGTATGCAAACTTCTTGCGGGACCATCTTCCAGCACTACTAGAAGAACTGCCATTGGAGTTGCGACAAACAATATGGTTTCAACATGATGGTTGTCCAGTCTATTATTCCCAAGTAGCAGGGGGCGTGTTAAACAATGTTTACCATCAACGATGGATCGGACGAAGGAGTCCGAGGCAATGGCCTGCTAGATCACCTGATCTTACGTCACTTGATTTCTTCTTGTGGGGCTACTTAAAAAGTGAGGTTTACAGAAAAAAGCCAACAACACGTGATTACATGAAAAGACGAATAACTGAAGCTTGCCAGAAGATTACGCCAGAAATAGTTCTCAGTTCTGTTGGTTCATTTAGAGCGCGGATAGACAAGTGTACTGAAGTGAATGGTCACATTTTCGAGAATTTGTTGAAATAGTCTCGGGAAATAAACGTCGAAATGGGAAGAATTCAATGATTCCACAGTGGGAAGCAAGGGGACCCAGTCCAATTAATCACCCCGAAGGAAACAAAATACTGCTACGTCCAGGTCGTTGTTTCTGGGTTATGCTAAACGCAGTATGTAAAAACAAATGACAAGCCTACGAGCAATACGACTGAGCAATGAAAATCTGGAATTATCATTTGAAAAATCAAAAGTGACCTTGAAAATGGGTCTCAAGGTCAAACTCGTGGTCACCATCTTATGTCCCCTTCAGAACCTTGTGAATTTTGTCAGAAACATTTTTCGCGATATCGCGTATTTTTCGAGTAATTTGGATGTCTCAAGTTAAGAAACTCACACTGTATATGTCATCTTTTAAAGTCACTTGCCAAAATGGCATAGTACATTTTTTTTGTCAGTACAGTCAGTTCAAGTCGGGTGATTAATGATTTTCAGATATATGGATGGTAAAAAAAAGTAATATTTTAGTTAAAACCGATATAATTATGTTTAAATTTTCAACCGTAATTTACAGAACAGTTACTCAGGGTTACGTGGCAAAAAAAAATTGAAGAAGTACTTGAAAAATCGTCACAGGGTGTCAGATTTCTCGTTTTTTTTTTGAGTGCCAGTAATTTTAAAAGTAAATGGCTTAGGTTTTTTTTTTATAATTTTGTGATAACCGACACCACTTGACTTAGCACCCGTTTCTGGCTTGCATTTGATTTTTGGGACACCCTGTATATAGAACATAAAATATTTGCAAAGAGAGAACAAATTTATGATTATTTCGAATACGTTTATTAAAGATTTAACTCTTCTCGTATATACAAAATAAGTTTTTAAACAAAAAAACTGCAATAGATATGCCAATGAATACAGTGACTTATCTTTTGACTTCTGCCACTTGATTCTGTTCCTGATGTACAGGAAAGCGTCGTATAAATTCGCTTATCGTCTCAGAGCTCCTCTTAATCCGTTCGCATTTTTTAGTTTTCAACTGTCATTACAATACTGTCAGAAGACATTTCATTTTGATTTTCTTCAAGATACATGATGGTCAATCATGGTAATCAGCAGCAGTTGCATATTGCAACGACTGGAAAATGAAAATCAATTTTTAAAAGTCGGAAGCAACCTTATTTAGAACTCTATTAAGGAAGATTATAGGTACATCAGAAATAGTAATATGTAATAAGATACCCATTATTGGACAGTACGGATTGCCACTGGTGTTGAACGGTGAGGTTAGATGCCATGGATGTAAATAAATTCTTATGTTGCAGCATAAGGATTTAGTTTTGATAAGTAGACAAATTCAAAATATCCAATTTGATTCAAGGGTAATATTGTATGTCCCGCTAATAATCTGGTTCAATGTAGCACCGTATAACATAGAAATGACTCGGCTGTTTGACAAGCAGTCTCCTAGCAACTAGCCTAGGTCTCCGGCTACAGAGAATGCCAGGGCCTGGGTACGTACAATATTATCTCAACTACGAGTATTAAACATGATTATTAATTTTCTGATCAAAGTGATTCCAAGACATGCCACAAGAGCAAAGTTTAGTGACAAGGACCTGATTTGCGAGGCTAGCTATTAGTAACAGTAAATGGTGCTTTGAGAATTTATCCCGATCTGGCTTTATTCCACTAAATGCACTAGCGTTACAGGCTAGGTGAAATAGCGCCGTCAACACGTTGCCTGGGACAAACAGCGTATGATCTTGGCGGCTAATTTTCATCAAAAGAAGAGACAATGCGTCAATGAAATGCGCCATATTGTTGTTTCAGTACTACAATTAAATGTTTTTTACCCGTTTTGCAATTAATAAAGATACAACTGTAGGTCGGAAACGTTCACCTCACTGTGGAAAAATGTACTGCTTGAATTGTGTCGAATTGTCGGATTTGGCTAGCAGATTTGATTTTGAGATACTATTATATTGTCGAAATGTTTCTTTATCAAATGGCACTTTTTGGTTGACTTCAAATGAGGCATCGTTTCAATACACTATAAGAAAGCTGAGGCAAATAAAATCTATTTCCATCTGGAAGTAATTTTATAGCTGTGCGATATCACTACATCAATATTCATATCACAGTGAACGATCTCCTATGTCATCCTGAGCAGACGAACGCGATAGTCTCAACTCAACTACGAGTACAAATAAAATGTTACTGCAGACAATTGTTCAATAGGCGTTTTGACATTATTCAATTAGCGGTTGATATCGATTAAAATTTTTTGGATTGCCTTCAAAATGTTAGATTTGAAAGGTTTACAATCCGACGGATAGAACCTTACACTCGATATTGAGGAAAATGGTGCTTTTTTTAAGACAGGTAACAGCATAACTAATGGAATGCTTTCAGTCGGATGGCTTGCAGACAGTATATTATCTACTCCACTCAATGTTGGTAGTAGAAATGGTTTATGGGACTAGGTCGGTTAAAGGTTCTGCACTCAAAAATTGTACATTTGATTTGATTTGACGGCAAGTAGTGCAGAAATGAGGAGTAACCAAGGCAATTCCATTAGGCCCGGATTGATTGGAAAAACAAGGAGTTGGAGTTACGTTTTATTTTCAATAATTTCGTCAAATTGAGATTTTAAATTTGCTTGCGTTTCAGAAAAAAACACAGTTTTGAAATGTATGAAGCGTTCCGAAACTATTTAATGAACGATTTAAACATATTCATTTATAGTCTCGAAAAAAAAGTGGATGAGGGGGTTGATTAGGTCACTACTTTATATTCTATGATATACTCACATGTTCTGATAACCTCCAAAGAAAAGAAAATTAATTTAATTAGTTCAAGAAAATATATTAAAGATTTTATTCTTCTCGTAAATTTAAGTATGATAGCACAATTGTAAAAACAGATATTGTAAGAATTGCTATTCCCAAAAAATGTTAAATTGTTATCATTGGCTTTGTTCTTCCTGATGTACGGGAAAGCGTTGTATAAATTCAGTTATCGTCTCAGAGTTTCTCTTAGTCCGTTCGTATCTTTTGGTTTTAGAGCAAGTTATGTCCTCTAGGAACTTCGTCCACTGGGATGATAAGCTTGGAAGTTTAAGAATGGCTGGCACCACAATACTGTCGGAAAACACTTCGTTTTGATTTTCGTCAGAATACATGATGGTTACTCGTGTTCCGTTGACCACTTTCAATATTGAAATACTGATGATGATATGCAAGATATTTGCACTCTTATACTCAACTATCGGTAAGCATCTTAATTAACAGGTTGATTTAAATCAAAGCTAGTTAAGACCCTTTGTTATAGATTTTTGGGACTAATCACAGTGTAATTATGTTAAGCCACCCTCATATTGTAATTATTGCGCGAAAATCCGTTAGTTTATTTTATTACACAAAGAAAGATGCATACAACAGAAAGAGACAGTATTCTTTACTATTCTCCCCGCCAGAATTTTGATTTGTAATGTCAGGTGTACAAAAGCAGTACTTAATTAATCTGATTCAAAGTTGAGGAAAATGTTCTATGTCGTGCTAATGTTGTGGTTCAATGTAGCATTGTCTAAGATGAAAATGACTCGACTGTTTGGCAAGTAGTCTCCTAGGAACTGCTTCCGGCTACACAGAATGCCAGAGCCTGAGCACATACAATATTATCTCAGCTGCTTGTGATGAGACCCAACTAAACCAGATTGACAATTTTCTGATCAAACTGACTCCACGGTGCACCACAAGAGCAATGAGTAGCGACAAAAACCTGCTCTTCGTGGCTTGCTATTATATTAATAGGTACGAGTACCACGAGAATATACTCCGATCTGGGTTTATTCCACTAAAGGAATTTCTCAATATAGACTCACCAGCTTTACAGACTGGTGATATTATTGTTACTGTTATTGTATTACAATTAAATAGGTTTTTATACTTTATTAATTGAAAAACCATACGTATTCACGGAATCTACGTTAGCGTTATGAAATAATAAAAATCCCCCAAGAGGAACGTGTTTCATATTTTTGGAAGTCCTTAAAAGCTGTTTATTTCGAGACTCTTGCAGATCCGCTCATTATACGTCGTTATAATACGTCTGAAGCAATTAACATCTTTTCTCACCACAACGTAATAGTAATTTCACATCACCAATGGCTAAATAATTTCCATGAAATCATTCAGTGAGCGGTGAGTGTCGATGTAGAATTTTTGTACACACTGCTGACGATAAATCAAGTGCTGGTTAAGGGTTCCAGGCCTTAATATAATACAAAAGATAGAACTTTGCACTCGATGTTGATGAAAATGGCACCTGAAATCTAAAAACTTGAGCCGAAAGTAACTTTTTGGAGCTATCAAAACAAAACGAACAGTTACTTCTGCCAATCGCTGTTTCGTCGGCCTAATATAGAAAATAAGTAATAATGCCTTATCAAGAAAGGCCATTAAGGAAACACTAAGACTCTCATCATTGCAGCCCTGTTTTGTGGTGCAGAAGCATGGTGAGTGTGGATAAAAATATCTCTGACCATTTCGAACGCAAAATTTTTCGGGTGATTTTTGGTCGGCTTCTGAGAAAGAGATTTAACGAGCTATTCAGTGACATTGAACCGGTCAAAAAAGTGTACATTAACCGCATAAAATTGCTAGGACATATAAGCAGATCGAAAGAGTCATCGATTTCAACCACTAACAACAAAGTAGAGGAGGACCTCGTCTTAGGCGGTGCGTGGAAAGGGGTCCAACCAACTTGGAGTGTGAAACTGTAGCCAGATGGCTAGAATCCGCGCTGACTTATCAGGACAAGGCCTTTAGCGCTATCTAAGGTAGCTAGATGATATTATTATCCGATTCATTCTTTGTGAAAAATTACTTTACACGGATGTTTTTGGTCTGGCGGTGGTGTTGGTGTTTGACACAATATATTTTCCAAATAGACTGATCAACAAAAACATGTGGACAATAGCTACGAAAATAATAAACCTAATTGAAATCTACAAACGGGCACATTCTTATTTTTAATGATAATGGTAATTATTTCATGTCAATGTATTAAAGAATTTATTCTTCTCGTAAATTTAAGTAATATGGTATATGTAATTTTATAAAAAAAGATATAAGAATGCTGGTCCGAAAAATGTATTTAACATTGGTTATCCTTGGCTCTGTTGTTCCTGATGTACGGGAAAGCGTTGTATAAATTCGGTTATCGTCTCAGAGTTCCTCTTAGTCTGTTCATATCTTTTGGTTTTCGAGCAAGTTATGTCCTCTAGGAACTGCGTCCACTGTGTTGATAAGCTTGGTAGCTTAAGAATGGCTGGCACTACGATACTGTCGGAAAATAATTCGTTTTGATTTTCGTCAGAATACATGATGGCAACTCGTGTTCCGTTTATCAGTTTCAATATTGAAATAATGACGATGTGCAAGATAGTTACACTTTTATACGCAACTATCTGTAAGGCTCTTAATTAGCAGGTAGATTTCGATCAAAGCTGATTAAGATTAGTTTTTAATGATTTCTATATTGATCCCGTCATAATTTTATCAAGTTTCCTTTATTTTTATAATTATTCAACGAAAAATAGTTATATCATCTTATTTACATAATAGAGAAAGTACATAGGTAGAAGAAGAAAGCCCGAAGGGCCGGCAGTTTTCGTTTGCATGAGAGTAATAGTTAATTAGAGTAGCTGAAATATAATTATAGTTAAATGTAAATGTTTAACTGTCGTATTACAAGGGTGCGAATATTTTTCTTACACATACTGATAGACAGAGAAAGAAGAATGTTTGCGCTCTGTTATTTTTATGCTCCAATGGTGATAACCAACATTTAATCGAAAGATAAATCAGAATCATCTAGGATTCGAACACCGAACCTTTTGCTTTGGAAAGCCACAGACATCCAACAGCTTATAAAAATTCAACATGCTCGATTACATTTAGATATATTGTAGATAAGTAGTTCAGCTTTCCCCAGCAAAGCGCAGCGTTATAGATTGTCAGTATTTTCATTCTCCAATATCACATATGCTGATCGTTGGACCTTTAAAACTAATGTAGACTTCTCGAAGTCCTTCTTAAAAGTCATATGTAAAAGATGCTGATGAATTGGAGAAAAGAATTTGTGAATTTATCACTTTTCCTAAAAGCTATTTTTATGTCTCAATGTTTATTGCTTTTAATAATGTCATGAGCTGTTCTTTTAAAATCTTAAATCTTATTGTAATGTTTCTTGTGCTCAGTCGAAATATTGTTATTTATTGACATTTCCATGATATGATGTTATTTTTACTAAGTTCATATTGTGTTAAAGTTCGTTGAGTTCACCGGTTGTCATATAATTAAATCTATAGTGGAGCTATACATTATGATTGGAGCGATTAACATAATCTTCTTCTTAGCTCTTAGAAATTATGATTAGCAATTGCCGCTTTTAATTTAGTTTATAATGCCTCGTTTCTAGAAGTTATGAGCCGATACGGATTATGTAAGTGTTTTACCACCTACAAGTTTTGGCTACAGATTATGATTTAAATCCATTAATTTTCCCCGACAGATTCTTAGTCACATTTTCAATATTCTTGAAATTTTGAAATATTGAAAAATTAAATTAAATTGAATTCATTGGTTTCGATGTCTTTAATCTTCATTCCTGAGAGTAGTAGTAGATGTTATTTTAAAGGTTTACTTTTCCAATTTGGCAACACTATTTCCAATTTAATAGCTGAAAGCTGGTTTGTGCTCAGCTTGGCTTGTACATTTGGAGATTATGGAAATTTATTTCGAAAATCGTGGTTCAGTTGGCGAAATTTAACATACCCTACATCCATTTTAGAATCGACATATTCGTCCATTTGAGCAAATAATTTGAACTATGGATCGTTTTCGCATCACGCATAGTTTCATTGATAATACATATCGGCAGAAACGTCAACAGTTGTTGGTGTTGAGGTTAGTATTGAAGAGGCCCCAAACGGGTCGATTCGCTATGGTAAGTAATTGGAGCTGGGTTTATCCATTTTATGAAAGATTTTTCAGAAAGACTCTACTAGCTTATAAAATCCAGATTTTGGAAAAGCCGCTTTACCATTGTGTACATTACATCGTAGGTTGGGTGAATGGGCGGAAAACGAGATTGCTCATGATCCTCCTTTTTACATTTTGTCTAGCGATGCGGCTCACATTTCTTTAAATGGCTAGGGGCAATATTGCTGCATTTCGAGTGAGGAAAATCTACTAGGCTTTATTGAGACGTCGTCTCATTATTTCGTGTGGATGGCAGGAGGCCTATAGATCCATGATTATTGACTTCTTCGCTCAGTTGAAAGGCGTTAATGTGGAAAAGCTGTGGTTTAACATACATTGTGCATCAAGAATAATTTATTGCATTCCATGAATGCATAATTTCGCATAATAGGTATGTGAATAGGCCTGCAAAATCATGTGGATCAATATTTGATATACGACACCAACAGCTTAAAATTGGTCTTAGGCTAATACAATCCAACAGACATGACTTCATATTCGTTATTGAAGAAACTGGAGCATTTGTGTGAATCTATGTTCTAAAGTATTGGACAAACAACGTTAGATTCTTCGAAAAGAACATAACCTAACTGCCCTCTCTATTTTATTAGTCTACATTGGGAACATTAGATATATTTATGGAATTCTGACATTGTGTTAATCATGGGATGGGTAGGCCCCCGAAATGTAAACGGCCAACTTTTTATATTCGAGCCGAGTTCCATTTAAAGAACTATAATTTCAGAATAACAGCAAGAAAATAGGAAATCTATTTGAAAATCTATTAAAATAAATAAAATAAATTGTCCAGCATTTCCTCTCTAGTGCCTACACCCCCACATAGAAGGATTAATATAATATGAATTATTATTATATAGGAAGTTGTATGAATCATCTATAAACAAAGATTGGGGATATGAGTTCTTGTATATTTAGGGCATACATTTATTAAAATGTATCATTTAATCCTATCCCCAAAACTTGGAACTACAAGTAACGTAACTTTAATTACTCCCCATCAGGAAATCAAAACAAATCTGCACTCATGCGGTATTCTAAAGAACTCTGAACGATGATATCCGTAATCTTAAAGAGCTCCTCATCGTCAGTCACAAGCTGCCTCGATAGGGAATTTAATGTTCCATATCAGAGCAATGGGCAATCATACAGCCGTAGGTGTAATTAACCACCAAGAGTGTAGAATAAATTCTTAGGCACTAGGAATTCTTAAGAACGCCATGCCTGCTACACACATTCGAATGTGGTAACAGTGTTATCTTAATTTATGCAGCAAATTATTAGGTATGAAAGTTATTCCATTAGTTTGGGAACAATTACTCTGTCATGGGTGCTTGTCACGATAGCTTCGTTTGCATATTTGATGTGAAAATGCCAACTAACCCTAATTGATAAACATTTCCTGTAGGCTATTATAATCCGTTCCTTTTTAAACCTACGCAGGACTTAGTTGTTGGCATAAAAGTGCCGTCTCTATGAATAAACAAACAATGTACAGACCCTTTAAATTGGAATATCGGGTTATCGATTGTAATTTTCACTAATAAAAATAAATGATTTAATGGTTTCATCAATTTAAATAAAGACCAACATAAAGTTATAAAGTGATCAAAGTCTTAAGACGAAATTGTAAGAACGATTATCCTACCAAATAAACTTGGCAATGAAGTCATTGAGATGAATATTTTTCATTGATGTGATTTTAACGCACATTAACATACATAACAGATATTGATTAAACACTTCTCCTGAGATCATGCAATTCGATTTCAATTGCCATCTCAGTAAACCAGTTAGTCTGAATGAACCCGGTTTAACACACAAACATAAAATGCATTTTATGCTTATCTGGCTTGTTAGCTCTGCCGAGGAATGTGCAAGTATTTATAGCTTTGCTAAGCAGCCCTAACCTCATGTCTACGGACATTTTAGTGATATCTACTATATCCATAAAAACTCAATACCTAAGTATCAAAGCAGCATTTATTAAGTATACAATATATCATGTGTAATATATTTTCAATTCACTAATCCTACGTATGTGATGGCATTTAATCCGGTTAACCCTTTCAAGGCTGTTAGTTAATTAAAATTAGTTCTATTTTCATAAATTGTAATAATTAAGGAAGTTCATTATATTCGCGTAAGAATAATGTGTACAACCCAACCAATTCAGGAAAAAAAATTATCTTTACTAGGCTTCTTCAAAATTTACCTGTTAATTAAGATGCATACGCATTTTTGAGTATAAGAATGCAAACTTCTGCCGTATCATCATTATTTGAAAATTGCAAGTGCTAAAGAGTATACAAGTGACGATAATGTATCTTGACGAAAATCAAAACGAAATGCCTTCCGACAGTTTTGTAATGACGGCTATTCTTAACTTTCCAAGTCTATCAACACAGTGGACGCAATTCCTAGATGACATAACTCGCTCGAAAACTAAAAGATGCAACCGGGTTCAAAGGAACTCTGAGACGTTTGCCGAATTTATACAACGCTTTCCCATATATAATCAGCAAGAATAAAGTCAAGGATAACGATTTAACATTTTTTTGGGAACAGTAATTCTTATAACATCTGTCTATATGTATAATTGTGCTATCATACTTAAATTTACGAGGAGAATAAAATCTTTAATATATTTTCTTGAAATAATTAAATTTTTGGGAGGTTAATATCTATAAATGAATATGTTTGAATTGTTCATTAAATAGTTTCGCAAGACACTTTCAAAACTATTTTTTCTGAAACACAAACAAAATTGAAATCTGAATTTCACAAAATCATTGATCATCAAACTCCATGCTTCTCCAATCAATCCGCACCAAAGCGAGTTGCCTTGGCTACTCCTCATTTCATTAAGTCCCGTATTAGTCTAAAACAAATCCAATGAAAAATTGTTGAGAGCTGGACCTTTTACCAGTCGAGTCCTAGAAACCGTTTCTATAAGTTTAGCAATACTAGCATTAAGTGGAGAAGGTCTGCAAGCCATCAAACCGAACGCATTTCAATCTGATTTGATTAAGAGTACTTATGTACAAGCGCATGCAGTATACTCGCAACACTAGTTACTGCTGTGAAATGCCATAAGAAGAGCACCATTTTACTCAACATCGAGTGTAAGGTTCTATCTGCGAGTTCTATTTCGTATTTTGTTATCTCACAGCGGCAACAATGCGGCAGTTTGCAAGCATCACATTTTTGTGTAATTGGGTGAAAGTTTCCGACTTACAGTTGTATAGTTTTTAATTGCAAGAACATTTAAGTGTCCACAACGATTTCATTGACGCATTGACTCTTATTTTGTTGACAATTAGCTGCCAAGATCATGCGATTTAACACCATTTATCCCTTTTTTGTTGATCTACCTGTAAAGTGGTATCCATGATGATAGTCCTCAGAACTTGAAGGTTGAGAGCCGTCATTCGCCAATCGCAGGGCTAAAACGGAAGACTCCAGAACAACGTCGGCGTACCTGTTGTAGGTAAACCATATGTCCCAGTCTGTGCGGTAACGGTGTTATATCGCCTGGTCTGTAACTCTAGTTCGACTATATTTAGAAATGCGTTCAGTGGAATAAAGACAGATCGGGATAAATTCTCATGGTACCTTTCACTGTAACTAATAGCAAGCCGCGAAAATCAGGTTCTTGACTTGCTACACATTGCTCTTGTGGGTTGTCTTGGAATCACTTTGATCAGAAGATTATCATTATTATTTAATTGGGTCTCATCATAAGCAGGTGTGATATTATCGTATGTGCCCAGGCCCTGGCATTATCTGTAGCCGGAGACCTAGGCTAGTTCCTAGGTGACTGCTTGCCAAACAGCCGAGACATTTCTATGTTATACCACAACATTTGCGCGACATTCAATATTATTTATATTCATGGTATCTAAGCTCACTGTTCAATACCGTGCAATCTACTAATAGCTATCTTATTACATATTATTATTTCTGATGAACCTATAATCTTTCTTAATGGAGCCCTGAACAAGCTTACTTCCGAATAAAAAATTAGTTGTGATTTTCCAATCGTTGCAATATCCTTTCATATGAGCGAAAGCATGTGAAAGGATATCGCAATGCTGCTGATTACCACGATTTTAGGATTTGATTTCTACGGTACTAAGTCGTGCACTCAAATAATGGCACGATTACACGTCACTTGTGTAAATGTAAAAAAAAAATAGTCAGAAGGATCACCACATCCTGTTATAAGCCATCTAAAATGTCAAAAAAATGTCGATATTTTACAGTTACAAAGGGATATTATTGTGACAAATAACAAGAATAGACATAGTTAATGATGCGTATGGTTCCTTCAAAAGTAACTTTTGTCTAGAGGATATGATCAAAAAATTCCATATTCCCTTATGCTTGGTGTATTCTAACTGCAAAAGGTTTTTTGCCATGAGAGAGATAAGACTACTTTTCGCTTTTTGGGTACAAATTGCCAGAAGATTTCGGGGTAAGAAACAACTGGAATGCTGATCTCTATGTTGATGTATCTCTTCATGCAGAATTCTTATGATTATAAAAGTCTTGATGCAATATGTACGAGTATTATCTATACAATTTATTGAAAATTTGTCAACTTACAAGCAAAGCTACTGGTTTTAACCTAATCATAATTAAGTACTGCTTCTGTACACCCGACATTACAAAACCAAATTCTGGTGTGAAGAATAATAAAGAATACTTTCTCTTTCTGTTATAATTCATTCTTCTTTGTGTAATAAAATAAACTAACGAATTTTCGCGCAATAATTACAATCTGAGGGTGGCCTAACATAATTACACTGTGATTAGTCCCAAAAATTTATAACAAAGGGTCTTAACTAGCATTGATTTAAATCTACCTGCTAATTAAGATGCTTACCGATAGTTGAGTATAAGAGTGCAAATATCTTTCACATCATCATTATTTCAAAATTGAAAGTGATAAACGGAACACTTGTAACCATCATGTACTCGTATTCTGACGAAAATCAAAACGAAGTGTTTTCCGACAGTATTGTGGTGCCAGCTATTCTTAAGCTACCAAGCTTATCAACACAGTGGACGCAGTTCTTAGATGACATAACTTGCTCTAAAACCAAAAGATACGAACGGACTAAGAGGAACTCTGAGACGATAACCGAATTTATACAACGCTTTCCCGTACATCAGGAAGAACAGAGCCAAGGATAACCATTGTTAAATACATTTTTCGGACCAGCATTCTTATATCTTTTTTATAAAAATACATATATTATGTACATAAATTTACGAGAAGAATAAAATCTTTAATATATTTACATAACATAATTACGTTATGAGACCTATCATCAAAAATAAGAATGTACCCGCTTTCACTTCGTTGACATTCTACTCTGTCAATTAATTTTATTGTTTTTTGTGGCTAGTGGCCATAAATTGAAATGTTTGTGCTGATCATGAAAAAAATCCGTGTATTTGGAAAATATATTGTGTCAAACACAAACAGACCAAACATATCCAGGTAAAGTATCTGGCTACAGTTGCATACTCTACTGTGTTGTCCCTCTGCGTAGCAATCGAAGACTCTTCGAGGTGTTATTCATTCCATCTACATGTTCTTGCAATTTTATGCGATTAATGTGCACTTTTTTGACCTATTCAATTTCACTGAATAGGTCGTACAGTTCGCCTTTAAATGTCTATGTCAAAACCAGACCAAAGATCACCCGAAGCATTTAGCGTTCATAATGGCAGAGGTATCTTCATCCACATTCGCTAATGTCCCCGCTTCTGCGTCGTAAAACAGGGCTGGAATGATGTGAGTCTTAGATAGAGTTCCCTTAGTGTTTCTTGATAAGGTCTTATTACTTATTCGTTGTCCTAGGCCAACAAAACAGCGATTGGGACAAATTGGTTTTGTTTTGATCGCTCCAAAAAGTTACTTTTGGCTCAAGTTTTTAGATTTCAGGTTCTTAACGTCGAGTGCAAAGTTTTATCATTTGTATTTTGTATTTGAAGCCTGAAACAACCCCTAATCAAGTACTGTCAGCAGTGTGTTCAAAAATTCTAAATCGAGCCTCACCGTACATTAAACGATTTCATGGAAATTATGGAGCGATTGACAGTTTCGTTCGTTTGTTGAGGATAACATGCGAACCAAATGGAGATTTCAAATAACTATTACTTTGTGGTGAGAAAAGATGTTAATTGCTTCAGACATGTTATAACGTCTATGTAGAAGCGAAACGGATATGCAAAAGTTTCGAAATCAAGTCCTGCCAACAGCTTTTAAGGACTGCTAAAAATATGAAACTCGTTCCTCTTGTGGGATTTTTATTATTTCATAACGCTAATATAGATTCCGACATTTAATTCATGAATACGTATCGTCTTTCAATTAATAAACTATAAAAACCTTTTTAATTGCACTGCTTTCATGGCGCAGAACACACGACACGATGAACCTTTGCGCATAAAGTTTGCTGCAGAATGGTGTCGGTGCCCATAATACTTAGACTTTGAACATCATTCGTCAATCGCAGGGCTAAAACGGAAGAGTTCCAGCGCAACGTCGACTTATCCGTTGTGGATAAGCCATTTGTCCCTGGCAACGCAGTGGCACTGCTATATCACCTAATCTGTTAAGCTATTGCGTTATTATTGTTAAATGCGTTCAGTGGAATAAAGGTATATCGGAGTATATTCTTTTGGCGCTCGTACCTTTTAATTTAATAGCAAACCGTGAAGTTCACATTTTTGTTTCCAAGTTGTTTGCTCTTGTGTGATGCCTTGGAATCAGTTTGATTGGATAATTGTCAATCTTGTTTAGTTGGGTCTCATCATAAGCAGCTGAGATAATATTGTATGCACTCAGGTTCTGGCACTCTGTGTCCCCGGAAGCAGTTCCTTGGAGACTACTTGCAAAACAGCCGACTCGTTTCCATGTTATATGGTGCTACATTGGACCAGAATATTACTCTTACTCTTGAATCAGATTGACTACTGTGAAATAGTTTCTTTGTCAGAGCAAAATCCTTGTTGTTTCTAACAAGACAAGCATTTATTTATATCCAAAGTATCTAGCTTAGCCTTTCAACACCAATGGCGATCAGTGCTGTTCATTAATGCTCAATTTAATATTACTATCTCTGATGTATCTACAAGTCCCCATTAATTGAGTTCTAAACCAGATTACTTCCGACTTTTAAAAATGGGTTTTCAATTTTCAATCGTTGTAATACATATAACCATGTGTTCGAAGTCACACTTCAAAATGCTGCTGATTACTCCGATTTCAGGATATGGTCATGCAATCAGACAATAGCATGGATAATAGAACCTATAACATCACTCGTGCAAATGTAAAAAAATTGTCCGAATAAACATCGTACCTTATTTTTAACCTTTAGAATGTTTAAAACTATCTTTCACGTTCAGTTAAAAAATTCTAGAAGATTTTAAGTTAAGAAAGAACTGGAATGCTCATCTGTATCTTGATATATCCCTTCATGATAAAACTTTAACAAATATTATATCCACTGAAAAGAAGATTTAAAGGATATTAAATTGTTTGTTTTAGCTCACTTGATTATATGTAACAAGTTAGAAATACCACCTTGATCAAAAAGTTCCCGGGGACACCACCGTATGGCCCTCCCATTGTTCCGATTTGAGTTCTGTTTTTTTTTGTTAAGTTGGTAAATCTGTTGTTGACATTCTCTCTAAATCTAAATTCTAGAAATGGATTTAAATTTGCAACAATGAACTTGTATTAAATTTTGCGTAAAAAACGGATTCAATGGTGCGCGAACATTGGAAATGTTGGAAAAGTGTTTCGGCAACGATTCTCTAAAGAAAACAGTCGTTTACCAGTGGCACGAACGGTTCAAAAGTGGTCGTGAGTCAATCGAAGATGATGAACGCAGTGGTAGACCATCGACATCGAAAACCGACGAAAACATTGATGAAGTACGAGTAAAAGAAATGTTGGTCAATAACCGCAAATTAACCATCAGAGAGATAGCGGAGGACTTAAACATTGCCTATGGATCCGTCCAAGACATTTTTGTTAATGATTTGGGTTTCCGTCGTGTAGCAGCAAATTTGGTGCCAAAAGACTTCAATTTAATACAAAAAAGAGACCGTGTTGACGTCGCAAAAGAGATGATTTGCGAGGCTGAATCCGATCCAACATTCACCAAAAGGATCATTACTGGGGACTAGACGTGGATTTATGAGTACGACACGCAATCCAGACATCAGGCAAGTGAATGGCGTTCACTAAATGAGCAGAGACCAAAAAAACTACGTCGTTTTCAGTCAAAAAAGAAGGCAATGCTCACGGTTTTCATGGACTACAACGGTGTAGTGCATCATGAATTTTTGCCAGAAGGCAAAAAGGCTTTGTGAGACGTTTGCGAGAAGCAATTCGCAGAAAGAGACCAGAATTGTGGGCAGAAAACTTGTGGATTTTGCACCATGATAACGCACCGTTGCACAATGTCATCATTATTCGTAATTTTTTGACGAAAAGTGTAACAAATACCATCCAACAGCCACCGAGTTCACCTAATTTGGCTCCCAGTGACTTCTTTCTGTTCAATTGAGTTAAAAAAACACTACGGGGAATGCGTTTCAGCAGCGGGAAGTAATGGAAAAATCGCAGGAAGCACTGTAGACATACCGAAAACCGAATATAAAAAATATTTCGAGGATTGGATCAAGCGCTGGCATAAGTGTGTTGCAGTCGATGGGGATTACTTTGAAGGGGACAATATAGATTTGCTCGTAGATGAATGAACTTGTATTTCCAAGTTTCTGAATACATTCCGGGAACTTTTTGATGTAGTATGTTACTTTTCAACTGCTCATAGGAACCTACACTTGCCGTGCAGCGTAATAAAAAAAAGTGACTAATTACAAAACCTAAATCCTAGTTTAAAAGATAAAAGTACTTTCTTTTTCGTTCGCATCTACTTTACTATTTGTAATAAACCAACGGGTTTTCCCGCATTAATTAAAATACTAAGGGTAGCCTGACATAATTACACCATGATTAACCCCAAAAATCTGTAACCAGGGATCATAACTGGCTTTGATTTAATTCATACCGTTCGCATGGTATAAGAATGCAAAGTTTTGGCATTTTATCATAGTCCAATAGTGATAGCCGAACCCAAGAGATCATCATGTATCTTGACGAAAATCAAAATGAGCTGCCTCCTGATAGTATTGTAATGACAACCATTCTTGAACTTCCAAGTTTATCAAGACAGTGGACACAGTTCTTAGATGACATAATTTTCTCGAAAAACAAAAGATGCGAACGGATTAAGAGGAGATCTGAAAGTATTACCGAATTTATACAACGTTTTCCCATACATGAAAAAGAACAGAGCCAATGATAACGATTCAACAGTTTTGGAAACAGCAATTCCTACAATATCTTTTTATAGAATGATAATGATAAGGACCTTTTTGGACTCACTTTGTATAAAAAAATAATATTTATATTAACGAGAAGATTCAAATCTTTAATAAACTTATATGGTTCAATTTTAAATTTACTTACGCCTTACAAATACTAAATACTATGTATATTACATAAAATAAACGTAATATACAATACGAGTACATAGCATTACCATATGACAGACTTTTTTCTGCGCAATTTGGTAAATTTAGGAACGAAGTTCGAGTGACTTAGTACATTCCCGCGTACATTGCAACGGGTGGAAGTGAAAATAATTTTTTTTTAAAATTCGGAAACAATATTTTTCTTAGACATGGGAATTCGGTAAACGCCACATGGGCATAGTACCCCGGCGTTAAATCCCGGGCCTTACAAATTAATTTGTATCGTTCCCTTGATAATAAAAAATAAATAAAATAAAAATAGAATATTTCTTAGACATCTATTGAGTTGATAAAGACACAACAACAAGAAGTTAAATGTTTGCTTCAGTAAAGGTTTCCGATAAGCTCTTCTATTTTAGTCACCTCTAACTGCTTTCAAGATATCGATGAGTTATATTGTGTTATTGACAAAAAATTCAATTGGAATCTTAGTGTAGAGGACAGAACCAAACAGGCATATAATGCTCTTTTTATCTGCAAAAGAACAGTAAGAACAATTTGGGGCTTAAAACCTGCTATGGGGTACTGGCTGTATACGGTGGTATAAGACCCATACTTATATACGGCGCACTAGTATGGTGGAAAGCAACGGTTCAAACAAGGGCTTTCATAGCCATTACAGGTGCGCTCCGTACCACCCCAACGGCAGAATTGGACACATTTTGCATCTAACACCGCTTGATTTACAGATCAAGAAACTTGCTGGAAACAGTGCGATAAGACTCACTAATCAGGGTTATTTCAAGAACAGTAGTTTCAGACAGGGTTCGGTCCTAGCCGAGCTACTGCCAGGCAATCCAATTCTAACGGTTGAAATTCCTTCCTTGACCGACTTCGACATCCTGTATGATATATTTCAACTGGGAAAAAAAATGCAATAATCCGGTCAAATGAAATTGCGATTTTCACAAATGGCTTAAAACAGAGTAAGGAACAGGGTCTGGCATCACCCAGAACTAAGAGCGTCTATAAGACTATCAGACGCAAACAGTTTATTCCAATCAGAGGTTCTAGATGTCCTCAGGGCGGCTGAGCTAATGCAGATGAGATCGGTATCCGAAGGAGATTTCGCTATTTGCATCGATAGCCAGGCCACACTCAAGACAATGGAATCAACCAACGTCAACTCTGATACAGTCAGGGGCTGTCGCCCCAAGGCACTATACAGTCAGGACCGTATAAGACTGTGCTGGGTGCCAGGCCACTGCGGTATAAAAGGAAATGAATAAGGAATGAGCTTGCAAAAAAAGGAGGGCTACTCGGAAAATGTGAGGTTGCCAACATCAAACCAACCCTTTGCGTAGTGAGGGGCACTATCGAGGAAAAAATCTCAAAGAATGCCAACCTAAGGTCGTCAAGTCTTGAAGGACTCAGGGTATCCAAGGCTCTCTGGCCGCTTTTTGACGACAAAAGATCCAAGAAGTTAATAAAATTAAACAGGGACAAGCTTAGGACAGTAACAGGAACCCTGACAGGACACTGTGAAAACACGCAAAGAGACTCCAATTGTAAGATACGAATATTTGCAGATTCTACGGTGATCTGCAAGCTGTTGAGGACATAACACACATACTGTGTGAATGCTGGGCAATATCGCGTAGTTGAAGAAATTTTTTAGGGAAATACTTTTTCGAAAACCTAGGAGAAATAGGCGGCACGAACTTCAAAGGCCTTCTTGGCTTTTTCAGGGAAATTGAGTGTTTCACCATAGAGATTGTTTAGGTTTTTGCCATTTGACGACAAATTCAACTGGTTCCACAGTGATCGCAATCGCGATGTGCCCATTTTGATGCCTGGTGTCTATATGATGGCATATCCATCATACCCCTGTTTAACCTAACCTAACCTAACCTGACATGACAGCGCGTAATGCCTAAATCCTTTTTGGTCATAAAAGGTCTCGGTTAGGTCGTTACCGACCTTGATGCAGCAGCGAGCTCTCCACATTGTCATCCTGCACAAAGGAACGAGTTTGGCAGGGATGACAAAACTAGACATGGTTCTGTATAGCTCGTTTCTGCAGATGCTCTCAGAGGATCTGTCGTAGTGCGAATATTTGATCAATTGTGGATTTATTGGACCTAAAACCGCACTGATAGGGTCCAATCAGATTGTTGACAAATGGTTTCAGACTCTCGCACAATACGGCAGACAAGATCTTATATGCGATGTTTAGGACACTGATACCTATATAGTTGGCGGTGTTTAGAGGGTCTCCCTTCCTGTGAATCGGATAAACGATGCTGAAGTTCCATTCACCAGAAACACATTCATCCGACCTAATCTTCGAAATAAGTTGGTGGTCAGGTCATCTCCTGCTGCCTTAAATAGTTCGGCGGGTAGGCAGTCCGGCCCGGTAGCCTAGTTCGACTTCAATTTAGATATTGCTATCGTTTTGGTCGGATGGACGGAGTTCTTGACTGGTATGGTCAATATTGAATCGTTCGCTCTGACTGACTGCAGAATTTGTGTCTTCTTCGCCATTAAGCATATCCTCAGCACCTACTGTGACTCTACTACAATGTTTCCTTGTTCATCTCTACAGGTTTCCGTTCAGGTTCCATTAGCCTGACACGTTCTTTTTATCTTTTGGTACAACTTCCGAACATTATACCTGGAATAGCATCTCTCTATTTCCCCGATCGCGCTCTCCTCATGCTCCTTCTTTTTTCTTCGGACAAACCGATGTACAGGGCCCCTTTGTAGGCATATTGTTTAGCTGCATGTGCTTGTCGGCACTCTTCATCAAACCAATGGTTTCTTGGCATGGACGGGTGAAATTCAAGACGTCAGTTGCGGCATTTCTGTTGACTTCTCGACAATTAAACCACTGGTCTTCAGCACTTGGTGCTGGCTGCAAATGACTTCTCGAGAGGTTGAGGGATACGCAATCGGCAAAGGTGCTGGCGGCTTGTTGCGATTGCAACCGTTCAACGTTAAATCTCCTCATAGTATCTCCCGTATGTTGTGGCGTCTGAAATATCCGTAGACGTACCTTGGCTGCTAGTAGGTAGTGGTTGGAGTTTATGTTGCCCGCTCGGAATGTTCCAACACGTAAAATACTTGAGGAGTGCCTTACGTTGATCGCAACATGATCAATTTGGAAGACAATATGTTGATTTGATGTTATACATTCTGAAAAGTCCTTTATAGTTCTTGTTGACACATAATGAAATTATTGCAATTCAATCTTTAACAAATCAGACTTCCATATGATTTGATTACAGCCTATTGTGACATGATCAGCATAAGGCGCGTCTATCCTATGTACTTTATGGTTATGGTACACGTGTATGTAGAGGCGAATCCAACGTATATAGTATGGAAGTATAGCACATATATTTCTTGAGTCAATCATCGTGGGTCTTTATTGAATACTAAGGTTCCATTTATGGCAATTACGAGTATGTATGAAATACAACATCGTTCATGTGAATACTACCAAAAAGTTCTCGGAATTTATTCAGAAAATTAAAAATACAAGTTTATTCATCTAAATCTATATTGTCCCCTTCAAAGTAATCCCCATCGACTGCAACACACTTATGCCAGCGCATGTTCCAATCCTCGAAACATTTTTTATATTCGGTTTTCGGTATGTCCTTCAGTGCTTCCTGCGATTTTTCCATTACTTCCTCTCGGCTGCTGAAACGCGTTGCCCGTAGTGTTTTTTTAACTCAATTGAACAGAAAGAAGTCACAGGGAGCCAAATCAGGTGAATTCTGTGGCTGTTGGATGGTATTTGTTGCACTTTTCGTCAAAAAATTACAAATAATGATGGCACTCTGCGACGGTGCGTTATCATTGAAACACAATTTCTACAAAACATGAACTTTTGTTGTATAAGTTTTAATATAAGATCTATAAGAAAAACATGGGATAACTTTATGGCATTAGTCTTGAATGAAATAAATATTGCTAAAAGAGAAAATGATATATACTATATTGATGGATATGAACATGAATTCATTAATCGGGAGGGAATGAAATGGTGGTGTCGCCATATATATTAAAAAAAATATTAAGTATGAAATAATGCCAGTGAACCCAACTAACTATGAAGGCATCCATTTAGAAATAACACATAATGGTGAAAAGAAATACATTCATACGATTTACAGGCGGCCAAGATTAAGTGTTAGCAGTTTTATTGAAGAACTTAATGAAGTTATCCATGTAGGCGATATCAACATAAATATTCAAAATGAGAATTATTCCCTTGTTTTAAGATATATAGAGATGATGGCCTCTTACAAGTGTTATTACACAATCCTCGCAAGTTGACTTAACAAGAAACACTTCTACACTGATTGATCATATATATGTAAGCATAACAAAGCTAAAAATATTTTCAGCAGTTATTGAGACAGATCTTTCCAACCATTACTTAATCTTATATGCAACCAAAGTTCCTAGCCACAAAAGAACGATTGAACAGGATAATGCTGTTCATATTCAGCAAAAAAGAGTGAACGAACTTATAGAACAAACCAATTGGCAATCTATGCTAACAGAAAATAGTATCGAAAAATTGTATAGCAACTTTGTAGACAAAATGAACAACATTTACATGGAATCAAGCAAAACAAACGTAATAAAAAAAAATAGAAAATAGAAACCATGGGTTACCTCTGAGTTACTCGTAATTACATTATGTAAGAAATGAGGCGGGTACTACAGGAGATGGAAAAACACTCCAAAAAGTCAAAGTTACAAAACTGAGTACAAAAACTTCCGAAATGTTGTCAATAAAAAAATTAGGGAAATTAAAGCAACTTCTATAACTTCTATAAGCAACGATTTTTAAGCTCTTAGAATGATCCTAGGAAAACGTGGAGTACTATTAATGAACTTCTAGGAAGAAAGAAAACCACAATTGACGAAGTAATAAGAAACAATTTTTCCAAAGATGATGGAAACTTAGCTATTATCGTGGAAAAGTTTGCGGAACAACTCCCAAATCAAGTACCAACAATCATGCACATATGTCATAACAAAACATCAAGGCATGAGAATTTGCACTTCCAGCAGAGTATTTACGTAGAGGAAGCCAGTGAAGAAGAAATATTTCGAATGTTGTGTCGCCTGGAGAACAACAAGGGTCCTGGAGTGGATAATATTAGACCAATTGACCTTAAAATTAATGCTTATTCTCTTGCCCCAGTTATACAAACCATACCATAACTCATAAAAAGTTAATTGAAACTGTCAATCGAGTTGGTGTGAGCACTTCTGGCAAACTGGATCGAAAATTATCTAACTGATAGAAAGATTAGAGTTAGAGTGTTTAATACCTTAAGTAAAGAAATGCCAATTGCGCTTGGTGTCCCACAAGGCTCCAAATTAGGTCCGATTCTATTTGTTTTGTATACAAATGAACTTCTCTATTTATTCAAAAAGTGCACAGCCTATGCCTATGCAGATGATATAGCACTTGTCGTCAAACATAAAAACTTTAACAAGGCATTGGAAATAATTCAAAAAGAATTTGATGCGATGTCAAAATGGTGCCATGATCAAGGGCTAATTATTAATGTTTCAAAAACAAAGGTAATTCACATACGAACACCGTTCAAGCCAAAGGAAGCGTTTAATATATATCACCAAAGCGCCCTAAACGTAAAAAAATGTTAAAGAAATTTCTAATTGATTTATATTTTGTGTAATACTTATGCTAAGCCACTATAAATGAATTTCAATATAAATATAAATTTATTCTTATTTATACATACATTTATATATATATATATATTAATCTCTTACCACTGTTTTAACATTTTAACATTGTATATTTTTAATTTCAACATAGCTTAAACTTCAATATTATTATTGTTTTTTATATTCAAATATTAATATTAGTATATTTACAATTTTATAACATTAAGTTATTTATAGCCAAAATACGGTTTCACTTTGGCGACAACAACGAGCGAAAAGGGGCGCTCGAAGTCAATAAAACCTCCAACGTTCTTGGGAAGATTAAAACCTTTCTATGCACAAAAGGAACCCGTTGAGAATTAAATAATAAGTATAGTATGAACTTTATTTAAAAGAATTTTATCACTTTAAAATACTAATCCAATGTTATCAACCACCTGCAGATAAGCATTTTGCTTTGCGGGTTAAAAACAAAAAACTGTATATAATTATAGATAGATGAAATAAATAAATAAATAAATAAAATGGTGCAAAATGCACGAGTTTTCTGCCCACAATTCTGGTCTCTTTCGGCGAATTGCTTCACGCAAACGTCTCATAACGCCCAAATAATACTCGTACTCTTTGTTTACTGTCTGGCCTTCTGGCAAAAATTCATGATGCGTTACACCGTGGTACTATAATCCATGAAAACCGTAAGCATTGCCTTCTTTTTTGACTAAAAATGACGTGGTTTTTTTGGTCTCGGCTCATTTGGTGAACGCCATTCACTTGCCTGATGTCTGAATTGCATGTCGTAGTCATAAACCCACGTCTCGTCTCCAGTAATGATCCTTTTGATGAATGTGGGATCGGATTCAGCCTTGCAAATAATCTCTTTTGCGACGTCAACACGGTCTCTTTTTTGCATGAAATTGAGGTCTTTTGGCACCAACTTTGCTGCTACACGGCGGAAACACAAATCATTAACCAAAATGTCTTGCACGGATCCATAGGCAATGTTCAAGTCCTCCGCTATCTCTCTGATGGTTAACTTGCGGTTATTGACCAACATTTCTTTTACTTCATCAATGTTTTCGTCGGTTTTCGATGTCGATGGTCTGCCACTGCGTTCATCGTTTTCGATTGACGCACAACCACTTTTGAACCGCTCGTGCCTCTGGTAAACGACCGTTTTCTTTAGAGAATCGTTGACTAAACACTTTTCCAACATTTCCAATGTTCGCGCACCATTGAATCCGTTTTTTACGCAAAATTGAATACAAGTTCATTGTTGCAAATTTAAATCCATTTCTAGAATTTAGATTTAGAGAGAATGTCAACAACAGATTTACCAACTTAACAAAAAAACAGAACACAAATCGGAGGAATGGGAACACCACACGGTAGTATGTCTCCGATTACAGGCCAGCATCCGACGGTCAAAATTTCTTATGAATTTTTACAAAATTACCGGGTCTGTGGTGTCAATCTCAATTCGTATGTAATTTTGTAGATCTTCAATTAGGACCTATAACCCTAAGACAAGATATATGGCGGAGTTGAATCGCATGATTTCAGAGGCCCATCAATAACAAAATTATGCGGTTTTCGGATATCGTTCGCAATAAGATGCGGACCACATTCAATTCATTCAATTCCGAGAAGAAAAAATCCATCAAAAGTTCAGCATTCACTCTAACGGTCTCTTCGTCGTCGTCTTCAAGAAAAAAGGCTCAACGTAACTTCCAGCCCACGAACCACACCACAAAGTTAATTTTTTTAAACTCCGGTTTTCGTTAATCACATGAAGGTTTTTCGGGACAAAGATACGACAATTTTGTTTGCTAATCTCTAATCACAAGTCCACTCTTTCATCAATAAAAAAAAAACACTTTTGACAAAAAATTATCTCCTCGTTCTAGTTTTTATTTAGCGAAATAGAAATATTCGGCTGTGGACAAACTTAGAGCTCTGAATTCATGAGGTTGATTGGGGATTTCGTTGTTACTCTTTGGTGAAGTGAAGTGAAAATGACACTAAGGTTATTAGTTTTGTAGACCACCTTATATCAACAGAATTCAAATATTAGTACAGGATGCTTGAAGAAACGTCTCACAACAAAAAAAATTATTAACTTGTTTTCTGTACAATTAATTGGTTCCATATTTTTTTTATTTCGTTGAATGGTCTTTAAATTTATCAAAAATCTAAACTAGAAATTATATTGTGTGGTCCTATAATGGGTCGGAGCCTGTAATTACCGTCCAAAGAGAGTTTAGCACCGTATTTGGTGGCACTCTCCCGAGTAGATGAACTATAAGAAGACTAACCTTTAACTAGGGACGTGGAGTCTCATAGACGTCGCGCGTTTTACAAATTCTTAGAATAGACGCGAACCCGCGTCTTAGTAGCTTTTGTTTTAGTGCTGAAACGACTGCGGAAGAAGACAGACGTGTCATCGGTCGTATAACACGTGAGTAGCACTAATCAAAAAATCGGGCGCTGCCTAGCTACAAGTCAGTTGTTGTCATAAAAATATTTTTTCGAACTATTTTTATATTTTCTAGTGCAAAATGGCAGAAAACTCTAGGACCCGTCAACGCCAGACCACGAGTTCATCAAAGATAAAAATATTACGAGTAGACAGTTCGTCATTTGAAGAGGAAATCAGTGCCCTCATACTGGCTTCAGACCTATCAGATTGGCGAAGGTGATTTTGAAGAGTTCTTGATTTCTGAAAGCGAACTTTTACAGCATCATGAAAGTGATCAAGATGAAGATCCAGAGGAGTGCCAGATCACTCGAGAAGAAGTTGACAGCGATAGTTCTGAAGATGAAGACGAAGCCTCTTTCGGAACTACTAAAATCAAATTTTTACTACGGTAAAAAAATCGTTATAAATGGTGAAAGACACCTCCTAATGCTGTGGTACGTACACCTCAACACAATATAATTACTTAGGCTTGTACCTCAAAATTGACAGGCGAAGATGAAAGAGACCCTTTCAGCATTCAGAATAAACTATTTGACGAAGAATTTTTGACTTTGACAAACAAGAAAATCTCCAGATACAGGATAAAGTTTGCCGTTCAGAATAAACCTGAACTGAAAGACATACTAGATATGCCTGAACTAAAGGCTTTTGTGAGTCTTTTACTATTTTCAGCTGTCTTGAAATCTAACCACGAACGCCCAACTTACTTATTTGCTAAGGATGGTACAGGGTGTGAGATATTTATGTAGATGCTGCATATCAGAAAATAGATTTGTCGTTTTGCTACTTTGTTTGCGCTTCGATAATTCAGATGATCGCGCTGAGAGGAAGAAAAGTGACAGCTTGGCAGCTTGTCTTCAACAAGTTTGTCAAAAATTCCCACCAACTATAGGAATTGAACGAATGCGTCACCGTGGATGAGATGGTAGTTAAGTTTCGAGGAAGAAGTCACATGATTTTATGTATGCCTAAGAAACCAGATAAATACGGCCTGATCATACGAGCCTTATGTGATGCAAAAAAATTCCTATTTTTATAATCGATATGTTTATATTGGAGAAGGCTCTGATGGTGTAGGATTGACGACACAAGGTAAAAAACTTCTCTTGCACATTTCTACGGTTGACACGGCTAATTGAAAGAAGCAACCGAAATGCGACTGCTAATAACTGATTCTCTTCTATAGATCTCATTGATGAACTGGAAAAACGGAAGCTTACTTATGTGGGTACTATTAAAAAAATTAAACGCGAAATACCTAGCCAATTTCAACCGCAAAAAATCGAGAAATCCTGTCTACTTTGTTTGGTTTTTCGAACGAAAAAACTATATGCTCATACGTGCCTAAAAAGAATAGAGCTGTGATACTTGTATCCTCAATGCATCACAATAACCAGGTTGACGATGATACTAAAAAGCCTGAAATGATTCTTTATTACAATGCAACCAATGGAGGTGTCGACGAAGCTGATAAAAAATGTTCCATTTATTCCAGTAGCCGCCGAAGGAGAAGTTGGCCAATGGTGGTGTTCTACCGCATTTTGGATTTGAGCGGCATGAACGCTTACATATTATATAATATGCATCAACCCAAGATTAAGGATAGAGGAGATTTTCTAAAGCCATAAGCCCGTTCGCTAGTGCTATCCCATATGACGACGTACATCACACATTTTTTGCCTGCAGAAGATGAGAAGCCCAACGCACAGCACTGGAAAACAGCATTTGTGCCTTCAACTCAGAAAACATAGTGGATAAAATGCTGACGAGTCACCTGAACTGGGGAAGAATTTGCCAGTTTGTGGAAGATATTCTCAGAAGAAAGAAAAGAGAAGAAGTACAATACCGGGAAAGCACGTAAACCCGAAAGGGTGTAGGATCACAGTCCCTTGAAGTAATGCGAAGAGCGGTCCCAGGGGTTTGTGTCAAAAGCCACAAGGTTGGGAGGATTTTTAGTCCGTATGATCCGAAATCATGCGGAAAGAGCCGGACACACGGGGATGGTCAACGCCAACAGACCTCCTTATGGTGCGTAAGGCATTTCTCCTCCCCCCAAAAGAAAAAAAAAAAAAAACCTAATATGCAAAGACGTGCTGTCTATGGTCCATTACAATGGGAGTTACGGCTAATGATAAAGCGAGTCCTGGGTGACGATGTGGTCGAAGAATGTGTCCAAAGTCATGAAACTAGTCAGGGCAAACGAAGGGCATGCAGTGTTTGTACGCCTAAACTGCACAGAATGACAGTGTAAATGTATTTTGGGTGTTGCAATCCCATATGCTTGCAATGTTCCCGCCCCTTGTGCAAAAATTGCCAGTGATTTATACACAATTGAGTAGTTGTCGGAATTTATTTTTTTTTTTGTCTTCAGAAGGACTTCTACAATATTATGTTTTTTTGCTTTTTTCTAGATTAGATTGTAAGTAAAAAGCGTAAAATTTATCATATTACTTGTGTAAGGTATATTAAAATGCTGAAATAAGGATCTCATGTGAATTAAAGCTGAAAAGTACCACTAAGTGTAATTCATAATAAAATTCCGCAGCAAAATGATTTCAAAAAACTCCACATTCTGTCGGCCCCGAGGTCACCTGACCTGGGTGCACCTTATTTTTCTTGCATTAGCAAACATGAAGTTTTCGAAACAACCAACCAATTTAAATGATTTAAAGCTATTATTTCGAATGTCAATTGCAATGCTCCAGGTATAACAACAACCACCGAACGTGTAGGCCATTTAAGTTTAATTATTTTAAGAAAACTTAAGAAAAGCTTACTATCTTCTAAATGAACTAATTCAGGCTCAGACTGTTTTGTTTAAAAAACACAAAAGAAATTAACTTGATGACGATTTATTAAATTCATTCGAAAGATTATTTTATGCCATTTAATACTTGAAAATAGTTTCGGGCATACTATATATATTTACCATGGCTGCCTTATACAAAGCGTATTCCAGAGGTCCAAATTTCTTCTGCTTTTTCTAGCAATTGGGGGTGTATATCGCGTATTACCCAAACAATATTTTGCTCCAAAGTATTAATCGTTGTTGATTTATCGGCATATACGAGTACTAATGACTTGACGAAGCCCCACAGAAAATAATCTAATGGCGTCAAATCGCACGAACTTTGTGGCCTATTGACGGGTCCATTTCTTCAAATGATTCTATTGCTACATCGTTGTTCAATAAAGCGATGTTGGTATTGCAACCACAGTTCTTCCCGAATGATGCCATCCAAATTTGTGAACAAATCGTTGATCATCGCATTGTGCCGGTGTCTATTAAAAGTAACTTGTGTTTCGGCCTTATTTTTGAAGAAATATGGACCGATGGACCGTACAGTTCGCACCATATGGTACATTTTTCTTGAGAATTGTCCTCGCTCCAAATACAGTAATTCTACTTGTTTAACCAGAAACGAGCCTCATCACTGAACAAAATTTTACGGTAAAAAACTGGCACAACTTCCAGTTGGTTTAAAGCTTAATCACTGAACTCCCGAAGCAATAAATCTTCATGCGGCTTTAAATTTTTTACCAAATGCATCGTATAAGCCTTGAGATCAACATCTTTACGCAGAATTTTCCAGATAGTGGATGGAAAAAGACAAGTTGCTGCGACGATGAATCGTTAAATTGGGGTCATCGTCAACACAAGCTCCCAGAACCGCGATATTTTCTTCTGAAGGCATTCTTCTCATTCTTGTTGGTATGTGAGTATCCAATAGCGTGAATTGGGTTCGAAATTTTTCAATAATTCGATATAAATAACACGTTAAGATGGCCGATGATGAGTACTATAAATTTTACGAAGTGCTCGATAAGTTTTGCGAACAATGCTTCGAATTTGAAAATGAGTTTTAACGATTTGAAATCATTGTTGTGGTGTCGATTGTTCCATGATGAAATAGCAAACTCTGCAGAAAATAAATGTGCTTAGCGGCCATGACAGCTGAAGTCAGACACTGCAAAAAAACAAACACCCATTACATCGGGTTTAATCAAATACCATCACTTTGCCACTATAACAATTTTGGGCTTAATCTACTCTTCCCAGCCTTCCTGGTAGGTGGTGTTGTCTGCTTGAACAATGGTCTGGTTAAAGCTATTTTGAGGGTCATACGCTCTAGTGGTGCAATGTCCATACCATATTCAAATTTACTTTTAGCACCCATAATGTCCTATTTCCCTGAAACTTATAACTACCTCCGATATAAAGTTCCTAGCTTCTCATGACTATGCCCAAAATTTTACATAAATGTTGCACATGAATATTTTTGAGCACGTCACTTTTGGGTCGTGACATTACTAATACGAACATATTTTTGTTACTTGTATTTCACATATTAGGTGATCTAATTATAACATTTTTCCTCTTTCCCTTTATTTTAATTCCAACTGTGTTTCTACTGCTTTCTGTATAGGATACGCCAAATCTCAACAGCGTCATCGCCTTGAAAAACTACAGGCATTGAATGTCCAATGAAAAATAGATATGAATTGGACGGTTTGGGGTACAGATATTTTGGGATCTGATTCAATGGTTAAGGTTATGAAAAAATTCGTATGGGAGGCGGGTCTATCTTCAACACAGAACTTGGGTATTCATAATAGCGAAGAAAATCTAGCCAATTTCGTGGAGAATATAGTATACAACCTGTTAAAGCATATCACATAGAAAGAGTTCAACCAGAAATCCGACAATCTTCTACAAAAGTGATCGACTCTGGAATCTTAAAGCTGGTAAAATGTAAGTTTATAGCTTTACAGATGAGCTCTTTAAACATGGCATAATATCTGCTGGTGAATTCATGACTAGGTGACTCAACTGCCGACTGTTTGTCGTGACTTTTCGGGGAGTATTGCTGAATGTGCATATAAAACCCGAAAAAGATACTACGCTTGTAAATTTTGTAAGAATTTCAGCAACAATGAACCAACACATTGCGGTGAAGTTCTGGTTCAACACGGTGATCATAGTTGAAATCTTTTCCATCGGGTAAACCCTACAGAAGTCTAGTAAGTTTCAGACCACAATCCTTTCATCAACATTTTAATTCTAAAGGCTCTTTATGTTATATGTTTTATTAAGTTTCAAATATACAAAAGATGGTGTCAAGGATATGTCCAGAATTCGATATTCAAGGCATGTTTCTGTCGATTTTTTTTTCTAATTTTGTCAATAGTTCGTAGATATGTTTATACAAATACACCGCTTTCGAATATTTAAATCCAATCCAATAAATTGCAAGTAGTAGCAATATAATTGTAGAAAATATTTTTGTCGAAAGCACTTTTAAAGTTTTCATATTTCTGTCTATGTATGTAGGTATCTAAGTTTCAATCTTTCATCTCGAAAAATGCCCTCCAGATGCGTAGATATTCTTACATATGCATTCATATAATCATACAATGTATACGAGGACTTATGTATGCAGATGCTTTGTTGAACTTCCTAGTCTTACAACAAACATTCATCAAATGTAGCTTTAACTTTTCATATTTCCTTAAAACGAAGTTTAACGTGGTTCTCATATTTCAATGTGAATCTGAGCACACAATTTACATTTTACATTTTACATACAGATTTATCATGAAACTTCTGGCAAGGATATTTCCTTATTCAAGAGGATAACAAAAGGCTTTGTGTTGACGCAATGCAATTATATTCCAACTGGCACCTGAGAGAGTATCTCAAGTGCATCGCCTCCTACCTCTGATTAAACAACAGCGTTTGGTGGTATTCGTAGATAATTTCTCTTAAAGGACCTTGCCTTTGCCTCGCCAGCTTGCCACACTCTGGCCAATGTCAGCCTGGGGGAGAAATTTATAACGATGAAATAATTTATCCGCACGCTTGAAGGACTCCAAATAACCGTTGAATAGGCCAACTTCCCAGTCCGGATGTCATTTTTGCCACGCAATATAATTAATTGCGCCATGAAAAATAGCCGTAGTTTTCACTTTTAAAAAGCGTAATTATTCATAACCTCCAGGACTGGTGAAGCACGTTCGTTTAATGTTACATTTTTGAATGTACAAGTAAGTGTGCTGTGGGAGTTGAAGTTGCCTGTAAGGATCTCTACTTCCTCATTGCTGGAGCACTTGTAATCCATCGTTGAGCTTTATATTTTTTCAAATAAATAAAAATTGTAGACCGGAGGGTTGTGTAACATTTTTCATTTTTATGTGTAAAGAAAAAAGTGGAAAAAAAAATTGTTGTTGCTTGATTGTTTTGTTTGATAGGTGATTGCTGTTTTTTTTAGCAATAAATACATTTTATTTAGTGTCTTTGTTGCAAGTGAACGTAAATTTGTATTTTACTGATAAGGATAATTTATTCATTTTGATCCATAAATAAAATAAATTTAATAAAATGCATGCAGTTCTGTACGCTTATGTACGACATTTAATCATCGCAGAGCAGTGCAACATATTTACTCCAGTTTCAGAAAGCTGTTTTCACTGTTCAGTAACACCCGATGACCTCAAAAACTCCGCCTGGATGCCTGTAGGCAAGTGATACTCAAGCATCCTGTCGATCCCAAGCCCGGGTAAAGGAGGAGGGCCGACCCAGTGGGGACAGGGGGAGTAAATCTCGGTAAAACAAAAGTCCCTAATCCAGTGGTGGAACAGCAAGTGCCGATGGAGGCATGGCTAAGAGGGTGCTTAGTCGCTAGTATGCAAACTTCGTATACGAGGTGACCTTCGACTTAAAGATAGCGTTCCTGTTGTTAGACGGGTGGACCACGGACGACAGATTATCCCCCACACTAGTGGGAATCAAAATAGATAATTCTACCCTAAAAATAACAGAGAATGATGCCTCTACAATTGCATCATCAAGTAGAGATGTTTTAGAACACCTTGTCGATGCCGACATGACATCTCTCATGGCCGGGCGGAGTCATCAAGCAACGTTTTTGATCATCTGTGGGAATGCATCCACTGCAGAGGGGAGGAAGCACAACTTCGCTAAGCTCAAAGATAAATGTGGGTTAGAGGTGATGCTCGTCGAGGAGGAAAATCTTCCTAAACCGCATGTCATCGGAGGGTTCTTCCCACAAAGTAGTGGAGAGTTCTGCAAAGATCAAATGATAGAGATATCGCCCACCTGGTCCTTGCAATAAATTAAAGCGCTATGAAGTGGCTCGTAAAGCTGAAGGGCCTAGTCTCCTACCGATTCCTACAGACAAAGCTCATGCTTAGAAGCTCGGACAAGACAACCAACTAGTGCTCTAAATCAGCGACCCTAAATACGACGAGCACGACTTCAGAGGGAGCTGGCGGAAGAGTAAACAGTATCACACCTAGGGCTAGAGTCAGCGCTACCGCAAACGCTGTAGCACCATAAAACGGAGAAGCTGCACCCTCAGTTGCAGAAACTACAATATTAGCATGGCAGCATGGCCAAAACCAGAGAAAAAACACCAACCAGAACCATTTGAAGCCTAATCCAATGGCGATTAGTGCAGGTGGCCAGACATATAGAGAACATATCAACGGTCCGAGAGGAGAGAGATGGGCTCTCTCAACCGGCTTCTGTAGTACGTAGAGAAGATAACAAACCCTACAGATTACGGAACCCTGATTATGTACGCAAGGAATAACATTGGTTCTAAGCGTGCTGCAGGCAAACCTGCAGCGAGTTGTGTGCGCCTCGGACACCTGTAGCCAGCGATGTGCTGAAGAGAACATCGCTGTTGGACTGATCCAAGAGCCATGGAGCAAATCATGATAAGAGATAATTTTTGCCAAAGGTCTTTTTACACCGAGAGCAGCCCACTTTATGGCGAGAGATATAAAATTCTCTCTCATTCCAGGTTTCGTAACTAGGGATCTTGTGGTAGTAAAAATTGAGCGCCACAACGGCCGGGAACTACATAGGTTCGTATGGGCGTACTTTGCTGGAGACGTGAGGAAGTGCATCCCACACCACTACAGGAACTTGTCCGGTACTGTGAAGATAAGAAAGTACACATTATCATCGGTTGCGACGCCAACGCACACAATACGATTTGGGGCCTACGTGATTCAAACAAAAGAGGCAGATTCAACAGTTTAGCCGTGTCGGAATGATAACCATTCGCAAGAGATTAAGAAAGCTTTTTAACAACGCCAAACGCATCGAAACTTGGGAACAATATATGTAGATCCCTTTTAACTCACTACAACCAAGAGTTGCGAGGATCAAAGAGAGCCTCCTGGCGGGCTTACTGCGAGAAACTAGAAGCACTTCCTGCGGTACCACGACTTAATATAACCATCAAACCAGATAGCACAATCGCACGCGACCGTTTAATAAACCCTGAATATTTTGCTTCAAGTTCACTTCCCAGGGTCTTTTAATGCTGGCATGCCTTATGGACAGTCAATTTCCAAGAAACCTCAGCAGAATCAACAGTTTATCCGGAAAACTCTTCAGTCCGGATAAGGTTAAATGGGCTGTTAACTCATTTAAACTATACCTACATATACAAAGCACCAGGCATAGACGGAATTTTTCCAGGTCTGCTACAAAAAGACCTGAACTTCCTTGTTCCTACCCTAATAGCCTTATTTGGGTCCAGCTTCAACTTGGGCCACATACCACATACTTGGAGGGAGGCCAACATGGTGTTTATCCCCAAACCATTCAACAAGCCCAGGTTACTTAAATCATATCGTCCTATAAGCTGGACATCGTTTCATCTCAAAACAATTTCAAGAATTATTGACGTTTATATTAGAGAAATCTTAAAAAATCCCTTGCCTCTGCACGGATGTAAATATGCCTATCAGAAAGGCAAATCGACGGAAGGTGCTCTAATTAAGCTGACACCTGAAATCAAATGCTCCTTATGCTGTAAAGAAATTGCAATTTGCGCATTCCTTGTCGTAGAAGGATCTTTCGACTACACTGCATATGACTCCATATCAAATGCTTTGCTCCATAGAAACATCGATCAACCCACCATCAACTGAGTGAAAGCCGGGTGATTATTACTCCATCAGGGCCGACCTCAGTATCAGCCGTAAGGGGCTGCCGGCATTATTAACGTCCCTCCTGTGGTCTTTGGTCATATACATATGATCTGCTTAACAAATTAATACAGCAGGAGATTACTTGATAAACAGTATACATATGAGTTTTGGAAGCATTAAATTCCACTCGGTTGATAGTTCCTCAATTGATTACGCTGTTAATATCGGAATTGAATGAACTTAACATACGTTGCCGTTCCCCTTCTTCAGCCGAAGAGCAGGGACGTGAGTCCGGGAACGAATATGAAATGCAGAGAGTACTGTCATCAGCAAAGGAATATATTGGATTAGATATAGCAGACAAGACATCATTATGAAAATTAAAAAGAGTGTCGGAGGCAGAACGGAGCCCTGGGGCACACCAGCAATTATTTTGTGAATATCCGGCTTGAACCCGTCGAAGGCAACTTGAATTGAATGTTCCGAAATTTAGTTTCTAATCCATTGAAGAAGAGGGTCGTCGATCCCAAATGCACGCATTTTCGACGATTTCGCCTGATGCCAAGCTCTGTCAAATGCCTTAAAAATATCAAGTGCAACTATCTTGCTTTTGCCAGGTTAATATACGCTTTGGTTCCACTTTTTGGTGAGATATGCCATCAGATCACCAATGGACCTGTTGCTACGAAAACCATACTGCCGGTCATTAAGAAGTTTTCGTATTTCGAGATATTTTATGAGCTGACGATTTATCAGCGTTTCTATGAACTTGGAAAGAACGGTCGTTATTTCAATGGGTCTGTAGGAGGAGAGAGAGAAAGATTCGTCTTTTTTAGAGACGGGCTGGACAAATGCTGTTTCCTTCTGCTCGGAAAGATTGCTAAGTAGTAGAATTGATGAAGAAATTGATTGATAGCGAGGTAGAACACTTCTTCAGAAGGAGTTCAGATATACCATCTGGACCGGCGGATTGGTGAATGTTAAGATCTTTAAGAACTCTTGCTACTACATGAGTGCGAAAGTGGGTTTGTGCCATTGAAGATTCGACGCGCTCAAGTGTAGGCGGTTACAAAGCACAATCTGGGAGTGTTAAGCTAGCCGCAAAGTGTGCGGCAAGCAGATTGGCCTTGTCCAAAGAGCTGACAGCTGGAATTACATTGTAAATGAGCGTTGGGATGGAGGATGAGGCAGAATTTCTAATGTTTTTGACGAACGACCAAAAATGTTTACTGCCTTTGGGACATTGCAGTATTTTTTGCCTCAGTTTTTGGTGGTATTTGAATTTCACACGCTCGAGAAAGACGTTCGTTTTAACTTTTTTCGGTTCTCCTCTGTCGGGTTGGTCTTGTTGAAACGAAAAACATTTCTTTAACCCTGACAGCCGCTGTCGGCTGTACCATGTCTTTTCTTTTGGTTTGATACTCTTCATCCGATGAGGCATAAAGCATCTCATTCCAAAGAGAATAGTTTCTGTGATCACGTTAGCAGCGGCATCCCCGTCGTTATCAAGGAAACATAACGACCAGTTAAAATTCCTAAAGAAGTTGTTAAGTCCGCTCCAATTGGCTTTCTCGTATTGCCATAAGATTCTTTTAGGAATCTTTGCTCTAACTGTGTGGTGGGTGTACGAGAAATTA
The DNA here is from genome assembly GCA_963966105.1 of Volucella zonaria. NCBI lineage: Eukaryota > Metazoa > Arthropoda > Insecta > Diptera > Syrphidae > Volucella > Volucella zonaria. The sequence continues at coordinate 143,198,124 of OZ014531.1, read as the reverse complement.
GCTGATATGACACAATAAGCCGACGAGCCTAGAGGGAAGAGCATCAACGGAGTACTTATCAGGGTGAGAAGTTAAAAGCAAGTGCAGGGTGTTCTCCTCAGCAATGGTCTCAACACACCGTCCCTCGGGTGTTGTCTGTCCAGAATGTCGAAGCCAACCAGAATTGTGTATATTGAAATCACCCGTATTCACGATTTCAGTATGAGGATACAGGAATACAAAGCTTTGTATGGAGTCAAAGTTGCTGAAGTTATGCCAACTAAAACAATGCGATCAATCAAACATGACGACCACTTAGTGAACAGTAATTCTTATGGTGTTAGGAGCTTATTCTCATAACAAGTGACGTATAAGCCAAGATTGTATTATTCAGTTTGGATAAACTGGATAGTGCTGGGGTGGGTCTACACCTATGAGAGGCCCCAATATTTTGGTGTCTCTCGCCCTTATTAATAAAAGATAGTGTAAACATCATCCTGGGTTTGGAAATTGTTTGGGTTTCCCCTTAAAAGCCTGGTGGTTTCACAAAAACCAACCATGTTTTTTGCGTTTATTTGTAGTATTTTAATGTATTTCCTTATACCACTCTGCATTTTCATTCTTATTGCTTGTCCCGCCATCTGTTTGTCAGTGTCAGCATTGCTGGCAATAGCAATAACATGTTTAAAACCGTTATTTGCTGCCCAACGTAAGAATTTGAAAATTTTGGAAAAGCTAATTTTGATCCACATACATATATGTTTTGTAAGAATTTTTATACAAAACTACAGGACAAAAATATTCGTTAATCGTTAGTGTCACAGTTTTTTATGTAAGTAAGAACGTAATTATGAATTGTTTTTTATATGATATTTTATAGGATATTGAAATGTTCCCTTATATTTTATTTAGTAATTTTGTTGCAGAATGTCTGAAAATTATAAAGGTTTTGCAACTGAGAAAGACTTGGAAGAGTTTGTGAATGGTTTTGATTGAGCTGCCAGTACAGATAATGATTTTACTATGACGATATCCTCGACGATCGAAATGATGGTGAAAACCCCATAGAAAAAGAGGGAATATTCACTACTGCGGTAATTGTCATAGCTGAACAACAAGTCATACTTGCTGCTCGCTTCGAAGGACCTTACCCAATGGCCTGAGTATGCTGTGCCTTTCTTAAATATAAGAATTGAAAGAGATGCAGCCCTTTTTAAGAAAGTAGTGTGGAAATGAAGAAATGTTCAACTCAAAGCAGATTTGATAAAATTTCAAGGCGATAAGAGCGTGCCACCCGAAATAATGGCGCTTGATACACTGTACCAGTTTTTCTCATTTTTAATGATAAGCGAATTATATCAAACATCTTACCCTCAACTCGAAAAGATCCCTCCTTCAAACACCACACTCGATGAAATAAAACAATTTTTGACCACTATGTACTCCAATGTTCCAACGCGAATCGGAAAAACCAACTGCTTCCACTTCAAGGTTGCACCAATCGGGGAACAATATGTCAACACAGATCTGTGAAAAAGATCGTAGCCATGATCGATGTTCAATATGACCATGATCAATGCATGGATCTTATATAAAAAGCATTACAATTTGAAATCCACGAATCATTTGGGAAGTCAGTGAAGGGCTGATGAAGTCATATTGCCCCGAAAAGTGCTCGTTCAAACAGCGCTCCACTGACACCTCGGTACATTTCTTTTGAATTATATGCTATTTTTACAATGACGCTCTTGACTCGTGGGATGCTCTTAAAGATCTATGTTATGCGGATAATCCAGAAACGATTCAAGCCCTTGGTCAGAGCCATTTGTGCCAGAAACAGTCAACAAGGTCTTAGAAAATTGGATTGGCAGGATGCGCTACTGCGAACCTGCCGAACCATGAATGAAAACGTATTCCCTAACTAATGTTCATGATTTCTTATTCTAATAAAGCTGCAGCATACTGAAAATAGTTGGTTTTTGTTCATTTAATTTTATTTTTAAAAATAAACTTGTATTTAAAATAAATACAACATTTTTAATAAGATTGAAATTTGTTATGTACTTTTACGACAGAGCCCTTAGGTCTCGACAAGAAACCAATCAGGAAAATCACCCCTAACGTGTTGAAGTCAGGCCTTTAACGCTTAACATATTTTAATTGAACTAACAGCTTTTAATAGCATGGAATGAGTAACACCGATGCCATCGTGGCAAGTACTCTTTTAATCAGACGAGCTAGGATGAGCAGACGTTAGCATGCCTCAGAATTTGATTTTTAACTCGTTGATCTAAGGACAGCTTTCTATTTGCATATTTTGAATTTTCAAGTCCACACAGCTACAAAAGTACAGTCTCCTTCCGGGCGTATGTTTTACCTTAATCCATCATCTCAGGAGTTTCGATTGATGCCGTTAAAACCAAATTTCAAAAATCCGAGTGTCTGATAAGAAGCTTTCACCGATTTCTAAAATATGCGTTTACCATAATTTTTCAACACCCTAACTTTGAACTTTGACTAAGAGGCTTATACTTGCGCAGTAGGGCAGGTCCAGCATAGTTTTGAACCCAATCTGCGAAGTGGAATATGAAAGAAACAGAAAGTTGCTTCACTTGCTCTGAGAGGTCGATTGCTTCATCTCATGCGCAAATCAAATTCAAAGTCAATGACCGTCAAGGGCAAGATAGCCCAGAAATTTTAAAACGCGTCCAAAGCATTCTGATTAGGCCAATAAACAAGTTAAACAATTTAAGAATAATTTTTGAACAAAGACGTATGCCTTCAAGGAATACTGTATTGTAAACTTCATCCTTCTTGAATACCCAAAAATATCAGTTTTTTTTTTTTGTTGAGAAAAGATACTTTTCATTCTTGCTTTGAAAATATGTAGACCCCGGGGCGAAGACGAAATTCCCGTGCACGTACATGCCACCATCTCATGCCCGTACACATCAAGCGAGACAATCCAGGAGGATTTCTATTTGAATCCTGCCGTCATTATGCCAAAGGAATTGCAAATGAATGTCTTACATGCCACAGGCTCTCCGGCTCCATCTCCGGCTTCAGCTTCGTCAGACTTCGCATAGAAAGGAAAAGTACCATATTTTTCGTTCAGCATAGGAACAACAACGACGTCAGATGAATTTTAAGTTGCTCTTCATAAACTAGATCAACGAACCTCCCACAACTAATTTACCCAATATTCCCTGAAGGACAAACCACCATCCTTGCGCTGTAAATAGAGAATTCGCTGGTCCCGAAAATTCATTTTAATTTAAACCCTGACTAGGTATCTGTATGACGCGTGAAGTTCCTTTTCAATTAGAAGCCTCGTTAACACGTACACCATGGTAATCTATGGAACTGATGAAGGGATGTGCAATAGACTCTAGGAATACATCTTTACGGCAAACTAAGTAGACAAAAGAATCCTAATTATGAATGTGCCGAAATTAAATGGAAATGAAGAAATTGTGTACTATGATTTGTCATTTTTAATTCGAGTGGAGGAATCCCCCCTTAAAGGTCCTTTTTAAGGTTGTCTCAATGAAATTTCTGCAAAAACAATGTTGCCGGTGAAGTGATAGATTATTGTTTCGGTCACAGGTGCTAAAGTTTGAGTATACTGCGTTCTGTGCTATTGTATGCTGTCACACATGTGGAAATGCGGCAATAATGAGGCACTCCCTTGACATTTCGCAAGGATGACAAATTGTCTCATCAGTTTGCACACGATAACAAATGTAGTCTGTTACGTGTTTGGCCTTTTTTTTTTGTTTCTGTTGTTGAGCATTGTATTTGTATGCTTTACTTTTTTATGTTATTTCGACCCTTTTTGATATTTTCGCTTCAATATAGTATATGACAGGACGATAACAGAAAATTCTTTCGACATTCCATCTGCAATGCTTCTGCTGATACAATCACCCCCTAGGGGCAGACATGTCAGACGGAGAAAGTGAGAAATGAGGCTGACTCTGACGTGACATCGCATTAAGGTTGTAGAAATGCTTAAGGCGTGTCGTAAGACATAAGTGTTCTCTTGAAGAGATTTGGGTTCCAGTAGATATGTTTAAATTGTTGGACATTCTTATGCTAATTTAAAAATATTTGTTTTAAGAATTTACTTTAGGCTAAATTGTCTTCGACTATCCAGTGTTCATGGATACTCTTTCCCGCATTGAAATTAAAAGCAAGAAACTTCCTTTTCTCGGCCCCGTGGCTGGGGGACAAAAATGTAGATCTTGTGTTACCCTAGCCTACGTGAAGGTCTGAGGTCCCTTTCTGTCAGAATTCAGAATTATCACTGCAAATAATGTCTTACACATGGAATAAAGAGTTAGGCGCCTGCAACTCTTTGTATGATGAACAAAATATTTCTGCTATTATCAGTGCATGAGCCCTCTAAAAGGCTTTCATTAGCAACTGTGATTGTCTTAAGCAAGGCTCTGGTTTGTATTATTCTCTGCGATGTAGGCAGACTAAACTAATGCCTTCTGCCATCTCTAAAAAGTTTGCGCTATTCTTATAAGTCGTATAAACGGACAACTATACTTGTAATCAGTATTTGCTCCTTGAATGTGAAAAGGTCCCCTACTATGTCTGTGATGATAGTGGCATCAATACTGCAAAACACTTTCCCCGAGAGAGAAGTTACATACAAGCTTTACAACTGACTAGTTCTTTGTAGGAATGTTCAGCTCAAATAGAAACATAAAAGTTTAGTGTGAGAAAATTGTTGATGGATGACAAACATGGTCAGCGTCTTGTAGAGTTCTGCAGTGCAAATTGTACAGTGAGTGTTAGGGTTTTGTTTTAACTCAAGTCATATGGATTACTTAAAGATAAGCCGACATTATACAAATATTATTACAGTCGCCGGAATAAACGTCAAATCTATATTGGAATACCTTCACACTTATTAGATTGATAGCAATTCCTCACCAGGTTTTGTAAAAGCTGTGACAGCTTTTAGTATTGCAGACCGGATCAATAAAAACGTCACCCGAAAAAATTTAAATTTCAGCAGTAGAAAAACACAATTTAGATGTCCAATAGCACGTCCAGAAGAAGCGCTATATAGCGTGGTATGTAAAAACACTAATACCCTGTCTTCGATTGCGAAAGTTACGTTGGATGGACCATATATTCGATATCGTATAAAATGCTGCGAAATGTCTAAGTTTCCTCAAGTGATGTAAGTAATATTTCACCCCCTCTGATCAGGACGCAATTTACATATAAGGCATTTATCTAAAACATCTTTGCACCTGCTGGATAAGATTCAAAACCGTGTAATAATATCACTCAGAAAATGGACACCCTCGCCTTGTTGTATCGCTATTTCCACCGCCAGTGCTCAATGCAAATCGCCGTCTCCCTCAAGCGCACTTTCCGATGCACTCTAAAATATCGTGATTCATCCCTAAGCTTATGGAATTCCCCGCCGAGCCCTTTATTTCCTAGTCATTGTAGCCTTCAGACATTTCAAACCAATGTTCATCAGCACCTCGCTGTGTGCGTGTTCCGAAACGAATACTGATGTTATAATAATATTGTTCTCTGCAAAGCTTTATACGAAGATGGTAAGTGGCATATTCTATAGAGTGGTAAGATATTAGAAGCCTTCGATGTCCAAAGAGAAGCCAGTCAAGTTTGCATATTCTCACCGCCGTTGTTCGTGTTAGCCTGAACCTAAAATATACATATAAAGTTGAACTACAAGTGAATGGGACAAAGTTAGATTCATAGAGCATCCAACTCTAACGCTCACACCGTATTATCGAAAATCAACTGGAGAAAGTAAAAAGATTTATTGAGCGATATTGACTTTGAACTCCGAGTAAATCTCGGCCGGACAACATGATGCAGACGAATCACAGATTTTGTGGATAAGAGCAATGCTGCATCTTATCTTCACTGCTAAGGTGCATGTTAGTCGACTCATTACTTAAGGCTCCCAATGTTTCTAGCGTCTACGGTCAGGCATATGCAGATAAAGTAGCTGTACTGTCCGTTTTATCATGACTAACAACTTTCTGGCCCAAAGCACATGTGGTCCTAGACTTAATCGACGATTGCTGCACCAGCTCTCTTTACGAAAGCTAGGAAACTGACTGGTCTAATTCATCTAGCCGCTTACAGCCATCACCATCAGATTCTCCAACGAAGCTAAGTATGATATTTAGGATAAAAAGTCCTTTGGGCTAAGCATGTAACCTCGAAAACCTGTAGAGCTGTCGGCTTTCCAGCAGTGTTTGTTTCCCAAAACTTGAGTTTTTCATTTAATTCCATGTTTGATACAAGGCAAAATAAAGATCCGTCATTCTTTGAATTTTAGTGGATACTTCCTAATAGAATCCCACCTAATTGAGTGTTCTGAGCAATTGTTGTGCCACTGGTACCTATAATAACTTCATTCAGTACGATTTCTTGAAAGAGATCGGCTCCTGTTAGGATGTCAACTGGCGATGGCTTTTTGTATTAAGGATCTGCCAATTGTAAATGCTTGATGTAATCCAATTGTTTCACAGTAAAAGATTCATCAGGTAGCAGATTTTTTAGTTTATTACTAGAATGACCCACTTACTCTGAAACTCTGACCGATAGATTGAAGAAAAACTTAGTTCAGCAGCATTGGACACTTTTTTGCATCTAACACCGCTTGATTTACAGATCAAAAAACTTGCTGGCAACAGTGCTATACGAATCACTAATCTGGGTTACTTAAAGAGCAGTAGTTTAGAACATGGCACGGTCCTAACGGAGCTACTGCCAGGCAATCCAATTCTAACGAACGAAATTCCTTCCTTGGTTGACTTCGACATCCCGTACGATATAATATAGTATATCCGGAGAGGGAGGACTGGGGAAAAAATGCTATAATTAGGTTGAGTGGAACGGAGGATGGAACAGGCTCTGGTATCTTCTCAGAAGACCCAGAAATAAAAGTGTCTATAAGACTATCGGACGCAAGCAGTTTCTTCTAATCAGACGTTTTGGATGACCTCAGGGTGGCTGAGTTAATGCAGATGAGATCCGTATTCGAAAGTGATATCTACATCGATAGCCAGGCCGCACTCATAGCAGTGGAATCAACCAACGTCAACTCTGATACAGTCAGGGACTGTCGCGCAGTGCTCAATTCACTATATAGTTAGAACGGGGTAATACTGTGCTGGGTGCTAGGACACTGCGGTATTAAAATAAATGAACCAGCGGACGAGCTTGCAAGAAAAGGAGGGCTACTCGAAAATAGTGAGGTTGATAACATCAAACCACCCCTTTGCATAGTGAGGTGCACTGTTGAAGAAAAAATCACGAAGACTGAAAACTTAAGGTGTTCAAGTCTTGAAGGGCAGAGGGTATCCAAGGCTCTTTGGCCGCTTTCTGATGGCAAAAGATCTAGGAAGTTAATAAAATTAAACAGGGGTAAACTTAGGACAGCAATAAAAATCCTGATACGACACTGACTCCTGCGGCAACACGCTAAGAGAAACAAATTATCTGATACGGATATTTACAGATTCTGCGGTGATCCACAAGCTGTTGAGAACATAACAGACATACTGTGTAAATGCGAGGCAATATCGCGTAGTCGAATAAAATTTTTTGGAAAATATTTTTTCGGAAACCCAGAGGAAATAGATGGCACGACGAACTTCAAAGCCCTTCTTGGCTTTTTCAGGGAAATTGGGTGTTTCACCAGGGCGATTGTTTAAGTTTTTGCCATTTGAAGACAATTTCAACTAGCTCCACAGGGATGGCGATGGACCCGTTTTGGTGCCTGGTGTCTGTGTGATGGCATATCCATCATACCCAGTTTAACCTAACCCTAACACTAGTTTGATATTGCTTTTTGATGTTGCACTTGTTCTTCCTAGTCCAATTCGAGATTTCTTTAGTTGCAGTCTTTGGACAGCTTCTTAAGTAATAAAAGATTAGTAGAACTCGTAATAGTATCATCTCCAGTTCGTTTTAATATTTGCTGTTGCCAAACGAATATTTTTATATATCCTGTTCTCGGAGAAATGGGATTGTGGTTGCTCCCCTTGCTTATTCGACTCAGCTACGTGAACTAACGTGTGGTGACGTCGATGACATATTTGAAGAACATTTCGACGTATTATAGTATGCTTTAAAACAGTTTCTACAAAACTTCTGTTTTTGCACCATATCTTTACGAATATGTACTGGCATCTGAATAAATCTATTGCAACTGTGTAGCCAGTATGGGCCGTTTTACATCTTGTAGCATGGGGCATGTGAGGTAGTTTTTCTGAAATTTATTTTTAGGCTTGATTGATTGTTTTTGCAATTTCGCATTATTTTTAATTCGTTTGTTTTCTAGGGTATCAAATGCATGGAATTTCGTTTCTATAAATTTGAGGAATTAATTTAGCGTTTGCAATTCTTTTGGTTTTTTCAATGATTACTTGTACGCCTTCCCTGTTTCGTTGTCGAATTTCTGCGATATTGGGAATAGGATAATCGGATACCAGTGCTTATTGCGATTTTAAATCCTTATAAAGAATTTACACACGCGTTGTTTGTATCGTGTAGTTTTCTCACATGCTCTGCGGTCGCAAATTGATATATGTATTGATTGATGTATTAAAGATTGTGTTTCAACATTCACCAATAGTTTTATATTATCGTATTTATTCATTACGGTTTCCCTCGCCATCAAGTTGTTGCTTTCCATTACGCTGCCAGATTTGTTTTTTAGGTAATGCGGTTTATGAGTATAGCCCAGTGTGAATAGTTTGCTCAAAAAGATCTACAAACGGTATCAATTGTCTATAGTCGCCATTAAGCATAGATGGTTTTAAAGTTAGTAACTTACGATCATGGTGGATATATGCACTTGTTGACTCATGAGGCGTTGATACTTGTATTCCCCTGATTTATTAAAAGTCCCTCGATTTGCTCTTGCAGCTTCACCATGTTTTCGTATGCTTGTTCAATTGCTTCACGATCGATGATTACGATCATACCCGTTTCAGTTGAGTTCTCAATGATGTTGTTATATGTTTCTATAATATTTCGGCTTCGTTCCATATCCAGGTTTTTCCATTCTGTCTAGTGTTCTAGGAAAGGCTTGTTTTTGAGCTTCATGGCCTTTCAACTTTCTCTTTTGCTCCATTTCTATCTTCTTCTCTTCTGTTTAAATTTGTTTCTTTTGTATTTTTTGCCGTAAGCATCATTTTTGTCACCGCGGGTTTTTTTCTGTTTTCAGCATACCAACATTTTCATGAGACTTTCTTGTTCCTGGCATTGAAACTACCTTCTTCCTCCAATATCTCTTGCACATTCATCACTTTGCCTTATTCCTAAAGAATCTCTCTCATTCTTGTGTCAAGTTTGAATCGTACCGTGCTGACGACCGCTTCTACTTGTTCATAAAATATCGCTGTTATATGATGTTTGGATTATATTCAATAAACTCCGGGCACGTAGCTCGTTGTCCACTTTCTTGAATTCTTCCCAGTTGTAGTTGAGTTCATCTAGTTGGTGTTGTACAATTTCGTTGGTTCGTCTTGAGCACCTTCTTAATCCAGTTTACCTATCATTTTGCTTCTGCACGATATCATCTAAATTCGTCCTTTTCGTAGTTTTAGATTTTTCTGGTATATGTATTCGCTTATCGTTTATCGTCTTCTTTATGTGATGTTGTCTACTAGTCATTTGTTTTTTTTTTTTTTTTTTCTAGCTTTTACTTATATTATCTTGTACTGTACCAATGGTGGGGGTACTGGGAGTAAAATTAAAACACCTCCGACTGAAGCTACTATTTGTAACAAACTTTCTTTGTTAAATGTTTTTAACCTATTGGGGAATTATGGTTCAGGTAAATCAATGCCGACTACAGGTAGATATCTGATGTTTTGTTTCCTTATAATGCTGACCGTGCTAATAAGAGGTGTAGTATCGTAAGCTATTTTATATGCACTAGCGCTTTGTGATTGCACAGAACATGTCAACAGGTTTTTCTTCAAGTTCTTTAATTTTAAACATACTAGAGCTATTGGCTGATTGTTCCACTGCTCCAGATAATCAAGACTCCAGATAATCCTACTCTAATCTCTTACTTTAACGGACAATTTTCGTTACGCACAGTAAAATGGTACGAGTATTCACCACGTAGAACGAAAATCTTATGCCATGATGCCATATCTTAACTTTTAATAGAACTTTTTCAATAACGACCCAATTCGATTCCCTTAAATCTGAAATAGGAATATCAATTTGGTTACACCGATGGCCTATTAGCGTGTCGGGATTCCATTAGAAATGGAAAATGTTCCCAGCCCATACCATCTACACCCAGATTTCTGAATTATGTTTGCGGTAAGTTTCAGTGAAAGAAATTCCGTTCGATAAATTATATTTGTGAAATGTTAATTAAATCAGACAAAGCGAGTGTTTTGCTTTGTTCTAATTAGGACCACCTTTCCGGATACAAAAATGGGCAGAGTATCTACCATAATTGGTTCTTATTCAATTTCTGTACCAATCCAAGCAAACTTTCAAATGAATGAAATTTTTTAGTGAAATTCTCTTCTCATTAAATTGACTTAAAAAGCAATATTAAATTATTTTCGCAATATTGTATAAATCCTCCCATCATCATCAAGTAACAAACTTCGCAAGGCCTTTTAATATGTTGCGCTTTGGTGTGGTCAAACTTTGTTACTTTTAATATGTTCCAGCATAGCACATCCTACAGAAGAAATACGGAAAAAGCAAAGTTCCTAAAGAAATTACGTATCCTTAATTCCATTTGTTATGAGATAAAAATACTTTGAGGGATCCACTTTGGAAGTATTCGTAACAACATTTTCCTGTTGTTAATCCTAAGCCGGTGCAGGTGTAGGAATCCATCCATCATTCTGAAAGTTTTATCCGTATTTCGTTTAGTGCTTCCTACACAAATATGAGATAAAAAAAATAGAGATTTCTCTCTGAACTGAAATAAAAGCGACAATTTGGGGATGATGGAATATATTTATTTATTTATATATTTTATTAAAGCTGCGTAGCTCTGTTGTTTGATAACTTAATCGGATTTTCGGATTACATAGAGATATCTGTGGCATTCGTATGAGGAAATAAATGATTCTTTGTTCACAAACTTGTGGATGTGCGAGTAAACTTTGTGCCATTAAATATTTATCAGAGTACGAAAAGTTTAATTTTTAAGCTCGTTTAGACGCATCTATTCGACTGACAAAGTTGTCATAGTGTAGGTGGAATATGAAGATGAACGATTCTCTCTCACCCTTCGCTGACAGCAAGACTCAGTGGATTCAGTATGTTAACATCATCAAAGAGGTTACTTGCGAATATCAGTAACCTATGAAAAGATGCTCGCGTAATGATAATGTCTGCAAATACCGGAAAGATGCGCATCTTAAAGCGCTGCACCTTAAGACAAGATAGAGCCAGAAGAGAGGAGAAAAAGGCCAAGCGACTGGCAGCTTGCTTCAAGGATGAAGCATACGCTCTTCTAAATAATGCAATACCTAGTTTTTCATGAGCAGGGAATTGTAAATATACGAGCATCTACAGACCCTTTTTGCTGCATGTGCATAATGTTGAGAGGCTTATTTAGCTGCTTCTGGCCGGGTATTAAATGTCTGAAAAACATTGAGATCTCAGGCTTAAATGAAGCTTCATCGCCATAACGTGCACGATACACTTCACTACTGAAAATTAATTATTGTCACCTCATCTGCAATATGCTGCGTTCTTATATTCAAAAACTCAAAATTTTTAAATGCTAACTAACTTAAATAATCTTATTATAACTTACTGGCCGTTTGCGGATGCTCTAAGATAAACCTAAAACTCATTCTATGTCTTTTCAATTCAATTGAATTTAATTTCTTTCAATTCATTTGTTTCAAAAAACTGTACAAGTATGACTTGCAATTTGTCTTTTATAGTAAAATACATTAATTCAAAGTTAAGCAATACAATATTTATACTTAATGTAAAATAAAAAGGACATTATGTTGTAAATAAAAATTATAAATTACACAATGATAACTAGTGACAAAAATAAAAGAGAAAGTGAAAGGGCGAAATGAAGAATAAAAGAATATTGAAAATAGAAAAATAGTGAAGAATGAAAGAAGAAAGTAATTGTTGCAATTACGTTATATTTTCTAACGCGGCATTTCTGAATATTTCAGCTGCTATTGTTTGCTCTGTTGCTGTAGGAAGAGAGTTCCAAAGCCTGGTAGTGTGGATGAAGAAAAGCCGCGATGAGTTCAGCTGATTGAAGGAAAGAATTATAATATTTTGCATTCTGCTGGATTGGGTGAATTGTATTTTATTAAGCAAATAGGTGGGACATCTAAAAATTGTTTGAAAGAGCAACAAAGAACCGATGTTTGATATTGGAAGCATGGTTGTATCGGTGCAGCCCGTATACATATATACGCAACAAGTAACTTATATTGCTAGTGGGAGTTGCACTTGCAGTAAACAAAAGCCGGCGTAATCGGTTATAGGCAAAAATAAGCCCTAGTACCTATTGGAGGCCAAATTGTACGTAGTCCAGCATAGATACGGCCAACGACGTAGTTTGTATGATCAAAAGCTGAAAGAGAACTATTATTTTATATCCAAGATTAGTAGCCGTGGCAATACAAGAAATCTGTTTTTTACTCATTACGACAAGCCGGAATTTGGTTATATTTATATGCAGTGCATGACAGGTCATCACTAAGCCCGACTATTAGATCCTCAATAAGCCCGATGGGTCTGGAGAGATTAACCTGGGCATCAACAGAATAGAGGTGGATTTGGACATTCGATCACACTTTAGGTAGGTCGTTAATGAAAAGACAGAATAAGATTGGACTAAGAATTGACCCCTGAGGTACTCCTGCAGTTAAAGTGCCGAATTCAGAAAAAATGTCATTATGAACTACTCTCTGATGGTGATGAATCATCTTGGACAACTTCCAATTATCAGGAAAAGTTGAGGTAGTAATGCAGTAATTTATAATTGGGGTGAGGGCACTTAAGATACGAGGCAGAATCATCTTCACAAATCTAAAAGATACACCATATTCTCCTATATCTATAGCCCTGTGTTTTTTAAATTTAGTGCTGTATCGACTACATCAGTTGACACCAAAGTCAAAAACAAAGTCGAGAATGAGGGTATGACACTTTTTTTATTTAAATCGGGACTGTGGCCTGTTTTCCAACACCGATTGAGCTTAGATTGCTCCATAGTTTTTTTTGAGATATATTCGGAGCTCAATTTTGATAAAAAATATTTTCTTTTTGCTCTTCTTGTAATAGGAGTGTAGATATTACGACCATATTTCTCCCAGTTGCAATTCTGTTGACTTATCTTGCATTGAGCGTACAGCTTATTACTTATTCGAAGTAACATGACTTAATTTACGTATTTAATTTATTTATTCATACTCACTTGAGTCTTAAGTTCTTAAGAACAAAAAAACAAAACATGCTAAAACTAAGACAACATCTTTTCTAATGCAAAAACCTGGTTGCTGGACTTTTTTGTTTTTATAGAAAAAACTTGACACTACTCAAATCTGCTTAGACAGTACATGGAAAAAACTAACAAAGTCCCCCGGATTTTTTCTTTAGAATTGGGCTATATTTGAATTTTTTATTTCTTATATTTTTATTTTATTTTTTTGTTATTTTTTTTAATTGATACGAGTTCTTTATCTTTTTTTACATTTTTTATTTTTTTTTTCTTTTTTTTTACATAAACTTAAAAGCTATTTAAATATATCATAATGTACCTCTACCTCTGCTATACCGGACAAGGCTTCAAAGCCTGCTTAGTGACGGGCTGGCTCGAATTAGAATAAAATGAAGAAGCAGTTTCCTCTGCTTCACTAAGTCACCGCAATTCTTTGTGCTGCTGAGCAACATTCCTAATACCACGACCCCCTAGTGCCCTACTCAACCGGAGACGCTCCGAACTGCGGTCTGCGACGTTTCTGTCGAGTTGAGTTGCCTATCTGCAGCTGTTCGAGCGACGTGAAAGATTAGGGGCTCCTATCTATCTTTACTCTCTAAATAGATGAACGCTTCTAGCGGAATGAGGCCGTTAAAGCGCACACGCCTGTGATATAAAAAAATTATGTAGTAAGCCCCGGAGATCAGTGTGCCTTCGAGTCAACTTTATAACGAAATTGCCCACTCTTATTTGGTTCGCCTTATTGTGAAAGACCTCATTACAATAGAATTATATGTATGTACTCTGACTATAGTGATCTTTAGGACCTCAGAAATGATATCCCAAAAGATTATGGCCGGGAAATATCTCGAAGTACTTGTTTTTCAGAGTATAGTACAAGGCCGCCAGGTAGTCAGCGAGCCTTTTATGACCGAAACGCGGGACGGTATTTTAGGGGACTAGAGTAGGTATACGGCAGATGTTTTTGAAGCTATTTACCACGTGTTGAGACTATTGCTTGTTTCGTCTTTAGAAACTCCGGTTTCAGTCAGTTTCGTACAGTAAAACATTCGAGAAGGACGCTATTTTGTTTTTTATCGATAATTGTGCTAGCTTTTTTTTTGGGGTTTGTGAGTGCTATTGGTTTGTTCTTATAATGAGTTGAGTGACGATGTGTATTGTAGTGGTCAAAGAGAGACCGGTCAAGAGACCGAATATATCTGGAAGAACACCGCTGAATCGACACGAGTTAGAGGCACCAAGTGAAATGAATGCTAGTACATCCGCGAAAAAATCGAAGCAATCAGAAGATATTGATGTGAATCCAGGTTTTGGTTATCGTAAGATAAACATTATTGCAGTTTTTTCAGCTATATCAAACGTTGTTTTTTGTAAAGTGTGCGAATCGCAAGTAAAATTTACGAAAAGTGGTAGGCACGGTTTGGGATTCAAAATAGTAGTGCATGCAAAAAAAAACAGTTCCGAACCACAACATTCTTTTTTGTTGAGCAGTGTAGTTTGGAGCTCTTCATTCGGAATGAACAAGGGTTGTTCGTTCTCGTCGGCGATGATATTATTCACCATAACTCAACCCAGTGAAACCTGAGGTTTCAAATCGACAGTTCTCCATATCATTTGAGAGCACGTAACTGTGCGAAAGAACCCGATTTTCCAGGTCGTTGTTCGGGCTAATGACATCATTCGCCTTGTACACTTCCAGCAAAAACGCTGCTATTGCGTCTACCTTCGGCTAGGGATCCACGTTCACGAAAACGTTGTCATGATCGACAAACCTTACTGGATCTAGGCCGGCTGTTAACAATAATTATTCATCGTTCATCTATCGTCGTTGGGACGGTCTTTAGACTCAGAAGGTCGTTTTGATCTTTCCTCCGAAATGTGTTATTTATTTGCGGGGATACACCATATTCAGATTCCTGATGTCTACAGCCCGAATATCATTGTTCCAATACAAACTTACAGAAGCCCCATAATGCTCTTTTATTAATATTTGGAGGTTTTCGATAGACGTCTTCAGTGTCAGGCTGTACAAGATTTTTAGTCTCGACACCAATCCACTTTTTATTTTGGTGCAGTGCGTCAGTAATTGCGTTGCGTAATGTGTCTTCCATATGTGTTTAAACCGAGGTATCGTGCTATCTATTGATCGTGTAATTGTCGCATCCATCTGTTTAAATTTTCTATTGGATGATGGGTGGAGCCAGTTCGAAAAGAGTGCTCTCGTCAGTGTTCTGGAGATGTGCGTTTAACGTGTCCTACTATAATTGTAGGAATATCTTTGAAGAAACTCCTCCAGTTCCGTAACTTTGTTTGGAACTATAGTACATATTATTTTGGTACAGCGACCGCAATGGTCATTGCCAGACATGAACGTGCATAGACAGTCTATATGATAGTATGTTGGTTCGTGTCTGTCGTTGCATCCGTGGGTCGAACAACAGGAGATCCATGTGTGTGTCAAGACTTGAAAATGGCGAAATATACTATACGTCCCTTTTAAACCGAGTCGCTACATAACACTATGATAATCCCAGGAACTAAGTTGTAGGTTCCCTCTAGTGTTTGGCGTATTATTTCCGCAATCTCAGTCTTTTTCGTATGAATCTCCGCCGTTTATGAAATAATTATCCTCCGATTTGGGATTGGAACGGTGTCTAGAGTTCTGAGATGAATAAGGTGGTTTGAGTAGCTTCAGACGCATAGGCAAAAACCACAGCTTTTCATTAGGGAGAGGAATGTATACAATGCACCTGGAACCTACCACTGTACACTCTTTTAAATCGCAAGCCTATTCTAATGAAAATCGCAATACCACCTCCTTGTACGCAGTTGGATCGGTGTCTTCTAACAATTTTATATTTTCTATGTCTCATTTTGTTTCGATAACGGAATCCTCAACCACGATAAAATGCTCTATGAAATCGTTTGCATATACGAGGTCCTGCCGATAAAGCCAAGATTCATCCCCAGAGAAATTGAGAATTTAGTATCAAACGGTCTCCACACGAAGTTGCTTCTGCTCAATTGTCAGTAACCTAGCGCGCAAATTTTGCTGAGGCCCTCCTGTTTCCATTTTCAGTTAAAATGGAATGAATGGATCCAACACTAATGATCACCTCGTCAGCAAGTTCTCTGGCCATTATTCGACTATTCTGCATTACCTGGGTCCTTATTTGATCAATGACAATCTCATTTTTGCATGTTGTGGACCTATCAGAACGTACTTCGCTCTTCACTTGCCACTCAAGATAAAATCCAACGACGGTTACTTACAAATACTAGCAGCGGCGGTGACTGAGTGGTGCTGTGGTCGTGAAAAAAATTGAGCATGCGCCCGGCCCCCAAACTCATTTTGGGTTTTTTTCTACGATCTAGGAATATTTAATTTCAGTCTTGCACACCATTCATGATTCCACTTTAGTTGGGTAGGGGCAAGTCTTGACTTTGATTGCCTGCCGGCAGAATTTGAGTTACAATTCAACGGCCTGGAGAAGTAGCAGAAGCTGTGACTCTTCTTCTTAATTTTCTTACTCTTCTCCATCTATTCCGGTCTTGTTGGCTTGACACGAGGCCTAACGTTGTTCCTGAGGTATACATTTTTCAAGCACTGATGAGACCCAACATATCAGCTGCAGCATTACAGAAGGTCTACCCTTCATCACTCAATGGATAATCATAAATAGTAGGTTGAAAGTCATCACAAGCTGACCTATATATTTTTTGGAACACTATCACAGCATTTTGAATTTTTTCAATGTATTCCGTATGAAGTCGCTGTTGACCAGCGGTCTGCCATGTAACTGCTCATTCGCAGACTCCTTCCTAGCTAGATGAGTAAGTTCATATCAAGCTTTCCATTTTTTGCTTTTCTCGTGAGAATAAAGTTACCACCAAGGCGGGTCTATTCTTGATTTAAGAAAACATTATCAAATAGAGCGGAGTGCGGATGTTTGATGAGAGAAAACACTAATATGTTCAACGTCTGCGTTGTACAATATCCTATAACCAGATATATGAGACAATTTATTGCAAAAAGAGCACGTAAATAGACCAAAGTTCAGGAAAAAATTAAACTCTTTAACATAGAAACACCATTTCTAAGGTTCCCTGGAAACGAAAAAACAATAAAATGTTTCGTAAGTATTTAAATCCCTTAACAAAGTAAAATTTTAAGTAAAATTAAACAAAAATTTAAGAAGAAATTCCACCCAGGGATTTACAAAGAAATAGATTTTCTAAACTAATCCATGGATTATCGCATCGACAGAGCTTATCAGCCCAACCTTGCCTACGCAGACAGAAGCATTTATAAGCTCAGCTACCAGGCTGCCAAATCTCCAATCATCTCATTTCAATCGCAACCGACAATTGCTTTTTTCTTTAGCACAGGATTGTTCCATTCCCGAGCCAAATCCCCCCCCAAGTTAACATCGAGTAGTTGATAACATTTAAGGACGACTAGTTTCAAATCAGTAACTCCAATCTTCTCCGAATGCGCAAATCCCTTTTAAATGTCATTTGGTTTTATTTCTTCCCTCCTTCAAAAACGACTGCTAGTTGTACGAGTATCTTGAACGATTTTTTTTTCTGCTGATACAGTCATCCGTAGGAGGCATGAAAATTCCTTGAAGCATCGCTAAAAGATAAGAAATGAAAATGCCCCCAGAAATTTGTTGAGCGGCCAAAACGCTGTGGTTGTCTGAAAATTTCACTTAAACAGTTTAATTTGCAGAAATCTAGCAGCCAAATTACATTTAGCTATGAGATACTTTTAATTAACTTGTCAGCAAAATAAAACCAGGACACAGAAAGTTTAATAAAAACGTAACCGCCTACCGAAACCGAACTGTGATCCTTGTCAAATATTGACACTGCAAAAGCGACTTTGGATGTACCTTCTCCGCCCCCAACTTCAATAATCTTTGATGTACTCGTAGCTTATGAATATAAATATTGATACATATGGGACCGAAGAACTGCAAACATAAGTTAAAGCCTTAGATAGCCGAAGGATATTTTACAACTTTGTCTCCCCCCGATTGGATAGAAAAAGAAGACAGCTTCCTGGGATTAGAAGATAAATGTTGCTCCCATTTGTGTTGTGAATATTCCTTGTGCGGTAATAAGGGATGTTGGTGCGGTTAAGCAAAACAATCTGCCTATCCGGATCACAGGATGTAGGAGGTTTTTTTTCATATCTTCTTTTTTGAATTTAATGAGATTCCTTTTCTTTTACTGGCCCCAAAATTAGGGATGTTTCAGTCACAGAGCACTGGGGGAATGACTGATTCCTTTCAGTATGTAACTAGGACGAGGAGATGAACGATGTCGTCTTGTCTTCTGTTGCCAATTATTTAAAAAAGAAACCGCAGATACCCGTACTATATGACACTGGTAAAATAAAGTAAATATAGAAAATTGGGAAATTTTATGATGGAAACTTTGTGCAGAGGAGTCGTCTCATTGAATTCGAATTTGGGACATGTCAATATAGAATTTGTCTTGTCGCTTATGTTTGCTTAGATATCAGTGCAGTGGGGTTGCAACTTGGCTCTGTTTGTTTTTAATTTAAAGAAAACCTGAATGAATGAATGAAACTTTTCCCCCATTTGGGATGAAAGATTTTTTTATTTTTTTATGTCTGAAGGATATCCTGTACAACATGGTGGTTTATATAAATTACGCACAGATGCTTCCGATTTAAAACAGGCACCTCAAATGCTCACATGACATGGCGTCGGCATAACCAACGTGTGTACGTATGTACCTATGCAATTGTCGTTAACTTTAATGTCTGCTGAAGTTCGTTGTGGTAATTATAAGTGTTATGCGATTATGAACATGTGTTACGCCACTCCGGAGACTCCCTGGAGCTTGGAATTAAATAATTTTGAATCACATGTAGCTTTCGGATAACGACATGGTCATATGAGATTGTAAGGAAATATTTAAACTTTAGAGCACTTGTACAGATTCCAATTATTCTTGTAATTAAAATTAATATTTTTGAGAAAACTTTTTCTTATAAACTCATCTAGTACATGGGATTCCAAAAAAGTCAATTGTTGTAAAAGCTTTAATCGGCAAAGAGAGTAGTTGCCTTAGGTCTTGTAGTGGTCTGCGCATATTCTAATCTCAATCAGCAAAGGATGTGAGGTTCATATAAATACATTTGCCATACTTGAATCTTCAATGACCCGCTCTAAGTGCATTAGCAAGACAAGCTGTTGGTGGATCTTTTTACGTTGTCCCACAGACAAGATTTCGACAACCAGATATCGCGAATAGAAAGTGCGATGATAAGAATTTTGAATGGTTTCGGTTTAGAATTTACTACGACTAACTCATGGCATTATGTACCGACTATATGGAAGTGGATATCTTCAATATGTTTTATGTTGTTCCTCCATGGAATATGTTAACTCTGCTAGCTCCGATAGGCAAAAGGTCTATTGCAAAAACAATAATGAGACTGAACAAATAGAATTCAGACAAGGAGATGGGGCACTAATCTGTAGGTTATATGAACAACAGAACTAACCCTTGACTGATTTATACGAACACTAATGACAAAGCAACAGCTACTATAACTCAGGAAAATTGAATACGAAAGTCTAAACACGATTTTTGCGAGCATTATCAGCCTCGCACAGTGGGACAAGTTACCTCAAAAACTGGAATCAATTCATGTGTTGAATTAGGTGTGCTGAAATTATTTTTGTCTTTAACAACCGATTATTTACAAATAAAAAAACACATTTTTTCTTCTAAAGTCCGTACTTTTGTTTTTTAAATCATGTTTTACGAGGATTGTTTCCGACCGAATAATGATACAAGAATTTTTTTCTCAAAATCACGGGTCAATAAGTCCGTGACTTTTGGATTAAAACACAGATTTTTTGATAAAAAAATAATTTTATTTTTCAACGTAGTCTCCCTTGAGCTCTATACACTTTGTCCAACGCTTCTCCAATTTTTTTATCCCTTCCAAAAAAAATGATTTGTCGAGGTCCTCAAAATGCGAGATGACTTCATCATTGGAGTCAAATCTTTTTCCACCAAGCCATTTCTTCAGGTTTGGGAACAAGAAGTAGTCGCTCGGAGCCAAATCTGGAGAATAGGGTAGATGAGGGAGCAATTCATAGCCCAATTCATGGATTTTTGCCATGGAAACTGCACACCTTGCATTGTCTTGGTGGAAAAGAACTTTTTTCTTGGCCAAATGAGGTCGTTTTTTTTTCAAATCGTCATTGAATCGGTCCAATAAGTTGGCATAATATTCCCTTTTGAAGGTAGTCAATGTGGATTATCCCGCGTGCATCCCAAAAAACAGTCGCCATAACTTTATTGGCTGACAAACCCACCTTGGCCTTCTTTGGCGCCGATTCACCCTTAGAAACCCACTGTTTTGACTGTTGTTTTTTCTCTGGTGTGTTGTGATGGATCCATGTTTCGTCCACGGTTACAAAACGGCGCAAAAACTCCTCCATATTGCGATTAAACAACGCCAAACCTTCCTGTGAAGTTGTTACACGATTGCGTTTGTGGTCGACTGTGAGCAAACGCGGCACCCATCTTGCGGAAAGCTTTCTCATGCCCAAGTGATCATTCAAAATTGAAACCACTGAGCCATGCGAGATCCCTACGGCTTCCGCAATCTCTCGCACTTTCAATCTTCGGTCGGCCAACACCATATCGTGAATTTTTTCGATTGTTTCGGGTGTAGAGACCTCAACTGGGCGTCCAGGACGTTCGGCATCTTCAGTGCTTGTACGGCCACAACGAAATTCAGTAAACCACTTTTTTACCATTGAAATCGATGGTGCAGTATTTATCAAGCTTAGCCTTGGTCTCGGTAATGGTTTTTTTTCGCAAGAAATAATGCTTAATATGCACATGAAATTCACTTTTTTCCATTTTCTCCTCAAATTAGTGAGTAGTCTGATAAAAATAGCTGTCAAACACAAACTAACTGACGCAGCAAGTTTAAATTTTGACAGGAGTCAACTGACAGATGACCCGCCCTCGTATTTTTCTACATAGTCTCTTTGTAACTCTGCATACTTCTCCCAGCGATCCTCCCATCTTTCGAACCCCTCCAAATAGCACTTGGTGTTTTTCTCTGCAAAATAATTGTTCACGAAGGTGATTTCCTCTCCATTTGACGAAAATCTCTGTCCTCCGAGCGCAGTTTTTAGATGAGGGAAAAGAAGTCGCTTGGGGCTATATCTGCTGAATAAGATGGACGGTCAAGCAGTTCAAACCGTAATTCATGAATTTTCGCCATGGCAACCGCTGAGGTGTGAGACGACGCGTTGTCTTGGTGAAACAGGATTTTCTTTTTCTGCAAATGTGGCCGTTTTTGCGCAATTCCTGCATTCAGCTTGGCAAGTAATGATGCGTAGTATGCTCCTGTAATGGTTTTTCTTTTTTGAAGATAGTCGATTAAGATAACTCCTTTACTATCACAAAAAACAGTCGCCATCACTTTCACAGCAGAAAAAACAGTTTCTGCTTCTTTTGGAGCCGGCTTGTTTTGACTGAATTTTTGTTTCAGGCGTATAATGGTGTACCCAAGTTTCATCTACAGTAATTAATCGGTGCCAAAACTCGGATTTATTGCGCCTAAACTGCGCCAACAGAGCGTTGGAAATGTTCATTCGAACACGTTTTTGGTCTAACGTAAGCAAACGCGGCACCCAACGCCTGGACAGCTTTCTCATGCCTAAATTTTGATTTAATCTGTAACAAACACGTTCTTTGGACATTTTCATAACCTCTGCTATCACTCTCACTTTAATTCGGCGGTCGTCTAACACCATTTGGTGAACTTTAGCAATGTTATCGCCAGTGGTTGCAGTTTTTGGATGTCCCGAACGTTCATACCGCCACGTTTAAATTCAGCTGCCCAAAATTTCACTGTGGTAAATGATTTTTGCAGAGTCCCCATACACAGAGTCTAACCTATTTTTGATTTGCGTAGGAGTATTGCCTTTCAAAAACAAGAATTTAATAACAGCTCGATACTCAATTTTTTCCATTTTCACAAAAAACACTCACATCGACTCACTCAAACGACTGTCAACTAAAAACTGCGCGTCCAAAATGACTGAAACTTCTGTAAGTAACTGTCAAAGGATGCACAATTGGCACTCACTAGCTTTTATTGACGAGTGCCGCTATCTTTACTTTGCGGTCGGAAACTTTTCAGACAATCCTCGTATTAGCTTTCCAAAAAAAAGTAGATACTGCAATTATCCTTTTAATTGTTACAGATGGTTACGGATGGTTACAGAATATTGGGATCCAGCTTTATTATTTTTCCTCACGACTCTCTGTTGTCGGTTGTCAAAAAAACTATCTCCCGCCATCATAGTCTTTTTTCCATTCCGTCGATCCTTCCTTGTGAAGTTGGTTCCGCTCTGCGTATACCAATGCTCAAATGCTCAAATGAAGAGGGCGCACCGCTTACACCAACCTCACATTACATTAAATTAAAACTATCCTTACAAGACATTGTTTCATATACATATTTTTATTGTATTTATAATTTTTCAACCTTATTGTTAAAATAAAAAAAGTATAACACATTTTATCAATTTGTTGATAGCAATGTAAATTTTTGAAATGTAACTAGTGGTTTGATTCATCTAATGATTGCTCACATCATCAATTTTTTAGCTAATGCTAGAAGTCTTAAAAATACATTAAAGTCAACAAGTAATGAAATCAAAAACTGCTCTTGGAAAACTTTTCAGCTGTTTTTCAGAAGTTGTCTGAAGTTTGTGATCAAAAAACCAGGTGTCATAAGCAGTAAATTAAAAATATCTTCATTGTTCTTCTCGCGGAAACATTTCCTAGAACAATTTTCGTGATATTTCTTAAAATCCTTATTTTTTCCTGTTTTCGTATAATTGGCCTATTGCAGATGAAATAACTTCTGGTCCATGGATCAAAAGCTTACGCACAGTCGGAGGCATATAAAACCAAGGATGGCTATCGACAAAGTATATTGCAGTACCGATTTTGTATACTCGGAATTTATTGATAAATATTTCATATCCACTTGAATTTGCTACCAGAATTGCATATTCAATAGTTTTTCAATTAATAGTTTTCCGATACCTAAGATTTCAGACACTATGTACATATGCATTGGTAAAAAATCTACTAGTAGTGTTGTCGTCATTTGAATTGCCAAAACTAGGCTTCGGTTGATCAACAGTAAGCCCCATTCGATAGTTAAACTCCATTTTTATAAGAACTTTGTTTGATGTCACCACTTCCCCATCTTTTTTTCCAACCCGCCACTTTTTGAGTCGAATTTTATAGCCCACATGCAAAACGCATTCGAAAACTCGAATTCAACAGTGCAGCCTTGGGATTATTTGGCTTTGATAACATTGCTTGCATGTTATTAAATTCCTTCGAGATTGCTCCACAGATAAAACAGATAGTACGAGTATTTGTTAACGCGTTTCACACCTTCCCATCCACCATTGTTAAAAAAAATTTGTATGAAATTCGATGTTTAAGTTTTGAATTTGGTAATCAATTTTTAAATTTTCAGACCCCATAAGTTCTATTGATTCTCTTGGCGAAATAAATTTTTTATTAGACGGTAATACCTGCAGTAAGCGAAATTCACATGATAACATCGGTTAATTCTGCATTTTATGTCCAAACAAAATTTAGGCTTTATCAAAATTGTAATCATGATTATGAAAAAAGTCTAATAAATCAATTTAAGCCGAAAAATTTTCATTTTATTTTTTCACATTATAAAAAAAAGACAAAAACTTAAACAAAAACAAAAATTTTGAGAGAGATTCACATAAAAACTCTTCACTATTTATTAACCCTTTGATGTCCACTGTTGCCATATGGCAACATTACTTTCAGTAGCCTGTTTCTCAACGATAAGTACATAAATATCGTAATTTATATTTTTTTTTCACTTCTCCCAACCTTTCTTTTTGTAAAAAGGTTCCGTTGCCCCTTTGGATTAACAGGCTGACATATGGTATGTTTTGCTGCAAGTCGTAAGTTGACATTTGGAATCATCTTGTTTTGCGAAAGTGAGTTAAAAAAAGTTTAAATAAATACTAAAGGTTATATAGTGACAAAAAAATTGTTTACTATTTTGAAAGTTAAAGGTAAGTACTATTTGTTAATAGAATAAAATGTACAATATTCTGTGATTATTGGTCTCCTGGATTTTTTGAAAATCCAAATAAACGGACAGATATACATACAATTGTTGTTTACTTTATTTAGAACACAAAATGACAAATCAAAAACGAATCACTGATAACGACATAGCCTATACTTTGGAACAGGATTGGGATAATTCGGATGATGATATGTTGGAAAAAGATGATGAAGATATTTTGGATGAAAACAGATATTTTGGATGTAACAGATGCGTTCGCAGAGCTTGTTTCGGGGGATGCTGAAAGGGAAAGTAATGAACAATCAGGTGCGTCGACAACTGCATTGACACAAAAAGCTAATGCTTCCACTTCGAAATTTGTCTGGCGCAAAAAAGATTTTTCAATCGTGAATTCTGAATGGAAATATGAGGTTGCTCGTGCTGAAAGCGTAAAGAGTCCCTCGGAATACTTCCTAGCATTTTTTGACGATGTGATCATAAATAAAATAGTAGAGGAAACCAATAAATATGCCTTACAACAACATGGAGAAGTCATTAAAGTTGAAGCTGAGGAAATTCGTCAATTTATTGGAATACTCTTATATACGAGTATATATTCGAATGCGATTGCAAATGTGATGAGCAAAAACTGTTTTGAAAAAATTAAGCGCAATACTTCCACATAAATGATAATCTACAAGCCAAACCAAAAGATAATTCCAAATACGACAAATTGCATAAAATTCGACCCCTATTAGACCATCTAAAAAAAAAATTTAACGAAATACCTAATGACGATGAGCATCAATCTGTAGATGAGCAAATTATACCATTCAAAGGCCATTCAGAACTGAAACAGTGTCTACTGAAAAAAACCAAATAAATGGGGATACAAAGTCCTTACAAGAGCTGGGTCTTCAGGTATAATTTATGATTTTACTCTGTATACTGGTAAAGGAACTTGCCCTGAATACGGTTTAGGGATATCATCCGATATTGTTTTGTATCTGTGTTCTACCATACTAAAAAACGAAAATTTCAAAGTTTATTTCGATAACTGGTTCACCTCTATCAAACTAGCAATCGCTTTACGAGATATGGGAATATGGTGCATTGGAACTGTTCGAAATAATCGAATCGAGTCGAGAACAATCACAATGTAGCATTTTGAGTAAGTTGCAATCAGTAGAATCGTCCCCTTCACCATCACCATCAACTTCATCACATACTTCAACACCAGCGACATCAAAAGTAAGGCGGCTGAATCCACCAGATGATACAAGGTACGACAACCACGGTCATTTTCCAATTTATTCGGAACAGCAAGGAAGATGTCGTCTATGCAAAACGGGCTACAGCCGTATGCGGTGTACCAAATGCGATGTTCTTCTTTGCTTCGATCAACAAAAAAAAACTGCTTTATGGCTTATCACACATGATTGATTTGTAATATTCATATTTATTGCTTATTTGCTATATATACCCCCCACTGTCCATTGTTGCCATATAGCAACATGTCCTTGCGCCCATACCACCCACCCCAACATAAGTTTTCTTTGCTTTTTGCACATAGTAACCACCTACTTTACCAATGTTGAGAGCAAATTTTTTTTAATCAACTCGTACATAATTCGGGCATCAATAACCCTTTGATAAAGAAAGACTTTAAATAAACAACAAAAAAGATGTTTTAATATTTTGGTGTGGTCATCATATTTGTTTATTACTTGATTCTGTGTTGCATTGATTTTATTAAGTTTTGAGAGGCTTCAGTGGAAATAGATGCTCAAGTTGCTAAAACAGCATCTTTGAGGTCATTAATTGTCTCCAATTGCTGTGCTTTCTCATAAGCTCCCCTTGTCAGCATTCCCCAGAGATTTTCTATAGGGCTTCAATTGCGACTTCTAAATGGTTATATTTTCCACTAAGAACCATTCTTTTACTATTCTGGCGGTGTAAACAGACGCATTCTCTTGCTGAAAAATGAAGTCTGCTCCGCACATTTCTTCTGCCTTTTCCACCATCATCTCAGCCATTAAATTTATGTAATATTCTGCATTCATCTTTGGCGGAATCCATGTTAAAGAGTGACCAGATAAGAACGATAGAAGAAAAATTTTAAGGGGTTAGGCCACTCTAGAGGCCTTAAAAATAGGCTTTTTTGTGATTTTTTTTCAGGAAGAATATAAAATAAATCGAGTTTACAAAGGTAGAAGTTCACTGTACATGTGTAAAACATAATTTCTATAGAATAATTTATTTAAAAATGGCGGCTGCGCAGCGTTTCTCAGATGATCTCTCTTTTTTGGAGGGGTCTACGACCGTACCATCATCATCCTGAATTATGATGATATGATTTATTTTTAGCAGAATGACCCAGTCAAAATGAAAGTGTTACAGAAATTAGTAAATGCATTTAGAAGACGCCGAGTTTACTGGATAAACCTAAAAGTGATGCGCTGAATGATACTAACAGTGCAAGCATAGCAATATCATATTAAGAAAGGTGTGCATGGTGGCGATTACTTTATTCAATACAGTTACAATTTGCAATTCAATCGCTTTTCTCAACCTACCAGATGGAGTGAAAAGTGACATCCTTGGGAATTAAAATTTTTTTTTTAAATGTTTTTTTTATATTGTTCAATATAGTCCCCTTTTAGTTTGATACACTTATTCCAGCTATTTTCCACCTTCTTCATCCCGTCCGAAAAGTAATTTTCCGAAAGGTCTGCAAAATACTCCTCCGTGGCGTCGATGATTTCCTCGCGTGAGCTGAATTTTTTATTGATGAGCCATCTTTTGAGATTTGGGAAGTGATAATAGTCCGAGAGATCCAAATCCAGTTACCAATCGACGCCAAAAGTCCGCTCGATTCCGCATCAGCATGTCCAAAAACTCTTACGAAGTGCTCTGGCGTTCGTGTTTTTGGTCATTCGCGGCACCCAGCGGCAGGATAACGTGTGCGCTCAGTACTAATCTTTGTGGTATCTGCTAGCTCGCGTACCTTCACTTCCATTTCATGTATTTTTTTGACATTGTCCTCTGTAACCGCATCGGAGGGCCTGCCGAGGGCCTCGAAACCAATATTTGACGGTGTAATCTGACGGAGCATTAGCCCCATAATATTTATCCAACTTTTCTTTTGTTTCCTTCGCCGTTTTGCCTCTCAAAAAATAATGTTTTATGAGAGAACGAAAATCGTTTTTGTCCATATTCAACATGAGGCCAAACACGTCAAAAACAATCAGCTGTCAAAACAAAACTAAAGACAGTATCGCACTTAAATTTGGCATGTCTGCCTAAATATGAACGGACTTCAAGGCGCCATAACTTTTTTTGCCGTAGCAGCGCATTCTGGCGGTCAAGGATGTCACTTTTCACTCCATCTAGGATTTCCTTTTTCGTTATCTTCTATTTAAACCACTTTATCACTACTCGTAATTCACTTTTCAAATTCCACTTTAGAACTAACTTGTATATCTTGGAGAATGCTGATATTTTTTCTCGCCTGACATCTTTTCGAGAACGTTCTGTACAATCCAGCGTTCCATACAATTTTCCATTGTACAAGAATATTCGCTAAATCTTTCCATTCGCCAATAGTTTAGTCTCCTGTTATTCAACCATGGAGATATTCTGATATTCAAGTATAGATGACGCTGTTCACATTTTAAGTGGTTATACAGAATATAAGCCAATTCAATATGATGAAATACTTTCCTATTTAAGCCCGGAAGCAGCATCTTGCTTTATATTGGAGCATGTTAAATTAATGCTTAATATCATAGACGAATGCTTCTTCTATTATCCGCAGCTACTTCACGATTCTATTCGATATAAACTCTGCCATCTATTGTAAAGCATTTCTTAAAGAATATTAACACACACGGAATTACTGCGATCAATTTTTCTTTTTTCCCATTATCTACAACAGACTTACGAATTTATTAATCTTACATTTTTCGGACTCCAACAATTTTATCACATGCAAGAACCTTAATATTTTGTTCGTTAAGTTATCGAAACTGATCGCGTTTAACCCTAAAAGTAGGCAAGTGAGCAGTGAAACTTATGAAAACAATTAAAATCATTTAACAGCAGCGCTCATTTAATAGTGTTAAATCCGTATTTAAGCTCCAACTTAAAATAGCATTTTTTTTAAAGGCTTTTTCAACAAAAGGTGTAGGATTTTTTTTGAATAAAACGAACAATGGTTGAGATATCCCAGAAACCTATACTGATAAAGTAGACAAATAAAAAATCTATGGAACACAATGACAATAGCGTCGTACATTCTCAGATTGGGTCATGGAAGATATACAAGCTGTCATTGACTTCTGCAAGAAAATCGTGTTCTCTGATAACGCCCATTTTTACATGGGCAGCTACGTCAGTATGCAAAATTCTGGGGCGCCGAAAATCCATGAGTGATACAAGAGATGTCAATGCACCCAGAGTAACTGTTTGGTGCGGGTTAGAGGTGTCATAGGCCCGTCCAAATCGCAAAGCAATTGAGTTATAGCGCATGATGCTTCCTGGCCGCATAATTTTGTGTTTCGGAGACACCAATTGGGCGTCAAGGTTGTGCGACTTAACATCGCTAGACTCCTATCTTTGGTGTTATGTTCAACGGAAGTCCTGCACCAACTATCCAGAAACAATTCCAACTTTCAAAGCGAACATTGAAGCCTTCGTCGCTGAAATAGAGCCTTACTTACTTACTAAGGCGGCACTACAGTTCGAGGAGAACCTGGGCCTCAACCAATAAGCCTCTCCAATTTGTGCGGTCTTTGGCTAACTGCCACCAATTGCTCACTCCAAGCTGGTTAAGGTCACATTCCTCTTGCGCACGCCACCTAAGGCGAGGCCTTCCTCTACTCCGTTGTCCCTCCGGATTAGAATCGAAGATTCTGCGGAGCGTTGGTCTTCATTCGCTTTACTACACAGTTGCCTTCTCCGCCAGAAACAGTGATTGCCAAGCGCTATTCTTCTTTTGATTTCTGAAGAGATAACGTTTTCAGATGTGATAGCAAAGCCGAGGTAGATAAAGCCCCTTAATACCTCAAAGTTATAGCTGTCGATTGGGATATTCTGTCCGATTCGTCAATGTTGGATGTCCTTTTTTGTTGACAGCATATACTTTGTTTTGCCCTCGTTTACCGCTAGACCCATTTTTGTCGCTTTTGCTCCTATGCTCGCAAAAGCGCCAGTGACAGCTCGCTGTGTTCTACCAATAATATCGTCGGCGTATGGAAGCAATTGAACAGATTTTTGAAAGATCGTACCTTGTCTGTTGGCGGCTTGTGAGTTCTGCACAACTATTTCAAGTATGATGTTGAAGAAGTCACACGCCAGCGCGTCGCCTTGTCTAAATTCAAGCTCGTCTCTGTAGATGCTGTCATATTCGGATTTAAAATCGATAAAAAGGTGATAAGTATCGATCTGAACTTCTTGAACTTCTAAGATCTGCCGTAATGTGGACTTACCTAAAACCGCACTGATAGGGTTCAATCAGATCGTTGACAAATGGTTTCAGGCGCTCGCGCTATACGCAGACAAAATATTATATGCGATGTTGGGGGACTGAAACCTCGATAGTTGGCGCAATTTAGAGAGTCTCATTTCCTGCGAACCGGGCAAACGATGCTGAGTTTCCATTCATCAGCCACACATTCATCCGACCAAATCTTCGAAATAAGTTGGAGTATGCTCTCTACCACTTAAATAGTTCTTCTTCTACTGCCTTAAATAGTTCGGCGGGTTGGCAGTCCAGCCCGGCAGCCCTGTTCGACTTCAGTTCAGAAATTGCTATCCGCACTTCATTTTGGTCGAGTGGACAGAATTCTTGATTTGCATCGTCACAGCGGAATTTGTGTCGTCTTCGCCGTTTAGCAGTCTGCAGAAATGGTTTTTCCATATCCTCAGCACAGACTGTGACTCAATTACAACGTTTCCTTTTTCCTTATTACCTTGACACCTTCGTTTTACCTTTTGGTACAACGTCCGAACATTATTCCAGGAGTAACACTTCTCTATTTCCTCGATCTCATGCTCTTTCTTCTTTCTCAGGAGAAGCCGATGTTCTTCTCTGCGCTTTTGCTCGTAGAGGTCACGAGCCGCTCTCGTCCTTTTGTGTGGCGCCGCTTTGTAGGCATGTTGTTTTGCTGCATGTGCTCGCCGGCACACTTCATCAAACCAGTGGTCTCGTGGCGGTGGGCGGGTGAAACCCAGCACGTAAGTTGCGGCATTTCTGACGGCTTCTCGGAATCTAAGCCACTGGTCTTCAGCACTTGATGCTGGCTGCAAAGGACTTCTCGAGATGTTGAGGGATACGCGATCGGCAAAGGTTCTGGTGGCTTGTTGCGATTGCAATCGTTCAACGTTAAATCTGCTCATAGTATTTCCCCGTTCTTGTGGCATCTGAGATATCCGTAGATGTACCTTGGCTGCAACGAGATAGTGGTCCCAGTCTATGTTGGCGGCTAGGAATATTCGGGCATCTAAAATACTTGAGGAGTACCTTACGTCGGTCGCAACATGATCAATCTGATTCATGACTAACAGTTTGCTGATCAGGCGTCCGTCATGTTCCCATGTGAATATTGAAGTGAGGAAACCATGCGCTTGCTACATCCGTCCCGCATCGAAATCGATTAGCCAAAGTGCGTTTCCAGACGTGGTGTCATGTAGGCTATGTCTTCCGATTGTTGTCCTAAATATGCCCCCCTTTCCAAGTTTGGCATTAAAGTCGCCGAGGTTGATTTTAACGTCGTACATCGGACATTGCTCGTAGATTTTGTCGAGGACCTCGTAAAGACTTTCTTTGATAGCATAGTGCTTTTCCTCTATTGGGGCGTGAGCGCATATAAGGCTGATGTTAGCGAATTTACCTTTTATACGAAGTGTTATAAGGCGTTCACTCCCGTGTCGAAAGCTTAAGACTTCTTGCCTAGGTCTGCCGCTTACAACAAATCCGCATCCAAATAGACGCTGCTCACGTTCCTATTGTAATCACCGTAGTAAACAACACAGTCTTTCATCTTTCGTCTTTCTTCCGCCCGGATCATACCACCGCACTTCCTGGATGGCGATGATATCGCTCGCCTGCACACGGCTTGTTCAAGGTCCGAATATTCCCCGTTCAGATCCGAAAGTCGTTGTTCTTCGTTCGTTTTGCAGGCTCATCAACAGTGAATCCGTCCTTATCCGAGGCTATTGATCGCTTCGTAACTGAAATAAAGCCACAATTATGTAAAAGAGTGAGTGATAATTTCGAGAAAGGATGAGGTCCGTACGCAGAGCCGAGGCGGTTGTCTGGAGTATATTGTATTCCATAAATAATCCCCATATGTCTCCTTAATAAAGCAATCAAAATTTCAGAGATATTATTCATTTTATTCAAAAAACAAATCCTGCACCACTTGTTGAAACACCCTTTATTGTATATACAAATAATACACACATAACAAACACGAATAGCGACTTCCGATTTAATAATGCTCACTTAATTTTCCACAAAAAGTAATCGAGAATTTTTGAGATATTTACATAAGCGAGCCCTGTGGTTTATGAATCAACTTCAATCCCCCTTAAAACTTGTCTTCTGTCAATTAGGAATGGAGAATGGAGTGCATGATATACCATACATAGGTGACCTTTATTAATTTATTTTTTGGGTTTGGATTTACGTATACCAACCCCAGTTCCCTAACTTACAGCTGTCGCCAGTTCCGCAAACGAAGTTGGTTGATGTCCCCATCCAATTGTATGCGCCACCTAAACTGAGGGCGTCCTCTGCTGCGTTGTCCCTCTGGGTTACAATCGAAAACTTTCCGGGCTGAGACGCTGTGTTCAAGGCGACCTGAACATCTAAGCCATCTTTTCTAACATTGATGGGTTTGTTTTGTCATTACCCAACTTTGACCGGCGAGTGTGCATTCTCTACCGTCATCCTGCAGAGTCGAACAAGCTGCCAGCTATTGTAGATATGGATCTGTATATAGTAGTTCGTCTCTATGTATAGTTGCTGTCATATGCAGTTTCCAAATCAATGAAGAGGTGATGTGTATCGATGAAACCATGCTGATAGAGGCCGGTTAGACTGCTACCGAAGCGTAAATTTTATGTATATACGATGTTGAGGAGAATTCTTCTCCTATAGATGGCACAGTTTAGAGGATCTCCCTGCTAGGATTGGACAGACAATACTGATATTCCATTCGTAGGGCATATTTTTGTCAACTCAGATTTAAGAGATGAGTTAAGAGATTAGATCCAAAAACTTTGTTAGACATAAGCTTAGAAATAGGTCCCCTGTCTTCATCTTGAATAGTTTGCAGAAAAAATGGTTCAAAATTCTGACCACCCACTAGAGTTCTATTTACTATGAGATTTCCTTCTCCATCCTAACAGATTTCTGTTCATTCTTTACAGCTTTGGCTTATTTTTATTTTATTTTATTTATTTTTGGTAAGACATCCGACCTTCAATCTTCAGATAGCACCTCTCTGAGTCCTAGATCGGGTGTTACTCGCGCTGTTTGTGCTATAGTTCTGAGGAGCCCATTCATTCTTCCCTTCTTTCATCTGCCGTTGCACAAATTTGCCTATTTGCAATCGTTTTCGAACCAGAGGTTTCTTTGTTGGGGCAGTAAATCAGAGTAGGACCCTCTGATTGACCTTCCAACTTTTTCGCTAGCGGCATTCAATATTGAATTCACTGACTTTGGGCTGTTGCGGTTATCCGCATCCATATTTTGGCTACGACATGATAATCGATGTTAGCTACACGGAACATCCATTTTTGGTTTCAAATGCCATTTTTTATTGCACAAAAACTCTATTAATTTATTGGCAACTTAAATACTTTGAAAAACAAGTTCTTAGTACCTTAAGCTGCAGATCACTGCATGAAGTGAAGAACGATGACTTAATTAATTTCCAATTGTTTTGATACATCATTTGGTGATGATTTCAACGAATTACTTACTTCGAGAGGTCTCTATTTATGGCCATAGATTTTGAATTCTAGTGCTTAAACAGGTTACATATTTCGACTGTTAGGCGTTCCACTTTAACCAAACGATCGTCAGATGTCGCACCAAATCCTCTTATTTCTATTTCAGGTTGGTCATTTCTCTTAATTTGTATGGCTTGACCCTGCATTCTAACCAACTCCAATTCAAATTTCAAGTTTCTCAAGGTCAATATAATGAGCGAAAGCCACATGCTCCCGAAGCGCTGAAATATCCTTGATAAGGTCTTGTTTTTCCTCCTTATTTAGCGAAGGAACGCTTTTACAGAGTCA
The DNA here is from genome assembly GCA_963966105.1 of Volucella zonaria. Lineage (NCBI taxonomy): Eukaryota > Metazoa > Arthropoda > Insecta > Diptera > Syrphidae > Volucella > Volucella zonaria. The sequence goes on along the minus strand of OZ014531.1, from coordinate 143,164,207 downwards.
GTTTGAAGTTTATAAAATTCGGGAAGAGTTATTTCACGTGCCACAGCTTCATGTGCCTGTGATTTTGTAATTTTTCATTGAATTAGAATTTCCAATAGGCTCTGTTGGAACCAGCAAGATTTAACAATAAATAAATTTTATATTGCAATCTCTTGATTGTATGTTCCGCTTGCTTAATTCTTGTCTTTTCATCAATTTCATATAAAAGTTCTTCTACTTTATTTTTGGAAATTTTTTTCAAGAAATCGAGATTATTATTAACTTGCCAGCTTTCTCAAAGAAAACAGAAACTTTGCCGTTGCTTCCGCTTTAGTCTTCCATCCTTTAGTCTTCCATCCTTTATAATTTCGGTAGGCTCCCAAAATCGTGATTTTAACTTCATTGTCCTGGCGTTCTTTCATTTCAAGTATCCAATTGTCAGCGATAGTTTTTCTTTAGAATATTACCATTTTTGGTTTGTTTTCTGGATAAAAAGGTTTTTCCCTCGATCAAGCTGTGATCCTAATTTTTTTTTTAGGTTTCGAAACCTAAGACGGGAGATTTGGCAGCACAAGACTTATGGAATAAGGCTTACGAATTTAATTCATAAATTTTTGACTTACATTTCTTTAGCTTCTTGATTAGATAAAGCTCTTAAATACATTTTTTATTTTATATATTAGCTCCATTTGATGTTGAGGTGGTATAAGAAATAAACTCATAAGAGCAGCAAAGTGAGCCATATCTGGAGCAGCTTCTCCGCGACCCATCCTTCTTCGAGGTCTATTCATAATTGAGGTTAAGACGAAGAGGCATACAATCATAGCCTGCAAAACGGAGAGCAGTCGGGACCTCATTCAAGGAAGGTGCTTAATATTGGGGCATAATTTGATTATCTCTTTGAGTTCAGAACTTCGTTTCGTTTTCGTTCTTATTTATGTGAGCTTCAGATGTTTGCCACAGTTCCTCAAGTTGACGTATCCACTCCTCATGTGCTGCGATGTAATGAGAAAGTTTATTGTCTAATACGTGAGCGTGTTTCTCCAAATCTGAAAAGTTTTGTGCAAGATCTTTAATTGTTTGCCTCTAACAGGGGTTGGCTACTTGTTATGCTGTTGGCAATATGAACTATGCCATGCAAATTGCATGATAAACTGATATAATCTTAACAAATATAAATAGCTAGCATTTTCTACTCAACCCTAAAGAGTTCCATTGACAGAGGAACTCCTAGCTCCCAACAAACACTTCCTTCTCCTAAATTTGTCATCCATTGCCTCTTAAGAGCCCAATTCTCTCTGCCCAAGTTGTTCACCTTTGCTCTCCAAGGTCTTGTTTAACGTCGTGTTCTTGAATGTCCAAGGACACTAAACACCGTCAAAACAAAGTTGACTACGAGTATATCGAATCTTTACTGGTTTTCTCGAACTACGAGGGCAGTCCCTTAATATAGCCATCCTTAAAATAACCATCAACCGTGGACTCTACCTCTTTACTGTTGGCAAATCTTTTACCACCGAACCATTTTTTCAAGTTCGGTAATAGAAAATAATCCGAGGGGGTTAAATCTGGCAAATAGGGTGCACGAGGAAGCAATACGAACTTTAACTCATTGATTTTTGCCATTGCGATGACGGATGTGTGAACTGGTGCATTGTCTTAATGAAACAAAACTTTTTTCGTCACCAAATGCGGGAGTTTTTTCTTGGTTTCATTTTTCAAACGCTACAATAAGTTCGCATAATACACACCGTTGATTGCTTTTCTTTTCTGAATGTAATCAATGAAAATTACCCCACGCGCATCCCAAAAAACTGACGCCATGACCTTGCCTGCAGATGGAACTCTCTTCGCCTTCTTCTCCCCTTTGAGTCCATTGTTTTGACTGTGCCTTCGTCTCGGGTGTGAAGTGATGGACCCATGTTTATTACTATGAAACTTCGCCAAACACTCGATTGAAACATCCTCACAACGCTGTTTTTGTTCCATTGTGAGTAATCATGGCACCCATCTTGCACACAGCTTTCTCATGTCCAATTTTTCAGCCAACATGCGATGTACAGCGCTTTTTAAAATGCCTACCATATCTACTAGTTCACGCACTCGACGGTTATCCAATATCATTTTGTGGATTTTTTTCAACATTTCTGGGAACTCACCTCATTTGGTCGACCACTGCGATGTTCGTCTTGGCAACTCGTACGGCCTCGCCTAAACTCTGCCACCCAATATCTTATTGTTGTAAACGAAGGAGCAGACTCAGGCCTTTCAAATAAAAGGAATATTGTATCACATAATGATGACCAGTTTTTTCCATATTAAACAATGTATTTAAAGCGCTCGCTATTAATGGCTGCAGAACAAATACTAAACAACATAGCGTCGTCAAACTTCAAATTTAAGCTTTATCAGGTTGGTACTTTCTACAATTGTCACTCTTTTTAAACAACAACCGCCATCTATATGTCAGATCGGGTACTCCTGGGACTACCATCGTATTTACTGTAATGAATCAATTTAGAATTTCAATTTTGCCACATTCAAAACCACAAATAATCGGGCTATCAAGCAACAGACTGAGTTAAATATGGCCCCAGCTAAGACACTAAACACAAGTCATCTTAATTTATATTTAGCATGTAGGCTAAAACAATTTCGATTTTATCTATTTGAAATCAACAGCCCAGGGTATAAACCTTCAAAGATATGCAGCCAAATCCATCGAACTATATTGTACTTATAAGGATGGAAGCGAGCAGTCTGTTTCAAATAAAAAATGGTTCTAGGACCTCGACCTCGACCTCGAAGTCGCGGTTGAAATCTCAGAAGCAATTGGTACTGCCTCTGTAATAAATTGTATAACATTGTAATACACATCTTCATTGAAATCTTATGACACTTTTCTGTTGTGAAATGCTGAAAATGTTCTAGAGAAAGAGAAAAGTCGAAAGTATGCGAACGTTAAATAGATCAAATCAGAAGTGTCATCACATTTTTATGCAATTAAATATAATCGTGCAACATGTATGTAGGTATTCTTGCTGCGCAGATTTGTTAAGCAATTTTCACGTGCATCGTGACAATAACCGGATCTGCCATTCAAACTCACCTTCGTTTGGCGACTGTGATTTCTCTGATTGATGTCGCAGATGACAAAAATAGCCGTCGTCCAGCTTCTGTTCTTTGTGACATTGTGCGTTTTTCAGGACCGGTTTCTCCAAGAAATTCCAAATCGAATAAATTTTCTCAGGATCTCTTGCTTCTTCACAATTCATTTTCTTTCTTCTTCTTCAAATGGACTAAAAAGCAAAATCACTTGTAGAACAGCGATATTTTTTGTTAAATTTTTTTTATTTGGTACTTCTTCTATAAAGAGTGAAGACTTATATTTAACAAAAAAACAAATGCCACAGGAATGGTATTTTACGATTTCAAGTTTTAAACTATTTAAATGACTTTTAAGGCAGTGCCCACTTCGACGAAAGCAGCCACGCAGTGATCAATGTCCTCAGTTGTATGGGCAGCCGAAATTTGAACACGGATGCGAGCCTTACCTTGAGGCACTACTGGATAACTGAAACCAATCACATAGATTCCACGACCTTAAAAAAGAAATACCGCGGTGTTAGAAATATAGAAAAATAGTTAAAAACTATCTCTTGATAATTACCAAGCATCTGATCGGCGAAGATTGATGCTAGACGAGCGTCTCCCAGCATTACTGGGCAAATGGGATGGTTTTCACCGCCAATGGTGAATCCAGCTTTGGTCATGGCCTCTCTAAAGCGAGTTGTGTTACTCTGAACTTTCTGTGTTAAGCGATTTGATTCCAACAGCATATCCATTACTTTGATACCAGTGGCAACTACTGGCGGTGGTAAAGAGTTCGAGAACAGATAGGGACGAGACTTTTGCCTCAAGAGATCAATTAGTTCCTTCGGACCGGTGGTATAACCTCCAGCAGCTCCACCGAGAGCCTTTCCGAGAGTCGAATTGATGATGTTTACTCTGCCCATTACATTGTGGTACTCTTCAGTGCCTCTGTACAAATTTTAAATGATTTTCAAAGTCTCAGATGTTATCGGGAAAATCGTACTCACCTTCCAGTTTTTCCGAAGAAGCCAGTGGCATGACATTCATCCATAAATATTAAGGCATTATACTTATCGGCAATATCGCAGATCTTTGCCAGTGGAGCAATGTTGCCATCCATTGAAAATACTCCATCCGTGACTATCAAATTCATTCGGCCAGTAGAGGATTTTAACAAATTTTCCAGGTCTAAAAAAGAAAGGAATTAAAAAAGCCTTATTACTATCATTCAATTATTACCATTGAGATCCCTGTGCTTGTAGCGATATTTTTTGGCCTTACAAAGCCGAATGCCATCAATGATGGAAGCATGATTAAGCTCATCGGAAAATATAGCATCATCCGGTGATAGGACGGCTTCGAAAAATCCAGCATTGGCATCAAAACAGGAAGCATAAAGTATTGTATCTTCTCGGCTGTGGAATTTCGAAAGCTTTTTCTCCAACTCCTGGAAATTGACAATAAGCAATATTACTCGTACATTTGAATTTAAAGATACTGTTAAGGTGTATTATAGTAAATTCTTCACCAACAGGTGAGGAGTCCAGCCCTGTTATTTTAAAAAATGACACAACTTTAATAGGAGTGAAAATTCATCAAATAATTGGCGGATTCTCTAATAAACGATGAAAGAAACACTGTTTATGTTTGGGTTTGATACGAAAAGAAACAGTCTCAGGTGACAAAGTACGCATCAAATTAGTGTCATTATTTACCTCGAGACAAAACAGCTGGATGTTTCTCAAAACAAAATGGATAGGCCTGCTCTGCCAGCTATATAAATCCGTTCGATATGCTTCATATATTTAAGTAACTGAGTTCAGTGAGAACCACTTATAACTTTCTTTGGTCGCTAAGGTGGTTTTATCGAGCTAAAGTGAAAACTATTCCGAAGTTACCAATCTCGAGATTGTATTCATCTGTTGAGACGTTCTGTTTAAGATGAAAGTGCTTGTTTCCATTTGTTCACTATTAAACCTACCTTTGTTGCTGTGTTCTGTTAATTTTGTCTATTTCATAAACGCATGCAGGTAGCTATTTGGATTTATAAAAATTGAGCTTACTAGTACTTGTATTGTGAGAAATTACAGCAAATCATTAGTTCCGCTAACCCTGTTTGAATTTAACCTGAACATTGCCTACCACACTACAGAGTTGATCGTGAACTGGTTGATCGCCGTATTCGAGATTGATTATTTTGTCAGTGAGGTTTTAATCTACTTCTGCAGATTCCTTGCTCATCTCTCTAAACTTCGGTCTCTTCGTTTTACTTTTAGTTGCTTACCATTTCTCATTTGCTGGCGATATTCACAATTTAATTTATGCTTCTTGGTAACACCACTCCCTGCTAACCACGATAGCTTTTAAAAATCAAGGAAAAAGAGTTAAGTTTAAATAGAGAAAAATATTAAAGTAAGTTAGTTCCTCTGAATTCTTACTTCCCACGTCTAGATTTTTGTTTTTTTTTTTGCCTCGGGGATGGTGGTAAAGCTAATAACGACGAGAAGCAGTCCCGCTCTGCTTCAAGTACTGTGCGACTCACACCCACTAAAAACCACCTTAATCCTTTTGATCTTGACACCATCCACTCCGGGAACCACTTTCGTATTACTTCAGAGTGGTGTCGTTTTCTTTCCCCTCCTGGGGACCGGCTTTTTCATTTTGTGTTGTTCCTAACTTCCCGGTTAGGCTATGTTCAATTTTGCCGAGACATCTCTCGGTCTGTCTCTTTTTTTGGCCTTTAATATTTTTTGCTGTGTATTCGCACACTCTATCCCAGTTCTGTGCACTCGCGGACGTCTTTTCGACATACCATATGATAAAAGGCGCTCCTTGCTTTCCCGATCTTCTGTTTCTAACCATATCCGGTTAGAAACTGGGTGACATGGTAGTTTAATTCGCCATATTTTCGTTGTGCCCATTTGTCAACGCTTTTACTGTAGCGGTCCACCGGCACCTCCGTTCTGAGTTCCATCTGTCTTGCCATTGTTGTTTCGTAGGTATGTGCTTTCGCCTCAAGAACAGCTGATTCCATTCCGATATAGGATTTCTTATCGTAGATCTGCTTTCTCTCTGTTGCGAGGTGGTCGATAGGGGTTATTTCAGCGACTACCAATATAGCTGCTTCTGGGACAGTTCTATATGAGCTCGCTATGCGTAGGGCACCACGTTTCTGGACTGCGGCCATCAGTTTCCTGTATTTCTCCTATCGTAGGGCTTCAGCCCATATTTCACACCCATACAGGAGAATAGAATTTGCTACTGTCATTAGTAGTTTTTTTTTTTTGCTAGCCATCAGGCCTCCTACGTTAGCCATTAGTCTGCTTAGTGCTGTCGTTGCTTTTGCTAAGATGAGTTTTGTATTAAGGATACCTTACTAGACACCAAAGAACGGTCTGTCTCGGCTACATGCTGACTCTCCTTAGCACGTCTGACATCGCTCTAGACGCATAGATGAATCACCATCCCGTTGACATTCATACGATGGGCTGCAATCTCAAAGCCATCTTCCATTTAAAAAGAAGTCGTCTTTGATATAACATGCAGTGAGCCTTTGGTGGTCTTATGACTCTAGTCTTATGAACATGCATCTAATGCCCAAGACTGGTTTCGTTCAGAATCGGGGCCAGGAAGGGAATACGGACGGCTTCAAAACCGATATATGTTACAATACTGTCGACTATGTCGACAACGTTGAATTTCACTCCTCGTTAGGAAAACTTGTTTCTGCCTTCCAAGCGGAAATATGCGCAATCCTGATGGCAACGAACTATATTGTGAATAACCGGTGGAGGGGGCGAGACATTTGCATCTATAGCGACAGCCAAGCTGCGTTTAGAGACTTGCTAAGCCCTCGTAGGACTTTCAATCCAGTTAGAGAATGCAATAAATCAATGGACGCAGTCGGAAGGCTAAATTCATTGAGTCTTGTCTGGGTCCCAGGTCACAATCGGATCATGGAAAACTAAATCGCCGTTGAATTTGCAAGGCAAGGCCCAGAGGTCCGCCTATTTCCGAGTCGATGGCATGACTCTCCAGGTTGCAGTCAGTCCAAATGAATACTTTCCGATGTCTCTAAGAAAACAGAGGCGTTCCTGACGTCCCGCAACAGGAAAGACTGCAGGTTGCTTACTGGCTTCTTGATGGGGCTCTACACTTTTGCTAAGCACTACATCCTGCGATGCTTGCTGTGAAAGTGATGACGACACCGCTTATCACTACTTTTGTGAATGACTGAGTGATTCCGTTAAAAGGAACTTACAAGGACTACAATTATCTAGTTCTTGAGTTCTTTGTCTGAGTGCTCGGTTCCGATAGTAAAAAAAAAGAAAAGATAAATGCAGCAGAAAACTGACTGACTAGGGTATTTTCCCAAAGTATATAAAAAAGAATTGAGGAAGGGCATCAAGCCTCCTATCAATCTAATGTTATGTATGTCAAATGTGCAATTTAATTCCACAGGTTTGATTACTAGAAACAAACTAGTAAGTAGCTTTAAATCATGTAAATCTGAAGCAGCAGCTGATATAATACGAAATGGGTGTTATTTGATGACATACCTCGGATAAATCAGTGAGCATGTTTGTGTATAAGTGGAACACGTAGTTTAAACTATATCCTCCGACCCATTCTCCGTTGTAGCAGATACCACACGATATTTTTAGCAGACAAATGACTGTAAGGACTAAAAATAATTGATTTCCTCTAACAATATCGGAATTTTTTCGAACAGTCAAGCTGCAATTCTTTGCCCCAAGTAACTATATTTAAGCCGCCATTCATTTCTTAGTGAGATGGCAGAGCAATTCAGTATCCACCGTTTTTGGGTGTCGAGGCATAGGAACATTTGAAGGAATTGTAAGACTAATGAACCCGACAAACGTGGGGTTGCACTAAACTTTTTTTTTGTAATTTACGAACCCTCAATGGGTTAAGGACCCTTAAAATGTTTGCACACAGCGCGGAAAATCAGGGAGGATAGAAAGAGAGGTACCTGTGAACAATGGTTTTAAATGTTTGAAGGTTATAATGACTAGGAAATAGGGAGCTAGGCAGGGCATTCCATGAGCGAGTTGTACGGCTTAGGAACGAATCACGATATTTTAGAGTACGTCCGAAAGTGGGCTTGAGGGTATACTGATGAGCATTCATAGCGAGACGGGTGTTACGGTTAAAGATTTGAAGGGGCGGAATGCTACTGGCGATTTCTATGGAGCACTTGTGGTGGAAATAACGATAAAACAGAGTGAGACACGAGACCTAACGTCGGTGTTCGAGGGTGTCCATTTTCTGAGTGATATTAGTACCACCGATGAGTTTTATCCCACGGTTTTGAATCCTATCTAGCAGGTGCAGGGATGTTTTGGGAGCACCTGACCAGATGTGGGAATTGTACTAAAATTTTGAGTGGATGAATGCTTTATATATTGAGACCAGATTAAAGGGAGTAAAATATTTCTTACATCGCTTGAGGAAACCTAGATATTTCGCAGCATTTTTGACGATACCGAAAAGTAAGTTTTCATTGACACACATACCGAGAATGGAAAGTTTATCGGTTTCGACGATGAAAGTGCCAGTCATGGATAATGGTTTGGCGTTCAAATTTCGCTTTAACGACAGCAGACAGCATTGTGTTTTGGAAGTATTAAATTCTACTCTGTTAGTGTTTCGCCAATTAGTTTTGCTGTTAATATCAGGATTTAATGAGCTTAACATACGCTGCCGTTCCCGTTCTACGGCCGAAGAGCAGGGACGTGAGTTCGGGAACGAATACGAATATGAAATGCAGAGAGTACTGTCATCAGCAAAGGAATATATTGGATTAGATGTAGCAGACAAGAGATCATTAATGAAAATTACAAAGAGTGTCGGAGGCAGAACGGAGCCCTGGGGCACACCAGCAATTATTATTATTATTATTATCAAGGGAACGATACAAATTAATTTGTAGGGTCCGGGATTTAACGCCAGGGTACTATGCCCATGTGGCGCGTTTTGTCAACAGCACGCAGAGTACTGAGTTCCCATGTGGTCAACCACCTACGTACTTACCGCGCCCAACACTGCTTGATTTCGGTGATCTAGCGGGAACCAACCGGCATTTATTTTGCGAATATCAGACTTGAAACCATCCAAGACAACTTGAATTGAAAGTTCCGAAAGGCAATTTCTAATCCATTGAAAAAAAAAGAGTCGTCGATCGCAAAAGCACGTATTTTCGTCAAATGCCTTAGAAATATCAAGTGCAACTATCTTGCTTTTGCCAGGTTGATATACGCTTTGGTTCCACTTTTTGGTGAGATATGCCATCAGATCACCAATGGACCTGTTGCTACGGAAACCATACTGCCGGTCATTAAGAAGTTCTCGTGTTTCGAGATATTTTATGAGCTGACGATTTATCAGCGTTTCCATGCACTTGGAAAGAAGGGACGTAAGTGCAATGGGTCTGTAGGACCAGAGAGAGGAAGATTCGCCTTTTTAAGGGACGGACTGGACAAATGCTGTTTTCCATCTTCTCGCAAAGAGTTTTAAGAAGTAGGATTTATGAAAAAGATTACGCAGTGCTTTTGCCAGAGAGGTAGAACACTTCTTCAGAAGGAGTGGAGATATACCATCTGGATCAGGGGATTTGCGAATGTTAAGATCTTTAAGAACTCTTGCTACTACATGAGTGCGAAAGTGGGTTTGTCCCATTGAAGATTCGACGCACTTAAGTGCAGGCGGAGACAAAGCACAATCTGGGAATGTTGAGCTGGCCGCAGAATGTGCGGCAAGCAGATAGGCCTTATCCAAAGAGCTGACGGCTGGAATGTCATTGTAAATGAGCGTTGGGATAGAGGATGAGGCAGAATTAATATTTTTGATGAACGACCAAAAATTTTTACTACCTTTGGGACATTGTAGTATTTTTTGACTCAGTTTTTGGTCGTATTGGAATTTTACACATTTAGGAAGGACGTTGCAGTCATACCTGGCTCGTTTAAATTTTTTCCGTTTTCCTCTGTTAGGTTGGTCTTGTAGGACCGAAAAAACATTTCTTTAACCCTGGTATATTCCAAAAAAAATAAAATTTTCCCTTGGGTATATGGATCACTGCGTGCATGAGCTTAACTTCTGGATATATGTAGTACCACAAGGGACCTGGCATTGGTCTAAGACAGCTTTTAAACCTAACCTAACCTACTCGTTTCGAAAGTTGTGCCTTGCCGGCTATACTTTATTCTTGATAAAGCCTGACTTTATATAAGGTTAATACGGGTTGCCATAAAGTGTTCGTTTACACAAAACTTAAGAATCTTTCACTCTATGTTATCGATGGCAATCGACGTAGCAGATATCTCAATTTTCATTTCCACTTTGCCAACTCTACCGATCAATGCGAGTACGAATAAATGCGAGATCGAAAATATTCTTTCCGCTCATTTAAGATGGAATCATTCATATTCGTAGTCCTTAGATGTTTCTAAGAAGATGCATTGTATTCCGTTGAAAAGCATTTTGCACTACGCATATCTCCTAATCTCAATTCGAATTCCTATCATAGCTCTTGACTGAAGGACCAGGCATTTCGATGTTATTTATTCACATGCGAGATAAAAAACCTGCTATGGGTACATTGTATGGTACAATATTGAGCAATCATTTCGAGGCTGTAATGATACGATTTTACCCAAAACATTGACATAACTTCCATAATTATTGTAGCCCTTCTACTTGATCACCAGTCCAATAAATATAAGATGTACCTGAAAGGTTTACTAAGGCTTTGGATCAAAAGAAACGGCATCAGATTTTAAGAACAAAATAGAAAATAGGACATCCTCCCAGTATCTCTTTTAGCTTTTTTAAGGCTGCAGTTTACCCTCTAATGGAGGAAATGACACTTCCGTAGGAACAAACGAAAAAATTTAATTTAGATTAAAGTAGGAAGCCAAACTTATACTCTTGTGTTGAGAATTCTCCAAAGACTAAACTGGGTTGACCAGAACGAAAAGGTTTCACGGAATTTGAGCGACAAACCCCATTGAATGAGGACCAGCTTTTATAAGTTTAGGCGATATTTTCTGGTAGCCTACTCGCTTATACAGTACTGTACTTAAGCCTTAATTTTTCCATCATCATGGACAGTAGCCAAGTTGTCTCAGTTCCAAAAAAGATGATCGAGCGGATGCGTTGGAGGTTATAGGCCCCCATATATGTTGCATAAACAAGGTCTTGGTATCAGTGCATCTCAAAAAAATTAATTATTTGGCTGAAGAGAGAGTACTTCCGATGATTAATCAGTACGGTTTCAGGACGAAAAATTCAACCATACACTTTCTATTACAATTTTATAACTATGTTACCCGAGGTCTCAATAAAAACGAAGTTTCTTAAACAGCATCTTCTTTTTTGTTCAGGTGTACCACAAGGATCAAGGTCGGGACCAATCCTCTTCAACCTGTATACCGCAGGTCAGCCAACTAATGCAGATAGTGGTAAGACCCTGCTATTTGCTGACGACTCTATCACTGATACGAACTCTCTTTCATCGGAGATAGCGACAAGAAGAGTTGAGAACCACGCAGGGCGTCTTTGAGACTATTACCTGAAGTGAGAGCTAAAAATCTACAGCAGCAAGATGGAGCTCATATGTTTCATAACTCCAGTGACAGTTCTCCATGGAAGAATGCAAACAACACTTGTAGGGAGATGCAAGTACATTAAAGTCTCCCTCCCAGATGATACAACAATTCCGCAGAAGGTAAGGGGGGATTACTAACTTAATGCAAGATACAATATTTATCGGGGTTAACGTGGATAGCAATAATGCTTCCAGGCCTATTTTTCGTGGAAACATGTGTCACTATTTGAACAAATAAAATGCCAGTGCTGTAAAATTATCCCAATGTCAACAGTTAACGCCGATAGTCGGTTTTTGGGCTCTGAAAATTATTCGCTGATATCGATGCCATTACATATACGTCGGGCTGATGTGGTTGAGCCGACATTTTCATTTTAGTTGTAAGTCTAGTTATAAGTCATATTGTAAATATTTTAGACTGTTGAATATATAAGCAATCTTAATCTACAAAAAAGGTACTGAAGTTGTTTCTATGCATGCATTCTTAATTGATCTGGCATTCCCAAAAATGAGGTTCCCTTAAATTTTTCAGTTTACGTTGTAGTCATCTAATTGCGAAGCTTAATATTTCCAAAATTTCTCGCAGGGTTGCTACTGCTAAATATTTATTGTAGCTTTATTCAGTGGAAGTAAAAAGATCAGGGACAGTACATTAGCTTCTACTAAGCATATCTACTAGTATATCATCAATTTCCGCTACTAGTTTCCAGAATTTGAAAAAAAATGTGCTCTTGTGCTGACGTTTTAGAAAGTAGCACGTATCTATATAGAAAGGGATATTAGATTTTTTAAGAGTAATGAGATTCCTTAAGCGGTTTTCCACATCTTACAGCAAATGTGGATGTTTCAAAAATCACAAAAACTTGGTATCATTTCATCTTTCTCTTAATATTTGTATCATAGTTTATACTCCTTTAATATGGACATTGTTAAACTTTTTAAGTAATCCTACTGAAAAGATTTGGCTTATTTATAACTTGCACTAGATTTTAGAGCTGCTTCTGAGTTATAGGTTTCTATTTCAAGACTCGGCTATGGAACGAATGTACGCGTAGTAACGCATAATTGTAGATGCCTTGAAATAAATTAAGTATTAGACTTAGGCCTCCGATAGATAGACATATGAACATCTGTTTGCCAATCGAAGAATAATGAAATCGCAATGTGTAATTGCAATATTCGAGTGCAATGAAATAGGGTATCATCATCCATATGATGCCGCTTATGTGTAGAGAACAATGCAGATTACGCATTATAACGAGACACAATGCTTTGGATTAACAAACATTTCGATCTGCTGAGCATACAGCACTTGTTTACTTGGTTGTTTGCATTTCTATAGAGTATTCTAGACATCTGATCTGTCTTCGGGCCTAGGGACGAAATAGATAAGATTGATATATTACAATACAATCTGATATGGAGAGTCATACTGTCAGTACTTTATCTGTCTTTCTTTGAAATATAGGAATTTCACTAAAAGAAATACTTAAGAAGTACAATGCACTTAGCCTTATCTTATTATTTTGTTTAGATAGAATCAATTAATTCAGACAAAGTCAATATTTGAAGTCTGCATACATTCCAAAATAATAACAAAGAATTTACGGATGCCATTGGACAGTATCAGAAAACCTCTATTATCAATATATATACATATACCCACTAGAATTTATATACCGTGGAAAATTTGCTAAATCAAAGACCGCTTAGGCCGATCTTGTTGTAAATTAAGAAACAATTTAGAACAGATCTGAATCATTTTAAGTTCGATCTGAGAATCCACTTGGCAATTTTTTAAGTCTCTCTACTGATTCAAACATACATAGATATTTCAAAAAATACGTCTGAACGTTGTCTATTTAGAAAATTGTTTAAAATATACTTAATGAGTTTAAAAACTTTTTGATAAAGATCACCAGTTAATACTGTAAATATCGAGCACATACTACGGATATTCGTACGATCGATTTATTGGAATAATAAATTATTCTATAGCTACTGTTCCTTTAAAATTCGCAAAATAGAAAAACGGATCAAACAAACTAACCTCGGTATTTTCAGATACCGCAGATATACCATATAATGCCTGTCAACATTATTTTAAAATCGAATAATTAAATTAATAATAAACTGTAATTTATTTTGGATAGAGGAAGTACCTTATGGATGTCTTGTGTTCCACAGATAAATCGAACTGAGCTAAGGCCGGCACCGTATCGATCCAATATCTCCTTGTTATAATTGACGACCTCCTCGTTGCTCTACAAACATATGGAATGGAAATTTTAGTTGAATTCATTTATTTTATTTTATTAACAAATTTCTTTTATTACCGATAGACCTAGGTAATTATTGGCGCAAAAGTTTAGAATTTTCTTATTTGAACTGGCTACAGAGATTTCAGTCTTTTGAGCTGTAGTGATTATACGTTCGGATTTGTACGTGCCAGCACTCTTGATTCCTGCTATCTGTTCTCTTAGAATTTCGCGAAATTTATCCGCAATTGGGGTGCTGTAGCACCGCACGTTCAAAGCGCCTAAAAAAAGATACAAACAAAAAATTTCATCAAAAATGATTTCAAACATAAAACAGGTGATGTTGAACCGGCAGCGGCGCAGCGTTAAAATTAACAAAATACTCCTCCGCAGTTTGGAACTTTTATATTATTTTGTTTTTAAATCTAATTTTAAGATAACAGTTTTCGAAAAAAAATATACAATGAAAAAATATATAAAAAAGTGGGTGTGTTGGAAACATGCCTCTTTGGAATAGTTTTGAAAAGAGTGGCATTTTTAGATTTTAAAAATAACAAGTGATTTTGATTTAAAGATACAATGTATCTGAAAGAGCGACAAAGTCGTACTGACTGAAGCTGGTTGCGGGAAGCCATGCGAAAGACAATTTTTTTTGTTGTCAGAAATCAGAATTGATTTGATTTAGATTTAGATGCGGGAGTACTCACTAGTAGTGAGAGTGAAATGATTTCTCTCTGTTTCTTTTTATTAGCGACAGGGGTGTGTTCCTGGAACAGCGGCTAATGAACTATATATGGGACGGTTGCTGAATATGTATGAGTTTTTCTTGCGTATGTTTTAATTCAACATTGTTGTAAATTCAATCTATAAAAAAAAATATATGGGGATGCAGAGAATGCTGCCAAGATACGAAGATAATTGCCTGTCAAGGTCATGCGTGATATTTTATACATTTATAAAGATAAGCATACTCATAGTATGTGCATATGGTATATCGGAACATATTTGCCTGTTGGCCAGTGAAAATAGAAATTTAATTTCATCAATTTAATTAACTGAGACAGCCAGGCCGGCTTGAATATGCTCAGTATTGTACGCTGTTGTTGTAAGAGTTTTGATTTCATGAGGAGCACCTTAAGGCTTGATCCTAGTGATTTGATCATATTCCTAGATATCTGCAAATAAGGTTAAGAACATTGCATATGGCGTCATAAACGAGTACTTAACATACATGAAAACACTACTCTCAACCACCACTTTGTTCGTATATCGGAGGAATGATCCCGTAGCGATAAGCAATTGTTCGTATCTCGTGCTTGACGGTTTCCGGGATCGTACAATATGATACTCTTAGGACCATAAGTTGGGACATTGGGACAATAACGAGTAAAATGTTCGGACTAGAAAAGACCAAATCGATGTAATGCATCCAAAAACCAAGTGACGAAATATCGACAACCGTGTCAGCTTTTTGAATTGCAAACCAAAGCGTCATTACCTTGAAAGAAATAAAATGGGAATAAAGTTGCTATCATCCTGAAATCTGAAATCTTGCGACCGAAATTCGCAATTTAAACGTTTTCACTACAACATGGACGATAGCTTAAAAACTGCGTACCGAGTGCATCAGCTGGTATTTCCATGTTCAATGAAAAAAACAAAGAAGCGGAGGTCATCCCACGTTCGAATAACAGGTAAAAAAGATATATATCACTCTATTGCGAAAAAATTAGTATCGAAGTGATTCAAAATGGAGCCGTCCGAATAGTGCTACCGTCTTTGTAGATAGCGCGTATTGGCAAAATATAGTCAGCAACATGGCGCCCAAATTGTAAAATAGTGGGTCTTTGTTTAAGGGCGAATTCCTTACAATATGGTTTAAAAAATTCAGATGGTAAAATGACGTAATTTACTGTAACAACCAGATTAAAAAATATTACCTTAGCGGTTCTCATAACTAATACGAATATCGTCAATGAAAGTCATTATATTGATGCTGCATTTTCCGATAAAAGAAAAGAGGTATCATCTAAGGGAATCTTCTCGAATTTGGTCAAATCAGATCTCACGCGCTTAAAATTTGAATTGGGTAACAGTCTACTTAATATCAGCAGTCGACCCGAGAAATCCAAATTGCTCATTCGCTCTTTTAAACTATTTAGAGGAAAAACGGTAGGGAAGGAATACAGAGCTACAGTTTTAATCTAGTATAATAGTTTAAGTTACCTTTTGCATCAAGAGGCAATCTTAGAAAGATGTTGGACTTGATGGAGTTGTCTCCTCTCCGGTTAGTTCAGGGGATATAGTACGGTCTATTCAGAAAAATAACTACGAGATCTTTTGTATTGTGGTATTCTTCAATGTGTTACAGTGAATCACTCCAGAAATACAACGATGTCTCGTATTTCTGATCTAATTTTTTCATTATTATTAACAGATAAAATCTTTAGTTTAGGGTAGACAAATTGCTCTAGTAATACGAGTACGTTAGGCCTACCTAATAAAATATCGGCAAAGCTGTGATAAAATTAGATTACCCACAGAATAACTCGGAATTGGTTCTCTTGTCATTCCTGATATGTAAATGGGACTCATATACTATCCAGGTCGCATTTAAAAAGCGTTCCATAGAAACGACCAAATCATGTGACAAGATCAGTTTCAGTGGTTTCCACTGCGTACGTCCCAAATAAATTTTTCTAATTCAACATTACATGAGGCAGTGCGCTGTGATGAGTGTGAGTCCCGCTCATGGACCACTTTCATTAGCTGTTGAAATTAACTGGGCCCCCGCCCAATTATTAAGGCTTCGCCCATCAATGACGTTGTCTAATAAAAAGCTGGTCTTATCGTAAACATCTTCAGATGACGCCTCTGAAGGTTGCTACGATTTGACCAATTACAAGTTACCGGTCATAGGTCTTGTTGGCGGCAGGACCACCGGTAGTCCCTACCAGGACTTAAATCACGGTACCACGGGAGTCAGGAGCCCCCCGGATTTCGGTACGGGCCTGACTTGTTGAGGTAGGCCCCTTGTGGGAGCGTCATGGTGGCTGTGGTTTAAACCCAAATCGCAGGTAGGGTCTTCCTGTTGACCCATACCAAGGGTGTAACTTGTGCCTCCAACACAAGTTCTGCTTTATTATTATACAATTAATGTAGGTAAGCGATGGCAAGGCATATCCTTGCTCCCATGGGCATCCCGTAAACATAAGTCTACATGACAGGTGGTTTACGTTAAAAACCAGAGACTAATGTTGAAGTTAACTGTACGTAAGTTTACGAAAGGACTTCTCTATACGTCCATATATATTGACCCATAATCTAAATCCATCGTGCATGTCTAACTTGCGTTGAGTGGGGTTTTTTGAGGATGGGAAAACCGAAAAATCATCCTAGGACTAGGGTAAACCACCAGAAGGTAGTTCAACAGCAGTCATCGCTTATCAAAAATTTACCGTTTGATGTTTTTTTTTTGCTTTGTAATATAGAACTTAACACTTAAGTGGGTATGAATATACTTATAATGCCTTAGCGCGTGTTAAATTTGTTTTGAAAATGAGATAGAAAAAGAAAGAAAGATATTGTATTTGGGCTCAGTAGTGCTGTTTTTATGGTGGAGATGTCAATGGGTGAACTTCTTCCGAGATATCACCGGCCGCTCGGCTACGGGTACAATCAATGCAGACCGCTATAGCTCCATATTAACCAAGAAATAGACAAATTGGAAATGGAAGGTTTGGAGGGCATGTGGTTTTACTGAACATGGTGTCACTTACCACACAGCGCTGGGTAGAATCAAATAAGTTCTTAATAACCGGCAGTATGGTTTTCGTAGCAACAGGTCTACTTGTGATTTGGTGGCATGTATTGTACCTTTCGGAACATTCAATTCAAATAGCCAAGAAGGCCTTTGAAGTTCGAGCCGACTATTTCCTCTCGGTTTTCGAAAAACTCTTTCCCTACAAATTTTCTTCGACTACCGATATTGTCTCGCATTCACATAGTATGTGTGTTACGTCCTCAAGAGCTTGCAGACCACCGCAGAATCTGCAAATATTCGTATCTGATAATTTGATCCTCTTTGCGTGTTTCCGCAGGAGACAGTGTCCTGTCTGGATTCCTATTACTGTCCTAATTTTATTAACTTCCTGGATTTTTTGCTGTCAAAAAGCAGCCAAAGAGCCTTGAATACCTTGTGTCTTTCAAGGCTTAACCACCTTAGGTTGGCAGTCTTTGTAATCTGTTCCTCGATAGTGCCATTCACTATGCAAAGGGGTGGTTTGATGTTGGCAACCTCACCATTGTCGAGTAGCTCTCCTTTTCTTAGAAGCTCGTCCGCTTGTTCATTTCCATTAATAACGTAGTGTCCTGGCACCCAGCACATAGCGCCTTAAGCGCTGTGCGACAGCCCGTGACTCAGGTTTGACGCTGGTTGATTCCATTGCCTTGACTGCGGCCTGGCTACCAACGTAGATAGCGATATCTCTTTCGGATACCGATCTCATCTGCATTAGCTCAGCAGTCCTGAGGACAACCAGAACCTCTGATTGGAAGACATTGCTTGCGTCCGATAGTCTTATAGACACTCTCAGTTTCTTTTGACCTGATTATTGTATTTTTTTCCCCAGTCCTCCCTCTTTGGTTAAATTATATCGTTAAAGTCGACCAGGGAAGGAATTTCATCCATTAAAATTGGATTGCCTAGCAGTAGCTCTGCTAGGACGTGCCATATCCGAAACTACTGCTCTTGAAGTAACCCAGATTAGTGAGTCTTATCGCACTGTTGCAAGCAAGTTTTTTGATCTGCAAATCAAGAGGTGTTACGTGCAAAAAGGCGCCCCTGTAATAGATATGGAACCCGTTCTTTGAATTGCCGCTAATTTTCCGTAAACCGTTCTCTTGTTTATTGCTTTCCATCATGCAAGTGCGCCGTATGTAAGTATGGATCTTACCACCACTGCATACAGTCAGTACACCATAGCAGGTTTTAAGCCCCAAATTTTTCCCACTGTTCTTTTTTAGATAAAAAAGGCATTATATGCCATTTTGGTTCCTTTCGCTACATTAAGATTCCAATTCAGGTTTTTGTCCAGAATCACACCCAGATACTTCGCGCTGCCCAAAAGGGACAGTACCACTCCGTTGAGTTTTGCGAGTTTGAATTGTGGCCTCTTTTACTTCCTGGTAAAAAGAACCCATTTCATTTTGGAAGGATTGAGACTATAGCTTTTGGCCGAAGTGCTGATCATCTTCAGAGTAACCGCCATAATGTCGCTTAAAATATTTAAGTATTTTCCCTGCACTATTATGACCACGTCATCTGCGTATGCCATGGCACTTATACCAATTGTACTAAGTTTTTTGACAATATCATTGATAACTAGTACCCACAGGAGTGGCGATATGACTCGCCTCTGAGGGGTTCCCCTGATTACGGACATTCTAACCGAGCTTTGTCCAATGAAACAGTTTATTTTTCTGCTTGAAAACATGTTGCAAACCCGGTTTGTAATGCCATGTTCAATGTTAGCGTCTACTAGAGCACTTTTAATGGTGGTGCACACCACGTTATTGAAGGTTCCTTCAATATCAAAGAAGGGCGCCATCGCAAACTCTCCGAAGTGTAGACTCTTCTCTATTTTCCGCACCACCTCGTGCAAGGCGGTTTCTACAGATTTTCCTTTCATGTAAGCATGATGTGACTCAGCCAAAAAGCCATTATCGCATCTATTCTAGGGTTTTAAGCATAAATGATGACAGATTTATTGGTCTGGAAGCTTTTGCTCCTTCCCTCCAAGCTATTGGTATGTACCCTATTTTTAGACTGTGTCTAAGAATTTCCATAATCTTTTCGATTGCTTCCTCCGGTGCTTTCTGTAGCATGATCGCTAGAATACCATCCGGACCGGTAGATTTGTACGGTGCAAAGGGCTAAATTGTCCACCGTAATTTTTTTCCTGTTAATACGAATACCTATTTTCTGTGCAAAAAGAGAGAGATCAATGTTTTTAGTTTGCTGTAGTATGCCAGGGTCGTCTGATACTGTGGATCCCCGAAAGTGGGTTTCCGATATTAACAGCATAACCAATTTGGGAACTATCAACTATCCAAAACACAATGCTCTCTGCTGTCGTCAAAGAGAAACTTAAATACCCAGCCAATACGTGAATGAAACTTGTATCGTCAAAACCGAAAAACTTCCCATTCTCGGTATGTACTCGTATGTCAATGACAACTTACTTTGGAATGACCACATATTCAATGTCATTAAAAATGCTGCAAAATATCTAGATTAAACAAACGATGTAAGAAATACTTCAGCCCCTCTGATTGGGCCTCAATATACTCGTATAAGACATTTATCTGCACAAAATTGGGGAAGAATACCCATTGGTTATACTAATATCAGTCAGTCAATTGATACCCTCGAACACCGACGTAATGTCTCCTGTCTCACTTTGTTCAATCGCCATTTCCACCGCCAGTGCTCCATAGATCTCGCCAGTAACATTCCGCCCCTTCAAACTTGTAACCATAGCACCAGTCTCGCTCATCAGTAGAGCCTCAAACTCACTTTCGTGCTAACTCTAAAATATCATGATTCGTTTCTAAGCCGTACACGCAAACATTTAAGACCAATGTACAACGGTACCTCTCTACTGTTCCTCCCTAAGTTTCCTTCGTCCGCGCTGTGTTTTTTTATTTTACGGGTAAAATAACTAAATTATAAAAAAATTCATCTTATCTCCAGAAAAGTTCCCATGAATTCCCCGCCCCGCTCGTTCGATTCCACACCTCTAGGCCTATTTCATTGGGTCTCTGGTCTATGACAACAAAGCAGTAACGTTTGACGATTCGGAGGCGAGCATTCTACATCAAATTGCTAGAACTTACTAAAATTAATTCCTGAGCATCCACTCATACAAACGGTTCTATTGAGGACATTTTAGCGATGTCATATTTCATGATAAATAGTATCAATTATGTTGGAATCAAAAATAAAAAATTCATTTATATCTGGAACATATGTCACTTTATTTAAAAAAAAAAAATCAAATTGGGCCGCAACTTATGAAAGACGATGTACTTTAAGCTTCGTTTAATAATAATGTTGTGTGTCTCGTCCCTGAAATAAAACCAAACCAGTTGCTTATGTATCTGCATTTTATCTAGAACTATCCTTCACAACAGCAATTGTAAGACTTGAATCTAAACCATTACTTAGCATTTATAAATCAGAATTTCGAGGAAGATGTCACAAACGATTCCATATTTGTAATCTACGTATTTGCGATATTTTGTGTTCCACCAATTAAAATGATTTTATTAAATTTAATATATTTTTTTATAATAAAAAAATATAATAAAAATCTTCATTGCGAATGTCTTTGTCCTTCATCCGCGGTTGTTCGTTTAAAAACCAATAAAAAGTTCTTTTCACAGAATAAGAATTAGAAAAAGAAGTACACATTCGCTTATTTCCAATACAAAGATACTTTTGTTTTCTTATTCTGGAAATGTCTATAATAGCCCATATTATTGGCGTAATGTCCCTTAGGGGGAAGCAGACAGCGGCTTCATGTGCAACATAAATTAAAAATTCCTTGTAGACGCTGCCATATTTGGTGTTAGGATTCCTGTTTTTTTTTTCCTCAGACCATTTCCTTTTAACTTCAAAGATCTCATTACGGATATCCGTAAGAGGAATCTCAACTTTATACGCAGCAACTAACTCTCGTCACACTTTCAATTTTTCCACGTCAAGGGACAGTGTCGCGAATACCTTGATTGTTAGCCGACACAAACAACTAAACGTAAACAGGATCACAGGCAATCCTATTAAACACATTCGTAACAGGCACCCAAGAAGATGGTATTAGTATTAGTCTCAAAGTGACATTGAAGTGAAAAACTTTGGATTCATTGCCTTTTGAGGATATCTTCGGTGTTTTGATTGACGTTGTTCAATGTTGAAAAATCATGTTGATTTTAACTAATGGTCCTTAAAATGTTGAACAAAAGTAGTGTCAGTATCTACATAAGTATCTAAAATGTGCGCAAATGCAACACATAAGTCTGTCTTGTACAACAATTTATCTAGAATAGGGCAATAACATCCTACTCGAGCCCTTCTTAGTAACCATTTGTGTAAGAAGGTTGTAGAATTTCTGACTCTAGACGTAATACTCGATGAAAATACCTGCTCGTAGGTCTTACTTAATTAATAAAATTAAGTATGGGTACGTAGTTTTTTTTTTCTATATAGGCAATTGTATTAACTTTCTAACTTTATATCTCGCTGAATTCAGAGAAGCTTGGTGTGCGGTGCACGTTTGTTTAATATGACTTTTATGTCTAGTTAGGAGGAAAAAGAACAAGATTTAGTTGACAGCACCTGCTACGGATGATACTTCATCAGTTATGCAGATTTATTTCGATTCGAATGAGTGACAGTGACGTGGAGCGGTTCAGTAATCATGGTCTGCACGTACGAGAATAATAAAATGATATGTGATGCTTTAATGGTTTTAATTGATTTAAAAAAAAAAAAAAAGTAAAAATGAACATAATCACTAGCTTACAAGAATAACCAGATTTTTTTATTTTAAATGCAGCAAGAAGTTTTGATTATTGTTACCTCTGCCGATGTTGAAGACCTGGTCTAGATGAACTTATGTTTCCTTTACAGAAGGGCTTGCATAACAGACAACAGTTTCTTTTTTATTCGTTGTCTTCAAGTTTTCTACAATACTACCAGGAATTAGGACTCCTGACAAGGAGAGACTGCATCAAGTACATGTGATGTTTAAGTCTAGTGGGTTTAACTCACATCAATACCTCTTCGCTTGCTCAATAGGCATCTTATAGTGAACTTATAGTGAGGGGATATTGGATCTGGCTCCGTATATGAAGTGCTGTACTCGGATCTGCGTAGGGCATTTGAAAGAATGCTTTTGAATGTTCAAATATATTTTTGGACTTAAGGGATTTTCAGAGCTAAGTAAGATATGTTGGTATAGAGATGGGCTGTTGATAAGAGATAGTAATGGAAAGATTGAATATTCAAACCTAGATTAACATAAAAGACTGCTGGTTTGTTAGGAGATACCGCCTGTCCTTAAGAGCCATTCGATTTAAGTTACAAATAAGATCGCAGGATTTAATGACATATCTGCACACCAAAAAGGACATACATAGGAATAAACAGAAGCTATGGAAAAAAGGCGCACCGACGGACATCCACCGAACAGAAAGCTATTACAATTATTTTGCAACATCAACTGAATGGACAGTTTTGGTCCATCACAAGGATTTTCGAGTTTCAGATCTCAGATGGAAGGAAAGACTGAATTTTTATTTTGATGATATGACTTTGTGAAATATAATAGGAATCTGCCTTCATAATAGTAAGAGAATGGACAGGGATCGAAAAGTTGGTTGTGTCTTGGGTATAAATGACGGTTCTAATGAAAAATTATAGAAACCACATAGACGAGTGATTTTCACAACATCTTACCAAAACTAATTAATGGAAGCGATAAGAATTATTTTTTGGATCAGTACCATTCTGAGTAGAAAGAGGAGACGACGGAAACAAGATTTACATAATTCCACTTAAAGTGGATGCGCAGTCCGGGTTGGGTCACGGCCGCAACCAATAGCTGTTTTATTCAACGGGCATATGCGCATAACAGCCTTCAATTGTGCGCCACTTAATGCGGACGTTTTTGTACTGGACCGTTCCTACCGAACAGATCAAAGATTTACGTCCGGAACGTTAGTATTTATTCGCTGAATAATACCATCTCAATCTAACACTGACGTGGCCCTGCTTGTCTTATAGTTTGAAAGGGCTTCATCTCGATTCTCAAAGTATGTGATCATTTTCATCACTTAGATAGGACTTCGCAGTTTTTCATAAAATCGAATTATTTTTTATTTTCTTTCGTAGTCATCTTTTTATTTAATATTCATTTATTAGTAAACTGGGTAATAATAGCCGTACGCGTACTTGTGTCAAACCGCTAATTTATGCAGATGTTGATGTCATAAAAGTATGCCGCAAAAAATCTATCCGGTTGTTTATATAGTGTTTCAGGCGTTTATAGTGTGCACTAGATACAATATTGGACTCGAAGTTAATTCAGACCGTTTCTCCTCTCGAGAATCAACAAGAGATGCAGAGATTACATTCACCTGACATACTTTCGATCGGCCATATTTTATGCACATACATGAGTTGGTAGAGGTTCCTTACCAAATAAACGTGCTGCAAATTTGTAATCTTAAATGTCTTAAATTTGCACGCGCTCAAGGGATTTAGGTACCCTTAAAATGTTTGCACACAGCGCGGGCGAAGGAAAGTCAGGGAGGATAAAAATAAAGGTACCGATGAACGTTGGTTTTAAATCTTTGAAGATTATAACGACTAGGAAATAAGGAGCTAGGCAGGGCATTCCATTAGCCAGTTATACGGTTTAAGAACGAATCACGATATTTTAGACTACGTTCGAAAGTGGGCTTGAGGGTATACTGATGAGCATTCATAGCGAGACGGGTGTTACGGTTAAAGATTTGAAGGGGCGGAATGCTACTGGCGATTTCTATGGACCACTTGTGCTGGAAACTGCGATTAAACAGAGTCAGACACGAGACCTTACGTCGGTGTTCGAGGGTGTCCATTGTTTGAGTGATATTAGTATCATCTATGGGTTTTATCGCACGGTTGTGGATCCTATCTAGCAGGTGCAGATGTGTTTTGGGTGCACCCGACCAGATGTAGGCATTGTATTCTAATTTCGGGCGGATAAACGCCTTATACATATATTAAGGCTAGATCAGAGGGGGTGAAATATTTCTTACATCGCTTGAGGAAACTAGACATTTCGCAGCATTTTTGACGACACCGGATATGTGGTCATTCTAACTTAAGTTTTCATTGACACACACACCGAGAATGGAAAATTTATCGGTTTCGACGATGCGAGTGCCATTCATGGATAATGACTGGGTATTCAAATTTCGCTTTAACGACAGCAGATAGCATTGTATTTTGGAAGCATTAAATTCTACTCTGTTAGTGTTTCCCCAATTAGTTATGCTGCTAATATCAGAATTTAATGAGCTTAACATACGCTGCGGTTCCCGTTCTACGCGCAGGGACGTGAGTCCGGGAACGAATATGAAAACCAGAGAGTACAGTCGTCAGCAAAGGAATATATTGGATTAGAAGTAGCAGACAAGACATCGTTGATGAAAATTTGAAAATCAAGAAGAGTGTCGGAGTCAGAACGGAACATTGGGGCACACCAGCATTTATTTTGCGAATATCAGACTTGAAACTATCCAAGACAACTTGAATTGAACGTTCCGAAAGGTAATTTCTAATCCATTGAAGAAGAGAGTGATCGATCACAAAAGCACACATTTTCGACAAAAGAGCCTGATGCCAAACTCTATGAAATGCCTTAGAAATATCAAGTGCAACTATCTTGCTTTCGACAGATTGATATACGCTTTGGTTCCAGTTTTTGTTGGGATATGCCATCAGATCACCAATGGACCTGTTGCTATGAAAACCATTAAGAAGTTTTCGTATTTCGAGATATTTTATGAGCTGACGATTTATCAGCGTTTCCATGAATTTGGAAAGAACGGTCGTAAGTTCGATGGGTATGTAGGAGGAGAGTGAGGAAGATTCGTCTTTTTTAGGGACGGGCTGGACAAATGCTGTTTCCTTCTGCTCGGAAAGAGTGCTAAATAGTAGGATTGATGAAAAGGCTTACGCAGTGGTTTTGCCAGCGAGGTAGAACACTTCTTCAGAAGGAGTGGAGATTTACCATCTGGACCGGCGGATTTGTGAATGTTATGATCCTTAAGAACTCTTGCTACTACATGAGTGCGAAAGTGGACTTGTGCCATTGAAGATTCGACGCACTCAAGTGTAGACGGAGACAAAGCACAGTCTGGGAGTGTTGAGCTGGCCACAAAGTGTGCAGCAAGCAGATTGGCCTTATCCAAAGAGTTGACAGCTGGAATGTCATTATAAATGAGCGTTGGGATGGGGGATGAGGGATGAGGCTGAATTTCTAATATTTTTGACGAACGACCAAAAATATTTACTGCCTTTGGGACATTTTAGTATTTCTTGCCTCAGTTTTTGGTCAGTTTTGGTCAGTTTTGGTCATATTGACGGGTTGATCTTGAAGGACCGAAAACTCATTTCTCTAACCCCGACAGCCTCTTTACAGCTCGTGTCGTACCATGCTTTTTCTTTTGGTTTGTTACGCTTCATCCGATGAGGGATAAAGTTTCTCATTCCAAAGAGAATGGTGTTTGTGATCATATCAGCAGCGGCATCCACGTCGTTATCGAGGACACATAATGACCAGTTAAAATTCCGATCGTCATCAATGCTTTTCTTTTAATAGTAACACGTTCAAAGGATTATCAACACCCTTAAAACGTTTGCACGCAAATGCTAAACAGTTCATTCTGCTAGGCAGTAGAGTGTTAGTCATTCATGGTTACACTAGCATATTCTGTTTCCTTGGTATGTGTTGTACAATATGAGTATGCTCCTGATAAAACTCGCGAGTGTTTGCAGTGACGCCCCTCTATGGACTTAATAGGGAGCTTCTTTATTCTATCCTTATTTTCAGAAAAGTATATTTTTTTTGCTTTCCTTGCATGGAGAAATCATAACCAGCTACTGTCCTTTTCCACAGCGCCACTCTGTACGCCTTTTGTTTAGCTCCTTGCGCTTCTTGATTCTTCATCTGAGTTCTGTTGTTCTACATATGTCTCTGATATCCTACTGACAATATCGCCACCGGTCTTCGAAGCTATTGTAGATGGATAAGACTGCTTAAAGAATTTTGGTAAGCTCGTTCAAAGAAAATTCTAGCAACATTCTGCGGTACCGACCAAAACTTCACGAATAGAATAAAACAATGTTGGTCCCTTGGACCATACGAACATAAAAAAATATGGAGCTGTTGTGATTAGAAGACTTTAAGACCCCTTGTAGGTGTTTAGATGTGCCAAATAAGTGGTAGGGTGGATAGTAGGTGGATAGTAGGTGGATAGGAGTGAGTGTTTTGCTCCAACACTCTTACGTGTATAAATAGCTTCAAAGCCATTGGAGAGCTGTTTACCGAAGCCGCTGTGCCTGGTCCTCGCTAAAGCCGAATACTTGCAAAAGAAGTGAGTAACAGATTCTTTATCATTAAGTTTCTACCGCAACGACAGAAAGTGTTAAAGAGCATACCTAGCTGGCCGCATGGTCCCCGAAAGGGCAGTGGTATGTAGTTATGGATATACTGGTAACTCTAGCAATGTCTTGTCTTGATATGCTTGAAAGTTCTGTTGTTCTTGCTTTGTTATAACTGGGCCGCATTTTTCTTGATATAGCTGGAACCCAGACTATGATAACGCTTGTTTGAGGGCTAAGGAGATTGAGTAAAGATTGACATTATTTGACTGGTTTTGGGACTGTAGTAGCTGAGTTAATAGCTTTAGTTGCAGCTTGACTATGATGAAGATAGCAGTATTTTGGATCTGTAGTAGCTAATTTTTTGGTAAAACGCAAGCCTCTCTAATTTTGAAAAGTTCTGCCTGGAAGACGCAGGGGGAGAAGTCACCAATTTTCTTGGTAATGCCTCTAAGATCTTACTGTGTCCGTAAAAACGTCTGGTCCAACAGTCGGGTTCTCTTAGCCGGACTGTACTACACTACAAATTGGTGCTACTTTTGATATTTTACTTTGATATATTTTGAATCGGAATCATTAGTCGTGCCGCCAATGAGGCCTTCGTTTTCTAACTTAAAGTCGCCAGATGCCTAGTCGGCTTCAAGATATTATTCGTATTTTGAATGTACAAGGTGGCGCAAAATAAATCACCCTATCGGCAGATGATATAATTTTTGCAAATGGCGTCGTACGTCAATCATATTTGAAATTTGTGAACTAAACAGACAGACAAGCAAATGTACAAATAACAAGCGCTATACTCCGCAAGAGCGTGGAATAATTGTGTCGATGTTTTTGACCAATAATCGATCGGTGGTGTTAGCGCAGAGTGAATTTCGACGTCGATTTCCTAATCGTGTCGCACCAACGGGGCAAACATTCTGGCACTTAACTACTCGACTCGAACAGTGTGGAACCACAGGAGACCATGCAGGTCGCGGCCGCTACTAGACTGGTCGTTCGGCCGAGAATATCGCGGCTGTGGCTATCGATGTCGCTGAGAACGAAGAGTTGTCAACCAGACGATGGGCCACGCAATTTGGCATCACCAGATGGATCCTGCAGCGAATTTTAGTGAAAGACTTACACATGTTCCCGTACAAAGTGGAAACAGTGCATCAGTTAATGCCTCCTGACCGTCAGTCGCGTGCGTATTACTGTAAAGCCATCCTCAATCTTAACAACGAAGAGGACGATTTTGTGTCTAAAATCTTCATAAGCGACGAGGCGCATTTCCACTTAAGCGGTTACGTCAATAAGCAAAATCT
Source organism: Volucella zonaria (assembly GCA_963966105.1). Taxonomy (NCBI): domain Eukaryota; kingdom Metazoa; phylum Arthropoda; class Insecta; order Diptera; family Syrphidae; genus Volucella; species Volucella zonaria. Next base: position 143,135,725 of record OZ014531.1, on the reverse strand, counting down.
TCATATCTGGGGCACTGAAAACTCGCTTGTGATGCACGAAGAGCCATTATATCCACTCAAAGCCACTGTGTAGTGCGTCGTTTACGCGGGAGGAGTGATTGGACCGTTTCTTTTTTGAGGACGCAATCGGCAATACGGTCACTGCTACTAACGAACCGTACAGGGCCATGATAAATGACTTTTTACTGCCGGAATTGAATGAGCTGGGCTTGGTGAAGATGTGATTTGGACAAGACGGTGCAACCGCACACATAGCATGATTCACAATGGATATTGCAAAGGAAGCGTTTCCTGGTCGCGTAATCTCTCGTTTTGGCGATTTGGCATGGCCAACAAGATAGCCCGATTTAACTATCCCAGACTTCTTTCTTTGGGGCTAGTTGATGTCGCGTATTTATGCCTCAGACAATTTCAGCCCTTAAGAAGAATATTCGATAGGAATACGACCAGTTATCACCGGAAATCTTGCAGAAAGACTTGGGAAATGCGATAAAACGGGCACAAATGTGAATCAACACTGGCGGCAGCCATTTGGCGGATACCATCTTTTCCACTTAACAGAAACAACTATAAAGGTCCAAGTAAAGATTTCCATTGCTCAAAATTATTTTGTTTTTATTTAGTAAAAATGTAATTCAAAAACAGAATTGGATGATTAATTTTGCGCCACCTTGTACAAGCAGTCTTATCTAAAGGTATCATTCTCTGTCATTTGTGGTAAATTTGCATACGGATAAATACAGGTTCTGCTCTGTACAGAAACCGACATGGTGGTTGCTTATTCTTCTTTCGTAAGTTTCTTCCCATCGCACTTCATTGGATGTCAGTCATATAGATTTTGTAGCGGTCAGGGTCTGTGTGTAATCGGCTAAAGGGCCAAGTAATCCGTGCATAAATTCAAAGTCGTGAGTCGGCAAGTAAAATTCAATATAACTACGACTCTTTGTCGGCCTTAAACTTGGAGTAAAATTAGTCGGAGTTGGAGTTGGTTAAATCTACGACAGCAACCCCAATTTTGAGAACCACCTCCTTCAATGAATAATGTCATCAGGCCACTACAGAGGTCTCTCCGCCCACTTTGGTTAGGCAGAAACTTCCCACTACCATCTACATTTCGACAATCTGGATAGATGCCAACGAATTTACAAATGGATGTGTTGAAGTGACTTTGTTGAGATCCTTTCAGAAGAATGGAAACGTACGCTACCTTCGGTTCCAACTTTCGTTCCCATCCTGTCTTGGGAATGATTATGGCTGATACTTACTGATTGTTAATATGCAATCAAAAGAAAGTCATTAAATTTAAAGGCCTAATCATGCTTATGGAGAAAGAAGTAATGGCACACTGTATTGCGACCAATTTTCAGAATAAAGCAAGACACAATCTTAAGTCATGACAGCCATTTTAGACCAGGAAAGATATCTCGATTTTAGGATAGAGAATCACTGCAAAATTGGACAAATGTGTTACATCTACCCTAGCGAATTCAATTCTAAAGAAGGTCCTATATCTATACACAGAAAAATGCACTCGAATGACTTGATTTCCTTTGAGAGCATTGTAACCAGTTCCATGGTGCAGAAAACTCACCATTCTACTTCCAGTTCAAATTTTACGATGAAGGTCTCATGTTTTATTGCTAGATGCTTGAAGTTAAGATCCATTACAGACGAGCAGAATGTTCGGCATCCACCGGTAGAAGCACAACGAGACCTATTCTAGTCACTATATGCACTAGTTACATGCACATCCCTGCATTCCACCAACATCACATCACTAGCAGTTTCTGTTATCGCCAAATCATCGTGGGATCATTTCACCCATGTAAACCGCTTATAATATGCCGCGCCAAAAGTAGGCTTGGGAGATTTGTTGGCGTCAGCATAACGGAGGAGGTGTCTTTTTGTAGCTGCGATGAGGTAGTTAGTCTAGTGATACCAGCGAGACAAGCCACATGTCCTAATAATTCCACAAATAAAGACGCATATATGTATTAATATAGAAATTGTTTGTTTCATTGAATAGTAAAGTTTACTCTACTATAACTGGCGCAGTCGACCTAAACAAAAAGTAGAAAGACTCTAAAACATCAATAAATAATTCAACCAATCAACATAGAACTCTTCGTGGTTCAGCGAGTTCGGTTCAGAGAATATAGTACTATAGTTCAACGACAGAAAAACCATAGCAACAGGTGAGTCCCAATTTCCTTTTGCTAAAAATAACAAAAAGCAAAAATTAGTTTCTCGCCTTTTAACTCCCAGTTGAAGAAATTGTGGTAGTTTTAAAAAACCTCGACGGCATATTTTGTTAGATCTCGATAGTGTTGATCGCGACCAAAGTGAAGATAAGCTTGGTAGTACAGTTAACGAAACTGCATTCCCAATCAATATGAATCCGAATGAAATTGCAGTGCAAACATTTAATTTGCTTAGAATACCTGACGCGGTTAAGGATGTCCAAGAGTTTGATGGAAATCCTCGCAGACTCTTTGATTTTTTTAATAATGTGGAGGAGATTGTAAGTTGTTTGCCACAGTCTGGTGTTGTAGGCAACCGGATTATTTTACGTGCTATTCGAAATAAAATCATAGGAGAGGCTAGCGAGGCCTTAAATTTATATGGTATGACTCTTGATTGGGAGGAAATGAAAAGTAATCTCATAATCCATTATTCAGATAAGCGGAATGAGACTATTTTGATACGGGATCTTCATACATTGCGGCAAAACAAAGACAGTATAGAAGTTTTTTATTCGAAGGTCATTGTAATACTTTCAGCTTTAATTAATTATATTCAAGTCCATGAAACTAAATCGAATGTAATCGAGTCAAAAAGTCATTGTATAATGAAATATCTTTGAATAGCTTTTTGTCTGGTTTAAGAGAACCTCTAGGATGTACGATTAGATCAATGAGACCAGCTAAGTTACCTGAGGCTTTGAAACTTTGCTTAGAGGAACAAAACTGCATATATAGTCGAAACCAACAGCAGCAACCTAATAGAGGATATTATAGAACACGTAACTTTTTCCCAGAACCTTCCAGAGTCCCCAGTCGCTCTTATCAAAATACAGAAAGTTCACAACAGCAACGTAATCGGTCTAACATAAACAGATAACCCTCGGGTCCAAATTATTCGTATACTAGGAATTCTGGTAATTTTAATTCTCGTTTTCCACCTCACGAGCCCATGGATATATCGAGTGGAAGAACTAATACTGGTACTAGTTCGAATCAGTACAATAGCAGCAATTTGCGACGTGGGCAAAATCAGATTTACAATATCGATTGTAGCTGTAGTGTCGTTAACCCCGATCACTCGAACCCTGCTATGCTAAATGGCCATGACAACTACAAATCGGACCCAAATTATTCTGATTCGGGACTTCAGCTACCTTATGCCGAGGTAGATGATAGAAATTTTCATACGCCTGCCTCCAGAAACCAGTGGGGTACTTAGAACTCCACAATTTTAATTCGAGCCTGTTACCCTATATTACAATTACCAGCTTAAATGGGAGTGACCTTAAATTCCGTATAGATACAGGCAGCAATTGATCTTTTATCAATTGATCAAAAATATGAATACAATAACAGATCCTATAGAACCCGTAGAGATAAGAACAATTTTAACTACATATGTTGTCAATAAACAAGTTATTTTTAATGGTTTAAAAGAATTAAACACAATGAAAAATTTATGTTTCTTAGTACGTATTTAACTTTCATAATTATTTTGATAGTCTCATAGGGACTGATATTATAAGGTTTTTAGGAATTAAGATTGATTTAAAAGGGGCAAAATTGGAATCAAATAGGAGCATAATTTCTTTACGTTTCAAGCCAAATCTTCTCTCAAAGGTATATGTGATACCAGGCTTAACCAAGAAGATTTGTTGTTTACCGGTTGACGTGCAGTCAAACGATATTTACATAAAGCCCACATGTATAAAACAAGATTTGATAATATCTGAAGGCATATATTTTGCCAAAGATTGGTTTTCTTATATTGAAGTTGTTAATACTTCAGAGTTTGAACAAACTTTTATAATTGAGCAACCAATTAAATCGTTTAGATTAGACAATCACGAATTAATTGAAGCCAATACATTTACGATTTCTGAAGGTCAAATTCCTGAAGATATAAATATAAATAATATTGTTAAAACAAATCACTTAAACGAGGAAGAAAAATTTGCTTTGAAAAACTTATGTAAAAAATATCGAGACATATTTTTTCTACAGGGGCAGGACCTTTCATTCACAAATCAAGTGAAACATTCAATAAAAACAAAAGACGATCGCTACCCGTACATCTTACGTGAGGAGATACAAAAGCAAATTGTAGATTTTCTGAAACAAGGTATAATTCGTCAAAGCTTTTCGCCTTGGTCATCCCCCATTTGGATTGTTCCGAAAAAAAAGGATCCACACGGAGATCAAAAATGGCGTTTGGTAGTTGACTACCGTAAATTAAACGAAAAGACGGAAGATGATAAGTATCCTATTCCAAACATAAATGAGATCCTAGATAAGCTTGGCCGATGTGTATATTTTTGACCTTGCATCGGGGTTTCATCGGAGGACATTTCTAAGACTGCATTCTCAATCGACAATGGACACTATGAGTTCATTAGAATGCATTCGGTCTAAAAAATGCTCCGTCCACTTTCCAGCGTGTGATGGACAATGTTCTTCGTGGTCTCCAAGGAAAATCTTGTTTGGTTTATATGGATGATATCATCGTTTTTTCTACGTCATTGCAGGAATATATGGAGAGTTTTGAAAGTATGTTTCAAAAACTAAGAGAGTCGAATTTAAAAGTTCAGCTTTCGAAATCGATGTTTTTTTGTAAAGAGGTTTCATTTCTAGGCCATGTTATTACGCCGAATGGAATAAAGCGTAACCCAGACAAAATTCATGCCGTAAAAAATGCTCCCTTGCCAAAAACTGCGAAACAAATAAAATCATTTTTAGGGCTATTGAGTTATTATAGAAAGTTTGTAAAAGATTTTGCAAAACTCACGAAACCAATGACCGAGTGCCTAAGAAAAGGACGATCTATAATTCTTGACTCGAACTTTAAAACTTGTTTCGAGTTGTGTAAAACATTGCTATGCAATGAACCAATTTTATCTTATCCGGATTTTACTAAATTCTTTAATTTAACTACTGATGCTAGTAACGTCGCTTTAGGTGCAGTGTTGTCCCAAAGCCCGATTGGATCTGATAGACCGATTTGCTATGCAAGTCGTACACTATCAAAAACTGAAGATTGCACTACAGTGCAATCGAAAAGGAGCTATTGGCGATTATATGGGCAACCAAGTATTTCCGACCATATCTTTATGGCAGGAAATTCAAAATCATTATTGATCATAAACCACTTATTTATCTTTTCTCTGTCAAAGACCCAAGTTCCAAACTCATACGTTGGAGATTGCGATTAGAAGAATTCGATTATTCAGTAGTTTTTATTCCAATGCTGATGCTTTATCTCGGATAGAAATTAATGCCTTCGATGAAAAAGAAATTGCAAAAGATGCAGATGTGGATTTAGATACATTTTCTGTCGAGAATAATTTTTATGACACTGAAAGTCTCCAGACAATTCACTCTGCACACGAAAATTTCAATGACAATATTTATATATCCGAACGTCCACTTAATGAGTTTGAGAACCAATTCATAATCAAGGAAAATGTTAAAGGCATTAGGCCGTTTAATATAAAACTTCAAATTTTCTTTAAAAAGAAAAGAAGAAATACTATACCAATAAAAGATATTACTAACGAAAAGGCATTGCTAGAAATATTTGAAAATTAATTTAAACATCACAAACTTAATGCAGTACTTACGGACGATAGCACATTTAGAAAAATTCAGGCGATCTATTCCAAATATTTTACTCACTCTGGTTTTAAGTTGATAAGATGTATAACATTGCTAAATGATATTGTGGGTGTAGATGATCAGGAAGAGATTATTAAAAATTATCACAAGGTACCTCACCATAGAGCACCTTAAATATCCGTGTATTTTCAAAACATGAAGACCATAATTTCTCGAATAATAAATTTATGTGACATATGTCACAAACTCAAATATTGTAGAAAAAACCAGCCTCTCAAATTTCAAATTACAGAAACTCCATCCAGACCATTTGAGATAGTTCACTCCGATATATTCTTTGTCCAGAAGGAATCCTTTCTAACAATAATAGATAAATTTTCAAAATTTTCTATCCCAAAGAAACTGGTAAGAAACCGGTAAGTTATAATGGTAGTGAGTTTCTTTCATCTTTGATGAAAGAATTTCTAAACATTTATAAAATTGAGCACCATACCATTTGCCCAAAAAGTTCAAACGGAAATTCACCCATTGAACGTTTTCATTCAACCCTTACAGAACTGATTAGAATAATAAAATCAGAAAACAAAGCAAAACCGATATCGGAAGTGATTGATGAAGCTGTTTTGACCTACAACAATTCCATTCATTCGACTACTAAATTGTCTCCATTCGAGTTGGTTTCAGGCCACATTGATAAAAGTACACCATTTGCAAATCAAATTTTACCGACCACAAAACATGATTATTTAAACTAACATACAGAAAACTACAAAAATTTAACAAAAATGATTGAAGAAAACTGTCTTAGAAGCAAGAATGATACAATAGAAAAATTGAATCGTAATCGATCTAACCCTCCTCATTACAAAGCGGGTGAAATCGTATATGAGCAGAACGATAGAAGAGATAAACTAGCTCCGAGATATGTAGATCACGTTGTTCAAAAAGATAATAATATAACAATCGATACTCCCAATCGAAGAGTTCATAAACAAAAAATTAAGCCTAGACGTATTATGGGTTGATTCAGCACCGGGATGTGGCAATCTATGTACATATGTTGCGAGTTCTGTACGAGGGTTTTTTAAAAAAAAAAAAAAAAAAAAAAACTTTATGACCCTTCATTCCCCTTCCTTATTCCCCCAATTGAAAAAGTAAACTATGGAATTCGGGATAATCCTTCTGAAGAAAGGACAACCAAATAAGGCTTATCCCCCGAACTTTACACCTACGGGGAGGAGTTACATGCATATCCCTGCATTCCACCAACATCACATCACCAGCAGTTTCTGTTATCGCCAAATCATCGTGGGATCATTTCACCCATGTAAACCGCTTATAATATGCCGCGCCAAAAGTAGGCTTGGGAGATTTGTTGGCGTCAGCATAACGGAGGAGGTGTCTTTTTGTAGCTGCGATGAGGTAGTTAGTCTAGTGATACCAGCGAGACAAGCCACATGTCTTAATAATTCCACAAATAAAGACGCATATATGTATTAATATAGAAATTGTTTGTTTCATTGAATAGTAAAATTTACTCTACTATAACTCACTCAAGGCAACTTTCTTTTACACAGAGTGTTTAAGAATCGCTATCCTGATAATTAGTGTGGACACAATTGGTGGGTCGGTATACAAGCATGCTCCTATTAGGTATCAAATGTAAGATACAAATATTTTTCTCTAATGACATGCATATACATGAATGTGCACTTGAAACATAGTAATATCTTGTATCGCTTTGTTCTGCTTTCCTGTGTTCAATGAGATCACCTTTGCCTTCGTCAATTTTCAGTTTCACTACCTCGAACATGTCAATAAATCATGCCAATGTGAATGATTTGTATGACAGACAAATTATTTACAAATTTCATGTTGTTACTCGTACTATTCATTTTAATATGCAAAAAGTAAATACGAATAGCAAACGTTACGTTCCGAAGCTTGTAAATATAGACCTGTAGGCGTATACGGATCGAAACTTTCATTCTACGTGTATGTCAAGTAAAAATCTGAGACAACCTCAGCTGTCCCGCCATTGAAGTCCACCAGTATCAACTGATATACTTCTTATAACATTTGTATATACCAACGATCGTTACATCGATCAGTGATCTTGAGAAGCCGCCAAATATGGACCGCGCAGCCGCACCAGCCACAGTCTCATGGACAAGAACTTCCATAAACAAACTCGAAGAATAATTGACACAATAATTGAGATCCAATAGGCATGATAACAACCGCAGGCGATTAAATTAATTATCTTCTGAAGCTCTTTGGGTTGAGGTTTATAAGCCGCATGCTTATTGTCTTAGACATGAACTCCATGGGGAAATTTTGACAGCTTACGAATACAGTATTTGGTTGACCAGACTCTTGGTGAATCGTAGTTGATTGCGTAGGAGTCGTGGTATTTTCATGACATGCTTGTAGCAGTCTGTAGTGCTCTGTCAAGCAAGCCAAAGTTTTATGATCACAACAATATCATGGTGGGCGGATGAAATTAAAGTGTGCCTGTTGGTTGTTAAGTAGTAAATTTAAATGTTGCTAATGGCGAAATAGTTATAAGAGTTGTTACACCGTCGCTAATAAGAATTACACTTTGCTTCTGATACAAATATGTAAATTGATGTGTTAGCTCTTGTGTCCATTTTTATGAATAGTAGAGAAAAGTAATTTTTTGTTTTTGTAACTTTCCTCTAACCAAGTAAACCTGATTTTGATTGGCAAATGAATGTGCAAAGTGCAGGATAAAACGAAGGCTGCCGACATAGATTTTGAAGCTAATGAATTTCATCTCATGTGGAGTAGACACTGTAGGTGGGTGTGCTAATATGCCAGACGGCATTAAAATAAATTAAATTAAAGCGTAAAACCGGACGATTTGAGAGTGTTTTAAAGCCTCTTGAAGTAAATATCCTAAATCATGTGATTGGCCCGATAGATAAATCTAAGGGTCTTCTCAAACATCAATTTAAACTTTCGTGAAGCTCCACATCGCTAGCATCTGGAATACGTAGACAATCAATGATGCAAATGCTTTTATACCATTTAAAATAGGATTAAGCAACAAGTGTGTAGACGTTGTGATGAAAACTCTTTACTACGACCGTTGGGTCCTTGTATGTATTTAAGCACACGATACAAACTGCATATCTTAGGACTAAGACTGATAAAATATTTGAAAGCCGACAGGAAACCACGTATTACCCGACATAAGAATATCAACCAAAAGTCAGACATTGGCCAACGATAAAATTTTCTATTGTAGCAGCAAGAATTGACTCGAATTTATTATTAAAGTTAATCAGGTAATGAAAATAGAACAGCATATTAGGGGTAGCTATTAAGGAATATGATGAAAAATTGGATTAGCAAACACCAAATAATAGGGAATTTGAATTCTGAATTTAAGATTGGTGGCCCTTAAACACATAACACGACTTCATGACTAGGTAACTTGGCTACATTGCCTTCCACCTTGCTCAATCTTAAAGACAGGAGCTGGACAATATGGAATTTTGGTCGTTTAACCTAGAATAATCTCAACACGTTCCAAGGCATATTGTACATCAACGATTCTGGGAGAGTAATTTTGAAAAAATTTTTTTGGAAACTGAAACACAAAGTTTTATCGGTAAAATATAGTTTTCGAATAGGACGAGCAAACCCAAAAATCATCAGAGAACATAGTTAATGTCAACCTAAGTTTCCAAGTAGGGGAGACTGGGTACGGTTGAAACAATTTTTCTTCTATCGTCCATAGCATTGGCATTAATAAGATTAGCCATGATGGAGGTAGGTGAAATGCAAGATCAATATTCTTTCTATTAATGCACAATGTTTTTTTTTAGTTCACAGTATGCTTTCTTAGCAATACATCAATTTTTATGAAAAAAAAACCCCTGGTATGGGGACGGTTGAAACAATGAATGGGATTAATTGAAACACGTTGAATTAAACAAAAAATCTTACGTTCTAACGTATTTAATTCATTTTTTATTTCAAAAAAATGCCACACTTTAACAATATTTTTTAACCCAAGGTTTTATGTTTATTTTAAAAAAAAACGGGATCAACAAAAAATAAATAACAGAAAATAAATAAAAATTAAAAACTTTCTTTATTAAATTAAATAAAGTTAACAATAAAAATAAATTAAAGGAACTTGTTTCTTCAGTCTTGATCATAATAAAAAAAAAAAATAGTTCTCAGGGTACTCTGAATCGCAGTTGTGACAAACCTTCAGTGCGCTCTTCGTGAGCCCACATTTTATGCATTGCACCCACTTTTCCCTTGATCCATACAAATGAGGTAATAGTACTCATCGTTTTCTGAACTTTAAGATTCTTGTAGGCTTTTATTTTTGTTAGTTTTCGTAGTTTTTTTTGTGTTTTCAACATCGCCTAACCTTTTTTTTACTTGCTAGGCCTTTTGTTTCTTCACCTTTGCTGTGAATAAATTGCGATTAAATGGGAATATTCCAGTTTTTCGAAATCCGGCTTGTATATTTGTCGATGTTAGCGCAATTGGCATAGCCGATGCCACAATTCCAGGAATATCGAAGATCGTCATTGTTTTGCCAAGTCGAGTTCACTGCTTTTTTGAGTGCGCCATAAGCGGAACGATCAAGAGGCACAATGCCGTTCTCCTTGCAAAAATTGAGCGAATTGATGTGGACGTGCGAGGCATGGTTGCCAAGGATAAGTAAAATTTTGTGTGATGTGGAAGCATTTGTATGTTTTTTCAAATGATCCAAAAAACCGAGGAACGAATCATTCTGCATCCAACCAGAAGGGTTCGCAGCTCCAGCTGATCCAATGGGCCCATCTCTTAAAAAGTAGTCTTGATACCGCACTCTTGGAAAGACAAAAAAAGCTGGAATTACATTCCCGATAGCATTCCCACAGACACTAAAGTTTCTCTTTCGGCAGAAGTTACAGAGCCAACTTGACGAACACCACGCCCAGCCACTACCTTGTCGGGTTTTTGCACAGTTGTGATGTCGGTCTCATCGGCGTTGTATATATTCTGGGGCTCAAACTTTTGGCGATCCATTACAATCGTCAAATTGTCGTAAAATGAGTCCACATTAAATTTATTGAAACTGGTGGGCCTTGAGAGACTTGCTTCCTGAGCTGCTCGCACAGACAATGAGGGGTTACGCCTCATAAACATTCGGAACCATTCTTCACCAGCCATCTCTGTCTCATCCCAGATTCGTGGTCGAGTTAAATTATATTTTACTGTTAACTCAAATGCCAAATTTATTACCTCCTTCCTGTTTAATCCAAAATAAATATCCGCACATCGTATCAAATATTTTGATAGCTCCATTTCATGGTCTTGGGAAAATACTTTAAAATAACTTATAAGCCACTTTGTAGGCTGACAAATCCACATTTCCTCTTGTAGTCTTCCTTACATGCACTCGGGGCATCTATAAAACACAAAAAAAATTAAACAGCATAAAATTTGTTTCAACCGTCCCCATAAAAAAAGTTTCAACCGTCTTAAGCCAATATTCTAACAAAAAAAAAATCCAAAACAACATAAAGAACACGGAATCGTTGCTGCATTACTTTATTATTTTATACACTCTTTTCTGCACACAAAAAAATAACACTCAACATTCTCACTGGAATACTACTCACACAAAGAAAAATAAAAAAACAGATAACAGAGATATTTGTGTTGTGTCAACCGTCCTGTATTTCAACCGTACCCAGTCTACCCTACAATAAAGCTAATAGACCGGACGCCCTACGTGCCGAGCTATTTAAAAAAGCGAAGGCCATATTGGTAGAGAGCTTGCACCAACTTATTTCCAAGATTTGCTAGCCAGAATGTAGCTTTAGCACCATTTGCCCGATCCTGAAGAAAGAAGACGCTCTTAACTGCGACGAATATCGCATATACCATAAGCTTATATCTGCAGTCTAGTGCAGACGCTTAAAGATCTGATGACCCCTATATCAGTGCAATCAACCAAATAAGTAAACTATGGCAGATCCTGGAAAAAGCCAAGAGGTCCAAATCGATACGCACCACCTATTTATCGATTTTAAGGCCGCATATGACAGCATCTACAGAGACGAGCTATACAAAAACTGTTATTCCTGGTATCTGAATGTGGTCAAAATTAAATATATGCTGTCAGCAAGAAGCAATACATTGTCGAAGCAAACTTGCAAAATCGGGAGCTATTCAACTAGCTCGATCTTGCTGGTGTGGCAACTGTCTAGCTCCATCCTCTTTCCGAGAGGATGTTTCGGAATTTCTGATTGTTCGATGGCATTAATGTTGAAAAGAGTAGGGGCAAGCACAGCCCATTAGAAAAAGCATATTTTTTTTATTTCCCCGGTCTGCCCCACTTGTCAAGAAAAACACCTTGAAAAGTCGGTTCTTATGGAACTTGAAATTTTTCCAAACGAAGTCGAAGGCTGATGTTAGATCAACAAAATATACATTGGTCTTAATTTTCTGTGGGTAGGTTCAATTTTTTCATAAGCAGAGGACTTGATCGATGAAGCTCCTGGGTTGCCTGAAAAAAATTTACTTGTCTTTTTACTTTTTATTATAATTAGCGAGTTCAAAGGCTTATTTGTACCTTTAAAAGGTTTGCACACAGTGGGGGCGAAGGAAATTTAGCGAGCAAGAAAAAAGAGATACCTATGTACGTTGGGCTTAAGTGTTTGCACGTTGCAATGATAATAGAGAGCTCGGCAGAGCATTGTATAATCGAGATATACGACTTAGAAACGAATCACGATATTTTAGAGTACACCCGATAGTTGGTTTGGGAGTAGACTGGTAAGCATTCATGGCGAAACGGCTGATACGATTACGATTTAAGGTTTGAAGAGACGGAATACTACTAACAATTTCGGTGAAAATTGTGATAGCCAGGCAAGAGACGTTACGTCGGTGTTCCAGTGCGTCAATTGACTATACAATATTGGCCTCACTAAGAGTTTTATCGCACGGTTTTGAATTTCTCCTAGCAAGTGTAAAGAGGTCTTGGAGCACCTGACCAAGTGTGGGTATTGTACTCCAATTTTTGGCAGGTAAATGCCTTATGTATTGAGGCCAGCTAAGCTTACGCTGCCATCCCCTTTCTACAGGAACGTTGGCCGAGAACGAATATGAAAAGCAGAGAATACCGTCGTCAGATATTTGATTTCTTAAAATGTGCGAGACGTCTTTCAAATAAAAGCATTTGAGAACAGGCTATTCTTCAAAATAGATAGATACTATCCTCACCGGAAGTATAGGGTTTTATGGATTAGAGGGCAGTATCAACCTTTTCGGAGGAGAAAGGAGTTGAATAGTTTCTGTATGGTTTTGTGTTTCTACGTTAGATTTGTAACTCTTGGATAGCTGCATTATTGTACCTATTCGATACGTTCTAAGTGGAGGTGATTGTCGGTCCATGTCCACACTCTATTATTTGGGATAATATTTGATGAAATAGATTCTCGTGTAACTAGCTGAACAAGTTTCAGAACTTGAAACCTCCATTGTGACTACCTGCACCTAGATCAGGTTTTGACCGCTGGTAGCTTGATTGTCACATTCAACTTTTAATATAGGTTGACCAAAAGAATGCTACCTTTCACCTATAAAAAGCTTAGCGGCATTTTTTGTGCCTCTTATCGGAGATGACTCCAGACTGTTTAGTGACCTTTTAACGAAGCGCTAAACCCTTCCTAAGCATCTTATTTCACCAATAATACATCACACTCCCTTGTGTAATGATTGTCAAAGGGTGACATGACACTGCGCTTCACTTGGTTTGTGAATGTCTGCTTTACATATGCACCAGACTACGGAATGATTGATGCTAATACTGGTAGCACTGCACAAAACAACTAGTCTGTGTTTTAGTTTTAAATATTATAGGATAGACGATAGACACAATTATATTTGACAAGTTTTTTTTATTATAATTAACGAAGGTTCAAAACATGCATCTAGTATTCTAGACGTCCGAACATTCTGAGGTGCTAATATAGACTCAAAACACTACTAAGTAGTAGCCAAGATACGAATGCGGATATCAAAGGCAGAACAGCGCCTGGAAAATACTGCAAACGATCGCTAAAATCTTCATCAACCACGTCTGCCTCACTTACCTCATAATCCCGCATCATCAAGTTTGGAGAATCCATAGCAATGCTGCAAGGTTGCCGCTTCTGAGGTGATTCGTTTCATAAGATGGCCACAAATAAGTAACATATCGTTTGACGATGAAAACTGACGAGTACTCTAAGCTAAAAAGGAGTCGTATTACAAACTGTTTGCGAGAACGAGGTCTTGGTTGATGCTGTTCAGCAGGGAAAAAAAGTCAAATATTGAATAAACGTCTCCGAAGAAGAAGAGGGAGTTCGAAAAAGGCAAGGTGGTTGAGATCGGAAAGAACACAGGGACATAAACTTACTAAGCATAGCATACAAAACATCTTAAACTGGTCAGTCTCAAGCTTTTAGGTCGATATCAATGCGATTTCGGGCTTTGTAAATCTGGATGAGAATAGCAAGTATACCAAATCGGTATTCACCACCTTTTCATCGGTTTAAGGATTTCTTATGATAGCGTCTACATATAAGGATAGGCTCTACTGCGCTACGTCTGGTTTCGACATCCTTGCCAAGCCCGCTCGGCTATGCAGAATTATTATTAGTCGCTGTTTCAATGGGTGAAAACGGTAATTCACGAGCGAAACAAGCAGATCAACGAAGAAGACGCTATATCATCATCCCTGCCCTATTATACAGCTCAGAGGCATGGGCACTCTTAGCTGCGTTCAAAAGCAGATTCTCAATGTAATCATCAGACGCTTAGAAAAACTACCTTTACTAACTATACACATGCGACATGCATTTAATAGGAAGGCTTCGGCTTAAGCTAGGTGACTAGGGCACGTAGAAAGTAAGGACGCCAGTTCTCGGGTCCGAAGGGCATTCGTATCTATCCAAGTAGGACAAAGATGGCACACGCAGTTAGATGAGGAATCTAAATCTATTGTACTCGGTGTGCGTAACTGGAAGTTGAGGGGTCGAACTGTTTAGAAAGGCATGTTGATAGAGGCCCATGACAGTCTTAATCTGTAAGATATCATCAAAAGTAAAGTTAAGAATGTAAGTTTTTTATTTGAGTGCTATTATAGCACAGCCTTTGTCTTTCTTACTCTTTATATGTACAATAGTTGAATTTTCTTTTACATGATTTTTACGTCGTTATTTGAACACGGTTCCTATGACATTTCCCACAGTAACGCTGTTCTTATAAATCCCACAGTTAATTGGTTTCAGCCAACTGCTCCCATAACCCACATGCGTAATTAACCCCAATGAATAAAAATCACTCTTGAAAACTTTGAGTTTCAGAAGCCACCTCTTAACAGCTGCTCGCGTTGCATAACTTTAAAATTATATACTTCAGAAGATTAATTTGGCTCAAGCCTTTGGACTGTGAAAAACACATTTTCCTAAATAAATCCACTCATTAGACGCTACTGATAGATATACACACGTCTGTATTTATAGAATTGTTTACAAACAACTTCGTATGCACAATATCTCCCTTTTTTCGATTATATTGAAAACGAAACTAGTTCTTCTTGATTATCAAGACTAAGGACAAACCATTCACCGTTCTTAATGAAATCAATTCCTCTATGCCATTCATGCTTTTCTTCACTATACTTTTATCTACATATTGCCTCACAGTCAGGTACCTAATTTAAATTCAATTGATGCAATTCTGTCATTTGAAAATACCTTACTACCTCGTATTTGAACACAACAAAGCTAACAGGAAATTGTATTCCAGCTCAAGCTATAGTTCCAGCGCTTGCATCGTAGAGCAACGAAACCGCTTACATATTTGAATTACCTTGAACCACAAGTCTTTGCAGTGCAGGTATGCCTCCGACAATGCCGCACGTTGTACTCGTGCAAGTGACATTTTTCCTGCCAACCGATCGATCTTCCCATTCAGATTCTGAAGCCCAAAATCGAAAGGACTTGAGATGTTTTAGATCGCAAAAGACTTGTTGCTCACTTGGATATAGATACATATATCCGCAGCATCGCGCCTTTTTGTTACAAACTAACAGACACATACTCTTACAGATACTCGTAACATAGATATATCCGTACCTGTTCTCAGCACTTCCATTGGTTTATATGCTAATTTGAATGTCAGGCTTGCATCGCAAGTGACATCACAGGACAAGTACTCTTTCGATATCTTTCAATATTTTGAACGGAATTACGTATCCGTATCTACGAAGAGTACGTGTGTACGAGTATGTTATCTCAGGCTCAAGCTAAGGCTGATGCTGATGTTTCGTTTGTTGCATTTTAAACATCCGTAACGAGCCTAATGGGGCACACAATCTCTGTCTGATTGCACCAAGTGCTCGTATGTATCTGCTCTGACACTTTTCCGGGACATTTAATAATAAAGTGTTTGTGCTACGGAGCCAAGTCAGTTCTCCGATGGTGGCTGGAGGAATGGGTAAATTGATCCTTCAATTGGCAGAACGTGACAATACCAGAGAAAGATATCTATCGCCACCTCTGCTGGCAATGTGTGCAGATTGCCCTCCAGCCCAAAATGGTAACACAGTTAGTAGTTAGTACATATACCCGTAGCTAAGCCAGGAATCACGATTTACAAATTAATGATCTTCCAGCGATGTTAAGTGCGATTGCGGATTGCTCTCTGTAGGATGTTTGCAATAGATGGCACAGCGCGGCATAGACCGACCGCCTTGTGGAGTCGGTTAGAGGTGAATAGAAGTCAATGAACTACAGCCGTTGCCTGGCAGATGCACTTGTCACTTTGATTTTGTAAAGATGTAGAGCAAACAGTTTCCGCGTTAGTAATCGTATGCGGCCATCGTATGCCACCTTATTTGGGATGCTTACCATGTGTTATATGAGGCCAAAGTGTATCCGATACCCATGACCAAAGTTAATGTTGTTGAACTATTATCAATCTCATTAAAAACAGAAACCCACAAGCGCTTGTAGTTGTATCTCCCACCTGCATTAGATGGTACATATTTGACATGGGATTTAAAAGGATTCCAGAGCTGATAGTGGAACCTTTTGTGAATCATCCACAACTGACCTACGTCGAAGTAAAACTTCATTAGCATTTCATTCCCATTAGTTATGGAAATTTAAATTTGTTTTTTTCTTTTTGGTCTAATGGATTTCGGTGATTACTAATCAGAACGATTCCCATCAACGCTTCTTTGTTCGATAAGAATTAAAAAGTAAAATTGAGAGTTTCGAATTTCGTTAAAAATTTTCCGGATTTCGAAATCCAGTTTTTGGGCTACACGTTTTAAATTCACGGATACGAGTGCAGTTGGATAGGGACAGAAGTATTTCTTGTAACTGGTGGCAGTTAGATAAATATTTATTTAGGTAAATTAAAGATTCGGCTTGTTTGACGTTTCCTTTTTGAAATATTGGTTTACCATGGCCCAAGGGACAAATCAAATACCAGAAAATTCTATGAAATCTTTAATCCTTTGGTAATTCAAAGAGAGACTTTTTTTTTGGAAAACAGGAAAGGGATAACTTCTGTTTGCAAGCTTTTAATTTTAAATGTCAATAAAAGTTAAATTAATAAATTCGGACTGTGACCAAGACTGATATTGGATGTTGTGGAAATATAAGATTTCAAATACAGCCTATGTAGTTGTATCCTGCCTATTAAATAAAGAAAATTATTTGGAAAGGCTGGTAGATTTATTAAGAATAATCAAAGATTTAAAGATTTGTTTTAAGAGGACTAATGTGACCGGTGTAAATGTGCGAATGCAACTAAAAGCTACAATCTACGACATTGCAGCTGGATGAAATTTAATGCAACATGTCAGTCCAGCAAGTCATAGCACCAATGTTTCGAAGAAGGCGTTTCCTATGTTCACATGAGACACATACGTCGTCAAGCTATAATCAGTAAATGAAACAACTATCAACAGCCCCGGTTACGCTCTTAGAATATTCGAACTTTTATCAACAAGTGAAGACCGCAGATTTAAAGCGGATTAATCCTATTGTAATCGACTCAAAGCACTGCTCCAATATACTTAATGCGCGAACGATTAAAGATGCCAATATTTGTTTGGCCCACTACCTTGTTGTATGAAAGTCCTACACCCTAAAGAAGAACTGTGAGGAAATCTGACGTTGAACGACTGCAATTGCAAGGATCAGCAGACCCGTTTTTAATTAAGTCTCGCGAACGCTCTTGAGAAGCCCTATGTTGGCAGCATCAATGCAGTAATTTTATTTGTAAGCCATGAAAGAAGCTAAGCATAAGCCTATCATCGCATAAACAGAAGTTTACTGAAGAGCGCTGCGGCAAAGGGAATAAAGGAGTCAAGGAATATGACGGCTTTTTAGAAGAAAAAAGAAAGCTAATTAAGACCGGTGAGACGCGCTATTGGTTAAATGATTTCCACCACTAGCAAGGTCCTAAACATATTTTTTTTAATGGATAAGGATGAGAACTTATTTTTTAGGATCACCGTTGGTACTGAAAAGCTAGAATCAGTATTTACGTTAAGCAACATAAAATATTTAACGTATATCAACAGTTGACATCAATTAGGACAATATCCAAACAACGATAAAAACAAATAAGACTGCAAAGGGACACTTCCAAAAACAAAACTTTATCAAAAGCAGAAACAAGTCTTTAGGTCCTTAGAACAATTTCGGTGATACTCGTTTTTTGTCTCATTGACATAACCAGAATCTTGATGTTATCAGATGGGGCGCTTAATGAAGAATTGTTGACGCGCAAGTTCACACCGGGCTGCAGCTTCTCTAGAAAGAAAAGTAAAAGCCATGAAACTAATTGAGTGGTACCCGTGAGGGACTTTTTTTTAGTAAGACACCAATACAAGTTTTAAAAGGATTCAGGAAGACCCCCACTGGTAGTAGATTGTTTCTTCGCCTGGCTGTGCTTTGAAGCAGACCATCACTATCCATGTTGAAAAGTAGGAATATAGGGCGTTCGGATTAGAAATGTTAAGAGCGTCAAGCAACGTCAGTAACAAGGCGCCACCCTACCACACAAATACATTTGCATTGTCAAATGTTGTCAGTATTACAATGCGGACCAAATATGTTGTCGAATGAATGGTCATCTGTCTCAATATTCCGTCTGAAAGCTATTCCCATTTTTTGTAAGTGGCTTGGCATTTATGTCAGTGAGAGATGGTTGGCAGTGGCGGTGTATAATTTTCTGAAGCAAAACTGGATGTACCCCATTGATGCGAAGTGAATTGAACAGATCAAAGAACTTTACAGCTTGTTGATTGTCTTATCAACCACCATACATGATGACATTATCATCATAAAATCACCCAAAAGTTAGTTTCACCCCAGATAAAATCTTTTCAAAAGCGGACTTTGCCTATTTTAGTCCCCCTAACCAATACATTTGGGTAATTGGATCCGTAATAGGACTTAGAGCTTCACCAATAGCGGACTTAGAGCTTCGGGGCTTATGAATTTCCATTGTACTATTCGAGTTCTGCAGCAGAGAGTTTGTCGATTAATCATGAGTACGATATCTAAAACTTTTACAAAAGAAGATTAACTTGAAACCTTGCTTCATGACACAGGTTAAATAGGGGCATGATGGATATGCCATCATACAGACACCAGGAACCAAAACGGGCACATCGCGATCACTGTGGAATCAGTTGAACCTGTCGTCAAATGGCAAAAACCTAAAAAATCTCCCTGTGAAGCACCCAATTTCCTTGCAAAAGCCAAGAATGCCTTTGAAGTTCGTGCCGCCTATTTCCTCTAGGTTTCTGAAAAAGTATTTCCCTAAAAATATTCTTTGACTACGTGATATTGCCTCTCATTCACATGGTACGAGGGGCGTTCAACATATTCTCGGTATCGGGGTGAAGCTGTGGTTGTATATATAAATTGACTTATTTATCAAGTAATACTATTATTTTAGTGCATTTATGTAAAATTTCATATAAATGTGATTATTAATTCGCGTTTTATCTCTAGTTAAACAGAATCATAATGGCAACTGAGACGATGATGGTGAAAATTGAGCATCGCGCTGTAATTAAATTTCTCACTAAGCAAGAAAAAAGTCAAAAAACTATTCATGAAGAGATGGTGGCTGTTTACCAGGGTTCCGCACCTTCATTATCAATTGTGCAAAAGTGGTCAAGTGAGTTCAAGAGAGGCAGAGAGAGCATTGAAGACGACCCCCGCTCCGGCGCCCCGGCTACTACTTGTACGGGAGAAAGCATCAAAGAAGTCGAAAAACTTGTTCTTGAGGATGCCCGAATAAAGGTGAAAATGATGGCAGAGATCACCAAGCTTTCAATTGGTACCATTCACACCATTCTTCATGACCATCTTAACCTTTCAAAGGTCAGTGCAAGGTGGGTGCCACGAATGCTCACAGCGCCTCAGAAAAAAGTGAGAATCGCATGCTGTAGAGAGCTTTTGGAAATGTGTAGTGAGAACGCGGACGGTGTTATGGATCGAATTGTTACTGGGGACGAAACATGGGTCCACCACTATGACCCTGAAAGCAAACAAGAGTCCATGCAGTGGCATAAAAAAGGAACAGACCCCCCGAAGAAGTTCAAAGTCACTCCGTCTGCCGGGAAGCTCATGGCCACAGTTTTGTGGGACTCAAAGGGAATCTTGCTCATTGAGTACAAAAAAAAGGTGAAACCATCAACGCCACATCCTACGCTTCCACTTTGCATAATTTGCGGGAAGAAATTAAAAAGAAAAGACGGGGTAAACTCGCAGCGGGTGTGTTGCTTCTTCATGACAACGCTCCTGTTCACACGGCGCGAGTTTCCAAGGCTGCTGCGCGAGATTGTGGTTTCGAAGAAATCCAACACCCACCCTATAGTCCAGACCTTGCCCCTAGTGATTATTTCCTGTTTCCGGATTTGAAAAAATGTCTTCGTGGAAAAAGATGAAGAACTCAAGTCGGCAATAAATGGGTATTTTGCAGAGAAAGAGGAAATTTATTATTTTGAGGGTTTAAAAAAGCTTATCTCAAGATGTAACAAATGCATTGATGTTAGGGGAGATTATGTTGAAAAATAAAAACAATTTAAATTGAATTTGCATTTTCCTTCATATCGATAACGAGAATATATTGAACGCCCTCGTATGTGTGTTATGCCCTCAACAGCTAGCAGATCACAAATATTCGTATTTGACAAACTCTTTCCGTGTTTCCGCAGGAGGTAGCGTCCTGTTAGGATTCTTATTACTATCCTAAGCTTATCCATGTTTAATTTTACTAACTTCCTGGATCTTTTGCCATCAAAAAGCGGCCAGAGAGCCTTGGATACCGTGTGTTCTCCAAGACTTGACCACCTTAAATTGGCAGTCTATGTGATTTTTTCCTTGATAGTACCCCTCACTATGCAAAGGAGTGGCTTGATATTGGTATTTTTTTATGTACGTATATGTATAACACTAATTTAGAATTAATTGTTCATAAATTATAAAATTTCAGCTTTTTTTAACATACGAGTATGTATATGAAATATCAAATATTGTAAAAGGTGATGAGATAAGATTGGAAAAATTTGAATAAAACAAAAACGGGAAGAGATATAAAATTGATTCTGGCTTTATTTTGAAGCTACGTTCATGCCATTATGTGTGGAATACAATAGCATATCATGACTCGGTCCAAAATGTGAGGCGATATTCCGGCAATAGCATGTCGAATGTTGGCCTCGAGCTCATCCAAAGTGGTTGGCGTATTAGCGTAGACTAAGGACTTGATGTGACCCCAGAGAAAATGATCGAGTGATGTCAAATCGCATGATCGCGACCCAGTCGATAAATATCTACTTCATGTAGCACCGCCTTGTTGGAACCATAGCTCGGATATATCGGTGTTGTCAAGTACTGACCACAGAAAATCAGTTAACATCGCTCTATACTTGAAACCATTTCTAAAGAAATAACGTCCGACGATGCCGCCATCCCGTAATGCATTGATGCTTGGCCGAACACTTGTGGATTGTGTTCGCTCCAATAATGGCAATTTTGCTTGTCGACATAGCCGCTGGACCAAAAATGGGCCTCGCCCGAGAAGATAATTTTTTGGCCAAAATCCGGATCTCCAGCCAACATTTCCAGCGCCCAATTTGCGAACTCACGGCCTTGTCTATGGTCGTTCGGCTTCAATTCTTTCGTCAGCACAATCTTATACGGATGTAGGAACAAATCCAAATAAACCGGGTTGCCTCTCTGGCGATGACCAATTCACCTGATCGGCGCCAAATCCATAGTTATGGGTCTTCTTCGATACTGGCCGCTACGGCGGCTATGTTTTCTTCATTTTGCACCAATCCCTGTCTGGTTAGTGGCATACGATCTAAATGAGTGTACTAACATTCGAACTGAAGCCATGATGAGGGCCGATCTCACGACGAAATTTACATTGCGTATTTACAACTGAGCCGGAATTTCGATAATATTTTTTAAATAATTTGTCCACTTTCAGCAAACGTAAAACGATGAACGATGAAATAGCAAATCTTAGTGAATATTTCGACAGCTAGATGTCACTGGTAACTAGGACAGCTGCTGGGACATAATAATTGGAAAAACTATCATTGGTATCTGGTCACTCTACGAGGGTTGTCTGAAAAGTTTCCGCAACGTAAAGATAGCGGCACTCGTCAATAAAAGCTAGTGAGTTCCTGTTGTGCATCTTTTGACAGTTTCAGTCATTTTGGACGCGCAGTTTTTGGTTGACAGTCGTTTGAGTGAGTCGATGTGAGTGTTTTTTGTGAAAATAGAAAAAATTGAGTATCGAGCTGTTATTAAATTCTTGTTTTTGAAAGGTAATACGGCTACGTAAATCAAAAATTAGTTGGACTCTCTGTATGGGACTCTGCACCATCATTTACCACAATGAAATTTTGGGCAGCTGAATTTAAACGTGGCCGTAAGAGCTTTAGAGATTATGAACGTTCGAGACGTCCAAGAACTGCAACCACTGCCGATAACATTGCTAAAGCCCACCAAATGGTGTTAGAGGACCGCCGAATTAAAGTGAGAGAGATAGTAGAGGTTATGAAAATGTCCAAAGAACGTGTTTGTTATATATTAAATCAAGATTTAGGCATGAGAAAGCTGTCCGCGCGTTGGGTGCCGCGTTTGCTTACGTTGGACCAAAAACGTGTTCGAATGAACATTTCCAAAGCTCTGTGGGCGCAGTTTAGGCGCAATAAATCTGAGTTTTTTTCGCCGATTAATTACTGGATACACCATTATACGCCCGAAACAAAAATTCAGTCAAAACAGTGGACTGTAAAGGGCGAGCCGGCTCCAAAAAAAGCAGAGAAAAACGCCAAGTACTATTTGGACGGGTTAGAGAGATGGAAGCATCGCTGGGAGTAGTTACAAGAAGACTATGTAGAAAAATTAAGAAAACATTTTGAGAAAAAATGTCTTGTATCATTGTTCGGTCGGAAACTTTTCAGACAACCCTCGTATATATCTACTGTAAGCTAGTACTAAATTCAAAATACGATAAAAAATAAATAAATTAAAATAAACAACCAAAAAGAGAAGCAACATTTAACATACTACAGTAATACTCGTACACAGGGAACTAGACAGGACTCAGCAGGTACATATTAGTAGATTCTACAACTTACGCTTCAGACACTGCTGTCTGAGATACCACCCACTTTGCATGTACCTGTCACCCGAAGCTAAGTGACGACCCTGCTTGGAGGACGACGAAATCACAGAGCAAATACTGCGTAACTGAAGTAGATGTTCCTTCCTTCAGAGTACTGCGATACCTGATAACATTACCAAAGCACCCACTAGAGACCTCATTAAACTGACAAACCAAGAGTGTCTTAAACCTCTACACCTAGATTGGTTTTATGGGACACGGAGGAGGATCGTGTCCTGATTGTGGCTTCTCAATCATCCAGAACCTATTAAGTAAAAAGTACCTGTCTCTCTATGTGTTAACAAATTTCTTGACAGATATTTCAGCTAATCTAGAAAAGAAAAGAGAAATCAAGTACTCGTTTGAGTAATAGCTCACTGCCATATCGTTTCTTATTTATGAGACATGTTTGCATCCCAGCATGTTCCTTTTTTGAGGCGTTTCCATCAAATTTTCAAAACACAAACAGCAGTTAAAGTGATTTAAGTTGACAATTCTTTGACATAAGTTACTCTGGTCGCAGAATCACATCTTTATGGTTCCTCTGCCCAAACCATGTTTCTTTTAATGAGAGCCCATTTCTATCGCCTACTCTGATCTCTGAATCCATTATGCTACTCATACTTCCAAATTTGAAAACGAAAATAAAACCAAAGCAAAATTCGAAAAAGTCTAAAATTAGTCCACGCATGAGTGGAAGAAGTCAAAGGCAGATGCATTTGAGAACATTTCATCTGTTGCTCCTGTTGTTTGTTGATTTGCTTATGCTACTAGCATCATCGCCTCTACATGCAGACGCAAAATATCACTTCTCACCTACGATTTTACGTAAGGTTGTAGTATCTAGATATCTTGTGTGAAAGCGTGAACTGGAAACTGGAAACTGAAAACTACGAATAAAAATAACAACAAATTTCGACCTTAAAACGGAGACTTTAGAGTGACCACTTAACCTGGGCAACATTAATCTCAATGCTGCAGCATAAATCCTTCAAAGATCACATGGAACTCAGCATCGGTAGGCCATGCGGTTTAAGACTTCACATCCAGACATTCATCTTGCTGGTGTCCATTCGCTTTGTTGGTTCAGTTTAACGATGTCCGTTTTTACGGAAAAAAACACACGAGACTAAAAGAAAAAAGGAAACAATCGTAAAATACAACGGTGTACGAGCATATGTACGGACACAGGTACGTACATATGTTAAGAGCACCTGAAAATATCTGAGAAGATTTAAATCGGATAGTGATATCGCAACAAGTGGAAGTGGAAGCAAATCCTCATCCCATCCGAAAAGCAGAGTAAAGAGATTTAGGAGTTAGACGAGCGCATTCTCAAAGTGGCAAGACGAAACTGTTGGATTACCCTGTTTGGTTTGTGTTGAGAAACGATTCTTGAAGTATTGCTGCTTAGCTAAACTAAATTCATCGGAGATGAATCAAATGGTTGGTGGTTGATTTATACATCTTGAGGGGGGCTAAGGCTTTTGAAATTCACTTTGAAATTAGTTTTTCTTTTTGTTTTTTAATTCCATTATTGGAATTAATTATTAATGAGCTACTAAGCTCTGTCTTTATTGACACGAAAAAGGAGGGAGAGGTAATGTTCTTATTGATAAATTATATTAAATAAGAAAATAGCGATAATCAAGGGCTCAATGACATTCCAGCTGTCAGCTCTTTCGACAAGGCCAATCTGCTTGCTGCACACTTTGCTGCACCTTTATATTGTGCTTTGTCCGCACATACACTTGAGTGTGTAGAACCTTCAAGGGGACACATCCACTTTCGCACTCGTGTAGGAGCAAGAGTTCTTAAAATTCGCAAATCCATTGATCCAGATTGTATAACTCCCCTCCTTCTGAAGAGGTGTTCTTCCTCGCTGGCAAAACCACTGCGTAAGCTTTTCCATTAATCCTACTCTTTAGGATTCTTTCCGAGCAGATGGAAAACAGCATTTGTCCAGCCCGTCCCTAAAAAAAGTCGAATCTTTTTCTCTTTCCTCCTACAGACCAATGGCACTTACGTCTATTTTTTCTCAAGGTCATGCAAACGCTGATAAGCCGTCAGTTTATGAAATATCTCGCAACAATAAAACTTTTCAATGACCGGCAGTATGGTTTTCGTAGCAACAGATCCACTGGTGATTTGATGTTTTTAAGGCATTTGCCAGAGTTTGGCATCAAGCTCTTTTTTCGAAAATGCGTGCTTTTGGGATCGATGACTCTCTTCTTCAGTGGATTAGAAATTACCTTTCTGAAAGTCCAAATCAAGTTGTCTTGGACGGTTTCAAGTCTGATATTTACAAAATAAATGCTGGTGTGCCCCAGGGTTCCGTTCTTTCTCCGACACTGTTTTTAATTTTTATCAATGATCTCATGCCTGCTACTTCTAATCCAATATATTCCTTTGCTGACGACAGTACCCTCTGCTTTTCATATTCGTTCTCTGACTCAAGACCCTGGGTATGTAAAGCTCATTAAATTCCGATATTTACAGCATAACTAGTTGGGGAAACAACAACAAACAGGGTGAAATTTAATGCTTCCAAAGCGCAATGCTGTCTGTTGTCATTAAAGCGAAATTTAAATACCCAACAATTATCCATAAATGTCACTTACATCGTCGAAACCGAAAAACTTTCCTTTCGCAGTATATGTGTCAGAGACAATTTACGTTAGAATAACCACATATCCGATATCGTCAAAAATGTTGCGAAATGTCTAGGTTTCCTCAAGCGATATAAGAAATATTTTACCCCCTGTGGTCTGGCCTCATTATATAAGGCATTCATCCGCCCAAAATTGGAATACAATTCTCAAATGTGGTCAGGTGCTCCTAAAACATCCCTGCACCTGCTAGATAGGATTCAAACCGTGCGATAAAACTCGTAGGTGGTACTAATATCAGTCAGTCAATAGACACCCTCGAACACCGACGTAATGCCTCCTGTCTCACTTTGTTTTATAGCTATTTTCACCAACAGTGTTCCATTGAAATCGTCAGTGGCATTCCGTCCATTCGAACTTTCAACCCTAATACTCGTCTCGCTATGAATGCTCACCAGTATACCCTCAAGCACACTTTCGGACGTATTCTAAAATATCGTAAGTTGTTCCTGAGCCGTATAACTCGCTTATTGAATGCCTTTTTAACTCTTTATTTCCTCATTATTATAACCTTTAAACATTTAAAACCAGCGTTCATCAGTATCTCTCTTTCTACCCTCCCTGATTTTCCTTCGCCCGCGCTGTGTGCAAGTATTTTAGGGATATTTGAAACAACGTGGATGATTGTATTTAGATGTTGTATTTTGCAATCTCTTACTCTTAGATGGATTCATGTTCCAATTTCAGGTATTCTCCGATAAAAGGTGTCATTAATCTACCACTAACACAACATACAAATAACCTCTATTGGTATACGCCGCTCGAGAACTCAATCTTAATATTTATTTATATATTTATAACAACTGCAGTGAAGAGCTACAATTTAGATCCATGATTCTATCTTTCAAAAGGACTAAACCACAGGAAGTCCATGTCTTCCTGGGGCATCTGAAGATTGATCGACGGATGAATCCAGAAGGGTGATAAAGGAGACCCCATATCAGAAAAATTTAACTAGAGTTCATAATGGATTGATTGCCATTGACGAGCTTAGAGGGATCTAATTTATTTAGGGTAAGAAGTAGCTCCTAATCGTGCACGTAATGTGCATGCTAAATATCTTGAATCAGCGATCCTAAAAAAACACACTTGTACTTATGCAAAAACGATATGTTTCAGGGTTCTGTGAAGCAATATGGTTTAGAAACTCAAGTATAGAAATTATGATCGTCCTTCGCAAGATTTATAACAGTATTCAAACCTGGCTGATAACAGACTAGTAAATTAAAGATCCATTGCCCCACACGTTTAGAATTAGGCGAACCACTTAGTGATTAATTCTTGGGGATAACAAAATCCCAAATTGTTCAATATTAGCTGTCACCAGATAGCTAAGCATAACCGGTTTTGGATATCTCCGTTAAAAGCCTGTAAAGTATACAGGTGGCCGTGGCTCAAGTGGTAGGGTATTGGCTTCCAAAGCGGATGGTTCGGCGTTCAGTTCCAACCGCGCCCGAAAGTCATTATTTTTTTCAGGCAATTAAAATTTCGTAAGATGAGTGCTTGCCTAGAATACAACAGGTATTACACTAATAATTTAGTCTAACCATTAACTATTGAACGCCACCCATGAAGTGAAATAGCCACTAATCCTAAACATCTGCCTTTCCCTTTCTGTGCTCAGGCATTTTAAGGATCTTGGTATCCTCTTGAGTGTTAAGTTCTCTAAAAATAAATAAAAGTTACCTAACTTGAATGCGAAGGACTTGTGCTGTGAATGACATGAACAAGACCTTTGAACAATCAGCCAAAGAATTACGAATGATCTAAGCACGATCTGTAGATGATTCGGGGGAAATCTTCGGACGTTCCTTGAACGAATTTGTATGACCTGCAAACGATCTGCGTACGATTTGTATGCCATACCACGGGCCATATGAAGAAAATTCACCTATTCTTATATCAAGGTAAGATTCCAAGTATCCTAAGAAATTCAGTGATACATCGTAGTTATTAATAAATTGTAGCAAATTAAGTTCCAATTGCTGTCTCAGATTCATGGATTTCAGTAAGACTTTAAGCATTGACACCTTAAGATTGCATTCAATGTATTACAAAGAGAATTTGACGAAGTGCTTAAATAGTGTAATGATAATAGTCTCATCCTTTTCCGATTTAAGACTTAACAGATACACAGCATCAACATTGAAGACAAAATCCATTTCAAAAGTAATGTCTGTCAATGTACTCGTACACTTTCGGATCACAATATTGGTATTGTTGGAAGCCACATTTGCCTCAGAGTAAGTTTTGACAGACATGTGAGTATTTACCAAGTTTATTTTTGTCAACGCTCGATGCCACAAAGAATAAAAAAATTTACTAATTCAACATTGATTATTCGCTTATGTATGGAATACTTCAATCGGATAATGCACATTGTAAAATTTGAAAGCTTCAAAACTTCATTTTAACAACACTAGTAGCAGAAACTCGGCCTTCATATATGGGAAGTCAGCAGATATCTATTTATAAAATTACCGCTAGCTAAAAAAAACTACGTCAAATTTAAGAATTTCATGTAAAATAGTGTTTCTTTAAGAAAACATCTAAAGATCATGCGATGCTTGGGTGATACTTGAACAATCTATATAAAATCTCACGAGCTACTTGTGGAATAAAATATGGTATGAGGGATGTTCACATGTTCCTATGTTTCTGAAACAGGAAAATAATACGATGTCCTTGTTAGATCAATGATGCCAGCAACAAGGTGTTTCTTAATCCAAAATTAAACAAATTTAAACATCTTTACATGGAAAGGGAAGCATCCCAATTTTCAGTATAGTACTAAAACTTTTTTAATTTCTGAAGTTATGATGTCCAGGAGTATCGAGTGTCTTAATGTATACATATTCAGCAAAATCACAGAAAAAATTGGAGACCACAAGAATGTTCAAAATTTTGGATTTCCACAAGCCATATCTCAGTGTATCAAGCCAAATTGAAAAGTTGTTTTGTTATATGCACTGAACCATTTGAATGAGGGTCACATTCGAACAGCACAAGTAAACTAATGAGTAGTTAAGAATATGGAAAATTAGTGTTAATATATCCCTGGCGCAAATATTAAAATTCCGAGTGACATACACTACTTTTGATTAGCAGTCAAACTGAAAGAGGAAAGGAACGATGGGGAATTTGATAAAAAAAAATTGATCCCGTTCAAACATAGGGCAAAAATATGCGGCAACGGCTTATCGAAAAGATCATATTCAGGTACCTTAACAACAAAAATGAGCCTATGGGGCATTAAGGTGTAAAGAAGCTCGGGTTCTCACGTCAGAGACTACCGTTGAGTCGAATGAAATGTCGGATGTACATCTACATATTCACGCATCGCACCCACCTGGACTCCGCCGTGCACAGCGGAGGAGCAATCCCAGGAAAACGAATAGTTAAACTTGAAGTACGAATACATCAAAGCAGTACTCAAAAAGCGTTGCTTTTTAATATCGTGTAAGATTTTCTATTGAAGGAAGAAGAAGTGACAACCTTACTTAGACCGAATATTTGCTTTGGCATTTTTCTGAATCCCCAAACTCAGCTTCGAGCATCTACTCGTATTTAACCTAGAAGGAGTCACCGGACCGAAGTGGCAAAAATTCAAGCCACATATGCTATCTAAGCCGATCACTCAAACACAAAAACATCAGTAAACTGTTGACCTGAACAAGCTTCGCCATCGCAATATTAGATGCAATTATGTGCCTTACACACTTCAACAATTAAAACAAAGATGGAAAAGAAGTTGGAACACTAAGGGTTTCTGCAATATTGGAATTTGTTCCCAAACCAAATTTAAAATGTGCTTCATTAGATAAGCACCGTGCCTGGATCCTGTTTAAGTACTCTTTCATCAAAAATGTGTTATTTTAGCGCGTAACAATGCAATTTGTTCGTATAGGAAATTCCCCTTGTTTTGTTGTTCTTCTTTTTGCCGCCTGCTTTACCCAGTTCTGTTGTATTCACACAGCTGCAACGGATACCAACCCGCTTTGCCAAAGTATCTACACTTGATAACACCATTCCAGGTCCAAGAGAGTAATCTTTTAATTAACAAAAAAATTAAATTTCCAAGAAAAAGCAAAAAAAAAACAAAACCAAACCAAAAAACTAAAAACAACAGCAACCCAGAACGATAGCTGCTATAAGATAATTTCACAAGCCGACAGTCCCGAGAATGTGCTTAAGGACCGAACTGGAGCTGCAGAGTGCTTAATACTGGGGTTCTCTCCTTTTAGAGCACACATTACATCAGACAGTCGGTTTGGTGGTTATATTGAATTAAATTGTGTTGGAGGCTTTGCCACATGACACATAAATTGCAAGAAGGTAAGGTAAACTGCATTCACGTTTTTGGTGTTAAATTTGTGGCTCTTAATTGAAGGTTTTGGCGGCTAATGTCGGTCGACTGGCAGTTTAAATTGGTTAAAAATGATTTGCTAATATCCACACGTTGTTGCATGTTGCGTAATGGAGAGGGAGCTATCTTACGGCCCCACATAACCTTTGATCGAGATCGAAAGCAATCTGTTTGGGTAATTTAAAAAATTTACATTCTCTACCCGGAGGGATTGAATCAAGTAAGCGGCCTTCTATGATCGTTTTTGACGAGATGTTAAGGCTATTTTAATGTATATAAAAGGAACTCTTGGCGCGATATATAATATGTATATCTACATTCATTAAAGGCATAATAAGTCTAGGACAAGTATTTAAATTTATAAAAAAGGAATGCTTACGGGAAAGATATTTAATTTTATCACAACGAAGCCGTGTTGAAATTTGACGATTTCGTTTTCTAAAATTGAGGTACCAATTTAAAAAATTCTTTCAATTTGTGTTATTGGCAATACATATGGAACTTTTAGAAAAATAAATGATGAACTCGCAACCGATGGAATGGTTTGTTTACAATGAATTCCTATTTTGTCGAACTGGGCTGGTAACAGTGCATGCTTTACTTTATTGTGACACTCTCGTCAGAGTCATAATTTTTGGCCTTCCGAATAGATGAAAAGTAGTTTATAGCACAGAGGTCTTCTTTCTTATGCCATGTAATAGCTGGAAGTCGTCATGTCAACACTCGTCAACACAATGTTTGCACATCGAAAGGATATGACAAAAACCGCATGTAAATTTTAATCCCCACAAAATTGCTAAGCCCGGGGCTCCTTAGGTAATCAAATAGTAAAGAGCCACAAAGATTCGCATAAAAGATTATGTCTGGATTATTTACTGATACGAAGTAAAACTCTATTTCCTATATAGAAAGCTTTACATAGCGCTCACAAGAAGCAGTTTTGCATCATTGACCATGTCAGTCTTATGTGTAAATCACATTTATTGGGCCATCTACTGTATCGCATACGAGCTCCTATCTACCAGATTGCGTCAATGACTAAAACCTTCCATTGCATGCCCTAGGAAAAATATAAGAAGCCAAGCCGATGTAAGGATCTTTATAAATGAGTTATACAGAAAAATCTCTGCTTTTGGTATGCCAAGTGGCACCTGACACAACAATGCATTTGATACGTTTGACATTAAACAGTGGAAAATACACAAACTTAAAGTTAGCAAAATCTTCCCAATATGTGTACCAACTCAGAGGATAGTACTTCCGCTTAAGTTTAGGTTCTAGAGACAATGCCGATCTTAAAAGAAGTTAAAACTGCAGATTGGACTTCTAAAAAAACTGAAAAGAAAACCAACACTAAGGCCCGAATAAGATTTGGTTACTACGCAAAGGTGCAGAAATCTCGCCTTAGATGGCTTGCACGCAAAAAAAGAAATTTTAATCAACTTTGTAGTATGGGTGATGTTCTTTAATACCCCCAAGCTCGTAGGTTCCTCAATCGATTTTGTCGCGATCAAAGGACACGACCTTTGAAAGCGCTGCTTTGCTACCCTCTCTGCCGCGTTTTGCGCTGTCCGAAGACCGCAGCATATGCTGAACAGGCAGTTAAGCAAATGAGTAGTCAATTTAATAGAAAAACTTAGACAATTAAATGGAAGAATAGTTTTTATTTAAAAAAAAGGAAACAATTCAATTCAATATAATGATTACAAAAATTCAAATTGTTTTTGTGGATGAAGAAGAGCTACGAGTATAACAACAATTTCTGAGGTTGGGTGTTATTGGCGAAGGCTACGCGGTTGTGCGTTGGGCAAGGGTTAACTTTCCTATCTAACAGCAATGAGGAGATCCGAACAACCGAAAAAGAAAAAAAATAACAACGTTCAGATTGGCACATGGAAAATTCGGACGTTGAATGAGCTGCATACATGCACCCGAATAAACTAGCGGAGGTATCTGCTTTTGAGCAGATATCACCGTCTTCCAATGCTCTGGGATAGCTTGGGCAACAGAATGTTGGAAAACTGCGTCCTATACTACGAAGTCCTGGATTTCCAGCGCAGGTGCGAATATTTTCTAATGTGCAATATGCCTCATATGCTCTCCGATTTCACAGAAGAATCTAGATGTCTGAATATTTCCAGTGGTCAATTTAGGCTCAGCCCATTATCAAGTATAGCCAAGGTGCTAGTACGTCTATGGATACTTTTGATTTCAGAACAGAGGAAAACATTGAACAACAGCAAGCGAAACAAGCCACCAAAACCTCCATCGAGCACGTATCCTCAGCCATTAAACAAGTGATTGCAGTGATCAGCAAGTATTTCAAGATCAATGGCAACAATGCCAAGAAGTCATCTTAAACACAACAATTGACGTACTCGTAATGAGTTGCACCCAAACATCAACGCATAACACTTTGCTCGATTAAAATTGCTGCCGGTGTAGTAAAACAACCCTTAGTATCCGCGTTGCTTTATATACAAGGTGGAGCAAAATTAATTATCCAATTTTGATCTTGAATTACTTTTTTACTAAATAAAAAAAAAATTATTTTGAGTGATGGAAATCTTTATTTGGACCCTTACAATTGTTTCTCTTAAGTGGAAAAGATGATATCCACCAAGTGGCTGCCGCCAGTGTTGATACACATTTGTGCTCGTTTTATCGCATTTTCCATGGCTTTCCGCAAGATTTCCGGTGATAACAGTTCGAGACTTGCTGATATAAACTTGCGACTTCAAGTAACTCCAAAGAAAGAAGTCTGGGATGGTTAAATAGGGCGATCTTGCTGGCCATGCCAAATCGCCAAAATGGGAGATTACTTATAACTAGTATAAGATGATTTTTATAAGAAGATATTAAAAGGAAAATGTCAACTAAAATATTTGTATTTCATTCCGAAAACTTAATTTATTTCATAAATAAGGAGAAGGTAATTAAATAAAAACAAAAAAAAACTTTTAAATATGTTTAATAAATTCTGCCTTAGTCTACTATTACACGATGAAACTGGATGCATGCGACACTTCGAACACCATAAGTGCAAAAGAGAAAAAAAATTCGAAAACATGAGATGGAAAAAAATTGACCTGTGTCGCGTGGGTAAAATTTTCCGTGCATCTGTTTGACGTTTTTCTTTGCTCTTGTCCATTTTCTTTCTATTCTCTTTCATATGGTTTCGTTGTGCAAGAAGAAAACATCGATGCGTTTTGGTTTGAATTAAATTAAAAAAAAAAAATGGAAAACAATTTAATTTGGAGCAAAGAATTAATTCTTGAGCTTTTATGCTTGTACGAGATGAACCAGACTTGCGGCACGGCTTTTGTTAAAAAAGGCTGTGAAAGGTAAGTTTGGTAATCTGTGCTCTTTAAAGATTCGCCTGTCGCTAGGTATTTTAAAGTTGCAGCTAATTTTTCTGCGGGTGAAATTGCATCCCTTATTAAAGTGTCTTTTTTTACAATATCACTTTGTATTAAAGATACCAACAACTCAAACGATGTTTCATTCATCCTTAAATAATTTCAGAACGATGACTTATCATTTTGCCAGAGCGCTCTTGTTAGAAAGCTATAAGAACCTTGTTTCCTATATGGTTTAACCCACGTCCTTTCCTCTTTTTTTTTGGTTTCCAACTCTTTTCAAACATCATTACAAAGGCAAAGTAATTCCCGTACAATTTGCTCGATACACTTTTCTGTGCACTCCAATAAGGATTCCAACAATAAGAAACTCATCTTAGAAAATAAAACTTTCTTCTAAGTACCCGAAATGAAAATAAAAGAGAACTGTCAAACTAGATTCATGAATCTGTTTCAACGTGTAATAGCGCTCGAGAAACAGAATGGAATAACAAAGCAGAATTCGAATGTGATGCATGCATACAGTTTCATCGTGTAATAGCAGACTTATGTATACAAAATAATAAAATTATTGGGTATATAATTAATTAATTCGTGCGTTTTGCATCGACCGGAACAAATGGTAATCAGAAGGGGCAAGGTCTGGGCTATAAGACGGGTGGAGTAAGACTTCCCATCCACTGTTTTCCAAATAGTTCTTAACCGGAATAGCAACGTGGGGCCGAGCGTTGTCATGATGGAAAATTATTGCCTCGTGTCTGGTCGCATATTCCGGGCGTTTTTCGGCCACTGCTCTCTTCAAATGGACTAATTGTGTTCGATAGCGTTGTCCATTGATGGTTTCATCCGGTTTTAGCAGCTCATAATACAGCACACCCATCTGATCCCACCAAATACAGAGCATTACCTTCGCGCCATGGATATTCGACTTTGCCGTTGATTTGGCTGGTTGTCCGGGTTTCACATATGATTTTTTGCGCTTGGGGTTGTCGTAATGGATCCATTTTTCATCACCAGTAACAATCCGATGCAAAAATGACTTCCTTTTGTGGCGTTCCAGCAGCATTTCGGACATGCAAAACCGCCTTTCGACGTCTCTCGACTTGAGTTCATGTGGAACCCAATTTCCTTGCTTTTGAAAATATCCAGCTACTTTTAAACGTTTTGAAATGGCTGCTTGAGTGACACCCAAAGATTCTGCGAGCCCTTCTTGTGTTTGGCAACAATCTTCATAGAGTAATGCTTCCAGTTCTTCATCTTCAAACTTTTTTGGCTGCCCAGGACGTTCATCGTCTTCCAAGCCAAAATCACCACTTTTGAATCGTTCAAACCACTTTTGGCACATTCGCTCAGCTAGCGCATGTTCACCATAAACTTCCACCAAAATACGATGACTTTCGGCATCATATTAAAGTAATGAAGAACTCCCCGCAAAAACACTTTTTCAGACACAAAGTTCGACATATTTGAGTGAAAAAAAATTATTGTTGTTTACACTTCAAATGAATGGCATATACTGAAATGACGTACAATGACAGTAGCTTTCCAACGCATGTTCCAATGGAATAATAACAATGGAATAATACAAGTTACGCCATCTCTTAGCAAACCGCATGAATTAGACCCAAGTTATAGACCCAATAATTCGAAAATAAAAATAAAACTTTAATAGTCCGTACAGTTTCCCTTTCTTCTTAAAACTAATTTTATGCATTTTGGCATACTTTCTGTCAAATTTTAAGGGGTTTCCAAGGTCCGCTCACTTTGCTTCCACCCTCTTCCAAAAATCTGTTATTATCTTTGGTCGGGTTTCCTAGTTTCTCAGCCGTCGCTTGACAATTGACAACAAATTTTCAATTGGATTGAGGTCTTCGCTTTGCAATTGACAACAAATTTTCAATTGGATTGCGCTTTGCGCAGGTCACTCAATTTTCCCAAATTGTTAACTGTCCGGTATCGGTATCCTAAACCTTAGATGATCCTTCTTATTTTTATTTGATAATTTTGGCTTTTTAGGTTTTTTTTTATTAATTCGGCGAAGAAAAGACCCAGTTTAAAGAATTTTTTTAGACGCTACAGGTAATGCAAATTTATTTTATTGATTGTGACATTATAGTACAACATATGAACAATATTTCTTTAGTTTTTGATAACAAAATATTAATAATTAAGCCGATGCCAGCAAATCTTCGGAGGTGCCTCAATAAAAGTTGTCCGCCGGTGAGCCGTATAACTCATAACTGAATTATCTGAAATCAAAAAATTAAATGCTCTCATTAGATAATCGCTTTCCCAAGGTATCTCTGGGAAGAAATATTTTTTTTTTTTCGATTATTTTAATTTTTGGTGGCACTTAGAAGTGAAAACACCGATTTTCGCCTAAAAAATGGGCCAATTTGTTATTGTAAAATTAATAATTATGAAAAATAAATAAAAGGTCCTAGGGATACATGGTTATTTATATAAGGAAGGAGTATTCCTTCGGTCAAGTAGATTTTTGAACCGTTCACCGGGTTCAAAAATAACAAACGTCAGAAAATGGTTTTAAAATGTTGTGTACTAGAAAATCTAACATCAAACATGAAAAATATGTTCATAACTAAACAGAGTTGTCGATTCGTGGTCCATAAAGGGCAGCAATCTCAGCACCTATATCTAGAGCATCATTTTGGTTTTGTCTACGTAAAACTCTGCCATCCTTGCTGCCATGTGCAGGTTGTTGCTCCGCTCTCCTGATCCGATTATTGTCCTCTGTACGCGCTCATTCATGTGCGTCTGGTTCTGTAGCAAGATATCATTTGTTTCGGTCGACTTAAATTAGCACCAGTTTTCCGCCGATCTTCTCTGCTTACTTTTCTCGGCATTTTTTTGAAAATAAATATTAAATCGCTGAAAATCTAAAGCAAACTATGAACTAACACGCGCAGCGAAATTTCAGCCTCGTCTACAACTACAACGCAACGTGTACTTCTAAATACACTACTAACAGGATATAGAGAACATTAGTATATGGTACATTAGTATACCTACAAAGACCCATCGATGAACAGAAGAAGTTAGGGATTCTAGGAGCACAAAGCTGCGATTTAAGCGTGCCGCGCAGCTGCTGGGCAGAGAAAAAAACTTGTACAAAACCGTATTGGAGCAACGAACGTTTAGAGTTCTATATCTTAGTTAGTTTCCTCCAATTTGTTTCAAATTTTGACACAAAAATCTTAAGATGTTGTACAATCATATGAAACAATAAACAAAATTAAAAAAGAAAGGTCTAAAAACCGTAAGCCTGTCTCTTAAGCGCCCTGTAAATGCTAAAACATGGTACTAGTAGACATTTAAAACAAGCAAAATTTTAGCTGATGTTGATCGTCTGCGGGCTGGTACGCGTACCAATTTTTTGGTCTCACCAACATCAGAATTTTGTCTCACTAAAATCAAAGCTGATTTTTGTCGATGTTTGTGGGCGGAGTTTTGTGTTTCTGATACTATGTTTGAGTGTCTGTGCTCTCATCTGCCAACATTTACTCGAGCAAGCCATTTTATCAGTGCATTTCGTCGTGTGAACACAAAATAATCGGGAAAAAAGGGCGAACATTTCAAATGCTGATATTTGGAAAGAATTTTTCGAGTGTTTTCCCAGTGTACCATCTATGTTGGAGTGAATTGATATCAGTATCTGCGGGTTTTAGTGGTATCATGTTTACTACATAGCACCATGTTTTAGCATTTACAGGCCGCTTTAAGGGGTTAGTCCACTCTCGACGCCGTAAAAATAGGGTTTTTCGTGATTTTTTTTCAGGAAAAATATAAAATAAATCGAGTTTACAAAGGTAGAAGTTTATTGTACATATGATTCACTGTAAAACATAATTTTTATAGAATAATTTCTTTAAAAATGGCGGCTGCGTAGTATTTTTCGAACGACCTCTCTTTTTTGTAAGAGTCTACGGCCGTACCCACAGCTCCTGTAAATTTTGAATTATGATGAGTTACTAAATTTATTTTTGTTGTACATAATAACAGCTAGAGAGATGCGTAAGATTTTTTTGACATATTGATTTTTGACCGAATGGCGCACTTCCAAAGTCAAACTTGCAAAATTCGCAGAAAAATCGCCAGAAAATTGTTAATAATAAATGAACTATGTCATATAAAAAAAAAAATCCTACGTGATTATTTAGACAATATATTTTTAAAGACTTAGTTAAAACTCAAAGTGAATTGGTTGAAAATTATTCAAGTTATGGGTGTGGCCAACTTGAAAAATGCAGTTTTGAGATAAACGCGTTTACAATTTTAAGTTATAGAATGCCTAAATCACGGTATTCTTTGAAAAACAAGTACCTTGAGATATTTCCCGATCATAATCTTTTGGGATATCGTTTTTGAGGTCCTTAGACACCACAATAAAAAAAATCGATGTTTTGGAAATCCCAGAGTGGATTAACCTCTTAAAAAATTTACTGGTAGAGCTAAAATCGGCGTTGAAGATACTGAGAGCATATTTCTGCAGACCATTTAACAGCGGAGACTAGAATCCGCTGTTAGAAAAATGAACCATTCATGAACCCACATAACAGCGGTCATAGAATGGACCTTTATACACCTGAGTCTACAATGTGTTCAGAAAATAAACCATGCCTCCCAAGCTCATCAGATTGTGCTTCTGGCGGGTTAAGTTAACAATATGAAGCAGCAAAAATGGGTTTAGCTGCAAATCAGGGAAAAATCAAGAATTCATATGTTCTTAACCAGACAGAACGCACAATATCGGTGAGTCAGACAGGACGTTAAATGATTCAATAACTTGGTCCCTTATTACTTTTGCCGGTGACAACTCATTAGAAATCAAACGAAGCGTTACCCTTAACAATGGACTAAGAAATTAATAAGGAGGAAAAATTAAAGAGAATCTACGCAAGACCTTCATCATCTAAGTCATAGTCTGTGCCACAAAAGCGCTTCAATGACAGCGATGACAGATGAAGATATCTTTGATTGCTTTGACTGCAAAGCACTTCGAATTATTTTTGAGTTTTTTAGGAGGAGATACTGGTATAACAGTGAACTCTATGAGCTCTGCAGCGACATGGACCTGACCGGTAAAATGCGCATCATTGGATTGAGATTGCTAATCACGTTCCACCCTGAAAAATATTTGTTTCCTACCAAGAGTGATAAAGCAGTATACGCAAATGGAAGCGGACTTTCAGCAGCTTGGAGCGTCCATATATTTTTTTTTTATAATCAGCGCCCTCAAGGGGTTCTCGTACCCTTAAAATGTTCGTACACAGCGCGGGCGAAGTAAATTTAGGGAGGAAGAAAAGACAGGTACCGATGTACATTGTTTTTAAATGTTTGTAAATTATAACGACTATGAAACACAGAGATCGGTAGCGAGTTGTACGGCTTAGAAAAGAATCACGATATTTTAGAGTATGTCCGAAAATGGGTTTGAGGGTATACTGATGGGCATTCATAGCGAGACGGTGTTACGGTTGAAAGTTTGGATGGGCGGAATGCTACTGGCGATTTCAATGGAGCACCGTTGGTGGAAATAGCGATAATACAAAGTGAGACAGGAGACATTACGTCGGTGTTCGAGGGTGTCAATTGATTGACTGATATTAGTATCACCAATGAGTTTTATCGCACGGTTTTGAATCCTATCTAGCTGGTGCAGAGATGTTTTAGGACCACTTGTCCAGATGTGGGCATTGTACTCCAGTTTTGGGCGGATGAATGCCTTATATATTGTGGCCAGATCAGAGGGAGTAAAATATTTCTTACATCGCTTGAGGAAACCTAGACATTTCGCAGCATTTTTGGCGACATCGAATATGTGGTCATTCCAACATAAGTTTTCACTGACACACATACCGAGAATGGAAAGTTTATCGGTTTCGACGATGAAAGTGCCATTTATGGACAATGACTGGGTATTTGAATTTCGCTTTAATGACAGCAGACAGCATAGAGTTTTGGAAGCATTAAATTCCACTCCGTTGATAATTTCCCAATTGGTAACGCTGTTAATACCGGAATTTATTGAGCTTAACATACGCTGCCGTTCCCGTTCTTCAGCCGAAGAGTAGAGACGTGAGTCCGGGAACGAATATGAAAAGCAGAGAGTACTGTCATCAGCAAAGGAATATGTGTATTGGATTAGAAGTAGCAGACAAGAGATCATTAATGAAAATTTGAAAATCAAGAAGAGTGTCGGAGACAGAACAGCCAGGGCTCCGGCACACCAGCAATTATTTTGTGAATATCAGACTTGAAACCGTCCAAGACAACTTGAATTGAACGTTCCGAAAGGTAATTTCTAATCCACTGAAGAAGAGAATCATCGATCCCAAAAGCACGCATTTTCGAAAACAGCCTGATGCCAAACTCTGGCAAATGCTTTAAAAATATCAAGTGCAACTATCTTGCTTTCGCAAGACTAATGCATGCATTGGTTCCACTTTTCGGCGAGATATGCCATCAAATCACCAGTGGATCTGTTGCTACGAAAACCATACTGCCGAACATTAAGAAGTTTTCGTGTTTCGAAATATTTTATGAGCTAGCGATTTATGAGCGTTTCCGTGATCTTGGAAAGAACGGTCGTAAGTGCAATAGGTCTGTAGGAGGAGAGAGAGGAAAGAGTCCTAAAGAATAGGATTGATGAAAAAGCTTACTCAGTGGTTTTGCAGCGTGGAAGAACACCTCTTCAGAAGGAGGGGAGATATACCATCTAGAGCACGGATTTATGCATGTTGAGACCTTTAAGTACTCTTGCTACTACACGAGTGCGAAAGTGGATTCGTCCCATTACAGATTCACATAACCGATATTTAAGGCATTTTCAAACTCCAACCGCATCAATTTACTTGCACCCAAGTCTCTCTATGGTAAAAAAAAAACTAAAAAGAGACCCACTTAGCTGTACTCTGCACATATTTTCAAGAAGATAGACCTTCGTGTATTGCCATTTACTTGTATACTACACCATATTATGCAAATGATCACTACTGACATTAAATACAAACATCGTTCTCTTATACCTTCAGACGGGTAGCATGTAAAACTCTAAAATCTTATCTTAAGCCAACTGAACATCTTAATTATTTCTTAGAAAATCCTACAAATCTTTGTTAATGTCAATCAAATCGTAGAGACACCGATATTCTGACATGAAATTTCGAGATAATCTCGATGAACGCCTGCGAAAAGTGTCAAGTTAAAACGCAAATCGCCATTTCCTTCATCAAATCTTCTGCCATTGCCACTACCACTATTCTGGCCGATTCGACAAAACGCAAAATATTTATTACTTCTAGAGGCAGCATTCAACAGATACGAGTAACGTTGGGTAATTCTACTGCTCCAGTCAGCTATTGAAACAACTACCAAAAGATACTACCGTGGGTTACATGAGCTGTAATTAAGGCGGTGGCAGTTACACACATCAGGCTAAATGCTCCTTCGTGTAATGCGAATTGTATGCGGCTCATTAATCATTTTCCACTCCGTAAATTTTGCCCGGAGAAGGGTTTTCAGTTTTTACCCCCTCCCTCGTGCGCTTTACGTACTTTTTTCACCAACTCGATCCCTTGTGATTGTGGTGTGTGAAGGCTTAAAAGGTTTTTCCTGTTCTGACATTTTCGCCCAATGCCGTGGCGCTGCTGCGACGGCCGCTGCCGCTGCTGTTGCTTTTTCTGGTTACTTTGGTCGTTGGGTTAGAGCGGTCCCCTTTAAGCCAGCACAGACCAATTGGTCAGTAGAATTTTGCTACGACTTCTGGTTTTTACTTCTACTCACAAATTTGCTTTGTGCTGCTTCTCCTCCGGCTCGTTTTCTTTTTTGTAACTCATATCGCAACTGCGATAGCGGACACGAAATTGTTTAATGATGCCCCAGAAGCACAGGTGGATCATCGTTGTCGTTGTTGTCGTAGTAGTTTTTTGTCGCGTGGGTTTCTTATTCTTCGAATCGCCATCTTCGAATCAGTTCGTCCTTTATCCGAAAGTATAGAGTTTCAGTGGTTATAACATTTTTTTCGTTCAGCTTTGTCAGCTTTATCAGATTTGCTCGTTTTGTCCACTTTGGTGGACATCTTGTTGTGACAGATATATGAAATGTGCTTGTATTATTATGCATGTTAAGTTTTTAATTATTATTATGTGACATTTGGTACTGCTGTTTCGTTAATTTGGGTTGAACATGGGAATCCTATAACCAGTAGCTTGATAGAGACATGAGCACTGACATGGCACTATTAAAAAATAAAATCTTAGTGACGTGAAAGATACGAGTGCATGTGAGAATTTGTAAATGAAGAGTACATTGGTTTTATCCACCCTGCAGAAACCATGTTCCAAAATAGCAACTATTACCCAATATTTTAGAGTACCAGGAATTTGGCAGCCCATGTATCACGAAGTTGTGATAAGAGGGAGTACTTTCTTCAAAGATTATGTTGTCATAGTTCAAACAAAATGGTTTCAAAAGTCAAGCCAGAAGTGGGGAAATAAATAAACTACTAAGAAATACGCACGTCTCATAGATGAGTACAAAGCCATGTTGCGCTAGCTGGCATAATTCTAGATGCTCCGATATAATTCATGATTAACTTGTTGACCTCTATTGAAGAAACACTTTTCGTTGTTACTTTCAGAACTAAAAGTCCCTCATTGCACGGGAAGAGTCTTGTGCGACGATATTACTGCAGTCTGGCGTCTGAGAAGAAAGAACGTTCTGGTAATTATGTATGATTATTGTGCAACCGTCGAATTACTTATTTAATCACATGCTTCAGAGTTGACATGACTAAATGTAATTAAAACCACTTAGACTCCAATTAATGCCGTCATGCATTAAGACGTCCGTTTATCTTATTATGCTGCAAAGTGGATTTGAGCTTAAGTGCTATGGTTGTAGAATTTCTCTTGATGCGGACATGAAACTACGGCTACTTGTTTGATCTAAAGCCGTCTTCAGTGATGGATTAGAAAAAAAAATTCTAGAAAGAATGCATTAATCGATGGGTGAAATGGAATATTGTCAACAGCCAATGTTTAGGTATTTTAGGATTTCGGAGTTTAAAATCAGGACAAGGTGGCTGGTCTCAGATAATTTCCAATTCAAATGTAGGCATTCGGTAAGAACTTGCACCGCAGTTAGTCTAGGAGGTTATTGAACTTATTCTTGATAGTTTCACAGGTATACGAGTATCATCGGATATTAAGCTTCCTTTATAGAATATAGCTGGATCCAGTAAAATGGTCTTTTTGTATACAGTGTGTTCCGGATAACTGGAATGGAAGATTCTTTGACATATTTCGAGAAAAAAAAACGTATAAGTGGGGGGAGAGTCGGAAATGAATCCCACTGAGATGCAGAGATTTTAAGCAAAGCATTACTCTACCTGCTTTCAACTCTTATTGCTAATAACAATTTTCAAATTTATGCGTATATGGTAACAACTGAGCTATCGTTGGGACCACATTTATGAGTACTTTAATTGCCTCAAAGTAAATGTTGCCCTAAAATTGAAGATTAAAAGCGTTTTTTTTTAATCATAATATTTACAAACCAAAAAAAAGTCAGATCACTTCAATTCAAGTCAGTAGTTTTCAAGATACGACCCAACTGTTCTGAAAATAAAAAATTAAGCAGATCTCTTACGAAATAATATAAAAATAATGCAAAACTATTTTCATAACCAGTTTGTAATTTTTAACCGAGATATTGATGTATAATTCATAATATCATCGATGATGGACTTTTCAACACAAAAGGCGTTAGCAGCTACAAAGATGTTTTAGATTTCGTCTGAAACCATCCAAATACGGGTATTAGGCAAATAATCAAACATTTTACCCTAAGCAGGGTGTATCTAGAGATTTCTTCATTCAGAAGACATTCAATCCACTCCATGATATACCAGCACAGGAGCCACAACTCGGGAACTCAGAGAAGCGTTTGGAATTCTACAATTAT
Source organism: Volucella zonaria (assembly GCA_963966105.1). NCBI lineage: Eukaryota > Metazoa > Arthropoda > Insecta > Diptera > Syrphidae > Volucella > Volucella zonaria. Next base: position 143,091,747 of record OZ014531.1, on the reverse strand, counting down.
ATTCTGGAAAAAGACTTTTTGGAAGACAAATTTATTTGCCGGAATTCTATGGACGGATGAGTACCAATCCACAAGGGATGGAATCACTAAGTTTCTTATAACCCTTTACCCCATATAACCTGCTTTCAGATGACAATACGCTCTAGCTTCTGCGTGGAGGCGATCTTTCTAAGACAAGAAATTAATGTTTCCCTTCTACATCTGCTTCGAACCTTTTCGATGTAGACCAGGAGCAAGGATCGGAAATTCCTTTCGACTGGAGCATTGCTTTTCATGGGCTAGATATCGCCGAGCCATTGAACATAGTTGAAGTGTTTTAGTTTCTAAGGATACCTCTATATTCTGGTACAAATCATTAAGTACCCAGTTATAACTTTTCGTCCACTCGCCTTTCTCGCATATTGGACCAAATGTGTGACGAACATTCGACATAAAACCACAATACGAGGGTTGCCTGAAAAATTTCCGACCGCAACGTAAATATAGCAGCACTCGTCAATAAAAGCTAGTGAATGCCTGTTGTGCATCTTTTGACAGTTACTTACCGAAGTTTCAGTCATTTTGGACGCGCAGTTTTTAGTTGACAGTCGTTTGAGTGTCAAAAAAAAAAATTGAGAAAAAATGTCTTGTATCAGTGTTCGGTCGGACAACCCTCGTAGTTGTTTGCCTCTATGCTTATCGCACAGAATTAAATTTCACATAATTTAATTTAATTTAATTCATGTATTGTTAAGTGTGCACTTAGTCCTCCGAGTTTTAGATATATTTGTTTCTGCATTACAACACTAGTAGAACAATTTTTCTGTTTGTTAGTCAACGTGGATTCTTCATTAGGCATTTCTGATGTTTATGTCTGGCCAGAGGAAAATTCCGAAAATTCTTCGAAATAGAATTAGCTCTGCTGAAATCAACCCGTTATTTCTAGTAAACTGTACGGTTCTTGTTAACTTGTGTTACTCTATATTTTCTCTCGATAAAAAAGATCCCAAAGACCATTTTCAAATTGTGTATTCCATCTTTACGTCCCTCCTGCGTAACATGCAGTTTGACGGTCTTCTAGAAGAATTGCGTAGGTGTGAAAATTTTGTTTATTTTCGTTTCGGGTTGAAATCCAATAGTCTGTGTACCTATAGATATTGTGTTCACAGTATTTGATATGGATCATGTATGCTTTGTTAATTTATGATACTTCTCGATAATTCTTACAATACATAGGATCGCCCATTCTGTAAACAGTGCTGGTAACCTACAAAAATAATATCTTGTCACGTGTTCTGGGATGGAACTCCTCCTTTGCGACACTTGTTTTGCTATACTGTATACCATATAAGCACCCTCTGTCGTCTTTTTTCCGTGTATGCGATCATCATTGAGGCTTCCTTTTCGGAGGTTAATATATCCCATAAACTTCTTAGATGATGTCACGATCTTCCCTGAACATAATATTGATCCCATATCCTTTGAAGGACTTGTTTTGCCACCTGCTAGTCCATCGCAGTTTTTTTTTTTTTTTTTAAATTCACAGATTCAAAGCAGTCAAACTTTTTCCATATGAATGGAATCCTATACCAACCAGACACTTCTTTGCATTACCTTATAACCCCGACATGTTTTGACACATAATTTTTGTTTTATCCTCTAAAAAAAGTCTCTGCCTTGAATGGCAAGTTCGGCTGCCGGATTTAACGTTCTCTAAGAAGTAGTTGTTTTCCATTACCTGACTATTAATGAGTTTGGATATTAAGGTGGTTGTACAATGTGAGCATGAGGTTCCTTGCAATACTTGCTTATACTTTTTCCTGTTTCCCTGCGTGCTCTTATTGAAATTTTTCACAAAACTTGGGAGTTTGTTATGGTAATTGGGTAAGATCACTGATAGCCTCCTTGCATTTTTGTCTCTATTCTTCTGAACTTGGGCCTGGCAGCACAGCACCATCTACTGGAGCAAATCATCGATCGCAATATGGTCAGCCTGATTTGTTGATTAGGTCCCTTTGCGGATCTTGAGCCATAAAAATATTGTGCTAGTTATACATAGTTGTACTATATTCTTATAGAGATATGTTGCGCCAGAGACTTTAAGCATAGCCGACTACGGTAACGAGGACATTCCCCGTTTGTTTGTTCGTCGAAGAATTCATAAAATCAATATTTTGAAAAACCATTCTTCCAAGCCCATTTTTCGCAGCCTCCAATTTGGGAGATTGGGTCCTTAAAATAATAATAACTGTACCCCATCCAGGATATATAGGGTCGGGAGTTCAATTGCAATTACACGATATGACTAAGCACAATAAATATTAAGCGGCTCCCCTCTATGTTTATCAACCATGTGATCTGAATCTACCAGTGCCAAACGCAATGAGCAATGCGGTCTCGCCAATTATGTATGGTTTCACCACAATGTAATTCCGTTCCAACCTGGAATTCAACTTCAAGTGGTTAAAATTCCATCTCCGTAAGCAAATTAAAATTATCCACTACTGCTTTATTTACAGAAGCCCCAACCTGGATATCCATTCGACTTTTAACGAGTTTGATGCGCTCTCTGATACAAATAACTGTATCTCTGTATTCTCACACTGGAATCTTTATTAAGGGCGATTTCAACGTACACAATTCAGCTTGGCTTCGACATTTTGGGCAAACAACACCCAAAGGGCGGTTGAGGAAAACAACTTAACCCAGCTTTTAAATGCGCCCATGTGAATACCTGACTTTGGTAGTCATACCACAAACTCTTGTTATTAACTTTTCACTCTTATAAGTACATCGTCGATAATCTCTATACCCTAAGCTCACCGGACCACTATGCCATATAAGTAGAACCATATGTCAGCAGCAAGACCATTTTCTGAAACCTCTTTTCGCGGTTTGAGGAGAGTCGATTACGCTTCGAAAAGGCTCCCGACACCATCATTTTTGCATCTCGCGACAAGACCTCATTGTCTGGAAATTGGCCCGCGATGAAGACAACAACTACGGTTTTCCACAGAAGCGTTTGTATGGACACTCGCACTTTATCAGTGACGTTGTCCTCCGATCCGATGGCAACTATGCATTGTCTGGTTGGACAAGATTCTCCGTTTCTGGGTTTTGGCCGCTGGCTAGAACACCTGTCACTTTGAAGACCACACCAAGGACGTCCTTTCAGTCATCTTCTCTGCTGACAACCGTCAAATTCTATCTGGTTCCCGGGATTAGATCATCAAGTTGTGAAACACATTGGCCGAATGCAAGTATTGTACACCATCCAAGAAGATGATCCAGTGACTAGATGTCAAGTGCTCGTTTCTCAATAAACCATGTGAACTCATCCAGCGTTTCGTGCGGGTGGGATCGTACCATCAAGGTCTGGAACTTGGTGGCTACTTAAATACTGTTACCGCTTCGCCCGATGGATCTCTATGATTCACCGGAAGCAAGGATGCGAAAACTTTCCTGTGAGATCTTAAGAGCGGCAAGAACTTGTACACTTTGGCATACTGCAAAAAATATTCTCAAAGGTCATTTATAGCATGAAGCTTAACATTTTCAAATTGTATCATGTCTCCGCCCACACTTGAGTGCATCGAATCTTCATTGTGGCGAATCCACTTTTGTACTCGTTTAGTAGAAAGAAAGAAAGAAAGATCTTAACAAACACCAATCCGCTGGTCCAGATGGTATATCTCCCATTCTTCTGAAGAGATGTTCTTTCACGCTGGTACAACCACTGCGTAAGGTTTTTCATTAATCCTATTCTTTAGGACTCTTTCTGAGCAGATGGAAAATAGCATTTGTTCAGACCGTCTCTAAAAATGCGAGCTTTCATTTCTGCCCTCCTATAGACACATTGCACTTACGTCCCTTCTTTTAAAAGTCATGGATACACTAATAAACTGTCAGCTAATGAAATATCTCGAAACACGGAAACTTCTCAATGACCGGTAGTTTGATGGCATGTATCACCGAAAAGTGGAAACAAAGTCTACTCCAATCTGGCGAAAAGGAGACAATTAGACTTCATATTTCTGACAGAATTGGTATAAACATCTTTCGTGGAAAATCCGTGTGTTTAAGGTCGGTGAATCTTTTCTTCAGTGGATTAGAAATTACCTTTCCGAACGCTCAATGCAAGCTGTCTTGGAAGGCTTCAAGTCTGATATTCACAAAATAAACGCTGGTGTGCCCTAGGCTCCGTTATGCTTTCGACACCATACTCGTTCCCGGAATCAAGCCCCTGCTATTCGGCTGAAGAATGGGAACGGCAGCGTATAATAAGCTTATAAACAGCATAACTAATTGCGGAATCTTCTACAATGTGAAATTTAATGCTTCAAAAAAAAACAAAAACACAGTACTTTCTGCTGTCGAATATAAATACCCAGTCATCATCAATCGTTGGCTTTCGTCGAACCGGAAAGACTCTGCATTCTCGGCAACATTCCAACTACGTTGGAATAATCACATCGATATCACCAAAAATGCTACGAAATGATTAGGTTTCCTAAAACGTTGTATGATATATTTGCCTTCTCTAATCTGGCCTCAGTGGTCAAAAGGGTGGTGAATGCGATTAAATGCGTTTTCACTCTAGCCTCACTGCATCAACTCCTACTACTCACCGCCATGAGGTGACTACTGGGTGCCTAGCACCTCGAGTGGAGATGCTATGTCTTACCATTATGCTACCAAAGAAGGTTCCCACGAGCTCCTCTACAAAACCTACGAGCATGTCCGATGTATGACTTTAAAGTCGCCTTAGGCGACTTTCGTGCCAAAGCTCAAAAGGAGGACATCTTTGGTGGCATAATGGTAAGACATAGCCTACACGACATCACGTCTGGAAACGGACTTAGGCTAATCGATTTCGCTGCGGGACGTAACTTTACTATAGCACGCACACAGTTTCCTCACCTCAATATTCACAAAGGAGCATGACAGACACCAGATCAGCAAACTGTCAACCAGATTAATCATCTTGTGATCGACATAAGGCTCTCCTCAAAATAGATATCTCAGACGCCACAGCAACGGGGAAATACTACATATGAGGAGATTTAACGTTGAACGGTTGCAATCGCAACAAGCCGCCAGAACCTACACCGATAGCGTGTCCCTCAACCTCGATAGCTTAGATGCCGAGAAGCCATCAGAAATACCGCAATTGACGTGCTAAGTTTCACCCGTCCACCATCACAAAACTCCTGGTTTGATGAAGAGCGCCGGCAAGCAGATGCAGCAAAACAAATCGGCTTCCGGAGAAAAAAGGAAAGAGCATGAAAAGCACGCGATCGAGGAAATGGAGAGGTGCCACTCCAGGTTTAATCTTCGGAAGTTTTTCCAAAAGGCAAAAAGAACGTGTTAAGGTAATTAGATCCGAATGAAAACCTGCAGAGATGAACAAGGAAATCTTGTAATAGAGGCACAGTCGGTGCTGAGGATATGGAAAAGTGCTAAATGGCGAAGACGACATAAATTCCGCTGTCAGGTAGAGCGAACCATTCAATATTGACGATGCGCCAACTATTGAGGTATCAGCCTCCTAAACATCGCATATAAGAGCTTGTCTGCCGCATTGTGCGAGCGCCTGAAACCATCTGTAAATGATCTGATTGGATCCTATCAGCGCGGTTGTAAGCCCGGTAAGTCCGCAATTGACCAAATATTTGCACATCTTGGAGAAAACCCAAGAAGTTCAGATCGATACTCCCCACATTTGTATCGATTTTAAAGCCGCATATGAGAGCATCTACACAGACGAGCTATACAGAGCCATGGCTAGTTTTGGCACCCCGGCAAAACTCGTCCGATTGTGCAGGATGACGATGGTGATGACCTAACCGAGACCTTTGATGTCAAAACAGGATTTAAGCAAGGCGACGCGTTTTCATGTGACTTTTTCAACATCATACTTGAAAGATTTCTGCAAAACTCACAAGCCAACACAGGAGGTACGATCTTTCAAAAGTCTGCTCAATTGCTTGCATACGCCGACGATATTGATATTATTGGTAGAACACAGCGAGCTGTCATCTCTCGTTTGCGAGCATAGGAACAGAAGCGGCAAAAATAGGTCTAGCGGTAAACGAGGACAAAACAAAGTTCATGCTGTCAACAAGAAGGGACACCCAACGCCAGAATATCACAATCGACAGCTATAACTTTGAGGAAGTAAGGGACTTTATCTACGAGTACCTCGGCTCTGGTATCACATCTGAAATCACACCAGAAATCAAACGAAGAATAGCGCTTGCAAATCGCTTTTTCTTTGGGCTGAGAAGGCAACTATGTAGTAAGGACCTCTCCCGAACAACCAAGGAAACTCTATATAGGACCCTAGTAATCCCGAGTTCCGCCCTATGGTTCCAAAGCATGGACTCTTTTTAAAGCAGATGAAGATAGCCTTGGTCGCTTTAAGAAAAAAATCCTTCATAAGATATTTGGTTCCGTATGCGTTGACGGGTTCTGGAGGAGACAATTCAATGATGAACTCTACGAGCTGTAGAGCGACATCGATCCGGTCAAAAAACTGCGCATTGGGCATTTGAGATGGCTGGGATGTGTAGAGCGAATGAACACCAACGTTCCACCCCGCAGAGTCTTCTATTCTAGTCCGGAGGGACAACACAGTAGAGGAAGGCCTCGCCTTAGGTGGCGCGCGCAAGTGGAAGGGGACCTCAACCAACTTGGAGTGCGCAACTGGAGGCAGTTAGCCAAAAACCGCCCTAATTGGGCAGGCTTATTAGTTGAGGCCCAGGTCCAACCCGGACTGTAGCGCCACCTAAGTAAGTAAGTAATCTGCCCTCACCATACAGGGAATTGCCCACATCTAGTCAGGTTTTCCTAAGACCCCTATGCATTGACTAGACATGATTCAAAAACTTATAGGCGATACTAATATCACACAGCCAATTGACGCCCTCCAACACCGACCTTATGCCTCATGCCTCACCTTGTTCTACCACTATTTTCACCATCAGTGCTCTATCGATATTGCCGCAAGGATACGCAAAACCCCTTAAGCATGCTCCACTTAAAAACAAAAACAAGCCCTAGGTTGAAAGAGATTACGAAGGTCTGAGACTGAGCTTTTAGTGGCAATTCTCAATACATATCTATGCACTTCCGAGTCTCATTATACAGACAGTGCTCACTGCTCAGCGCCATATTTCTCAGTTTAAAGTTATTCAGTGTATAGCCACAGCAATTCATCAATATTCATGGCTACCTGATATTTTTGTAATGATCACGTTTTTGTTAAAGTTTGATTTGTAAAGATTGTAAGAAAACCAGTTAAGTCAGGTCATCGTCATTAAGGTTAGCCAAATAATTGGTACAGATCACGCCTACCCTTCAAACTTTTGATGTATGATGGCTGCAGCATAATCACTTTTAGTTGTCTTTACAGAGCTTAACATCTAAAACCGTAAAGAAAAAAAAACATCATACACAACGTATCTGCAGAGTATTGCACATGTGCGTTACGTTCTTTTTGTCTTTAAAAAGTAATTGAAGTTATTATAACGATTATAGTATATTGAAACGTACCCC